>OX451741.1:1348438475-1349638475 GCA_948472305.1 Vicia faba
GACATATACATGTTTTGTGTCGACTCATGTACCTTTTTTTCTTCTGTTTTGTGCCTGTTATAGAAGCACGTGTCGACTCATGAGGCTTTGTGTCGACTCATAGCTTGTTCTATCACTAAAATGAGTCGACTCATGTGAGTATGTGTCGACTCATACTGAAATTTTTTCACTCTATCATTGTTTTGCTGCACGCATGGGGTTAGTTCTCAACACATAAATGAAAATAATGGAATACAAACAAAATGTTAGATTCAAGGGAAATGGTTACTACATTTTATCTTAAAAGATGAATCATTAATGATGCTTGAAATTAAGGGTTAAAGTCAAGAAGACTTACATTGAAGCTGGAATTTATGCTTTGAGCTTGAGTTGCTGCCTTGATTGTTCTTGAACTTGTAAAAACAGAGGTGTTACAGAAGCTTGTTCTTGAGTTTGAATAACTTCTATATGATGTATATGGGGTGCTTAGATGTTTGGATAGAACTTGCAAAGTATGTAAGGTTCTAGGATTTGGATTTCAAAGCTCAAGAGTGGGAACTTTGTGGACTGTTATGGATTTTTTGAATATGAGATTTTGAGGGTTTATTAACACACAAAAATTTCTAGCCTTTATCTCTATTTTTTCTGACCTCTTTCTCTTGCAATTAGACTCTCTATTTATAGAGAAGGTTTGAGACTTGAAACTACTCAGATTCTGAATCACATGTTATGGCTATCTTGCTTGGTTTTGAAGCAAACATGAAGAAGATGTTTCCAATGCTTGTACCAAGCTATCTAAAGTGATTGATCACTTTAAACATGTTTGTTATTACTTGTATAAGTTGAGTGTGATTAGAACAACAAGCAGAGGCTCAAGAAATTGACTTTGTGATTAAAGTGAACTTTTCAAGAATGAATATGTTGCTTTCTTCCAAAAATGGAATGATGACTTGGACAAAGACTCAAACACTTAGATCATAGTTTAACCAGCTGTGTAAGCATTCAATTAAGGAGTGATTTACAAGTTTGAGGCCTGTAAAGTGAAGATTATGTAGTATAGCTAAGATTTTGGTTCCTCGTTCATCACAAATCAGCCTTGTAAATCAAGAATGAATGCCCAACTTCAGGTCCTTGAATATCCTAGCGCAAGTATGATAAATTCATGCTCTTGGATGTTTTGGAAAGCTTGAAACATCCTCTAAAACTTTCATGTTTTCCACTTTTATTAAATCAAACTGGAACTTGATTAACATTGGCCAAGAAGTTGGGATAAAAAACCTGACCAAATCTGCTGAAAATTTCTCTAAGTGTTTAATAAAAAATGCCACGAATTAATAAATTTATAACTTAAAATCCAAGAATTTCTAGAAAAAGTTCAGACCTACAATTTTTAGATCTCATTGAGATCTACAACTTTCATGTTGGAAGTTTTCCTTGAATCATCTTGCATCATGGTGAAAATTTGGCACAAAGTTATGAAAAACGTCAACTTTCTAACACTTAGAAAAAATTTGAAGTCTTAGAATTTTGACTTTTCAAAGATAATTTTGACTTTTTGATTTCTTGATTAACAATCTTCATATTTTGACATGTCTTGATGAAATATGATTTTTGAAACTTGATTTTGATCAAAAGGTCAAAGTTTGACTTTTCAGTGTACAGTTGACTTTTTCATCAGTTGACCAAATTTCAACTATCAATCAATTGATCTTCAGAAGTGTCTTGAACCATGCCATTAGGTCAAGATGATGCATTTGAATCCGTGGCCAATAAGTCATGCTGGCCCAACAAACACCCCATTGAATTCTCTAATACAGTCAAGTACATAATCAGAGGTCTTCCTTCAATTGGAGGCATCAGGATTGGAGGTTCTTGTAGGTACTCCTTCATCTTGTCAAAAGTTGTTTGGCAGTCTTCATTCCATCTGACTACTTGATCTTTCTTTAACAGTTTGAAGATTTGCTCACAAGTAGCAGTTAAGTGAGATATGAATCGAGCAATGTAGTTGAGTCGACCTAAGAAACCCCTGACCTCCTTCTCAGTACATGGAGGTGGAATTTCTTGTATGGCTTTGACTTTCACAAGATCGACTTCAATACCTTTTCAACTGATGACAAACCCTAGGAGTTTTCCAGATCTTACCCCAAAGGTGCACTTGTTGGGATTCAGCCTTAGCTTCTAATTTTTCAACCTTTCAAATAGCTTGTGGAAATGATCAAGGTGTTCTTCCTCTGTCTTTGACCTTGCAACCATATCACCAATGTACACTTCTATCTCATGATGGATCATGTCATGAAATAAAGCTATTGTAGCCCGTTGATAGGTTGCGCCTACATTATTTAAACCAAAAGGCATGATCTTATAACAGAAGGTGCACCACTGTGTGAAAAAGTGGTTTTCTCCATGTCTTTGGGTGCCATTTTAATTTGGTTGTAACAGGAGAAGCCACCCATGAAGGATAAAACTTTGTGTTAAGCAGTATTGAAGACCAAGACATCAATACATGGTAGTGGGAAATAATATTTGGGGCTTGCCCTATTAAAATCCCTATAGTCTATGCACATACAGACTTTTCCATCTTTATTAGGCACTGGGACCACATTTGAAACCCACCGCGGATATGACGTTACTGCTAGAAAACCTGCATTGAATTGCTTCATTACCTCAGCTTTTATTTTCTCAGACATATCTGGCTGCATGCGATGAACCTTTTGCTTGACTAGAGGACAACCTTCCTTCATTGGTAGACGGTGAACTAAAATATCAGTACCAAGCCCTGGCATATCTTTGTACGACCAAGCGAACACTTCAACATAGTCGTGCAACATCTGGACTAATCTTCTCTTGACACTATCTTCCAAGTTGGCACCGATCTTGACTTCCCTCTTGTCTGCCTCAATACTTAGGTTGATCACTTTAACTAGTTCTTCGTGTGGTTGAATGGACTTTTCCTCTTGTATCAGAAGTCCTGTGAGTTCCCCAGGTATTTCACACTCTTCCCTGCCTTCGTCTTTGGCTTGATGGATTGGATTTTCAAAGTCATATATGGCAATGGCTGAGTCGTTGTCAATGAGATCCGAAGTGGATGTGGATCTTCAAATATGTGTGTGTGTGAATGTAACGTCACATGGCTATTTTTGAAAATTCAATAAAGTAAAGAAAGACAATGAGCGCAAAATTTGAATGCAAAATAGTCCAACGTTTTTTCATTAAAATGAGCATATGGCATATGAAAATGACAAACCCTTAACAAATGGACCATCGTGCCCCGAGCAAGGCACATGGCTTAAGTCATTGTTTCAATAGAAATTACAGGAAGAGTTCTTAAAGTAATAAAAACAGTAAATGGCATTTACTCCTAGTTTAAGGAGATTGGAATGAAGTCCTTGGTCTGCCAATTATTGAGTCCTCCACTAGTAGTTGGGTAAATCCATTTGTCGAAGTCACAATTAGTTTTAGAGTCTTCAAGAGCATTAACGTCATGGTTACTAATGTGGAGAGGTGGTTTCCTTGCACGAGCACGTTAGACCTCCTTTTGAGCCTTGGAAGTGAAGCCTAACCCAAATTTATCTTATTTGAAAGGGATATCGGGAAGTTGTCCCCAGATGGTGCAACCTCAATCTTCAACAACAGCACGAGCATCTTTGAGCGAGGCCATCCTTGGTGTATCTTTAGCAGCTTCGGGAGTGTCAGGAATGGATTTGGAAACAACAACCATGGGAGAGACTACTTCAAAGGCTTGACAAGGAGTCTCTACGAACTCGCCATCCATTTCAACATATTTGAATGAATGTGAATGACTAATCATAAACTCTTCTTCCCCGCATACAGTGACAATTTTCCCCTTGACCGGGTACTTCAGCTTTTGATGTAGTGTGGAAGTCACCATGTCTGCCCCATGTATCCATGGGTGGTCCAGCAGGCAAGAATAAGCAGGACGGGTATCCATCACATAGAATGTTGAGTTGAAGACTTGAGACCCAACCATGATAGGGAGATCAACCTCTCCATGGACCATCCTTTTAGAACCATCGAAAGCCCTTACTACAATGTCAATGGGTTTTAAAACCAATCCATCACAGTCTAGCCTATCCAAAGCTCCTTTAATTAATACATTTATAGAAGATCCAATGACCACTAATACATGTGCCATGGTAGTGCACTTGCATTCTATGGAGATGTGGAGAGCTTTGTTGTGATTCTTCCCCATCGGGGTCAAATCTGCATCAGAGAACCCTAAGCCATTGTCGGCAATCAAGCTTGCTACATAATTTTCAAATTGGTCAGTCGTAGTCTCTTATGAGACATGTGAATTTTTCAAGAATTTTATCAGTGCTTGAGCATGCGCCTCGGAACATAGCAACAAAGACAATATAGAAATCTTCGAGGGTGTTTGCCCTAACTATTCCACTATCTTGTAATCACTTTTTCTGATGATTTTTAGAATATCCTCCATATCTTGGGTAGATGGGTCCTCAATGGTAATATCTTTTGCGGGCGCCTCCGACAGGGCAGGCTCAATCATTTTTTTCTTTCCTTGAGTATCAGCAACAGGTTTAACAGCAGTAATACGAATGGGTATAGTTGTGGTTGTCAGGGGTGAAATCACTGGAGAGAAGATCCTCTTCTTCCTAGTAACTTTACTTGTCCCAACAATGTTTGTAATCTCAGCAGTTTCATCTTCATCAATCCAGGAATCTTGTTTGGTACCATGGTAATACACTTCCGCCCCATAATTTTAGGGCACAGCCTTATCAGAAGAGTAGGGGATTGGCCCCAGTGTGGTGATAATTAGTGGAGCTATTCTTGGTTCAATGGGAATCCTAATAGGACCTTTGGAGGTGATCCTAATAGGTTTGTTTGATATGGTAATGATGGAAACGTCTTAAAACTCTTGGGATACACTTTGGGTCAAACTTTTCACAAATGGAGATTTTTCAAATAGAATCTCATGGCTATCCATCAGGTGTTGGACACCTTTCTTCAACCACTCACAACCATTAATTTGTACAACATATCAATAATAGTCTTCAAGGAAGCCAGGGAATACCCCCGCTTTCAACAAATTCTCTTAACAATCTTCAAAGGAATGGTCAAATCATTGACGGATGAAACAAAAGAAGAACCTTCAATAGCATTGACACCCTTACCATGATTTGGCATGTGTGCAGAGATTACGTTGGGAGTTGGCGGAGGGTCGAATTCAATTGTCTTGTTATCAATTAGATCTTGGATTTTGTTTTTTAATGCCTAACAGTTGTTGGTATCATGTCTGGGGTTGTTTGAGTGGTAGGCGCATCTTGCATTGTGATTGTATTTTGGTGAGGATGTATTGGAAGTTTGTGGAGGATCTCTTAATTAAATGAGCTCAGCTTTCAGTAAATGTTGTAGGGCTTGTGGTAAGGACATCCCAATCTTGGTGTATTGTCTTAGTGGAGCATTCGACCTTTGTTGATTAGCTCGTTGTTGTGGTTGTTGAGTAGAAGTTGGATTGGAGATTAGAATTTCACTTACTGACTGAGGACAATATTTCCTAGCATAACTCCTTGACCCATACATAGCATTGATCTCTTTTTTACCAATAAGTGGATTTTTCACAGCATTTGAGGTGGAGGCCATAAGTATCTTCCTGCTTTTAATCCCACTTTTAACCCTCTCACAAGTTAAGATCAAATCAGTGAATCCGGATGATGAACTTCCAATCAGTAAGTTGAAAATGGTCCGGTCAATGTTACCATAAACATGTCTACCAACGCTCTATCAATTAAAGGTGGTTGCACCCTGCCAGCCAGGTCTCTCCATTTTTGGGCGTATTCTTTGAAGCCCTCGTTTGAACCCATGGTCATTCCTTGTAATTGCACCCTTGTTGGCACAAGATCAGAGTTATATTGATATTGGCAGTAAAAGGCAGTGGCCAAATCCTCCCAAGTATGGATGTTACTCCCTTCTAATTGGTAAAACTACTCCAACTGCGTCCTAACTAGACTTTCTTGAAAAAAGTGCACCCATAGTTTCTTATCAGCGGTATGCGGCTGAATTCTGCGGACGTAAGATCTTAGGTGAAGCTTCGGACATGAGACACCACCGTACTTGGAAAAAACAGGGATCTTGAATTTGTGGGGAATGACTACCCCAGCAACCAAACCCAAGTCATTGAAGTCCAAGCCAGGCACGACTTGGATTTCTATAGCCTTCAATTCGTCTTCTAGTTGCTTATACTTGTCATCGGATGATGGATATTGCTCGTCAAAATAATCCTCATATTCAGAGATTTGATTGTTTCCACCCTCAGCACGGGTGCTCTTAGCATCTTCATCTTGATTCTCATCCTCCTCGGAGGAGTCTTCTTCAACTTTAATTTGTCATACGGGACCTTTGAATCTCTTCCCCATGTTAATTACAACTTTATTCTTGGTCTTCTTCTTCATGACAAGAAGTGTCATCATTTCATGTTGTCCCTTTGCTAAGTTGAGAAGAGTTTCTTGAAACTGAGAGTTTTGAGTCTGCAGATCCTTCACAGTTTACTCGAGATCCATCTTATACTGAAATAAACAGTAGAAAGATGAGGAAACATGTGTCAAAAAACCTGCTTATGATATGATGCATGTTATGTGTATGCAATGTTTTCAAGGACCTTTAAGATTTAAATTTGCTTAAACAAAGAGGAAATAAAACATTAATTGTATTAATAAATTCAAAGGTTACAAAGGCCTATTGGGCTTACAACGGAAGGGAAAAAAAGACAAAATAAACTCCTAAAACTAAAGGCTCGGGTTTCCCACTGACGCATTCTCTTTGGTGAAATGTAAGCATTCAGGCTTCGCTCCTCATGAATTCGCCTTGTGAGCTCCAACATATTCCTCTCGCTTGCATAGAATTGGGTTTCAAAGGTGTCTCACTCTCCCTTGAGTTGAATCCACGATCTTTGCAATTCCTCGAGAGTAGTAGGCATGTCAGGATGAAGAATGGTGTAAGGAACACCTCCTTCTGTAATAGGCTCCATAATGATTGGTAGGATGGCCACATATGTCATCATGAGATTTTGAGCGCGAGCTCGCACCCACTTGAGATAAGGTTCCAAAGGAATGGAGTTTTTATGCCCCAAAGTTTTGCTATCAACCTTTTTTACCATGCCCCAAGCTCGTACAAATCTTTGACGATAACTTTGGACATCATTCTCATAGTCAAGCATAATACCTTGGATAAGAGCCTCATGAGGACCATCCCTCCGAGCATAACCAAACTGTTGTAGAGCCAAGCAAGGATTATAAGTGATACCTCCCCTAATACCAAGGAGCGGGACATTAGGGAATTCCCCACAACGGTCAATAAAGGCAACATCCTCCAAAGATCAAGAACACCAATGAATATCTGAATGTGAGAGTGATATCAACCTTTTAGACCACTTCATGCCTTAATCAGTCCTTAAAACTGATTGAGGAAGGTGCAAAATGAACCACCTAGATAGCAATGGAGTGAAACACATAAGAATCCCTCTTCTCTTCATGGTATAGGCATGAAGAGAATGTAAAATATCTCCGAGTAAGGTAGGCACCGGGTTATAAGATATGAAGATTTTGACCGCATTTACATCTATAAGTTGGTCTGGGTTAGTGAACAATACCATCCCATAGATTAGAAGAGCCAAAACTTCTTCAAAAGATTTCAAATCTAAATTAACCCAAAATAGTTTAGCCACAATGTCAGACTGTTGCAAATTTAAGGCTAGATCAATCTCCTCAGGTCTTGTGTCTTTCTCAATACCAGTGGAGGGTATTTGATCAAGAATAGGTACTCCCAACAGTTGAGAGAATTCTTCCATGGTAGGCACTAATTGCTAATCAAGAAATATGAAACAGTGGTGTCTAGGATCAAAGAATTGAAAAAGCACATGTACCAATTCCTCTTCAAAGTTTGAGGTAACCAAGTTGAGGAGTCGACCATACTTCTTGGTGAACGGAGAATTCTCGAGAACCCTTGATGTTAACTCCTTGAGTTGAGAAGGAACTTTCACAAGGTTGATTCAGATGGTATTTCTACGAGCGAAAGCTAAATCCTACAAAATAGAACAAAGATAAATCTCTAGGTCCTTGGAACGGTTAGTGCAAATGTTATGGTATGATGTCATGATGTTATGTACAAATAAACATATACAACCAAAATAAACAATTCCTTAGGTTTAGGCTTGCATGGAGTTCATAGGTAAGTACCATCTTGAAGTTTAGTTGGTTTAACATGTCCTAGAAAGTAATTATGTTCTAGGGAATCTTAATATCATTGATCTTTCTTCATCGAGCATTGTTTCAGTGCAAGCCTCTGTTTTAGCGACCGAAATATCCTGAAAGTACGATCTCAATGAGCGTAGTATCGAGTATCAACCAACTTTGGACTGCATCAAATCTGGATACCTCACTACTTCCTTATGGCCAAGTTGTTCAACTAAAGGTTCTATGGTCATTTAGTGCTTCATGACACCACACAGCGGCCCCGTATTCTCCTCGATTCGCCACAAGGGATACCAGTACCAACAAATGTTTCACACTACCGTAGCTATTGTCTCAACCATATCAATATACACTATACAGTCTCCACAATATTTTCTACTTACCTAATGATGTTCTCAGATCCAGGTAGAGGATCTATTTAAAACCCAAACATGGACCCAAAATATAGAGCAAACAAATCAAACAAATGAAAGCATTTAAATATGATCTAGTCTATAAGGTAACCCCACTTTTAAGTTTTTTCCCAGTAGAGTCGCCAGTTCTGTAATAGGGTGGGAGAACTGACTTGTGTGTTTGGGGGGTAGGTTATGAAAAGGGAAGGTGTTAGCACCCTTTTCATCAGTAGTTATCTACGTGCTCTTAGTTGCTAGCTCACTTTGAAATGCTCTGTAAATATGCGTGTGGTTTGTTTTGAAAGTATTTTTGAAAAGTGTCTTTGTTTAGGAAAACTTTTTAATATTCTCGTCTCTATAAGAATGTATACAAAGTGTTGACTTTTGAAAATATTTCATGAAAGTGTTGGTGTCTATGAAAGATTTTTTGTTTTGAAATGTTTGTGATCAAGCAACTACAAGCGTTCTACCTACTCAAAAAATCTTTGTTCTTTACCTCCTCCTTTAGATAGTGTTATCTTAGCATTAGTTAGTAAGAAAACATATCATTGGATGTGAAGGGACATACGTGGGTCATCGTACAATCATAGAAGGCAATATTTTGGGATACCTTAGTAATTTGTCGTAAGGGTCTAAGAACGTTTACCAAAGGCAACATTGAAGGGTCATCGAGGGACTACTGTGATACGGTGGCCAGAACCAGGACGTGGTTTCCCTATTTCGTTAAGGAAATTTTGTTGGTTTGCGTTTTGCGTTTGTATTCTCAAAATGTCGCGGTAAGCAAGAGTCGCCACCGAATTTTATTTTATCCAACAAGGAAAGGAAAAAAGCACAGAAAAATTCCTTTTTCGAGATATTTCTGAGTACGGGGGTAGATTATAGAAAGGGAAGGTATTAGCACCCTTTCTATCCGTAGTTATGTACGGGCTCTTAGGTACTTTCTCATTGTTTTCAAAATTGTTTTCTTTGTGTTTGTGTGATTTGAAAAGCTTTTGTTTTGACTTCGATTTAACTCTTGCTTCTGTCTTCAATAGTGTAATGAAGTGTTTTTAAAAACTTTGTTTGTAAAGGAGTGTAAGTGTGACAAAGCTTGTTTTTGTTTGAGCAAGTACTTAAGAGCTAATCTACCTACTCAAAAAAAGAATCGTTCTATGTTCGTTTCCTTTCGACAATGCTATCCCACTATTAGTGAGTAGGTAGCACCGTCGTTGGAGTTTTGAGGGTCAATTCGAAAGGGACGTACGGTCACTAAAACAATGTTAGGACGTCTTAGTAATAACGCTAATGTCTTAGATCAATTATTCGAGGCAATAATTCCGAGGCAACCATTCCGAGGCAACTTTTCCGAATCGGGACTTTGATCTTTGTTTAGACAAAAGGACGACCACTAAAGAATCATATACTCAATGACCATTTATCGAAGGCAACCAAGTGGGAGTGTACCCTAGGAGTGCGCATGTGCGAATGATTCAATTTCAGTTTATTTATCTTTGCACATTTAGGGTGATCTAACTGTTTTAAAATTAATCATACATTCTTGTCATGCATCCCTATATCATACATCTAACAGTTAATAATTTGCGGAATTTAAAGTGCGGAATTTAAACTACGCTATTATAAGGCTTCGGGTATTTACATAGCCAAAAACAAACCCTTTGAAAATAAACCGATAAATGTAAATAAACGTCCTAATTAAACTATTACAAACTGTAGGCAGTTACATCAATATGGTAAATAATAAACATAAAGCGCACGATAAAAATTAAGATCGACGAGAATTTAAGGTTTTGACCCTTCTAACCTAATTAAAAGAAAAATTGTTTTTTTTTTGTTTTTAATAAAAGAAATAAGTTTTCTAAATTAAATATGCAATTAATTAGTTAATTAAATTAATTAATAAAAATAATTATATGACCTATTTTTGTTTCTTTGGTTATTTTAGGAAAAAATAAAATATAACTAAGTTAGTAATAAAACTTATTTATTCTAATTATTTTTAAGTTATTTACAAAAAAGAAATTAAAGTTTTACCTAAAATTAAAATTTAATTAAGAAAAAATCCTAAATATATTTTTATGTGATTTTTATATTTGTTAATTGATAAAAAAATAAAAGGGATTAAAAGAAATAAACAAAACGAATAAAACATGAAAATAAAGATGAGCCTAGTAGCAAAAGTAAACAGGGGGTGCAATCATCAGAAATCCCTAGGCCCGAATCTTCGAAATCTTCATGCTCTAACTATGGTGTTTTTTTATTCTTGCGTGGAACCTATGATTCAACCATCCATAATTGTTCTATATAAACTCAAACAAACGTTAGCATACCATAAAATATGATTAAAATTAGAGATTCAAAGTTTAAAATTTTACCAAACCGGTGTTGTCAAATGGGGGGCGTGCTAGACGTGTGATGGATTGCTCTTGGGCCTTGTAAGACTCTTGAGGACTTCAAGAGGATGGTTTGAGTCTTGATGTCAATTGAGAGAGACCGGAACCTCGAGATATGACTTACACCAATTCCGTGATTTTTGGAGAGCTTTTTGAAGAGCTTTTAGAGAGCTTTTTGAAAAGCTTTTTGAGAGCTTTTTAGAGAGGATTTTCCTCCCTTTCAATCTTGTATGGATCTATATTTATAGAGGAGAATGAGGAGAGAAGAAAGCATGGAAAGAATCTCCCTCATAATGTTGTGTTTTAAGACCGTGATCAAAATTTGAAAAAAATGTCATATTTGATGATTTTATGCCATTTTCACATGTGGAGAAACTTGGACATATTTGAAGAGTTATTGCACAAAATCAATTGACATAAACCAGCATAAAACTTTCCCAAAATGGATTCACATCAAAATTTATATTATTTCTATTATTTATTTATTTATTTAATTCTGAATTTTAATGAATAAAATATTAAAATAAATAGCATAAATAGTAGAAAAATGTATGGGTGGGCTTAGAGGTCGTGGACCATGTTAGGAATGAGTTTCAAACTTGAAAAGATAGGCCCATTTGGAAAAAATCCAAGTTTGGTCAATATTTGCTTCATGCATTTTTTCAAAAATTATCCAACTTTGACAATGCATATCTCTCTCAATATTAACCTTATGAGGGTGTTCTTGGACTTTTTAGAAAGCTTAGGATGTCCCCTAAGAGACCTCTTTGGTTTCATATCAATTGGATCTTCCATGTTCATGTAAGAAGCTTTGACCCAAAAGGTGTTTTTGTTGACTTTCCAAAATGACCTATAATGTCCAAATTCATAACTTCTTGTGAGTGCATATTTTGAACTTGGGAGATGAATATGGATTGTTGGTAATTGCATACTCTTCAAAATGAGCTTTGTATGGGTCATTTCTCATAAAGTATAAGAAAGTTATGCTTGGTCAAAGTTGAGTTGACTTTTCCTACAAAACCCTAATTTAGCAACTTTTGAGTCTTGATGAATTATGAGCAATCCTTGATGAATCATGATCAACCCTTGATAAAATGATGAAATATACTTCAAAATGAGGATGTTTACCAAAAATATTGAAGTTTGACTGTATGTGGGCCACAATTGACTTTTGCCCTAGCATAGTCGATTTTCAGGCCTTTGAGCAATTGCCTGAGCAAACTTCCTCTGCAAGGCTTGAAACTTGACATGGATGATATTGATAACATATTAGGACAATGTTGAGCATTTTGGGTCCCTTGGACTCAAGTATCTTGATGCAACATGAAACCCTAATTTGAGGTAGATTATCTTAGGAGAGAGCTTGTCTGGCCAACCCTTGGACTACCTTGAGCAACTTGGGGATCTTTCTTGAAATGTTTTGAGAAATATGGGAGGGAAAATTTTGGGGTACAACAGCTGCCCCTGTTCAATCTTCTTAAACCTGAAGATTTAGATTGGCTTTCGTGCCTTTCGTGATCCGAAGGTGGAAGAGGATTGAACACTAGAGTGCCCAGAAATTTGCACTCGCATGAAGTGGTAATTGTCTTATGATGTCGGGAATGGGCTTACAGATGCCATTTGGAAATTTCTAACGAGAGGATGGGCTTAAAGATGCCATCTGAAGGAGTGTCGATCGCATAAGAGATTCCTTAGCGAGATCTTGTATACCTGTCGTTGAGGAAGATTCCGCTGGGGAGGGCTGATCTTTGTTGAGAGAAGTAGAATTTTAGGAGCTTCAGTCGTCTGTATTCCAATGAGGAAACATCTCTGTTGAATTTTAGGAACTTCGGTCGTCTGTATTCTACTGAGGAATCATCTCTGCTAACATTTAGGAACTTCAGTCATCTGTTGTTCAACTGAGGAATCATCTCTACTGATATTTAGGAACTTCAGTCATCCGTTTTTCAACTGAGGAATCATCTCAGCTGACATTTAGGAACTTCAGTCATCCGTTGTTCAACTGAGGAATCATCTCTGCTGACATTTAGGAACTTTAGTCATCCGTCGTTCAACTGAGGAATTAACTCCGGATTGAGGAAGCGGAAGTGAACTGCGTATCTAGTTGTGTACAGGCTGCACCACGACCTACTAAGGAAAGGTGAAACCGATTGTGTTTGATAGGTATGGGTCTTACAGTGTTGTGGACTGCTGTCTGGAGATAAGAGAAAAGAAACCTGGATAGTAGGGTTATGATAAGGAACCTGGGTAAGGTTGCTTCGTGAGGAGTTTGGATAACACTGCGTCTGAACCGAGAAGGAACCTGGGTAAGGTTGCTTTGTGAAGAGTTTGGGTAGAACTGCATCGGGACTGAGGAGGAACCTAGGTAAGGTTCCTTCAGGATGAGTCTAGGTGAAACTACATCAGGAAAGAGAAGGAACCTAGGTAAGGTTGCTCCAGGATGAGTCTAGGTGAAACTACATCGGGAAAGAGAAAGAACCTAGGTAAGGTTGCTCCAGGATGAGTCTAGGTGAAACTACATCGAGAAAGAGAAGGAACCTAGGTAAGGTTGCTCCATGATGGGTTTAGGTGAAACTATATCTGAACTGAGAAGGAACCTAGGTAAGGTTGCTCCATGATGGGTTTAGGTAAAACTACATCTGAACTGAGAAGGAACCTAGGTAAGGTTGCTTCAGGATGAGTCTGGGTAAAACTACATCGGGAAATTGTAAGGAGGAACCTGGGTAAGGTTGCTTCAGGATGAGTCTGGGTGAAACTTGTAGCGATAAAAAATGTAGCGGGGTAAATCGGAGATCGAGCTATTAATTAACTCATCTCACAAAAAGCAAGAGTTTCCACCGCGCTTTATTATTTCCAAGGGAAAAGGGAAAAGAGCGAAATAAAACCCTAAAGTATGCAATGTAAAATAATACTTTTAAAAGTAATGAAAATACAAGGCGTTTCGAAAAGAGGTCTAGAGTTCGGGGGTTGGTTATACAATGGGAAGGTATTAGCACCCAATGTATCTATATTATTCTATAGGAACCTTTTGAAATATTTGTTTATTAAAAATTATTTATTTGATAAAAAATAAATTGTTTGGCCGAAAAATGGGTATGGACGAGTTTTCGGAAATACGACGACCTAACGTCGAAGTTTTGACTTAAAAGATGTGAGTTTTGGAAAGATTGAATATTTGGGAAAATTATCTTAAGTTTTTAACGAAATAATAAACGGAAGATGAATGAGGGTATTCGCGCTATGTGTTTGATGACATGATGTCGACAAAGATTAAACAATCCCCTTGGATTGAAACGGACGAGAGATATGTGGATTAACGATCAATTAATTAAAATTATAATTAAACAATTAACTAATGAAATTTAAATCATACTAGCATGCATCTTAACGATTAAATAAATAATCAAAAAGTACATGAAGATTAAATTAAGAAAACATAGATTTTTAATAATTAAACACATGACAAAAATTAAATCATGAAACATGTATTTTTTGAATAATTAAATAGACAACAACACAAAATAAAAATAAAAATTAGATAGTATGTTGACAAAAAATAAATAAAGATGAATTTTAATTGAACATTTTTATGTTTTTTATAATAGTTAATAATTATACAGAAAACTAAATTAATAATATTAAGTATGTTAAATAATATTGCCAAAAGAAATAAAAAATAGAAAAGTGGCCCAACCAGGACTTGAACCCAGGACCCTTAGAATGCTGTTAACACACTTTACTAATTGAGAATGCTGTAAACACACTTTACAAATTGAGCCAATGCTGTTTATTCATTAATAGTGCGGGTTAAATACAACATAAAGGAAAAACCCGGAATTGGAATTGGACTAGAAACAGGCCCAATGGGCCATCCGGGTCAAGCAGTGTAAGGAACAAAAACAAGAACCCTAGTGCACTAAGAGCATCGCGCGGCTGTAGTTGGCATGGAAGGAAAGAAAAAATAAAAACATTATTATATTTTATTATAACTTGGGAAGAGAGAAAAGTACATTATTATTATATTATAATTTTCCATTGAAAGAAACAAACAGTAAAGGAAGCTAGGCACGCATATGCTGTTGGAAGAAGAACAAAAATAATATTATTATTATGAAGTTTTGGGAATAGAAAAGAATAATTTATTATTATTATTATTATTATAATAAAAAACAAAACAAAGGAAACAGTAAGAACATGGTTACTGCAAGCATGGGGAGGAACAAAATTATATTATATTCTTTAGTTGGGAAGAGAAAAAGAAGGAAATTATTATTATTATTATTTTTCAAAGGAAAACAAATGCAGTAAAGGTACTTTGTAAAACAAAAACAACACAACAGTAATGCTCTAAAAAAACGTTTCCTTTCCTTCTCTCTCTATGCGTTCAAACCTTCTTCTTCCTCTCCCATAACAGATTTGAATTCCTCTCTCTTATGCAAACGACTGTTCCTTCCTCTTTCTTCTACAGATTCGAATCTTCTCGCTTACACACATAAACAGATCTGAACCTCTTCCTCTCTTACGCATATCAACTGTCCCTCTTTCATCCTCTCTTACAAAGCTTTTCAAATCCAGTTGAAGAAACCACAAGAAACTCTTTTTGTATGACACTGTGACGGCATGGCTGGAGGCGACGGAGGGGTGACGATTTCGTTTATGAAGAAGAGTTACAGTTCCGTTTTCGCAAAATAAGAGGAGAAAGATTTCGTTGGAGAGGAAGGACCAAACGTTTAACCCAGGATGTTGAATACAACACTGTTCCAACTTGTTTTTTTTGTTTATTTTAATTCAAGAAATATAGTAAATAAAGTCTGATTGAATGTTTACACGGATTTTGGTTTTTTTTTTAACAGCAAGTGGGTTTTGGATATTTGGAATAGCAAGTATTTTTTGAATGTTTGAACAAAATATTTTTAAAATATTTTTGGTTTTGTTTGGAACAGCAAATATTTTTTGAATGTTTGAACAAAATATTTTTTAAAATATTTTTGGTTTTGTTTGGAACAACAAATATTTTTTGATATTGTAATAACAAAATATTTTTTAAAATATTGTAACAGCAACATATTTTTGGCTTTGTAACAACAAATATTTTTTGGCTTTGTAACAACAAATATTTTTGGACAGCAAAGAAATATTTTGGACAGCAAAAAGTTTTGAACAACAAAGAAATATTTTGGACAACAAAAAGTTTTGGACAACAAAGAAATATTTTGGACAGCAAAAAGTTTTGGACAGCAAAGGTATTTTTTATTTTGGGACAGCAAGCTCTAAACAAGTTGGGACAGCAAGCTCTAAACAAGTTGGGACAGCAAGTTCTAAACAAGTTTTATGCGACGGAAGAAGTAAGCTTTTATTACACTTGTTATTATTATCGATATTATGAATACTAACATGTTTCAAATGCTAACAATCATGCAGCAGCTCAACTTAAATACAGTATAACAAAACAAAAAATGATAAAGCAAATATTACATGGCAAAGAAGAATGGTACAACAAATGGTTCAAGCATGAACATATGCAACAATAGAGCAACAGTAGATAGAGAGGAGAAAAAGAATATACCTATCGGAGCCTCTCCGATGGGGCTTCTAACAAAACGGTAAGCTTCCTTGACTTTGCTATCTTTTCTCCTTGCTGGATTATTTTTAGAACAACCCTCTATTTTTCTGGTTTTTTCTTACTTGATGAATTTTTCTAGAACAACACCAATTTTCTGTTTTTTTCTTTTACTGCTGAATTTTTCTTCCCCTCCCCTTTCTTGTGTTGACAAAGACTTTTATTTATAGTGGAGTGTGGAGGATTTGAGGGGGAAAAACAGTAGAAATTCAAATTGTTTTGGCAAGCTGTTTCTATACTTTGTTCTCACAAATTGCTTTAGCCATTTTGATACAAATTGTTGCTACATTGATGCAGGTTGGAGCAAGTTTTTGGCAGCACTTGGAGCTGTTGTATGTTGCTGTTTTTTTACTGTTTTGTAGCATTTCACAACATTTCTCTTTGCTATTTTTTCAGGTTATTTGGAGCATTATTTGACCAACAAAAATGCAACAAAATGGGCTTGAAGAAAGGTTGCAAACATGGGCTGCACTAGCACTTTGCTGAATTTTTATGTTGAAAATAAATCTTGTATAAACTTGTAGCTTCTTGCAACTTTGTGATAAACTCCAATAAATTGTAACATTGAATAAATATGCATTCTTCAATATATTTTCCATTCTTTGTGTAGTTATGAATGATCTTGAATCTTCACATAAACATAAATCTTGATATATCTTGATAAAAAATTCAAGATCTTCCATTTAAATTTGGGAAATAATTGAATAATACTTGGATGGATTGTTGAGTGAAGAATAAATAATAATGCAAGTTTTGGACTTTAATCTTGCACTTTTGTGATAGAAATCCAAATAAATCATATGGATTAATCTTATAACCAAATAAAATTTCCTTATGTAATTAAATAGAATTCCCCACTAACTTCTTGAAATAATACTTCAATGTATTTAAATAACCATGATGTAGATCTTCCAAAATAATCACAAAAATAATCTTGAATAAATATCTCATGTGATAAATGAATATTCTTGGATGAAAACTCTTGAATAGCTCCTCTTTAATTATCATTTGGATTCAGATAAAGAAAATTCCAAATATTCTGAATATTCCAAATAAATTCTTCTAGAACAGTTTTGAATTTAATTATCCCATTTCGGCGAAATTCAATCTGCGTCGTGAGAAAGTTTGTAGATGGCTTTTGGTCCAAGAAATCGAAAATGACGGTATAACCTGTTTTTTCTTGTATTTTAGAACAAAGTGAAACACACATGAACCAAAGCCGGTAGAATTTTGATTGTTCTTCCTGAAAAATATTCGGAGAAAAACGGAGACCATTTGTTGGACAGAGTGTGGAAATAAACGCACAATTCTCTGAAATTCTTTGATGAGTCAGTCTTTTGGAAATTAATGAACAACAACATTTCTATTTTGAGACTCGAAATACTGATCGACGTACAACGTCTAATGCTCTTCTTTCAGACCTATTTTCTGCACATGAAAATAAAACAGCAAAACATGTACTTCGTGCTTGATTAGTGGTTAGTCATTCATAAAATGCTCACAACACTCGGTAATTTCTACACAGTCAAAGCTCGAAAGCGAAACATTCGAAACCTACCATATTCTGTGACCTAGATGTGTATAAAAAAATAATGTAGATGAAGCAGGGATCTTAGGTCAAAAAATGGGGTATGACAGCTGCCCCTATTTAAGTTTCTTCTATCCGGAGATATGAAGATTAAAATCTTCGTCTCGACGAGATTGAAGGTACTTAAATACATAATACGCAATTTTTTCCCTAAGATACCGCCATTATGTTTATGATATGGATGTACTATTTAAATTCATGGAGAATGATATTGTATGAGACAAAAAAATAATGCTGGAGAAACCAAACACCAACAAACCACAGGAACATAGATTATACACTACTGGGGAAATGAGCCATCGACTTCAAATGATAGACTCTTAACGGCGAATAAAATTTGAGAGAATACGACTTCTGACCCTAACAAAGAAGGCATCTTGCATAGGCCACAAAAATAGATTATTGACCCAAAATAACGGTGAGTTCACAACCCAAGGTCAAAGATAGACAAAAGATGTGTCAATTTTGTTGATAACGGATTACCGACTTCTGAAGGTAGAAATTCACAACAAATTTCTCTGCGAAATTTTCCAGAGGGATACCAATTAATGCCGAAATAATAATATGGTTGTAGATACACAAGCTGCTCAAATAAAGAAGTTGCCACTTGTTGTCTTCCAAAAATACTATGACATATAAGCTGCTCAAATAAAGAAGCTGCCACTTGCTGTCTTCCAAAAATAACCAATAACATACAAGCTGTTTAGATAAAGAAGCCGCCACTTGCTGTCTTCCAAAAATACTATGACATACAAGCTGCTCAAATAAAGAAGCTGCCACTTGCTGTCTTCCAAAAATAACCAATAACATACAAGCTTCTCAAATAAAGAAGCCTCCACTTGTTGTATTCCAGAAAAATAATAACGTACAAGTTGCTCATGAAGAGACTGCCGCTTACCGTTTTCCAAAAATAATGTACAAGTTGCTCATGAAGAGACCGCCGCTTGCCATTTTCCAAAAAAAGATAACGCACAAGTTGCTCGTGAAGAGACCGCCGCTTGCCATTTTCCAAAATAATAACGTACAAGTTGCTCATGAAGAGACCGCCGCTTGTCGTTTTCCAAAAATAATAACGTACAAGTTGCTCATGAAGAGACCGCCGCTTGCCGTTTTCCGAAGATAATAACGTACAAGTTGCTCATGAAGAGACCGCCGCTTGTCGTTTTCCAAAAATATTTCAGAAGAAAGTTGCGATAACACTTCCAGAGAATAAAATTCTTCTTCAAAGGGAAGCATGAATAGATCCTTCCTGAGGAGATCAGATACTTAAATGCGCAAAATAAATGCAACATTCATCTAGGTTGTTTAGCTTGGAGAAAACCACGAGATAGCCTATGCAAGAGACAAAAACTCCCTCCAGGAATAAACCAGATAGAAGACAGTCAAACAAGACTCCACCCAATGAGAAAATAACTCAATTGGGGATTCATCCTATCTAGAAATGGACAAGGAAGGCTAAATCAAAAATTCATCCACGAGGATTAGCTCAGTTGGGGAATTTAGAAAGGAAGCACATTTTCTACCTAAGTTAACATTCTACTTGGAAAGAACATGTATGCTGTCTGAATAAACATAAAGAAGGTAAACGACCCAAAATCAACGACAAATGTGAATATGCATGCGTGATATAAGTGTAAATGAGTAAATGAATGTTATGCTGACAAAACAAACAGATGGAATATCTTGAAGATGATAAGATATTACAAAATAATAAATACTCAGCCAATCTTAAAGAGACGGAAAATAACTGGAACTGGAACCAAAAAGCAACGTCAGAGCGTATCACGCTACAAGGCTCAAGTCTTCTGGGAGAAAAGTATTTGAATCCAATCTTCTAACACCAATAGGCCACTGACATGATACAAAGCGTACCACACTTCAGAAATTGCTCAAATAAAGATACCCAAAGCAAAGCTTAACCGGAATTGCTGGGGAGTCACTAAGCTTAGTACCACGAGAAACGCAAGTTTACACAACCAACACCTCATGACGATTCTGAAAGAAAACATGTTCATCATGCAAGGATAAATTACTGTATTGTTTTACACTTCATGGCTTGACCATCCTCGGAACAACTGTTAATATTCCTTTCAGTATTCACGACACATTTAAAATAGGAATGCGTTAAACGCAACTCCAACGGTTTACAAAATTTTGGGAAATAGTACATGAAATAAAAATGTTACACAAAAACAATGATCATTATTCTCCCTAACAACTTCGAATTCCGAAATGTGCTCAAATTCCAAGACTGGTATGACCAAAAGCCTGCCTAAGCTGCCCCTTCAGGTTTTCAACTTAGCAAATCGTCAACTCAAACCTAGGAGAAATACTTCTTGACTGCATCGGCGTTCACGGAGCGCGGGAGCTCTTCACCATCCATATTTGTGAGAATCATGGAACCTCCAGAGAAAACCTTCTTAAAGACATACGGTCCTTCATAATTCGGAGCCCACTTGCCCCTAGAATCAGGTTGGAAAGATAATATCTTCTTGAGCACGAGGTCTCCTTCTCTGAACTCGCGTGGTCGAACCTTCTTATCAAAAGCCTTCTTCATTCTTTGCTGGTATAATTGACTGTGACACAGCGCTATCAATCTATTTTCTTTAATTAAATTCAACTGATCATATCTACTTTGACACCATTCAGCCTCGGAAAGTTTAGTTTCCATCAACACTCTCATAGATGGGATCTCAACCTCCACGGGAAGTACCGCTTCCATGCCATAAACTAGGGAAAATGGGGTTGCGCCTGTTGAAGTTCGAACTGAAGTACAATACCCATGTAAAGCAAACGGAAGCATTTCATGCCAATCTTTATAAGTTACCACCATCTTCTGGACAATATTTTTGATGTTCTTGTTAGCAGCTTCAACAACCCCACTCATCTTCGGCCTGTAGGGAGAATAATTATGATGTTCGATCTTGAACTCTTCACAAAGTTCTTTCATCATCTTGTTATTCAAATTCGAGCCATTATCAGTGATGATCTTGCTCGGGATGCCGTATCGACAAATGATCTGATTCTTGATAAATCTGACTACCACATGTCTGGTTACATTAGCGTAAGATGCTGCTTCCACCCATTTAGTAAAAAAATTGATTGCTACCAAGATGAAACGATGACCATTTGAAGCCTTGGGTTCAATCATTCCAATCATATCAATGCCCCACATAGAGAAAGGCCAAGGTGAAGAGATAACGTTGAGGAGGGTCGGTGGCACATGTATCTTGTCCGCATAAATTTGGCATTTATGACATTTCTTCACATATTTACAGCAATCAGATTCCATCGTCATCCAATAGTAACCAAATCTCAACATCTTTTTAGCCATTTCATGTCCGTTGGCATGAGTGCCAAAGGATCCTTCATGTACTTCTTGCATCAGCATGTCTGCTTCATGTCTGTCTACGCATCTGAGTAGGACCATGTCATAATTCCTCTTATATAACACTTCTTCATTGAGGAAGAAACTGCTTGCCAATCTCCTCAACGTCTTCCTATCTTTATTGGATGCCCCAGGCGGGTACTCTTGAGTTTGAAGAACACGTTTAATGTCATAGAACCAAGGTTTGTCGTCGGTGAACTCTTCTACTGAGAACACATGAGAAGGTCTGTCGAGGCGCATAACTCTGATTGCAGGCACATTGTTCCAACCATTCACTTGAAACATTGAAGACAAAGTAGCTAAAGCATTAGCCATTTGGTTTTCATCTCTAGGGATATGATGTAATTCCACTTTGTTGAAGAAAGTTAACAATCTTCTAGCATAATCTCTGTAAGGGATCAAACCCGGATGACGAGTCTCCCATTCTCCATTGATTTGATTAATTACCAATGTCGAGTCTCTGTAAATATCAAGAATCTTAATCCTTAGATCCACTGCTTCTTCGAGACCCATAATACATGCCTTGTATTCAGCCATGTTGTTCGTGCAATCAAACATCAATCTCGCCGTGAACGGGATATGAGTACCTCGGGGAGTGACGATGATTGCCCCAATTCCATTTCCATAAGAATTCACAGCTCCGTCAAAAATCAAACCCCAACGGGATTTGGGATCAGGTCCTTCTTCGGGTAACGACTCTTCACAATCTTTAGCTTTCAAGTACATAACATCTTCATCTAGGAAGTCAAACTTGATGGACTGATAATCGTCAATTGGTTGGTGAGCCAAATGATCTGCTAAAATACTCCCTTTGATTGCTTTCTGAGTGTGATACTCAATGTCATATTCAGATAATAACATCTGCCAACGGGCTATTCTTCCAGATAACGCGGGCTTCTCAAAGATATACTTGATCGGATCCATTTTGGAGATCAACCAAGTGGTATGGTTAATCATATACTGGCGCAGGCGGCGAGCAGCCCAAGCTAAAGCACAACAGGTTTTCTCAAGCATTAAGTATCGAGACTCATAGTCTGTGAATTTCTTACTCAGATAATATATGGCATGTTCCTTTCTTCCAGTCTCATCTTGTTGACCAAGTACACATCCCATGGAATCTTCCAATATAGTCAGGTACATAATCAAAGGTCTTCCTTCCACCGGAGGAATCAAAATAGGAGGTTCAAGTAAATATTCTTTAATGCTATCAAAAGCTCTCTGACAATCTTCTGTCCACACACATCCTTGGTTCTTTTGGAGAAGCTTGAAAATCGGCCCGCAGGTAGCAGTCATATGAGATATAAATCTAGAAATATAGTTCAGTCTCCCAAGGAATCCTCTTACTTGTTTTTCTGTCTTGGGTGCGGGCATCTCCCGAATAGCTTTGACTTTATCAGGATCTACCTCAATACCTTTCTGACTGACAATGAAACCCAGAAGTCTTCCAGAACGAACACCAAAAGTGCACTTGTTGGGATTCAGACGGAGTTTATACTTTCTCAAACGCTGGAATAACTTCAATAAATGTTCCAAATGATCTTCTTCAGTTTGTGATTTGGAAATCATGTCATCTACATACACTTATATCTCTTTATGCATCATATCATGGAACAAAGCAGCCATGGCCCTTCGGTATGTTGCACCAGCATTCTTCAAACCAAACGGCATTACTCGATAACAAAATGTCCCCCAAGGTGTAATGAAAGTTATCTTCTCCATATCTTCTGGTGCCATCTTGATTTGATTGTAACCAGAGAAACCATCCATGAAAGAAAAGACTTTGAACTATGCGGTACTGTCGACCAATACGTCAATGTGTGGTAATGGAAAATCATCCTTTGGGCTAGCTCTATTCAGATCTCTGTAATCTACACACATCATAACTTTGCCATCCTTCTTAGCAACATGCACTATATTGGCTAACCACTGAGGATAGACCGATGTAATGAGGAAACCTGCATAAATTTGCTTCTGAACTTCTTCTTTGATCTTGTCAGCCATATCGGGACGAGTCCTTCTCAACTTCTGCTTAATCGGCGGACATTCAGGTTTCAACGGCAAACGATGTTCCATAATATTGTTATCCAAACCTGGCATGTCTTGGTAGGACCAAGCAAACACATCCACATACTCTCTAAGAAGTTCCAACATTTTCTCTTTGACCTCTGGGATAAGCAATGCTCCGGCCTTGACTTCCTTTTTATCTTCTTCATCACCCAAATTGATCATCTCTATAGGCTCTTCAAACGGCTGAATAGTCTTTTCATCGTGCTCAAGTAAACGGGAAATTTCATCAGGAATCTCTTCACTGTCTTCTTCCTCGGCTCTGAACACCGGGAATTCAAAGTTTGGAGGGGGCATAGGATCATTGTTTTCAATGGTTAAGTCATGGATTAATCTGCACACATGATTATGCTTTATTTTAGAAATTGATTAATATGAATGTTGTACAGATAAAACAAAAGATTATGATAGTTTCCTATTATTACCAATTAATTTTCATTACTATTTCCCAGAAAAAGTGAAAAATAAAACAGTAGTGGACAAAATAACATTTTTATTCATGATTGGCAATACTTGAAACAAAAAGAGCCCAGACATTTTCTCTTTTGCCTTGGGCAGAGCAAAAGGATTTATTTTCAACATAGCCCGACACAAATACTTTTTCTCCTTGGGCAGAGCGAAAGTTTTTTTTTTCAAAAATAAACAAAACATTACTCAGAAATGTGCATCACAACAGGAACATCAACAGCAATCCAGTTCTGGCAAACCACTCCATGCATTACAAAGTCGGGTAAATCCTCTTCAGAATCGTCTCCTAGTATAGCATCAACTTCAGGAGGAGTCGGATGGATAAAACATGCGCTTCGGAAGACTTCTTGTATGGGACGGGTAACTGTATCCTGCTTAACTCCTGTAGACACGGGATGAAAACCAAGACCTTCTCCATACTTGTTCTCAGTAAAAGTCAACACCTGGCCCCAACCTTCGGCCGAACCGCTCTCAACCACTCGTCGCGCATCCTCAAAAGAAGAAATAGATGTCCCTTGCTTCTTCACTTCATTATTAGAAACAGATAGACCTTGGAATTGGATTCCAACATCCTCATCAGCATCAATAAAAGAGAAAGATGACAAGTGGCTTACCACCATAGCCTGCTCTCCACCAATCATTACCAGCTTTCCATGCCTTACAAACTTCAATCTCTGATGGAGCGTGGAAGTAACTTCCCCTGCATCATGGATCCATGGACGACCCAATAGGCAACTGTAGGCGGAACGAATATCCATTACTTGAAAAGTGATCTGAAAGTTATAAGGACCAATTATTATAGGAAGATCCACTTCACCAATGACATTCTTCCTAGAACCATCAAACGCTTTGACAATTACTCCACTAGGTCTCATGGGAGCACCTTGGTATGAAAGTCGAGATAATGTAGTTTTGGGAATTACATTTAACGACGAACCTGTATCCACCAGCACACATGATAAAGTATCATTTCCACAACTTATTGAGATATGCAAAGCCATATTATGGTTTCTTCCCTCCTCCAGAAGCTCTTCATCACTGAAACCAAGATTGTTACACAAAGTAATATTTCCCACAATTCTATCAAATTGGTCAACCGTCACATCATGATCCACGAATGCCTGGTCCAAGACCTTCATCAAAGCTTCTCTATGGGCACCATAATCTCTCAGTAAAGCAAGCAAAGAAATCTTGGAAGGAGTTTGCAATAGTTGGTCCACAATCTTGTATTCACTTCTTTTGATGAGCTTCAGAATCTCATCATCATCGGGGTGTGGGATAGGTTCATTGGATCGGCCTACCTCAAACCTTGGTTCAACATTTCTCGTTGGAATTTCTACCGGTATGGGCCTTCTGACTTGAACTTCTGATCTCTTCAAAGGTACTGTTGCAAAGATACCCCCGCTTCTCGTAACTCTACTCACATCAGTGATGTTAACAAAAGATGGCATTGTCGGTATAGGAACTTCTACCCCGTTCTTGATCATTGTGGCATTATACTTGTAGGGTATAGCTTGGTCTGAGTTGTAAGGCACAGGACCAGGTGGATAAATGATCAAAGGAGCAACAGGCGCAGTTTGACTATCATAAACAATCTCTACTGGTTCAGGCAAGTTGAATTGGGGTATTATAACATTCACTTCATCCGCCGGATCTCTGTCATATGTAATAGTGATAACCCTTTGGTCTAACAATTTTTGAATATCCTCCTTCACAATAGGGCAATCGAATTCTCTTGAACAAAATTCACAAACATCAGAATCATGATAATGCCTAAAAAAAGCAAGTCTTCTTAAGCTCTAATGTAACCTTATCAACGAATCTCTTATGTGTTCAACTTGAAAAACTCGAAACTTTCCCGGACAACCTTCCACCATATTCACTAATGTTGCCCCACGTCGAGGCAAAGGATTATCTCTAACATTCGGGTTAACATCCTTGAAAGACAAGATATCGTTCTTAATCAACCTTTGCACATCCGCTTTTAGAGCAAAGAAATTTTCAATGTTGTGCCCCGGCGACCCTTGATGATACTCACAGAACTGGTCTGCCTTGTACCATAGAGAAGTGTTATTCGGTGCGACAGGAGGAGGCTTCATCGTTATGAGGTTCTTTCTGATCAGGGCGGGGAACAACTCAATGTAAGTCATGGGAATGGCATCAAATTGCGGTTTCCTTGGTGAACGATTCTGGTTATTGAATTGATAAGCCTGTTGTCGAGGCTGCTGTTGAAAAGGTCGTTGCTGAGTTGGTGGGGTTTAATGAGTTGGGGTCACCATTGTTGGGAGGACAGCCGGAGTGACTGCCGCAACATGTGAATAGCCTCTCCTTGGTCTCCCAGGGAAAATTACACTGACATCTTGTTCTTTCTTTTTAGGGAAAACACTTCCAAACCTCTTGATACTACTAGATGGACTTCCTTCCTTAACCAAACGTCCCTCACGAATCCCTTCTTCCAACCGCATGCCCATACTTACCATCTCGGTGAAGTCACTGGGTGGGCTGGCAATCATTCTTTCATAATAAAAGGAACCTGAAGTCTTCAAGAATATCTTTGTCATTTCTTTCTCTTCAAGAGGGGGATAAATCTGAGCAGCAATCTCGCGCCACCTCTGGGCATATTCTTTAAAGGACTCTTAGTCTTTCTGGGACATCGCCTGGAGTTGATCTCTGTCCGGCGCCATGTCGATGTTGTACTTATACTGGCGAACAAAAGCTTCACTAAGATCGTTGAAATTACGGATCCGGGTGTTGTCCAAACCCATATACCACTTTAGAGCGGAACCAATCAAACTGTCTTGAAAGTAGTGAATTAACAAATTATGATCATTAGAATATGTAGACATCTTTCTTACGTACATAGTTAAATGACTCCGTGGACACGAATCACCTTTATACCTTTCAAAATCCGGCACTTTAAATTTGGCTGGAATTTTTACATTTGGAACAAAACACAGGTCATGAGCATTCTTTCCAAACAAATCTTTTCCTTTTAACGCTCTGATCTCCCTCTGCATCTCTTGAAACTGGTCTTGAAATTCCTCCATTCTATCGAAAAGACCCAGACTTTCAGCAGGCTCAGCATGATAAGTAGGTTCATTCATGTATGGCATAGAATGAACCACAGGAACAGCAGTTGTCATCACCGGTTGAGGGAAAGGTGCCACGGGCGGAATTACAGGTGGCACAGTAGTTGTCTCCGGTTGAGTAAAGGACAAAGTCGGTTGAACCAAAGGTTGTACTACATGCTGATACCCTTCTGGCATGAAGTTATAAAGCATTCCCCATGGAAAACCTTTCGGCATCTGATGTTGAAGCGAAGAGTGGATTTGAGTCACAGATGTTGGAACAGTGACAATCTCAGAAACCACAGTAGTTGAAGTCTGAATCTCAGCAGCTACAGTCGATGGCTGATTCTTAGCAGCCATCAAACTTTCCACTAGCGCAGTTAACTTTTCCATTCCGACACGAAGGGTAGCAACCTCCTCACGAAGCTCGTGGTTTTCCTATTCCAGATCTTCCATCTTCCTTTGACGATTGGCTCAGGTATCGTACCGATGAGACAGCTTGACAATCTATCGGAGTGGAAAAAGAAACAAGGATAAGACTCTAGAAAACATGTGAAGTGGAATGTTGGATGATGCATGATATGTGATGCAAATGATCGTTTGTTTTGATAGTTTTTCAGGGAACTTCGATAATTTTGCACACATCAATGGTAAAGGAATTTGGAACAATAAAAACTCATTTCATTAATCAAAAGCGGTAAATTACAACTTACAACTTTGGAACAACAAAAAAAATAAATTACAACTTTGGGACAACAACCCAATAATAAAAAGCAATAAATTACAACTTTGGGACAACAACCCAATAATAAAAAGAAATAAATTACAACTTTGGAACATGAATCCCTTTTACAGAGTTTTACAAAAATGACATCAGTAAAAATGAAACTAAGAACTAAAGATCACTCAGAATCATCAGATGAAGGACCAAATGCCAACTGTAACTGGATGTTCCTGATCTTCTCTTCATAAAAGTCTTCCATCTCTTTCTTCTCAACTACTAGTCGATCAATGATTTCCTTTTGTGGATTAGGAACAAGAGCAACGCTTACCGAATCTTCCTTCTTTCTCTTCCTTTCATTTGCATATTTCTTCAGTAATGCATCCTTTTGACGAAGCTTCTCATCATGATCAATGAACCAGCCGTATTGAATAAATAGCGAATCCTCCTTTTCCTTTAGTTGTTGAGTCAGGACCCGATTCTCATATTCCGACATATTATACTTTTCTTTCCAAGCATCTCTCTCGGACTTCATCCTAGCCAGAGTTCCTTGGTATTCTCCCATGTTCTCGATAGGGATATCAACAGATGAGGATGCAACAGTAGGGAATAAAGGTTTCTCGGGTTTATAAGGCATCTTGAGAGCACAAGCCCTAGCACGAACCCATTGTAGGTAAGGCTCCAAAGAAACAACACCTCTCTGTCCTAACATGTCTCTCCCTTTCCTATGGATGTGACGCCAAGCTCCTTCGATCTCCTTCTTAGATGCTTGATGATCTTGTCCTTCTTGTAGAAAGAAGTCACTCACATGGATGTTGTTCGGCTTATCCCACTATGCCAAAATTGAATTTAGACAGCGCCACATAGACAGCGCTTATGCCCTAAGCGCTGCTATAGGTTTTTAGTAAAAAAAAATTAAAAAATTAGAGTAAGCGCTGCTAAAGGTATACTATAGACAATGCTTATTATAAGCGTTGCTATAGGCCTTACCATAGACAGTGCTTCCTTTCCCTAAGCGCTGCTATAGGTTTTCAGTAAAAAAAAATAAAAAAATTAGAATAAGCGCTGCTAAAGGTTATACTTTAGACAGCGCTTACTAAAAGCGCTGCTAAAGGTGTTATTCTAGGAAGCATTGCTAAAGCCTAAAGCGCTACTAAAGGGTATACCTTAGACAGCGCTTTCCAGAAGCGCTGCTAAAGGGTATACCTTAGACAGCGCTTTCAAGAAGCGCTGCTAAAGGCATTACTCTAAAGCGCTGCTAAAGGTAATACCTTTAGCAGCGCTTCTTGAAAGCGATGTCTAAGGTAATTAAATAGTGTCTAAATCCCTAAGTTGGTTATCAGATTTCAAAAACCCCACTTTATACAAACGAAACCCCACACACCCATAAAACGCTCATGTTCATCTTCTTCTCCAACTCGTCTTCTCCCTCCTCACCGTCCAACTGTGGTTCATGCCAGAAAGCTTCTGATTTGTTATCTCGTTGCAAACTTGGGATTCTCCGGTTATACGAGGGCAAGCGCCAGAGGCATGTGAGGGTCATAGTGCGGCTGTTGTTGGGAAACGGCTTACAACATCAGGCACACCACCATCTCCTCGTGAAGAAGAAGTTTCGCAAAATCAGTTTCATCTAAGGTAAAATTTCTTCATCCTTTTTCGGTTTCACTATGGAAGCCTGTTAGTAATAAAACAGTTTCGAGTGGTTTGAATGGTAGGAAACTGAATAGAGATTGTGTTCATTGCTTTGATTTGGTTAATGGATATGAGAATCAAAGATTTGTTAAGTATAATATTAAGAATGATTTTCTTGTTGATGATGTTTTGCAATTAGGAAATGGTGGGATTAGAATAGGTTTTAATATTGGAATTGGTTCGGGGTCTTTTGCGGCGGTTATGTCTTAGAGGAATGTTACCGTGATTACTAGTACTCTTAATGTTAATGGTCCTTTCAATGAGTTTATCACGGCGAGAGGACTTTTCCGGTTTACTTGTGTTTGGATCATAGGTTTCCGTTTGTTCAATCTAGTATTCAACTTAGTAATAGTAAAAAATAACACAAATCATGAATCTTCGAATGAGTTCACAACTAAGCTAATGTATATAAAATTGTAACGTTGACGATCATTGATTGAATACGTTATAGGACCACAACAATAACATGAACTAGGCCTCTAAGGTTGGACCACATTCGTGGCTATGCTCCTTTCACTCACACGTTACAATCCTCATTTCTCGAATTGTTCTAATCACATGTTTGATTTTTGTTGACAACACAGACTCTTTAAATTCATTGTACTCCCACCATATTGCTTATAATCCAAGTTAGTAATAATCAACACAAGAGGTTCACGTAACAATGACATATTCACTTGAATAATAAAATCCATGTATACTTTGTGTTTTGGCAGAAACGCGTTATACCGTTTTGTGCCCTAATTAGTGTTTTTGTTTAACTTAGATAATAGTTAAAACCATGGATAAAAAATGGATGTGTGTCGATCGATTGTCAAAAGAGTACGAGAATGGGGTATTAGAGTTCGTTAAGTTTGCTATTGAACACGCGGAAGGCCCGAATATAATGAAATGTCCTTGCTTGGGTTGTTGTTATGTGGGTCGGGTTGACGCAGATGGATTGAAATCGCATTTACTAATGCGCGGAATTGATCGAAGTTATACGTGTTAGATATTTCATGGTGAGAAAAGCATCGATAATGTTGAACCGGGGGTGAAAAGTAATGCGACCTATGTTTCGTACGACAATGCCACGGATACATATGATTGTGATCGAGTTGAAGAAATTGCAGAAGCACTTGAAGAAGATCTTCAAGATTGTCCCAAAGTGTTTGAGAGGTTGATAAGCGATGCGGAGAAACCGTTGTATAAAGATTGCCCCAAATTCACAAGATTGTCTGTGGTATTAAAATTGTACAACTTAAAGGCGCGCAATGGATGGTCGGATAAAAGTTTCACACAGTTATTAGCCCTTTTGAGAGATATGCTTCCTGAGGATAATGTTCTTCCTAATCGAACCTACGAGGCCAAAAAAATCGTGTGCTCTATTGGCATGAGTTATGATAAGATACATGCATGTCTAAATGATTGTATTTTGTTTCGAAACGAATATGCATTGTTGAATGAGTGCCCAAAGTGCGGTTTATCTCGATATAAGAAAAAATTATCTCCAGCGAAAGTCTTATGGTATTTTCCTATTATTCTGAGATTTAGACGCATGTTTCATAGTGAAACCGATGCTAGACACTTGACTTGGCATGCAGATGAAAGAATTATCGATGGAAAGTTTCGAAATCCGGCAGATGCACCACAGTGGAAGAAAATTGATAATGATTATCCTGATTTTGGAGGAGAAACAAGAAACCTTCGCTTGGCATTATCTACGGATGGAATGAACCCGCATGGTCTTCAAAGTATCTCACATTCCACATGGCCTGTGATTCTTATGATTTATAACCTACCTACATGGCTATGTATGAAGCGCAAGTACATTATGTTATCTATGTTAATTTCTGGGCCTAAACAACCAGGGAATGACATAGATGTATACTTGAAACCTTTAATCGAAGATTTGATGATTTTGTGGGAGAACGGTGTGGAGCTTTATGATGGATATAGGAAAGAAAGTTTCAATTTGAGGGCGATGTTGTTTGGCACAATTAACGATTTTCCAGGATATGGAAATCTATCCGGGTATAGAATTAAAGGTGAAAAAACGTGTCCTGTCTGTGAAGATGGAACCGATACGACACGATTGAAACTTTGTCAGAAGAATGTCTTTCTCGATCATCGTAGATTCTTAAATTCAAAACATCAATATCGTGGATGGAGAAAAGCGTTCAATGGAAATACCGAACAACGTAGAGCTCCACCTGGATTGACAGGTGATCAAATTTGTGAAAAGGTGAAAGATGTGAGTATTCAGTTTGGCAAGCCTTTTGCACATAAAGTTGTCACAGGTGGGTGGAAGAAGAGGTCAATTTTTTTTTAATTGCCATATTGGAAATCTTTGTACGTAAGACATTTTCTTGATGTTATGCATATTAAAAAAAAGTATTTGAAAGTGTTATTGGTACGTTACTCAATATAAAAGGAAAGTCTAAGGATGGCCTTAAAGCAAGAGAGGACATGGTATAGATGAGAATAAGAACTGAATTAGGACCCGTGAAGAAAGGAAGACAAACATATCTACCATCTGCTGCTTATACTCTATCTAGAAAGGAAAAGAAAATATTGTGTAAGTTTCTGAGTGAAGTTAAAGTTCCAGAAGGTTACTCCTCAGACATTAGAAGACTCGTGTCCATGAAATACCTCAAGTTAAAGAGTCTGAAGACACATGATTGCCATGTCATAATGGAACATTTTCTACCAATAGGTATACGTTCTATTTTGCCAGAAAAAGTAAGAAGCGCTATAACTAAATTGTGTTTTTTTTTTCAGGTCAATTTGTAGTAAGGTGATCGATCCTGAGATCTTACCAGTATTACAAAAAGAAATCGTTATTACTCTGTGTGACCTTGAAATGTATTTTCCTCCATCATTTTTTGACATTATGGTACATCTTGTTGTTCATCTTGTGAAAGAGACACAATTGTGTGGACCATCTTATATGAGATGGATGTACCCTGTTGAACATTATATGAAAATATTAAAAGGGTACATGAAAAATCGAAGTCGTCCAGAGGGTTATATCATTGAGTGATACGTTGTTGAAGAAGCGGTTGAGTTTTGTACTGATTTTTTGTCCAATGTGCAATCCATTGGACTCCCCAAATCTTATTTTTTTCGAGAAAAAAAAAGAAGGTAAAAAATTAATTGGAAATGAAATTGTGACAGTATCAAGGGATGAACGGGATCAAGTGCATTTGTATGTTCTGCACAATGACACTGAGGTTGAGCCGTTTGTTGAAATGCACAAGGCTATACTCTGAGGTGAGAATCAAAGTAGAAATGAAAATTGGATAGTACGAGAGCACAATCAAAGTTTTATACAGTGGTTTAAGGATCATATATATTCAAAGTTTCATTCAGATCCCGCTTCAATATCAGACAGGTTGAGATGTTTGGCATATGGTCCAAGTTCGATTGTGTTCTCTTATAGAGGATACAGAATTAATGGATACACATTTTATACCAAAGAACAAGATGAGAAAAGTACCATGCAAAATAGTGGTGTCACAGTGGTATATGAAGCAATGCACATTTCTAGTATGAAGGACTTAAACCCCAAATATGAAATTGTCATATTTTGGGGTTATCAATCACATCTGGGTGTTTGATTATGAGAAGTTTCAGATTCCTATCTTTGGTTGCAAGTGGGTACATACTAGTGGCATACAAATGGATAAGTCAGGATTTTTGCAAGTGGATCTTAGTAGGGTGGGGTACAAAGATGAGCCTTTTATTCTAGCCTCTCAAGCTAAACAAGTGTTTTATGTCACAGACCCGAAGAGTACGAAATGGTCTATAGTGCTTTTATCTAACAAAGTGATTGATGATAAAAGTGTGGATCAAGTTGATGTTGATGTTGAGAATGAGTCGTATATTAGAAACGATCGAGATGAAAATACTACAGCGGATGAATCATATATCAGAAAAGATCATGATGAGGGAATTTGGATCAATCCCTCCGTCCGCGTTCTTAAGAGACAAGTAATTCGAAATCCAACCAAGAAAAGAAAGAGATGTTAGTGAAAGAGGTAATATATATTCCTACATACCTGTTAACACTTAGCAAACTTCTAATAAATTATATATTTGTCATTTTATATACTCAATTGATATTTGTCATTTTATATACTGAATAGATATTTGGAATTATATATTTGGAATTAAATATTTGTCATTAGATACTAATGTTTTTCTTTATTACAGGTTAGATGGCTAGTAACGAGGAGCACCCACACGATGATTCTATTAATGATGGAGACAATGATGGAGGAAAATCCAGTAAGGGAGTGGAAAAAGAAATTAAAAGAGGAAAAACTATTATGAAGAATATCATTCGTGATAGAGATACAGGTATAAAATATGATGTGCATTGGAGTCCAAATGACCAATTAATTGAGCCTAACGGTTCTAAATTGACAAGTTACATTGGTACACTTGTAAGGAGAGAAATTCCAATAACTTGTGATGAGTGGAGAGATGATAAGCTGGATGATGCTAAAAACAAAATCTGGAGTGAGATACAGGTGCTTTAAATCATGTCTTTAAATTACGATTATGTACTTTAAATTATGTCTTTAATTACTTATACTAACGCACTTTGTGTATGTTTTTTGTAGAGGTCTTTCAACATTGATGACAAAAGAAAAGATTATTGTCTTGGATTGGCCGGCAAAATACTAAGAGGGTTTAGAACATATTTAAACAGAAAATATCTTAGAGATGCCAAAAAAAATTTGTTGATGCAGAGCGTCCAGCAGAATATGCAGATGTGATTTCAGTTAAAGAATGGGGTGTTTTTAAAGCCAAACGGAAAACCCCAAAATTTCAGAGTGTAAGGGAAGTAAATCGTCAAAGAGCATCATCTCCCGCATATCCATACAAAAAAGGGCGTTTGGGATATGCACGATTAGAACAAAAAATAGTAAGTATTTACAAATTGCAATGATATACTTGTTCATCAATAGTTATAACTGAGCTTGTTTTTGTGTTAATGTGTAGTTAAAAGAGGAGAGTAGTTCTGAAACATCTCTTCCGGAGCATGTTTTGTGGAAGGCTGCCCGTGTGGGTAAGGATGGAGTTCTTAAAGAAGATGTACAACAAATTTTTGAAAAATGCGTAAGTATAACATTAATTCTAATTAAATCAAAATTTTATTAACATATAGTATTCATGTTTTTCCAATATTCATATGAATTTCAGGAGAGTCTGTCTCAGTCTACATCTCCACCAGATGATTGCAGGATCATACTTAGTCGAGCATTAGATGTTCGTGAGTATTCTGGTCGGGTGAGGGGTAAAGGACATGGGGTTACTCCAAGCTCCTTGAAAAAGAACAATCCAAAGACAAAATCTGCTAGCAATAAAGAACTGCAGGCAAGGTTGGATGCATTAGAAGCTGAAGTTCTTGAATTGAGGAAGGAAAAAGCAAGACAGTACCAATCAGAAAGGGAAGCTTCGGGTGTTAAAGAAGCTAGTAACATAGCTAGTGTCAATTGTGTAGCTCAACCGAGTATTCCCGAGGTACTTACATATATTATTATGAAATTAAATTAGTGTAATTTATTTAACTGACATATATACACATTAACGATGTCATATTTATTATTGATTTTAGGGCATTTCACCTTGTCAACTCTTTTTAGAGACACCAACTTATCGCATGGTTGGCAAGGGAAAAGTCCATAACACTCTGGGAGAAGTACTTCATCATAAACCGCTCCCTTCTGGATATTTGAAAGTGTCAATTGATATTGCTTTAGAGGAGGGTGCGTTATTACTAATCCCAGATGAAGTTTCAGATGCAACATTGGTGGGAAAGGCAATAGGAGTGTTTGTTGCATGGCCGTCAAGACTTGTTCGCATAGATGATGAGGTATAATTAAAACTGTTATGAACCTTTTAGTACTCAATTTTTTTACGTTCGTTTTACTTACATTTTTTTTGCATGGTAATGTTAGACTCCTACAAAACCCAAACCAAAAGATAAAGGGATTATGCGGCCAAAGGAGTCAGTGACAGCAAAAAAACAGGTACAAAATAATTATATGATATTTATGCTTAGACAATGTTAATTTGTCGTCCTATACTTGACCACTCTAATTTTATGATATTTAGATTATTCCTGCTAAAGAGATTGAAGCTGTAAGTATGGGTAAGGAGCCTGTAATTAGCAACATTCCCACAGAAACAAAGAGTGTTGCTAAGAGGATCGGGGCTAGAAAGAAAACTACTTCACAATATAGGTCATGCCTTCAGACATTTATAAGCTTCATAACTATTTCGCAAGGTGGTACTTCTCTTATACCCCTGGATGAAGGGATTTATGGTTCTAAAGGCATGACAACAATTGGTAAGGAGGATTTGGAAGAATTTTTTGGACACTTGACATTAGGCATGGTTGTTATCAATACATACATCAGGTATACTCCAATCAACTTTGTTTAATTAATTGCATAATTTATTTACTCATTTCAATGAATAATTAATGTTAATGATGTTTTTATTTAAGGTTTCTGTATGACAAGTTGATTCGCCCACGTGGATTAGAGTCCAGATTTGCTTTCATAAATCCCAACATTGTCCACGCAGGGTCAATCATATCAAAACCAGATGAAGTAATAGCATTTGTGCTCAGTTTATTTATGGCTAGCAAAGATACATAAAAATTGTTCTTTTTACCATATAATACTGGCCCCAAGTAAGATTTTCATTCTAAATTTCCTCTATTATAATTTTTCGTTTTTTAACGTTGTGCAGAAAATTTCCATCTAACCTTTGTTTAATATTCCAGTGGACACTGGTTATTGGTTGCAATTAATCCTGTGAGATAAATTGTATATTATCTGGATTCATTGGGAAATGATTGGACAACATACTCAGATATGAAGAAGACGATTGACACGTAAGTGAGATTGTTCCAAAATATTACTGTGTATATTTAATTATTTATGTGCGATAGTTCTAAATATTTGTTATTATTTTATTATAGCATTCTACAAAGTTTTCGAGCACAAAGAGATATTCAAGTACCAAGGAGTAGAGTCAACAATATTTCTTGGATCAAAGTGGAGGTATAAATTTTCACAGTTTTGATTATATAGCGATGATACTTGATAAAACAAGTTAAGGTGTATATCGATGTATATCCGTATTTTCTTTCCATGTGTAGTGTCCTCGTCAGCGCAATGGTGTAGATTGCGGTTATTTTATGTTGAGGTTTATGAAAGAAACTATTCTTTTGGACCGATTAGAGATTCCATCCACGGTATGAATTTCTAACTTAGGAATTATTTTCATATTTCTCATAAAATGACTTAGTATTTTAATTAAATCATACTATGTTATATTATTATGTAGTACTTTGATGAATTCAAGTGTGCTTCATACTCAAAAGATCAATTGGATGAACTTATGGAGGATTGGTGCCAATTTGTTATGGAGTTGAGAGTTTTATTATATGGTATAACTTTGAGTTTTGAGAATATAATATATGTCGTTATAGTTGTGTTACAATATTATTGTTTTTGTTGTTGTTATTTGGTAACTTGTATGAATTTTGATTTTTTGATTTTGTTTTAGGTTATATAGGTGCAACTCAATGTAGAAGATAGAGTTATTTTGCAATTCATTGTTGATTTTGTTTCATTGTTGTATATACTAATGTTGTTGTTGTGTATATTGTGCAAAAAGGATTGAAGAGATGAATATTGATGTAGTTATAATATTGTTACATTGTTGTATATACTAATGTTGTTGTTGTGTATATTGTGCAAAAAGGATTGAAGAGATGAATATTGATGTTGTTATAATATTGTTTCATTGTGGTATATACTAATGTTGTTGTTGTGTATATTGTACAAAAAAGGATTTAAGAGATGAATATTGATGTTGTTATAATATTGTTTCATTGTGGTATATTGATGTTGTTGTTGTTTAAAATGTTATAATGAAGCTATAAATTCTGGTGCAAAAATGGTGAGATTAAATTTGATAGGCAGCGTTTTGTTTTAAATGGAAAAAAAAATATATTTAAAAAAATAATAAGGAAAAGCGCTGCTAAAGGGGGGGAATAAACATCACTTTTAATGAGAAGCGTTGTCTAAAGTGTTAGAAAAAAATTATATTAAAAAAATAATAAGGAAAAGCGCTGCTAAAGGGGGGGGAATAGACAGCGCTTTTAATGAAAGCGCTGTCTAAAGTGATTGAAAAAAAATATATTAAAAAAATAATAAGGAAAAGCGCTGCTAAAGGGGGGGAATAGACATCACTTTTCATGAAAGCGCTGTCTAAAGTGATTGGAAAAAAAAATATTAAAAAATAATAAGGAAAAGCGCTGCTAAAGGGGGGGAATAGACGACACTTTTCATGAAAGCGCTGTCTAAAGTGATTGAAAAAAAAATATTAAAAAATAATAAGGAAAAGCGCTGCTAAAGGGGGGGAATAGACATCGCTTTTACCAAGCGCTGTCTAAAGTTCCACATTAAAAGCGCTATCTAAAGTGTAAGCGCTGCTAAAGGGGTACCTATAGCAGCGCTTTTGAAATTACAAAAGCGTTGTCTATACCTTTAGCAGCGGAGGTTTTAGCAGCGCTTTTAAGCGCTGTTAAAGGCCTAAAAAAGCGCTGTCTAATCCCTTGTTTGGCATAGTGGGCCCTCATCGAGTATCCAAACTGACGGCGTGCGAGAACAGGATTATAGTTAATTCCTCCTTTCGTACCAAGAAGAGGCACGTTAGGAAAAGCACCACAATTATCAATGATCTTCACGTCATAGTAAACTTGATTATACCAATCAATGTCGAAATGAGTGAGAGCCATAGTTTTTGGCGCCCATCGCGGCTACTTCTCGAGATCCCAGAAAACATCAGACCTAGGTAGATGAGAAACATACCACTGATACAGCAACGGTGCACAACAAATAATCATCCCTCATTGACAAGAGTTTCGAAGATGGATGGAGTAGTAAGTATCTCCTAGCAGTGTATGGATCGGATTTCCAATCAAGAAAATTCTGATGGCGTTGATATCCACAAACTTATCAATGTTAGGGAACAAGAATAGGCCATAATCGAGTAAAGCAAAGACATCTTCAAAGGCAATAGTATCTTTTATCTCAGCAAAATGACGAGCTTTCTTCAACAAAAACTGCGCAGATAAACCTCGGATTCCCCCTTTTGTAGTCATGTTCTCCTCTATCTCCGACTTCCTCAAGTGGGTGATGGTCGCTATCTCGTGAGATTTGGGTTCCTCTTCTAAGCCAGAAAAAGGAACACAGTTAGTGATCGGTAAACCAAGTATGTAGGAGTACTCTTCTAAGGTGGGCATTAACTGGTAATCCGGAAAGGTGAAACATCGATACAAAGGATCGTAGAATTGGACCAACGTATTGAGGATGCCTTCCTTCATCTTACGCTTCAAGATAGGTATAATGGACCCATATTTCTTCTAAAACTCCGTCGGGTTCTCGATCTTAGGAATCAAACTCTTCAGCTCTTCAATCTCGGGCTCCTTAAAACTAAAACTTCGAGTGTTTCTTCTTCCAAACTCCATAATAACAGTACCTGAGATGTCTGCAAAAATCATTCTTAAGTTCCTTGAAAAACAAGTTTTTACAAAAAATGTTTATGGATGCATGGATGAATGATGATGCAACAGTTACACACAAGTTCACAAATATGGGGTTCAAAGGTTCAACGCTTCGAGCATGGAGTCAAAGGTAAAGCCCACCCTAGGGTATGTACTAAAAGTTTAATCACACCTGCAAGACAAGGCTCTAAGAGTTCCCGGAGTCTACATTCCTCCTTCGGATATTACCAACGTCTTGATTACTCAATAATTAGCAATATTCTCAAGAGAAACTCATCTGAGCGTAGCATCGCGTGACAACTACTTCCGGATTACTCCGTTATAGTCTCCGCGCTACACCTAAAAAGGCTAAGATGGGTTAGGGTTATATAGTTCTCAGCTTCTCTGGCTCCCAGGTCGAAAATAATAAAGTCTTCCCGGTTACTCGGTAAACAAATATTACGTTCAAAAGGGCCTTCCACTGAGTGGGGGATTTCATGCCTCCTTCTTTGGGATTACTCCCTCAAAGTTAACATGACTATACCACCCGTCTTATTCTTAAGTGTAACTTAATCCGGGTATAGGATTCGTCCTTTGCAAAAAAAAACCCAAACAACCCCAATATAAACACATAATCAAACAAATCAAATAATAATAAAACAGATAAAACAAACTAGGCTTAACCCACTTAGGGATGGACCAGCAAGAGGTCAATCTTCCCCCAGCAGAGTCGCCATTTCTGTAGCGATAAAAAATGTAGCGGGGTAAATCAGAGATCGAGCTATTAATTAACTCGTCTCACAAAAAGAAAGAGTCGCCACCGCGCTTTATTATTTCCAAGGGAAAAGAGCGAAATAAAACCCTAAAGTATGCAATGTAAAATAATACTTTTAAAAGTAATGAAAATACAAGGCGTTTCGAAAAGAGGTCTAGAGTTCGGGGGTTGGTTATACAATGGGAAGGTATTAGAACCCAATGTATCTATAGTATTCTATAGGAACCTTTTGAAATATCTGTTTATTAAAAATTATTTGTTTGATTAAAAATAAATTGTTTGGCCGAAAAATGGGTATGGACGAGTTTTCGGAAATACGACGACCTAACGTCGAAGTTTTGACTTAAAAGGTGTGAGTTTTGAAAAGATTAAATATTTGGGAAAATTATCTTAAGTTTTTAACGAAATAATAAACGGAAGATGAATGAGGGTATTTGCACTATGTGTTTGATGACATGAAGTCGACAAAGATTAAACAATCCCCTTGGATTGAAACGGACGAGAGATATGTGGATTAACGATCAATTAATTAAAATTATAATTAAACAATTAACTAATGAAATTTAAATCATACTAGTATGCATCTTAACGATTAAATAAATAATCAAAAAGTACATGAAGATTAAATTAAGAAAACATAGATTTTTAATAATTAAACACATGACAAAAATTAAATCATGAAACATGTATTTTTTGAATAATTAAATAGACAACAACACAAAATAAAAATAAGAATTAGATAGTATGTTGACAAAAAATAAATAAAGATGAATTTTAATTGAACATTTTTATGTTTTTTATAATAGTTAATAATTATACCCTTAGAATGCTATTAACACACTTTACCAATTGAGTCAATGTTGTTTATTCATTAATAGCGCGGGTTAAATACAACATAAACGAAAAATCCGGAATTGGAATTGGACTAGAAACAGACCCAATGGGTCATCCGGGTCAAGCAGTGTAAGGAACAAAAACAAGAACCCTAGTGCACAAAGAGCGTCGCGCGACTGTAGTTGGCATGGAAGGAAAGAAAGAATAAAAACATTATTATATTTTATTATAACTTGGGAAGAGAGAAAAGTACATTATTATTATATTATAATTTTCCATTGAAAGAAACAAACAGTAAAGGAAGCTAGGCGCGCATATGCTGTTGGAAGAAGAACAAAAATATTATTATTATTATGAAGTTTTGGGAATAGAAAAGAATAATAATATATTATTATTATTATTATTATAATTAAAAACAAAACAAAGGAAACAATAAGAACGTGGTTACTGCAAGCATGGGGAGGAACAAAATTATATTATATTCTTTAGTTTGGAAGAGAAAAAGAAGGAAATTATTATTATTATTATTTTTCAAAGGAAAACAAAAGCAGTAAAGGTACTTTGTAAAACAAAAACAACACAACAGTAATGCTCTCAAAAAAAACGTTTCCTTTCCTTCTCTCTCTATGCGTTTAAACCTTCTTCTTCCTCTCCCATAACAGATCTGAATTCCTCTCTTATGCAAACGACCGTTCCTTCCTCTTTCTTCTACAGATTCGAATCTTCTCGCTTACACACATAAACAGATCTGAACCTCTTCCTCTCTTACGCATATCAACTATCCCTCTTTCATCCTCTCTTGCAAAGCTTTTCAAATCCAGTTGAAGAAACCACAAGAAACTCTCTTTGTATGACACTGTGACGGCATGGCTGGAGGCGGCGGAGGGGTGACGATTCCGTTCATGAAGAAGATTTGGAGTGCCGTTTTTGCAAAATGAGAGGAGAAAGATTTCGTTAGAGAGGAAGGACCAAACGTTTAACCCAGGATGTTGAATACAACACTATTCCAACTTGTTTTTTTTTGTTTATTTTAATTCAAGAAATATAGTAAATAAAGTCTGATTGAATGTTTACACGGATTTTGGTTTTTTTTTTTAACAGCAAGTGGGTTTTGGATATTTGGAATAGCAAGTGGGTTTTGGATATTTGGAATAGCAAGTATTTTTTGAATGTTTGAACAAAATATTTTTAAAATATTTTTGGTTTTGTTTGGAACAACAAATATTTTTTGAATGTTTGAACAAAATATTTTTGGTTTTGTTTGGAACAACAAATATTTTTTGATATTGTAATAACAAAATATTTTTTAAAATATTGTAACAGCAACATATTTTTGGCTTTGTAACAACAAATATTTTTTGGCTTTGTAACAACAAATATTTTTGGCTTTGTAACAACAAATATTTTTGGACAGCAAAGAAATATTTTGGACAGCAAAAAGTTTTGGACAGCAAAGAAATATTTTGGACATCAAAAAGTTTTGGACAACAAAGAAATATTTTGGACAGCAAAAGGTTTTGGACAGCAGAGGTGTTTTTTATTTTGGGATAGCAAGCTCTAAGCAAGTTGGGACAACAAGCTCTAAACAAGTTGGCACAACAAGTTCTAAACAAGTTTTATGCGACGGAAGAAGTAAGCTTTTATTACGCTTGTTATTATTATCGATATTATGAATACTAACATGTTAAAATGCTAACAATCATGCAGCAACTCAACTTAAATACAGTACAACAAAACAAAATATGATAAAGCAAATATTACATGGCAAAGAAGAATGGTACAACAAATGTAACATTGAATAAATATGCATTCTGCAATATATTTTCCATTCTTTGTGTAGTTATGAATGATCTTGAATCTTCACATAAACATAAATCTTGATATATCTTGATAAAAAATTCAAGATCTTCCATTTAAATTTGGGAAATAATTGAATAATACTTGGATGAATTGTTGAGTGAAGAAAAAATAATAATGCAAGTCTTCGACTTTAATCTTGCACTTTTGTGATAGAAATCCAAATAAATCATATGGATTAATCTTATAACCAAATAAAATTTCCTCATGTAATTAAATAGAATTCCCCACTAACTTCTTGAAATAATACTTCAATGTATTTAAATAACCATGATGTAGATCTTCCAAAATAATCACAAAAATAATCTTGAATAAATATCTCATGTGATAAATGAATATTCTTGGATGAAAACTCTTGAATAGCTCCTCTTTAATTATCATTTGGATTCAGATAAAGAAAATTCCAAATATTCCGAATATTCCGAATAAATTCTTCTAGAACAGTTTTGAATTTAATTATCCCATTTCGGTGAAATTCAATCCGCGTCGTGAGAAAGTTTGCAGATGACTTTTGGTCCAAGAAATAGAAAATGACGGTATAACCTATTTTTTCTTGTATTTTAGAACAAAGTGAAACACATATGAACTAAAGCCGGTAGACTTTTGACTGTTCTTCCTGAAAAATATTCGGAGAAAAACGGAGACCATTTGTTGGACAGAGTGTGGAAATAAACGCACAATTCTCTGAAATTATTTGATGAGCCAGTCTTTTGGAAATTAACGAACGACAACATTTCTATTCTGAGACTCGAAATCCTGATCGACGTACAACGTCTAATGCTCTTCTTTCAGACCTATTTTCTACACATGAAAATAAAACAGCAAAACATGCACTTCGTGCTTGATTAGTGGTTAGTCATTCATAAAATGCTCACAACACTCAGTAATTTCTACACAGTCAAAGCTCGAAAGCGAAACGTTCGAAACCTACCGTATTCTGTGACCTTGATGTGTATAAAAAATAATGCAGATGAAGCATGGATCTTAGGTCAAAAATTGGGGTATGACAAAACTACATCGGGAAATTGTAAGGAGGAACCTGGGTAAGGTTGCTTCAGGATGAGTCTAGGTGAAACTACATCGGGAAATTGTAAGGAGGAACCTGGGTAAGGTTTCTTCAGGATGAGTCTGGGTGAAACTACATCGGGAAATTGTAAGGAGGAACCTGGGTAAGGTTACTTCGGGATAAGTTTGTGTAAAACTTCAGGAGGAACCTGGGTAAGGTTACTCTGATAAGTTCGTGTAAAACTTCAGAATGAACCGGGGTAAGGTTACTTTGAGATAAGTTTGTGTAAAACTTCAGGAGGAACCTGGGTAAGGTTACTCTGTATTAAGTTCGTGTAAAACTTCAGAATGAACCGGGGTAAGGTTACTTTGAGATAAGTTTGTGTAAAACTTCAGGAGGAACCTGAGTAAGGTTACTTTGTGATAAGTTCGTGTAAAACTTCAGGAGGAACCTGGGTAAGGTTACTTTGTGATAAGTTTATGTAAAACTTCAGGAGGAACCTGGGTAAGGTTACTTTGTGACGAACCCGTGTAAAGCTATATTTAGGAGAAACCCGTGTAAGATTGCTTCATGACGAACCCGTGTAAAGTCTGTTTAGTTTCCGGAGTTAATCTTGAACTTGCAGGAAGTTGTTGATGATAACCATCTTTCCTGAAAAGGTACATGATTAATTGTATATGATGCATGACATGCATTGTATGATGATGTTCTCAAAATAAATGAAATTATGCTGTATGCAATATGTATGCGCACGTCATGATATATGAACATGAAATGCTATTGTGGTACGTCCGAGTTTAGGAAAATAAATCCATGACTGTTGTTGGAGAATAAAGAGTTTCGCTCGCTGGAGATAATGACCGAAGATGATTGGGAGAATAATCCTGCAGGAGAGAATAACTCCGCTGGGGAATGGACTGACGAGGAAATGACTCTGTGGTGAGTATATACTCTTCTAGAAGATCTACTGATTTGGAGAAATAAAACTCAGCTGGGGATGAATTATTGTTGCTGGTGACAGTGAACCCTGTTGGGAATTGAATTTCTGTTTGTGAAAGGAATGAACTCCGCTGGGGATGATTTTCCAATGGCGACTTCACTAGGGATAATCTTTTAGACTCTACTAGGGATAATCTTCCAGATTCCACTAGGGATAATCTTCTAGTGCTGGTGATAGATAAACTCTGCTTGGGGAGAATCTTACCGACCCATTCGTGGTTACGAGCCTCAGCTGGGGAGAATTAACACCACTGTCATTTTCTTACTCTGTCGGGAGTGTAGATGTTACTGGAACGCGGGCTAAGGATATGATAATGACTTTGCATCGAGACTTTTCTGCCCCTGTATCTGCGGGAGAAGGTGCCTGCGGAGGCCTTGTGGATCGAGTATTATTCCAACCTATGAGGTGCTTGGTAATTGTCGATTGAAATGACAAATCTTCTTCTGGTAGGCAAGTGACGAGATGACGGGACATAGTCGTACGCTTTAATCCCTAACTTTTTCCTGGACTGTATTTTCATATTTTCAGTCCACCGGGATACCCTTTTCTTGCCCAAGCCGCCTTTTCAGGTTTTCGACTTGCCGGGTGTACAAATCTTTTTTTGTTTTTATCCCTAATTTTTGCCCGAACCCTTTTGGTTCGTCGGGATGCCCTTATTTTTGCCTAGGCCTGTCAACCTAGCGGGTCTTTGTTCATGCGCAGTATTTTCTGACTATGTCCATGCTCTCAGGGTGTACGGAGTTGTCATTGTCGATTGTGTTGCCATACTACCAGAAGATGTTCATTTGATCATACAAGATTCGTTGTTGGAATTCATGTCCAATGCCCCAAGTGATTCAGATGGAGATCTGCCCCTGGCTATTTGGCATCTTTGAGAGACTCCTTGAATCTTGACTTGACTGCCCCAGATGATAGACAATGCTCATGTCGTGCCCCTTGGTTGGAAGTGTTTTTTCCACTTGAGGTGACCCTTTTTATTGAAAAGGTTTTTGTTCACTAGATATTCGTCGTGCAAATTTCTCTGTTGTTGAACAAATAGTCATATGCAAACAATGTTATTTTAAGAATGCAAAGCTTATGTCTGTTTTGAAGTTCTTTGAAAATGCAGTTTTCAATAAAACAAGCGAATTTTTGTAAAATGTGATGTCAACTCAGGATTTACAGCAAGCCCTACAGGATTCAGGATACCTTTTGTAACAGTATGCTTTCAAACTAACCCATGCCTCAGCTAGGACTTTTAAGGGTTATAACGTGGTCTGGTTCACGGTTCAAGAAACAAAGGATAAAGGCTCAAATTTTATTTGTACCCACCCATTCTTCGTGATGTTCTTCGATCCTAAACTCAGCTAATTGTGCATTTAGACCCCATTTTGAGTCTTTACTCTGATATTCCAGTTATGGTTCAGATACTGACAGATTATTTTGAACAGACAGTCATTTTGTTGAGAGTTTGTAGGACCTCTTTCTTTTTGATTTCGTTATCCCTGTCTTTTTGCCTGAACTGTTTCTTTCTTGTGATTACAGTCAGCGGGATGTCCCGGTTTTTTTTAAGTCCCTTTCATAGGTTTTGACTTAATTTTTGTTTGGAGGGATAACGACTGCCTGTCCTGACGATTATAGGGAACCATCACCGTCTTTTGTTTTAGAAGGACCTCTTTGATGCCATTCATTATGCACCCGAATTAACTGAGAAAACTACTCTGCCCCCAGGTTGTGATTAAGGTTTTTTTTAATTTGCGTGAAAAGAAAAAACTCCAACTTCTTTGGCTCAAAGGGGTTGACGAGGAATTATCTTCCTTATAACTCCACTATTTAGGATTTGAAACAACGCCTGTACATCGTCAGCGGGGTCTGTTCAAAAGCATACTGTAGAGATTCTGATATCATTTCCGTCATCCTCCCTCTAAAGGCTTAGAGTTTTTTAATCGAGAGTTTAACATCACAAAAATGAAAGCAATTTGAATATAGTGAATACGAATGGATTGATTCAAAACCGACATATGCAATGCATTGATAAAATAATAAAGTTTTAACATGACTAAATGTTTGAACAATCAAAAGAAAATTACAAATTGAAAATTCTAATGAACAAAAAGTCTTCTCGTCTCAGAACTTGTCACTTCAAACGGTGAGCCTTGGAGGATTGACAAAAACATTCCAGTTGACCATCTTGTGTGAATTCCAATGCTCTTTTATTGATCAGGTCTTGAATTTTGTTTTTCAATGTCCAACAGTCATCAGTATCATGTCCCGGGCTGTTGGAATGATATTCACACCTTGCATCAGGATTGTAGTCTGGGGAGGCTATGTTGGGATTCTGAGGAGGTTCCCTTAACGTCACCAGATTCAATCTCAATAGGTGTTGTAAAGCCTGAGACAGCGACATGTTTAGCTTGGTGAACTGCCTTTTGGGCGTATCTGGCTTACTCTGATTAACCCGTTGCTTTTGGCGAGGTTGTCGTTGGACCTGTGATGTAGTAGCAATTTGGAAAGTTCCACCCTTCACCAAACCAAACCCTTGTCTTCTTGGAGGCTGATAAATGGCTTGGTCCCCAGCCTCGACTATTTGCTTCAAGTTGTTGTATTTGTCTTGATGAAGCTGATTGATAATGGTTCTCAGCTCTTCTTGTTCCCGGGCTATGCTTTGGATAAGGGCCATCTTCCCCAGCATCTGGGTTCTCATTGCATCTACCTCAGCTTGCAGTTGTTCCAGCCGCTCGTCCTTATTGTCTTCAGGACTTTTCTTGACCAAGTTCCCGACGAGGAGCGTTTTCAACTTTTCCTGCCCCTTGGATAGGTTTAGGAATATTTCCCTGAACTGTGGTTCTTGAGTTTTAAGATCTCTGTTGTTGTGCTTGAGAGCCATTGCTGAAATAAACAGTGAGCACATGAGATACCTGTACTGGAAGACCTGTTATGCAATGATATGTATGCAATGTTTTCAAGGATCTCGCAGGGTAAACAAGAAATTGTTAGAATTTGATTACAACTTGATTGAAGAAACTTCGTGTCTTTGAGAGTTCTTCTTCAAAAGCCAAGCTCACAATATCGTGTGGGTCATAGCCACCGACTCAAATTATCGTGTTTTGATCTCTAGATGACATTGACTAGAGGAAAATAAATCCCCTTTGCCCCTTGCTAGACGTTTGATTTACCATAACCTGCATCACAAACCTTTGAGATCCTTGAAATGGTTAAGGAAATGTTAATGCATGATGTTATGATGTGTATATTATGCGTTTAAGCAAAAGTACGAGGTAATGTAAACAAGTAAATCCGACAAGAAATCCAAGGTATTGGATAAGGACTGTAAACAAAACCTGCAAGGAACTCAAGTTGTTAGATAACAAACATGTGCAAGTAGTTCAAGTTGAAAGCACACAAGTCACACAATAGCCCTTAAATTTTAGGCTGGCATGGAGTTTAGGTATTACCCTCTTTCAGTTTAGTTGGTTCAACCTGTCCTAGTAATAGTAACCGGGTTCTAGAGGATCTCAATATCACTGACCATCCTCGATCGGTCATAATTCCAGTTTAGCAACCTTTTCTTGCGGCCGGAATCATCGTGAGAGTATGGTCTCAATGAGTGTAGCATACTGCTACTTTTCTATAGCCAAGTTGGTCAATTATAGGTTCTAAGGTCAGTTGATGCTTAATAACCCCTTAGCAGCCCCATACTCTCCTTGTTCCTCCACAAGGGATATCGGTACCAACTAAAGTATCACACCAACATAGCTACTGCTTCAACCGTATCGGTCTACACCGTACAGTTCCCTCACAGTCTATTGCTACTTACCTAAAAGATATCCCTAGATCCGGGTTAGGATCTATAGTAACTCAGATACAAAGCCCACAAAGATAAAGCAATCAAATCAAACAATAGAAAACAATATGATGAACTATTCCTAAGGTACACCCCACTTATTAGGTCCCTAGAAGAGTCGCTAGTTCTGTGATACGGTGGCCAGAACCGGGACGTGGTTTCCCTATTTCGTTAAGGAAATTTTGCTGGTTTGCGTTTTGCGTTTGTATTCGCAAAATGTCGCGGTAAGCAAGAGTCGCCACCGACTTTTATTTTATCCAACAAGGAAAGGAAAAAAGCACAGAAAAATTCCTTTTTTGAAATATTTCTGAGTACGGGGGGTAGATTATAGAAAGGGAAGGTATTAGCACCCTTTCTATCCGTAGTTATCTACGGGCTCTTAGGTACTTGCTCATCATTTTCAAAATTGTTTTCTTTTTGTTTGTGTGATTTGAAAAGCTTTTGTTTTGACTTCGATTTAACTCTTGCTTCTTTCTTTAAGAGTGTAATGAAGTGTTTTTAAAAACCTTGTTTGTAAAGGAGTGTAAGTGTGACAAAGCTTGTTTTTGTTTGAGCAAGTACTTAAGAGCTAATCTACCTACTCGAAAAAAGAATCGTTCTATGTTCGTTTCCTTTAGATAACGCTATCCCACTATTAGTGAGTAGGTAGCACCGTCGTTGGAGTTTTGAGGGTCAATTCGAAAGGGACGTACGGTCACTAAAGCAATGTTAGGACGTCTTAGTAATAACCCTAATGTCTTAGATCAATTATATCAGCCAACAATTCCGAGGCAACCATTCTGAGATAGCTTTTCCGAATCGGGACTTTGATCTTTGTTTAGAAAAAAGGACGACCACTAAAGCATCCTATACTCAATGACCATTTACCGAAGGCAACCAAGTGGGAGTGTACCCTAGAAGTGCGCATGTGCGAATGATTCAATTTCAGCTTATTTATCTTTGCACATTTAGGGTGATCTAACTGTTTTAAAATTAATCATACATTCTTGTCATGCATCCCTATATCATACATCTAACAGTTAATAATTTGCGGAATTTAAAGTGCAGAATTTAAACTACGCTATTATAAGGCTTCGGGTATTTACATAGCCAAAAACAAACCCTTTGAAAATAAAGCGATAAATGTAAATAAACGTCCTAATTAAACTATTAGAAATTGTAGGCAGTTACATCAATATGGTAAATAATAAAAATAAAGCACGCGAGAAGAATTAAGATCGGCGAGAATTTAAGGTTTTGACCCTTCTAACCTAATTAAAAGAAAAATTATTTTTTTGTTGTTTTTAATAAAAGAAATAAGTTTTCTAAATTAAATATGCAATTAATTAGTTAATTAAATTAATTAATAAAAATAATTATATGACCTATTTTGGTTTCTTTGGTTATTTTAGGAAAAAATAAAATATAATTAAGTTAGTAATAAAACCTATTTATTCTAATTAGTTTTAAGTTATTTAAAAAAAGAAATTAAAGTTTTACCTAAAATTAAAATTTAATTAAGAAAAAATCCTAAATCTATTTTTATGTGATTTTTATATTTGTTTATTGATAAAAAAAAAGGGATTAAAAGAAATAAACAAAACGAATAAAACATGAAAATAAAGATGGGCCTAGTGGCAAAAGTAAACAGGGGGTGCAATCATCAAAAATCCCTAGGCCCGAATATTCGAAAGCTTCATGCTCTAACTATGGTATTTTTTTATTCTTGCGTGGAACATATGATTCAACCATCCATAATTGTTCTATATAAACTCAAACAAACGTTAGCATACCATAAAATGTGATTAAAATTAGAGATTCAAAGTTTAAAATTTTACCAAACCGGTGTTGTCAAATGGGGGGCGTGCTAGGCGTGTGATGGATTTCTCTTGGGCCTTGTAAGACTCTTGAGGACTTCAAGAGGATGGTTTGAGGCTTTATGTCAATTGAGAGAGACCGGGACCTCGAGATATGACTTGCACCAATTCTTTGATTTCTGGAGAGCTTTTTGAAGAGCTTTTAGAGAGCTTTTTGAAGAGCTTTTTGAGAGCTTTTTAGAGAGGATTTTTGTCCCTTTCAAGCTTGTATGACTCTATATTTATAGAGGAGAATGAGGAGACAAGAAATCATGGAAAGAATCTCCCTCATAATGTTGTGTTTTAAGACCATGATCAAAATTTGAAAAAAATGCCATATTTGATGATTTTATGACATTTTCACATGTGGATGAACCTGGACATATTTGAAGAGTTATTGCACGAAATCAATTGACATAAACCAGCATAAAACTTTCCCAAAATGGATTCACATCAAAATTTATATTATTTCTATTATTTATTTATTTAATTATGAATTTTAATGAATAAAATATCAAAATAAATAGCATAAATAGTAGAAAAATATATGGGTGGGCTTAGAGGTCGTAGACCATGTTAGTAATGAGTTTCAAACTTGAAAAGATAGGCCCATTTGGAAAAAATCCAAGTCTGGTCAATATTTGCTTCATGCATTTTTTCAAATATTATCCAACTTTGACAATGCATATCTCTCTCAATTTTAACCTTATAAGGGTGTTCTTGGACTTTTTAGAAAGCTTAGTATGTCCCCTAAGAGACCGCTTTGGTTTCATCTCAATTGGATCTTCCATGTTCATCTAAGAAGCTTTGACCCAAAAGGTGTTTTTGTTGACTTTCCAAAATTACATATAATGTCCAAATTCATAACTTCTTTTGAGGGCATATTTTGAACTTGGGAGATGAATATGGATTGTAGAGAATTGCATCCTCTTCAAAATGAGCTTTGGATGGGTCATTTCTAATAAAGTATGAGAAAGTTATGCTTGGTCAAAGTTGAGTTGACTTTTCCTACAAAACCCTAATTTAGCAACTTTTGAGTCTTGATGAATTATGAGCAATCCTTGATGAATCATGATCAAACCTTGATCAAATGATAAAATATACTTCAAAATGAGGATGTTAACCAAAAATCTTGACGTTTGACTGTATGTGGGCCACAATTGACTTTTGCCCTAGCACAGTCGATTTTTACGCCTTTGAGCAATTGACTGAGCAAACTTCCTCTGCAAGGCTTGAAACTTGACATGGATGATCTTGATAACATATTAGGACAATGTTGAGCATTTGGGGTCCCTTGGACTCAAGTATCTTGATGCAACATGAAACCCTAATTTGAGGTAGACTGCCTTAGGAGAGAGCTTGTCTGGCCAACCCTTGGACTACCTTGAGCAACTTGGGGATCTTTCTTGAAATGTTTTGAGAAATATGGGAGGGCAAATTTTAGGGTACAACAACTACGATCTTGTAATCGAAGGTCTTTGCTAAAGTATCCTACGTTCGAGGGACATGACTGTTCTTATTCGAGACAACAAATGTGGGTTTCCCTAGAGGTGCATGTGTGCAAAATATGTTGTTTTCATTTAATTTATCTTGAATTAGGGTTATCTAGTATCGATTTTAATCTTGCCATACAAATCCTAATTACTAGCAATAATATTGAAAGCGATAAATTGAGGAAATTAAAAGTCATATGCCATTACATCATTTAGGGGATGGGGGTACAAATTACAAATAGGGATGAAAGCAATTAAAACCTAATTACTATGACAACCAAATTGAATAATGAATAACAATAAAAATTTACAAAAATATAAGATAAGAAAATAAAATTTGTTGTTATAGTTTTTTGTGAAAGGTTTTAAAGTTAACCTATTTAAACTATAAAAAAAGAAATTAATTAATTAAAGTCTAAATTGATTTAATTAATAGAGCAAGTTAAAAATAAATTAAAAAAAAGTCTAAATTTATTTTAACTTAAGAAAAGAAATTAAAATTGTTAAGAAAATATTTTTAGGGTTTTGTTTAAAAGAAATGAAATAAAAAAATAAACTAATAATCTAAATAATAAATATAATATATTTTGGTATTTTTCAATAAGATAATAATAATAATAATAATAATAATAATAATAATAATAATAATAATAATAATAATAATAATAATAATAATAATAATAATAATAATAATAATAATAATAATAATAATAATAATAATAATAATAATAATAATAATAATAATAATAATAAAAGGAAAGAAAAGAAAAGAAAATATAAAAATTTGGTCAGGGGGGTTTGAAAGTGAAAATGAGGTTTGATAGAAAAAACAATCTTTAGTTTTTGTTTTAAGGCCCAAACTGATTTTTTTGTGTGATCAGAAAATAAAAATAAAAATAAACAAAGGGGCTGCGTATATGAAGCAGGCCCGTTCAAGGGAGGCCCAAACACGCTGTCAAACAAAAAAGAATCCAAACAATATAAAAAAACACAAAACGGACGTTGGGGCTTGAACCCAGGTCCTAAAGGTGAAAGGTGCGCGCTTTAACCACTAGGGTGGTGATACATCCGTTAACTTATGCACAACCAACATATTATGTTTTAAACGCGCTCCTGACTGTATCATCTTCTTCTTCCTCGTGCCAGCTTCCTCGTCACCATTTTTGAATTTGTAACTTTCTCATTTCTCAGCCATTTTAGAAATTGCAAACATCAAACTTGTTATAAATTTCACCACGATTTCAAATATGTAAACTAATTAATCTAACTCTAAAGATGAACACAAATTTTATTGGTACCAAATTCTGACCTAAAAATTTAAAAAAGTTCAAACTTGAAATTCACACTACTCAGGCAATATAAATGAAAACTAAGGGTATGGTTAGCTTCGGGGCTATGATATCTATATTTTTTATTCACAAAGGAACCACTAATGATGCTTGTATAAAAAGTTTAAAGTCAAGAAAACTTACCTTGAAACTGAAATTCGTGTTTTGATTTAGAGCACCTTTCAAGGTGTTGTGATGATCATAATAACTTTAATGAACCTCCAGGAAGCTAATGCAACGCTTAGTTTTAATTGAGAGTGATTGTATTGTCTTGGAGAAGTCAAGTTGCAGGTGGCGATTTTTGAGCTTGAAAGGTGATGAAGATGTAGTTACAATTGTGGAACAAGGGCATGGATGAACTGTATTTGATGTATGGAAGCTTAAAAATTGGTTTAGAGAGGAAACACACAAGGGAAATGTGAGTTTGAGGTGCAAGGTCAGAATCTGCACAAAAATGGAGTTTGTGTGCAATTTTTGGCTAGAGGGTGTTTGGGAGAGTTTCAGGGGTTGTGAATTCGTGTCCTAGGTTTGTAAACAATGCTTCAATTTATAAGAAAAGGTTTGAGAGCTTGAGGTGATTAGAAGTACAAGATCACATGTTTTATTTCCTTGACTTGTTTTTGAAGAAAGCCTGACAAGGATTGTTCTGAGGCATGCTACAAGGCTATATAGAGAGTTTACAAGCTTTAAACATGTTTATCTGACTTTTTATGTTGAGTGTGTGATGAACCAACAAGTTAGAGGCTCAAGACAAGTTGACTTTGTGATTAAGCAACTTTTCAAGAATAGTAATCGTTCCTTCTTCCCAAAATGGGAATGTAACTTGGACAATGGCTCAATTGCTTGTAAAATGGCTCAATATGTTGTGTAAACATTAAATTATGGAGTGAAATGTAAGTTAGAAGCCTACAAAGTGGTATTATGCAGCATATGTTTGAGATTTGGTTGAATGTTCATCATCAAAATGACCTAAAATTCAAGAATGAAACCTCAACTTCTTCTCTTTGATTATCTTTGATCAAGTATGATCTATTAAAGTTCTTGGACATTCTAGAAAGCTTGAAACATTATATAAAACCTTCGCGTTTACCATTTTGGCTATCATTTTGGAGCTTGGTAAAAATTGTCCAAGAAGTTAGGTCAAAATCCTGATCAAATTGATCAAAATTTTCACTAAGTGTTTTAGAAAAAAGTGCATGACTTCATGGATTTATAACTCAAAATCCAAGAACTTCTAGGGCTTTATTAGTAAAGCCAATATATAGATATCATTAAGATCTACAACTTTTATGTTGAAAGTTTTCTTTGAATCATCTTTCATTTTGATGAAAAATTGGCATGAAATAGTGAAATTATCATGTATAAAAACACTTAGAAAAATTTCTAAGTCTTGAAAATTTTTACTTTTCAAATTGACTTTTGACTTTCATGATTTCTTGATGATCAAGCTTCATATTTTGAATGTCTTGATGAATTGTGATCTTTGAAAACAACTCTTGATCAAAAAGTCAAAGTTTGACTTTTTGTGCATCAGTTGACCCAAAATTCAACTATCAATCCATTGATTATGAAAGATGATTTGAGCTATGAGATTAGGTCAACATGTTGTATTTGAATCCTTGAGATTTTTCTTCAAGCCATTGATCATGTATTAGGTCAAAAGTCAGTGATTAGTCAATTATAGTCAAAACCCTAATTTTGACCATTTTGCCGTTTTGGTAAATTGAGTGCTTTTCTTGAGAGATTGTGATAAATACATGATCAAATGATAAATAGGATTTTAAAATTTTGATATTGGTCAAAAATCTTGAAGTTTGACAGTAGGTTGACCACAGTTAACTTTTCACCCAATACAGCTGATTTTTTCAATCATCTTGGTCAATTAACTAAGCAAATTTGTGATTCAAGACTTGAAACTTGAAATGGATATTATTGGATGTCTATGATGATCCATGAAAGTCATTTGAAGTATTAGAAGTCTAATTGTTCTTATGAAGATCAAAATCCTAATTTGAGGCATCAGTGTTTTTGAAGATGGTTTGACCTAGTCAACACTTGTGCAAACTTGAGCCATTGGAGATCTTTATGAGGAATGTATTGAGAAAAGAGAGGGAAATTTTTGGGGTACAACATAAATAATTTGTTTCTAGTCATAAGTACTGATGTCAATCATTTGTTTCCAGATGTAAGTATTTATGTCAAACATTTATTTCTAGTCATAAGTACTGATGTTAATTCTTGGTTCCCAATCATGAGTGCTGATGTCAATCCTTTGCTCCCAGTCATAAGTACTGATGTCAATCATTTTTTAGCCACGTAAATACTTATGTTCACCATCATATATGAGCTAGTATTATCTTATTATTTCGACCTTCATCCTTTAGGTTGGTAGTTTATGATCCCCTGTGAGTCGGTGTTACTCTTTCTTTGCTACCTCCTCGGCGAGTGGGTAGTTCACAGTTATCTATCAGTCGTTATTATCCATTGCGTTTTCCTCATTTATTGAGTATATGATACCTTGTCTCCTCTTTGGGCCTTACCCTAGTAAATTTGAGTTTTCTCTTCCCCATCGGAGTTGATTTTGTCTCCACAGAGTCATGTTTCTTTCCCTAGTTGAGCTGGTAGCCCTTTCTTAAAGGTTACCTCCTTGTTGTCTTGTTACTTGCATTGTTAATAATTTTCGTTGTTGGAATATTACTTTTCATTTTCTTCCTTTAATTGTGATGTTGGCTTTGCCTATACATAGTTATCCCCATAGTCGTGTTGTTTCCCATTGATTTATTTTCCTTGTTGAACTCTCTTTTTTAGGCTGTCTGTATTACTTTTGCTTCCCTAGTGGTGTTTTGTTTCAACTATGGAGTTGGTTGTTTGCATTCATAATCATAAGTATTGCATGACATCTTAGGGCCAAAATAGGGTATGTTTTGTATTTAAGTATCTTCAATCGCGTCAAGATGAAGTTTCCAACATTCATGTCTCCGGATAGAAGACACTTAAATGAGGGAATCTTTTATACCCCAAATTTCCCCCCCCAATATTCCTTCATCATATCATAACATCAATACGTCAAGATCACACATTAGGGTTGGTTCTCTCTTCTACTTCCTCATATCTTTAAGTTTTCTCTTGAGGGGTCATCAAGCACCTTGAATTGTGTATATTGTACATGTGTATCTTATGTTGATTAACCCTTAACTAACATCAAATTATGTAGATATGTTTATTTGGATGTTTATATTGTAGGTGATGACACAATTTCACCCATCTATCCATCTAACCTAGGGTTTTGAGGGGTAGTCCTTAGTTAAATGGTTGTTCAATGAAGTCCAAGAGTTTGATCTTCAAAGCTATGTTGGTGACATTAAAGTTCTTTGGTTTAAAGAACTCTCCCAATTTCATTTAAGGTCAAGCTTGATTCAGAGAGATTGGCATTCATCAAGAAGATTCATAGGTTAATGTGTTTATTTTCATGCCTTCTTCAACAAGTTTCATTGAGTCTTAAGCTACACCTTTGAGTGTGCTTAAATATAACATCATTTCAAGGTATAATGTGATCCATCATGCTCTATTTTGCAAATAAAGTTCAAAAGATTCAAGGTTGATTCAACAAGTTTGACCTAATTGAGAAAGTACTTGATTTAGTGATCACAAGTTCATAACTCTCTCAATTTTCAATATCTTGAGTTGGTTATTTTTTCTATGGGTTCTTATCATTATATACAACAACTTCTCTTCATATGAAAAGATCCAATTGTTCAAGGAAAGTCATCAAAAGCTGAAATGGGTTGCAAGTCATTTTGGCACTCTCTGAGTAAGTGTTGGTTGACTTCCATGGATTCTTTAATAACTTCTCTTAAAGGATCTAAGGCTAATTTTGAAAGTAAGATCACTAATGGTTGAAGAAGATTACAAGTCCTTTGAAAAGTCTATCAAATTCTCTTGTGTGACTTCAAAGGATCATAACTTGGTCAAATTTTATCTCCTTGAGCTCATTCTTTTTTCACAATAAACTTGAATATGTCTACTACAAATTTGTCTCAAGGTGCAAGGCTTGAAAAGATATGGAAAGTCTTAAAGAATTTAAAAGATTATAAGTCATTTGTGAATCTCCCCAAATTTGTTCATCATCTTCCAAAGACCATAACTCTTTAAATTTTTATGATTTTTGAATGATCTAAATTCAACAATTCAATTTAAATAGTCTCCTTCATTTCATCTTCAAGGATCAAGATAAATTTTTTAGTGGAAGGGCTTGTAAGTTTGCAAAAGATTATAGATCATTTTGAAGCTCAACACTTAAAAATATTTCCAAGTACAAAAGATCTGTGTGTTTTTCTTGATTTTAATTGATCATAACTTTCAGCTCATATTACCAAATGCCACCTTTCTTGGCACATTGTGAATATGGGGATATGATCTTTCAAAATATTCAAGAATCATCCCGTAAAGCATCCTGAGTTGTGTGCACCATGAGTTCAAAGATGGTACCTTGAAACTGAAGTTTCTCACTAAAGTCAGATTATCATTACCATAATGTGGCTTCTAATACTCAAATTACCATGAGTTTTTCACTTAAACATGATTAGAAAAGATGTCTAAAGCATTTAGAGGATCAAAATGCATCATTTGGATAAGTTTTGATGCACATGAGGTCACACTTTTCTCAAGACCACGGGTGCACATGATTTCCATTCAAATTGATCCATCCACCCCTTCTCTTGATGGGATTCGATTCTCCTATAAATATAGACCTTATTCCACTTATTTAGACAAGCTTGGATAGCCAAAGAAGCTTTCCCCAAACCTCACCAAACACCTCAAAAATTTGAAATTGTTTTCTCCTTTAGAGGCTCTTTCCTTCCTTTTTCTTGTGCTCTCTATTTTTTGTTTCTTTTGAAAACTAAACAATGCTCAGTTTATATAAATATTTCGCAATGCCATGGTTGAGTTTGTATCAATGAGACGCTTTGAATGAAACTGGTCTCATGAACGTTTGGAACCATTTTTGGTTTTCTCCAAGGAAAGTCATCGAAAGGGATGATTGGAGGAAGTTCACGGTGGCTCTGTGTTTGAAAGAATATTTTCCCATGTGAACCAATCAGAGCATGAAAAATGAAATGTTCTGATTAGTCCCTAGATTTTGAGTTTTATGTGGCTTGGTTCCACCATAACACCATGAGCCTTTGATCTGGATTGTCTGATGCGCATACTATGCATTCATGACTTGATCAAGCGGTGTACATTATTTCTATTTTTTTAATTTTTATGACAATAATTCGGTGTGATATTCAAAAAGGATCATATCATGCACAGCGTGTCAGATCCTTTGGATCTGCTTACTAACACATTTTTACAATGATCCAGTGGTCTACATTATTTTAGCTTTATTTTTTATTTTCTAATTTTTATTTTATTTGTTTTAAACTTCAAAAATTCGTAAAAAATTCATTCCTGACTTAAAAATTATGAAAAAATTCACAAAAATGTTTTTGAATATTATCTTTCCGATTCTTATTTTTTTATAATTTTATTTTATAATTTTCTATTTTTTATGATTTTTCTCTTTATTTGACTTGTTTTAATTGTTTAAAAATACTTTTTGACTTTTTAAAATTCTGAAAAAATTATGGAAGGATCCAACGATATTATGAGAAATATTTGTGACCTTGTTTAATTTTTGTTTTTGATTAAGTTTTGCATTTTAAAAATTAGTTTGTGACTTTTAAAAATTCTAAAAAAAATTGTCAACACTTGTTGACTCATGTTTGGCCTTTGATATTTTTATGGGATATTTATTTGGTATTTTAATATAATTTGTGTATTTTACCAATTATTTCATTTTTATTAATCATTTAAATATTGTTTTTATTAATTATATTTTATTATTTTTGTGATTGGTTCTGATTTGGAAACACTTGAGTGTTACTTTGGGACAGATTCCTCAACCTCATTGGATTTTGGGTGTTGATAGGTTGAAAAACCGAGTTTACCAAAATGGATGAATGATGTTGATGATATTTGAAACTTTAATTTCATCTGAGACATTGGTTAAACTATGATTTCCCTTTATCCCCTTCATCTCATCCCCTTTCTTCCTTCCTATTGATTGGTTCTTAGTGGCCCAAACTTAAAGTTTGTAAGCCCAAGTATGGTTAAGTTTTAAGCTATGGCCAAAAACCTTGATGGCTCATTGTTATGAGGCTTTGATTCTACCAATCCTCTAATGAGTCTTCATTAACTTTTACCTATGTTCAAGGCTCAAACCATCATGGATCATATCATTTGAAATTCCCCATTTTCATCTTTTTATTTAATTAATTCTTAGTGGTTTAAACCTTGTATTTGTAAGCCCAATGATGATTAAATATTGAGCTATGTCCAATAGCCTTGAAAGCTCATTGTTAGGAGGCTTTGATTCTATAAATCCTCTAATGAGTTTTCAACAACTTTGACCTAGACTCAATGTTCAAATCATCATGGATCACTCTTCTAAAAAATCAGCCAACCCTCAACTATTAATCACTAACTTCTAACCATTGACTATTAACCATTGACTTTACTTTATGCTTTTATTTTACGCATTTATTTTATGTCTTTGCTTTATGTCATTTACCTTTAAGCATTTACATCTCATTATATTTTCCTTTTGCTCACTTGAGTATTTATTTTGTCTTTTTTATCTTTGCTCACTTTAGCTTTATCTTCTTTTTTTTAAATATACTTAATAATATACTTGGACATTAAAAAATGTTAAGGTTACTTGGACTATCTGGTTACCATCTCTGGCACTTTGGAGTTCTGGATTCCTGAGACTTAGGTTTAGAAGCCCTGAGACCTTGGACTATGTGATATTTGGTTGATGTTTTTGTGAAGTTGTTCTGCAGTACTCGGGGTGTACGCCAGGGAATTGGCTTGAATTTTTTATATGTACAGGTTATTCAAATTTCCATACTTTGTCTGTGATTGGGAATTTCTCTGTATACAATTGTTACTCTGGCCAATTTTTTATTAGTGAAGACTTTGCTTGGTTCCTAATTCATCTGAAGCTTGGTATTCATCCGAGATTTAGTATTATGCTTACTTGGGTTTAATCCAAAGGATCTGAATTCTATATTGACTTTTTTATGTCAAGTGTTGACTTCTTATTGGTCAGACCGTTCTTTCTTTAGATTTTACTTTGTGTACATAGGATATCCTCTTCATCTCCTTCTATCTTCTTCAATTTCAAATATCTTCTCCCTCCTTTTCAAAACTCTTCTTGTTTTTTCAAACATGAACAACTTTCATAATAAACTTGGACTTAGGTCCATGTATTTTCAAAAATCTATTCTTAATCAAACCTTTAATCAATTTAATCATACTTTGACATCTTTTTCAAGAATAAAAGTCATTGACCTCATTCAAACCATTTTGCCACCTTGGATTTTTACTTTAAAACTCTTTCTCAAAAGATTATACTCTTGTTGATCTTATAGTGATGCAAGCTACTATACTTCTATGATATATAGTGAAGTGATCCATTTTCCACTTGGTTGTTGAGTGATGTCTTGTTGATTTAAATCTAAGGCTATGTCTTCCACTTTTAGATGATGCAAATGCTCATTTCTCATAATTGTGGGTAGTAAGTATGTTTTCAACTCGGATATGACGATGATGTTTCTTCTCTTAAAATTACACAATATACATGTACATGATTTAAAATTTTTGAGGTGAACTATGAGTATCCTGATCCCCTATTGTACGGAAGGTGGTACGTAGGCACTAAAGATTCACAACAGCGGCAGGTGCAAAAATTGTAAAAAATACTTCTTTTCTCATATCCATAATCTTGTTTTATATACATCTTTTATAGTCAAAATACATATATTTTCAAAGATGTTCATGCGGAGTACCGTAGATGTTTAAGGTGCTAATACCTTCCCTTTGCATAACCAACCCCCGTATCTAAATTCTCCCCCTCTTTTTTTGGGTTTATTCGCTCTTCTCCCATTTCCTTTGGAAACAATAAGGCGCGGTGAAGATTTTTTATTTGATCTGTACGAGTTAAGTCAATCCAATGACACAGTACCAACAATTCTACCGCTACACACACAATCACCAACTGTAAAAATATTTCCTTTAACTTTCTTATTGTATGCTTTAGTGACTCACCCTTTTTGTCTTATTAATGTATCCAACACGATCAATATTTCTTCATCCAATTCAAATAATTCATCCAACATCATATTCCAATAATGTTCAATTGAGATTTCATCTTGCCTTTGCACTCTTGTCTACTGCAAATAAATTTCGACTGGCAACATGGCATCGTGACCAAACGTTAGTCGAAAAGGCATCGAATTTGTTGCTTCCTTAAGGGATGTTCGACATGCCCATAAGATTTGATCTAATATTTTATGCCAAATTTTTGGCTTCTTTCAGACATGCTTCTTTATGAAGCCTATTATAACCTTATTGGAAGCTTCGACCTGTCTGTTTGCTTGAGCATAGTAAGGAGTAGATGTTAACAACTTAAACCATACTTCATACGCAAATTCTTGCATCTTTTGACTTGTGAATACTGATCTTTGATCAGTTGTAATAGTCTCAGGAATTACAAACATGTAGATAATATGATTTTGAACCATAATACTTAGGTTTGCATCTTTATACGCTTAATTGTTTATGCTTGACTTGTTAGAAGATAATATATCAGTTAACATTAGTTATCATCATCAAATGTGTGGTCGTTGTTAAAAGCATATCATGCAAAACTAGGTTTTGTATCTTGTTAAGGTTTATCCTCTCTCATGTCTGTTGTTAGTGAAATTTGAAACTCGTCCATAGTTACCACGCTCAAAATGCCCTCGACCGCGACCTCGTCATTGACCTCTACATCAATTTTGTTGGTATCACTCATTTCTTTTAGTTTCTTCATTCTCCTTTAGTTGCATCTTGAATATTTTTTCCGTGATCTCTTTGATCTTGTTGTGTTTCTCCTCATAAGCTAGTATCGATCATTGAAGTTGCTTTATTGTCTCTAAATATTTTGTTTCCTCGATTGTCACAACGGTATACTCAAATATGGATCTAATGAGTAGAGTATCTTCTCCATAATTTTCACATCTTCTAACTTTTCACCGTTTCTTTTTAATTGATTTGAAATAGTGACAACTCTTGAAAAATAGTCAAAAATAGACTCTAACTCTTTCATAAGTAAGGGTTCAAATTCACAACTTAAAGTTTTGAGAAGCACCTTCTTTACTTTGTCTTCACCTTTGCAAGATGGTTAGAGCTTCTCCTACGCCTCCTTAGTACACGTTGCGTTTGAGATTTTATCACACTCATCTTCATCCAATGCCTGATAGATGAGAAAAAGAGATTTCTTGTCTCTTTTTCTTGAATCCTTCAAAACATCCTTTTGTGTTTGAGTTAAGGAATCTTCATCTTGTGATTCCTTATAACCATTTCAACAACCTCCCAAACATTATGTGCTCCAAAAAAACTTTCATTTTGATATATCAATTATCATAAGCAGTTCCTTAGAGAAATGGAACTTGGAAGAATGTTTCTCCATTGTTTTCCATGACCATAGAGAGAGCTCATATCAAAACCTTAGCTGTTATGCCACTTTGTTGGAAAAGGAAAATGCTATATTGAGATTTTCTGAGAAATTGGAAGGGGAGGCTATTTATAGACTATAAGGGAAATTTCTACATATATTTATTATTATGACTCCACTAATATAATCTAATCTAATTTTCCTTAGCCTATACCACTAAAAACCAAAATAGGCCTAAGTCTTTATTAGTCCATTGAGTCGAAATAAGTTTATAATCCAACATGTGTTATGAGGTAGTTTTTAGTGTAATTTACGTTCACACTTTAATTGTAGGAAGATTTAACATGTCACTCTCAAGATTTAACATGTCACTCTCAAAATTATATATATGACACTCTTCATATTTAATTATTTACAAAATGTCCATTTCACTATTTACTTCTAAAATTTTTATATTTTCAAAAAAAAATTTAGTATTGGTCAAAGTGTGTAAAAATGAAATTTCCGGTGCCGAATTTTAGCGTATATAAAAAATTCTTTGCATTGTTTAAATTTCCGATTACGAATAATCAAAATTTTCAAATTTTCCGGGAGAGATTCACCGGTAATTTCAAAATTTCCAAGACGATTTCCAAAAGCCATTACATAAACCGAAAATTACGTAAATTTCTGGTTGATAGCATAAAACCGAAAATTTGAAATTGCCGGAATACCAGAAATTTCAACTATACCTGAAATTTTCGGTATGTGAGCAAATGAAATTTTATATCTTTACGATTCTGGTACATACAAGGATGACAGTTCCTAGAAATTTGAAATTTCCAATACCAGAAATGTTAAATTTCCGGTATCAGAAATGTTAAGTTTCTGGTTAAATACATACGCCACGATAAAAAGTGATAATTTAACCGAAATTTCCGATATTTTATGAAAATTTTCGGTACGAAACCGTAAATTTTAAAATTTCCGATAATTTATAGAGATTTTATAATAAAAATGTCTTTAATGAGATGTCATGTATAAATGGAGGATGACATGTTAAATTCTCCGATTATAACATGATGTAGATACGGACAATATTGTGGCTGCATCATGTGATGCGGCCCGCAAGTTAAAACGATGATTCCAATTTAAGGGTACTCCACTAGCCATGTCCTTTGCATATCATCCTCGAACATAGGGCTAATGAGAGACTCTTGATAAATGTGTGGAAATACCTCAGTTTTGCTAATAAATAATCTTAAGACATGGTTCAAAGCCATTGATTGGACGGAATTTTGATATAACATTGCCCATCATACAAGCATAGGTATGCCTCATTTCCCAGCACTCTATGGTAGACCACCCCCTACATTACTGAGATACAGTTCTGCTCTTAATGATGATGCCATTGTACAACAACAACTAGGTGAAAGAGATGTACTAATGACACAGTTGAAACATAATCTACTTAAACTTCAACAAGTGATGAAGTCTTAGGCTGACAAACATAGAAGAGATATACAACTTGAGGTAGTCGATGCAATTTTGGTCGAGTTACAACCTTATAGAAAAAATTATGCAGCATTAAGGAAACTACATAATAGTTAAACTACATAATCAAATCCACATAAAGCTAATGATTGCTTTCATTTAATCAAAATTTGAAACTTCTAACCACATTACCCTTCTATAAGTGATTATCAAGATTGCCCTTAATCAAATTCATTGAAGAGAGACTGAAAACAAGTGAGACTTCTCTTTTTTTCGGATTTCCTTCAATTATTGACAGAGTTTGTTCGTCTAGATCGATAACAGCTGTACATAGCGTGCGAAGGAATGGACCTGAGAATCAAGAATAAGAAGAAGAAAAAAAATGAAAACCAAGAGAAATTGACAAGAAAAAAACTCATGTATACAAATTACCTGTCATGTAGATCGGATATTTTTCGTTATCTGCATCTCCGAGAATTGACAGAAAATCTTCTTTTGTTGTTTTTGTCAACACATTCGCCCTTTTCAGCCTGCTGATTGAACTCTCATCTTGTGCCTTCAATTTTGAAAACCAATGAATTTTTAGCCATGTAATAAAACATGTTAAGAACAAAAGTTTTCTCCAAAACTTACCTGATTAATATGTAAGTGACGATACATGTTTGCGTGGAAGAAAGGCGTTTCTCCAACCTCGTGAATTGAAATTCGCTTCTTGGACGCAGTTTCAACGTTTACAATCCTGCGAGTACTTAACTCAATCAGGTTATATGAATGTCCCACCGAAACATCTGACCAACGAATCCTCTGAAGAAACAAAATTCGTAACGAATTGTAAAAACCAAATTCATAAGAAGTACATAAAAATGAATTTATTTACATAAATGCAAGGGCTGAAAAATCGAACATTTATAGCTTCGTCGATGCCTTGAGCTTCAAGAATGTGTCTAGAAACAAAGTTGCGCCCGATTCCACCAGCTACGATTTCATCTTCAGCAGGTGGTACTGCATTCAGAGTGAACACCAATCCATTGCTATTAAAAGCAAATGCAGAACTTGGAAGCTCTCCGGCGTATGTATAACCAACGAAGAACATTCCATTTGGCAATATTCCTTTGATTATGTAGCTGCAGACATAAACTTACGAAAATGAAGAAAAAAAACATACTCATAAATTCAGGTTATTCTAAATCTAAAACAAGAATAAGAAGAACTATACATCAATGAATCTCGAAAATCTTACGTGTGACCAACAAGGTTAATATTTGCATCTTCATTGTGTGCTGCAATGGCCATAGATTCCCCAACAACAAGAACATCAGAACACTCATTTGAAGAATCATCTTCTAAACTTTTTACTTCTTCCTTTGGAACAAATGGTAGAATCTCCTTCTTGAAGTTAATCAGTAAAATCTGCTCACAAATAAGAAACCAAACAGATATTAATAAACATTACACTATCAAATACACAATGTATCGTATCAGACACATATCAGACACTAGACACATGTTTGTTAAGAGTTATCGGTGCAATTACATCAAGGAGAGGCACACCACATCCTGCTGAAGTGCCCAAGAGTTCATCCCAATACATAGGGAATTTGGTTTGATTATTATGAAAAAGTGATTTTAGAAGTGATTCTGACCGAGGAGTTTGAGCAAAAGGTCGAAGCTGAGTTTGAAGAATGGTGTCTGCGGCAACTCTGTTTTTGATGCGTTGGGAGAATCTTTGGCCTATTAAGAGACCCATTTCATAAGAATCTTTGCATGGACCAACTTCGAACAACTCGAGTTTTTCAGATTCCATTCCAAAGCTTCCCATTTCTGCTTCACCTTTGCTTCTTTAAGGATGTGGGCGAGTTCTACTATGAACACGAATTAGATTTTACCTTATCTTCTTATAATTTTCATATTAAGTTGATCTCCACGTTGATTTGATTGGTTTATATGGATATGTGGAGATAAATGTTTTCTTTGGAGCTAAAAGTAACATTCAAAGCATTTCTAATACTTCGTTTTTATTAATACTTTTATGATTTAATTAACTAAAAATATATATTTAATAATCAAAATAACTAATAAAATAATATTTATGGATGTGTTTGAAGTTTGTAGATTCAAGGATTATAGTGACAATGTTTAATTACTAAAATTTTTGTTTATTTTTCTCTGATTCACCATTATGTGAGTAAAAACAGAAGAAGAAAGAGAAGTAATTTGAGAATTAGGGTTGGAGATTTTCGTTTTTCTCTAATTAGATTTAGAAAATTAGTGATTATGAATTCGTTAACTGCTGGATCGAGTTAATTTATGAAGGTTTAGAGTCTATATGTGTTGGCTCCCTGTTGGCTGAAGATTTTGATAATGTTATTTAGAAGCCAAATGAGTTAAACGTTTTGATCGTAATGGAATTAAACGTCATATTTCGAAGTAGCAGAAGCAGTGTTTCGAATAAGTGTGTCAAAGCTTGGAGCTTCGAGCGGCAATTATGGGAATATATTTAAAGGAGTCTCGAAACAACAGCGAGGCTGTGTCTGGGAAGAGCGTTCGAAACGGAGAAACACCAAAGCATTTAAAATTCAAATGGAAGCGGGACTTTCAAAGTTTGAAAGTTATGTGTTGGAGCATTTGGGGACACGTGGAAAGATGAAAGAAGCATTGTCCTGCATGTTCGAAACGTGGCATAATCCTATAGCGAGACCGTTATGGTCGAATTAGTATAAATAGAAGTCTTAGTATTAGGATTTCGTGTGTCATATCTATTATACAAAATACTCAATAACATTCAAACTACCACATGGCAAGGGAAACGAATGCAAGAGAAATGTATGTATGATAGCACCATGTATTTCTGATTTAATGAAAACCTTTCACCATTTCCAGTACTTTCCTTTATTCCTTTTGTCAAACAACATTTACAAGTTTTCTGATTTAAAGTCTTTTCACTTCGAAATCTCTTCTTCAAAGTTTTACGTTTTAATGTTTTCTTTATATTTCGAGCACTTTATATTTCAGAAAACTGTCATATTTTTCATACCTTTACCTTCAAGTCTTATCTTTCGAGCGCATATGTTTACTTAAAATCATTTACAGATTTCTTGCATTAAACGTTTTCTTCACATTTCAAACTTTTACGTTCCAGAAATCTTTTATATTAACCGTTTTGTAAGTCGAAACCATTTACTTCATTTTCATGCAGTTTTATATGTCTTTGCAATTAGCATTACAATTAGCATTTATTCGTATAACTTAGTTTTCACACACATTTTGATTACATCTTTAGACTCTTAGAGAGAGAGATCGAAACAAGCCAAACACTTATACAATATCAACCATGAATATCTGTTTAATTGTGAGAGTAACCTTAATATCCAAGGAGTCCTAGGATCAATCTAGTCGATCATGTGAGTTACCAGAGGGATTGAATAACAGTAAGAAAGATTATTCGATAGTTTGGAAGACTAGCGGTTGTTTACCAGAAATCACTGGAAACAAATTGGCACACCCGGTGGGACCAATAATTGGATATCAGAATTAAGGATTGTTGAGACATAACCATTACAAAAACGTTGGAACCTAAGAAGTTTGCTGTTTTATGAACCTGTGAAGTGATAAGATAACCAACAGCAACCGACCTTTATCCAGAAGAAAACGTTTGGACAAAATGTCTAATTCAGACAATCAACAAGGGGACCAAAGTGGCCCACATGCAACAGGCACTAACACGTCCACTTCGATCGGAACAGCTAATGTAATCCCTTCGAATGCACAGTCTGTTGCATCTTCGACCAGTAACATAGCCACCAATGGAGTAAGTGGCATATCAACTAATAGTTCGATCTTAGGAAATACCGGAACTATGGGCTACCCCGGGGGATTCGTTCCACCATCAGGGACACAATCCCATTTCGCCACCCCATTAACTAGACCACCCGGTTTCGATGGGAATAGAATCAGAAATCCCTCTTATGGAATGCCAACGTCTTTTATGGCAGGTTTACACAATTCCACATCGAATTCATCTCCACAACTAGGGTCTGGGTCTGGGGCGAATCAGTTTATGACAAATAACCAAGGGTCGGTGGGTTATAGCACATTGCCTATCCTAACCACAGATAACCAGTTGGCTTTTAGGCAATTGATGGATGACAGTAACCATAATATGATAGGTGTGTTAGCGCAAACCATGCAGGAGATATTTGCCCCAATAGTGCAGAATGTGACTGTGACGAACAGAGAAAACGCTGACAATATGAGTCGAATAGAAGATTTCTTTGCTCCTCCAGAAAGGCGTAGGCAGAATCAGGCGGGATTTCGAACAAACACACCTGTTATAGAACAAATTGCTAACGACCCAATTTATAGACCACCCAGAGAAGAAGTTAACTTAGGGGCCAGGGCACCAAGGTTAGAAGCCCCAATAATCCTAGGTCCACAAAGGGAAATTATGGAACCAGGGGCAAGGGTCGAAAGGCCAGAAGCCCCAGAATTTCGAGAAGAACAACCTAGGGGAGTTGTTTTGGTTGGTCGAAATCAAGATGCCGATGCCGTCGTTCATAGAATTCGAAACGATAACATCTTGGCAGAAAACAACCTAACCACCATGATAGAGAGGGTCATGGCCCAGAATGGCCTCAACACAGGAATGAGGAGGCCAAATTACGCTTTTCCTATATTGGATTGCATAATGCATACTGATTTACCAAGGGGATATAAAGTCCCTAAATTCACAAAGTTCGCTGGGGATACCAATGAGTCAACAGTCGAACACATAGCGAGATATCTAACCGAAGCGGGAGATATAGCCAATAATGAAGATCTCAGGATCAAATACTTCCCAAGTTCCTTGACAAAAAACGCCTTCACATGGTTTACCACTTTGCCTCCTGGGTCCATTGACACTTGGACTCTCTTAGAGAGATTATTCCATGAACAATTTTACATGGGACAATCGAAAATAAGTTTGAAGGAACTGGCCAGTGTTAAGAGAAAGTTCACCGAACCCATAGATGATTATTTGAATAGATTTAGGCTTTTGAAATCCAGATGTTACACAGTAGTGCCTGAACATGAGTTAGTCGAAATGGCCGCCGGTGGCTTGGATTATTCTATTCGAAAGAAACTAGACACTCAGTATTTGAGGGATATGGCTCAGTTAGCCGATAGGGTTCGACAGGTCGAAAGACTAAAGGCCGAAAAAGCCAGAGTCTTTAAGAATAGCAAGAAAGAAAGGATTTCTTACGTTGGGACTGAGGAAGCAGAAGAATACCCTGAATTCGAATTCGAAGAGGTCGAAATCGACCTCGTTGAATTAAAACAGGCCCCGCCTTATTCCTGCAAAATGTTAGTTCCCACAAAAGGGAAAGATATTGTTGAAAATGAAAAAAGTGATAAATTTCCAAAGAAGGTTTATACCTTCGACGTAACTAAATGTGACGAAATTTTTGACTTACTTGTCAAAGATGTCCAACTAATTGTGCCATCAAATGTCAAAATACCTCCTTTGGATCAGAGAAAGAAGAGGGGATTTTGCAAATATCATAGTTTCCTAGGCCACAAGACCTCACAATGTTTTCTTTTCAGGGACTTGATTCAAAACGCGATCAAAGATGGCAGACTAAAGTTTGCTGATAAGGTGAAGATGAAAGTGGACGAAGATCCCTTGGACGTCGCAGACACCAACTACTCCGAGCCTGCATGCATTGGAGAGGTCAACATGGTTGAAACTGATCGAAGCGACGCCCTAACAGAAGAGAAGGGTACTGGAGTTGAAAACTGGGTGATGGTCAAAGTCAGCGAGGAGGTCACTGAAGACATCCAGAATACGCCAGAGACTTCGATTGCTGCACCTGTAGCTGTTGCAGGAGAAACCCAGGCTACTGAAGGCCAGGGGAATCAAAACGAAGGATTAACACAAGTCACTGAAGGCTTGAGGCTGGAATTGGAGAAAGTCCAAATCACGCAGCCAATTTCCCCCCAGAAGGAAATATGGGACACTCTAGGGGAACCCAGTGGAAAATTTGACTATTTGGTCAAATATTCTGCCCCAGAGAGTTCGAAGGTTCAGATTGAGGATATAAAGCCCACAGGATGGGGTGATGATGAAGCTAAAGAGGGGGATGTGGAAATAAATATGGTGGATATGGAAAGACCTCGCTCTGAGATGGAGGAAGTGGAAAAATACTTAGAAAAAGAAAAGTACAGAATGAGGGATAATCACACTGGAGATGCTAGTCTCAAAGATTATCTCATGACATGCCACAAAGGAGATTCGGGCATGATATTGTGCCCTAGGTGCAGCATCCTCTGCAATCAAAGAATTGCTGCGAATTTCGAAAGGGTACAGAGGGCTCGAACTGGCAACAGTTGGCGCCAGGATACCCAGCTTTTTAGGTGTTATCCCAAGGCTGGAGAAAGTTTGCTGGAGTTTGTGTTTCGCTGCTACAAAGGGGCAACCAAGTGCTTGATTTGCCCAAGGTGTTCTGCTGTGTATGACCAAAGCATGGCTAGGGCCTTCGAAACGATTCCCTTCGCCCCTTGCTGGAACCATCAAGAAACTGCCCAGATGGGCCCACGTTTCGACAGCAGACACAAACAGCGAAGGCCTGATAGCCCTCACCCCAAGGCTGCTCGAAGAGTGACTTTCAAACTCCCTGTTGAAGTGCCAACCGATAGATGGTTACAAGTCAGAAATGACAAAGGCAAAGATAGATGGAGAAACGCTGAACGAAATGCACGCCATGCTGTGACATACAGGAGGCAATTCAACACAGCAAAAAGGGAGGAAGTGAGATTAGAGAATTACAAAGGAAGGAACCCCATGTCAAGATCCCAGTGGCGCAGACAGCAAAGGATTCGAAAGGCTGAGAGAGAAGCTGTGGCAAACAAAGGGGATACTTCAATGAAAAACCAAGGTGAATCTAGCACCAACAAACCAAAAAATCAAACTGAAGATAAACCTCCAGTCAATAGGAGGCTCTTCTCTGAAGAACAACGCGATGAACCAAAGGAATACACTCCAGGCCCGGAAGAGGACGAAGATATGATAACAGATAACTTCGAATCGGAGGGGGAGTCTTCATTCAACTTGAACTGTAACGTGGTGTCTGTGCTTCCCTGCGAATTTGGGCAGGAAACCAAAATCAACGAATATGAGGAGGAAGACACCACAGATTTGATGAAACATAGGCCCGTGTGCTACTACGTGATGGACAATGGGGCTGTTGAGGAACAAAATGCGTTCTTCGAACGTCCAGAACCTGCAATGAAGAACCATCTCAAACCACTTTTCATTCGGGCGAAAGTTGGTGTCCATGGTGTGAACAAAGTTCTAGTGGATGGGGGTGCTGCAGTCAATTTGATACCCCATTTCATGCTAAAAAGATTAGAGATCCGCGAAGGAGATATTAAGCCCCATAATATGGTTCTGTCCAATTATGAGGGAAAAGTGGGCAAAACACTGGGGGTGGTCCAGTTGGAATTAACAATAGGTTCAAGCTGTAGGGCCACCATGTTTATGGTGATCGAAGCCAAGGCCAACTATAACCTGCTGCTGGGAAGAGAGTGAATCCATGGCGTGGGGGTAGTTCCTTCGTCAATGCATCAGCGACTAGTTCTGTGGAGAGATGATGGAATCGTGGAAAACATCGAAGCAGACCAGAGTTACTTTATGTCAACTGTCAATTTAGTTGACAAAAGGGATTATGATAAAAATCTGGCAAAGATTGCTCCATGTGTTCCAAATGATGATATTAATGAAACTAGAAACGCCCACTACTACATGACACTTCGTCATGACGACCTTTACTGGGATAGAACAATAATCAGTGAAGAAGAGGAAGTCGAAAGCACTATACAAAAACGGCCAGCAGGCTGGGACTTCGACAACCTTAGCCATGACTGAGTCTACCTTTTTCGAAAGGATTTCGGCCTATATGGCTGAGAACAAATCAAAAGCGGCCTTAGAGGCTGAAATAAATAAATCAACTATAAAGACGAACAAAGTTAGTGGGGAGGGTTCGAAATGCTCACTCTTCAAAGAGTCTGAGATGGATCAAAGGTTGGATACCATCTATGATAAAGAACCCTTAGGCTTCGAAAGGGACCCCATAAACTCAGGTGTCAAAATGCTGGCACAGGATCCACTCGAAGAAGTCAACTTAGGGGATGAAAAAACGAAAAGAGTAACTTACATAAGTGCTAAACTTAGCCCAGGCCTCAAGAAGAAAGTGATCGAAGTCCTTAAGGAAAACAAAGATTGCTTCGCATGGGATTATGATGAGATGCCTGGTTTAAAGAGGGAATTGGTCGAACACAGACTGCCAATCAAAGAGGGCAAGAGGCCCATCAAACAAACTCCCAGAAGATTCGCACCAGCGGTTCTCACAAAAATTAAAGCTGAGATCGAAAGGTTGCTGCGCTGCAAATTCATCAGAACAACAAGGTACGTCGAATGGTTAGCAAACATAGTACCCGTTATTAAGAAAAATGGTTCTTTAAGAATTTGCATAGATTGTAGGGACTTAAACACTGCAACCCCTAAAGATGAATATTCCATGCCCGTGGCAGAAATGCTAGTAGATTCTGCTGCAGGGTTCGAATACTTGAGTATGTTAGATGGATACTCTGGGTATAACCAGATTTTCATTGCTGAAGAAGATGTTGCAAAAACAGCATTTCGTTGCCCAGGAGCCTTAGGCACCTACCAGTGGGTGGTGATGCCTTTTGGTTTAAAGAATGCTGGGGCAACTTATCAAAGGGCGATGAATTCAATTTTTCATGATTTCATCGAAACCTTCATGCAGGTGTATATTGACGATATAGTCATCAAATCTATATCTGCAGAAACACATTTTCATCATTTAAGCCAATCATTCGAGCGAATGAGAAAGCATGGCTTAAAGATGAATCCCCTTAAATGTGCATTTTTTGTGCAGGCTGGAGATTTTCTTGGTTTTGTGGTCCACAAGAAAGGAATCGAAATCAACCAGAACAAAACCAAAGCCATAATGGAGACGAAAGCACCTGCGTCAAAAAGGGAGTTGCAATCTCTGCTAGGGAAAATTAACTTCCTCAGAAGATTCATCTCGAACCTGAGTGGAAGAACCCAAGCTTTCTCTCCGTTACTTCGTCTGAAGCAAGGTCAAGCCTTCGAATGGAACGAAGCTCACCAGGAGGCATTTGACAGAATAAAAGAATATCTTTCTCAGCCTCCTATTTTGTCTCCACCATCATGGGGGAAGCCCATGAGATTGTATATATCTGCCTCTGAAGTTAGTATAGGTAGTATGCTAGCACAAGAGGATAGCAATGGCGTCGAAAGAGCCATATACTATTTAAGTAGAGTGCTAAATGATGCAGAGACCAGATATAGCAATTTAGAAAAGCTATGTCTCTGTTTGTATTTCTCTTGTATGAAACTCAAGTATTATATAAAACCTGTTGATGTTTATGTTTCATCTCATTTCGATGTCATTAAACATATGCTTTCAAAACCAATAATGCATAGCAGAGTTGGCAAGTGGGCTTTAGCCTTAACAGAATATTCATTGACTTTCATGCCTTTAAAAGCTATGAAAGGTCAAGTGATTTCTGATTTCATTGTGGACCATTCGTTGGTTGAGCAGACGATCATGAGTTACGTCGAAATGCAACCATGGAAATTGTACTTTGATGGTTCAACCCACAGGAATGGAAGTGGTGTTGGAGTCCTTCTAATTTCTCCTGAAGGAATTCCAACAAAATTTAAGTATAAATTAGATGGTCCTCGTTGTTCGAACAACGAAGCTGAGTATGAAGCGCTCATTGTTGGACTTGAAGCTTTGTTGGAATTGGGGGCAACCAGAGTCGAAATTAAAGGAGACTCGGAATTAGTGGTCAAACAAATCACAAAGGAATACAAATGCATAAAGGAAAATTTAATGGTATACTTCGTCATAGTCAATAGGCTATTAAGGAAATTTGAATACATGGATATTCAACACATACCAAGAATAGAAAACCAAGAAGCAAATGACTTAGCACAGTTGGATTCAGGTTATAAAGTGTCTACCAAGAACTTTAAGGATTTGGTCGAATTAAGGGGAAGAGTTATGGCTACTAGATTCACACCATCGGATCTGGAAAGTATGAGATTGGGATATGCTGAGAAACAGGGATTCGAAATACTAGCCATAAATACTTTGTCAGATGCAGATTGGCGAAGTCCATTGAAGAGTTATTTAGCAGACCCAACTCTAAAGGTGGATAGAAAAACAAAGTATAGAGCATTGTCATATCTCCTCATGGGGAACGAATTGTTCAAAAAGACCCAAGAGGGTGTATTATTGAAATACCTAGGAGAGAGTGAGGCATACTTAGCATTGTCTGAAGTCCATAATGGGGCATGTGGGGCACATTAAGCAGGCCATAAAATGAAATGGTTGCTATTTCGATACGGTTTGTATTGGCCTAGCATGCTCAAAGATTGCATAGACTTTGCTAAAGGATGTGAAGAATGTCAGAAACATGCAGGAATTCAACATGCCCCTGCAAGTGAGTTGCATTCGATCATCAAACCATGGCCATTTAGAGGATGGGCATTGGATTTGATAGGAGAAATAAATCCTGCTTCGTCCAAAGGACAAAAATATATCTTGGTGGGAATAGATTATTTTACCAAATGGATCGAAGCTATACCTCTGGTAGTTGCTGATCAAGAGGCAATTATTGAATTTATACAAAAGCACATTATCTATAGGTTCGGATTGCCAGAAAGCATAACTACAGACCAAGGCTCTGTATTTACTGGTAGAAAGATGCAAGGATTTGCCCAAGAAATGGGGTTTAGATTGCTAACATCAACACCATATTATGCTCAAGCAAACGGACAAGTCGAAGCAGCAAATAAAGTAATAATAGGATTAATCAAGAAGCATATTGGCAAGAAGCCAAGAAACTGGCACAAAACTCTGGACCAAATATTATGGGCTTGTAGAACATCTCCTAAGGAAACTACTAACACTACGCCTTTCCAACTTACATTTGGTCATGATGCAGTATTACCAGTAGAAATTCATCTGCAATCAGTTCGAATTCAGAGACAAAACGAAATCCCAACCGCATTATATTGGGAAATGATGATGAATGAATTAGTTGAGTTGGACGAAATTAGATTACATGCATTGGAAATTTTGATGAGGCAAAAAGAAAGAGTGGCCAGAACATACAATAAAAGGGTGAAGAAAAAAGTATTCATTATTAATGACTTGGTTTGGAGAGTCATATTGCCTATGGATAAGAAGAATAAAGCGTTAGGTAAATGGTCACCTCATTGGGAAGGACCTTTTCGAATATTAAAAGTATTCTCAAATAATGCATACGAAATCGAAGAACTCATGGATGATAAACGTGTCCTAAAGGTTAATGGGAAATATTTAAAGAAATATAAGCTAAGCATGCGGGAGGTTCGAATAGTAACGACGTAAACAAGATATTATAAAAAGCCAAGATGGCAAGATAAAATGCCAAAATGGCGTTGTTCGAATATTACATGTAAGAGACCAAAATTATAGTCAAATAAACATCAAAATCTAGAAATAAGCATTATTTTTCAATCGATTAAAGGTGCTTCGAAATGATTCAAGTTTCTGCTGAGCGAACCGCCTGGATCCTTCCAAGGTTGCCACTTCTCCTTTAAGTTGTTCTGCAGTCTCCATTTCCGCAAGCCCCTGGTTGAGAAGCTCTTCGAATTGGTTACCAGCAGGATTGGTTTCGAAGGCTAGTTGTTGTTCTTTAGACTCCTTAACTTTCTGTTGAAGTTCCAGAATCTGCCTTTCCCAAAGAAGGATGGACTCAGCTCGAGCCTCATAATCAGTTTTCGCCTGCTTCAGATGCATAGCTTGATCCTCAGCTTCTTGAGAGAGTTTCGAAGCTTGTTCATAAGCGGCATCCATGGCAATGTGTTTCTCTTGAACCTTCTTGGCAGCAGATTCGTCTTGGAGAAGGTAGCCAGTTACGTTGTCCAGCAAATTCTGAAGATCGAATAAGAGAGTACTAACTGGCAAGGAGCAGGTGGAAAGATTGACCTTTGTGAGCATCTCCTTCATAGTATAGCAAGCAATACTATCTTGCTTAAGCACTTCGAATATATCCACATTGAGAATAGTTTTCCTAATTTTGTTAAGAAGAACAATTCTTTCATCTGTGGGAAGAGGATAGCTGGTTGAACTTGTGCCAGCCCTAGCGAGTGGGAGGTCCCTCTGAGCCAACTTTGCCTTCATATACCCAATAGGGTCATTTCGTCTCAGAAGTGCCAGTTCCTCGTCAGTCATTCGAGACAGAGAGGATTGGGGGAGTTGCACGCGTAGGGGAACCACGTTTGTTTCAACCTCTAGGGGTTTGTTGATTGCATTACCATCCCCTTCATTCGCTTCGTGCTCTTGGTCTTCTTCATCCTCGTCCAAGTCTACCACTTCGATACCATCCCTTTCGATGCTATTTGCGTTGGACTCCGTCCCAGCAGTCGAACCGTCATTGGCATTTTCCTCGTCATTGGCATTTTCCTCCTCAGATTCTTCGTCTGCAGATTCTTCGGCTCTTTGCCCAGAATCAGCTTTCTCTTCTTCAGTTTGAGTGTCCTTTGGGTCCTCTTGAAGAGTTTCAAGAGGGGACTTTTGAAGAGAAGCCCTTTGCGAATCCTCTGCAGACGTTTGAAGTATTGTTTCGTTCACCTCTTTCAGAGGAATGGAGGTACCTTGATCATCCTGCTGTTCAGAAGTTCCAGCCAGAACCGCCATATTGGAGGAACCTTTATTTTGGACCAAGTTGCTGGAATCTCCTTGAGGAGAGGAGTTGAGCGGAGCAGCAGCTCTGGATGGTGAAGTCGAAATGGTGGAAGTTGGATTCAAGATGTTCTGCAAGGAACAGCAGAATGTTAAAGAAAAACATTCACCTAGGTAATAAGAAGTTAGTATTAGAAACAATTTTTAGAGGTTCAATTTACCTGTGGACCCTCAGAGGAGAGGTTACTAGCTATACGTTCCAACGTTGGGTTGGAGGTCGAAGGTGGATTTTTGGATTTGAGTGAGGGAGCAGCACCCCTGGAATCGAGTCCAGAGACACTAGTCAGAACAGTGCTTTTAGAAGTATCTTTCTTTGGCTTCTTCTTCGAAGCAATATTTAAGTTTCCTCTAGCCTTGGGGTCTTCCCCAGTGGTGCTTGATTTCTGCTTCTTGGGAGTAGTAGGAGGAAGCTTGTTGGTCTGAAAGAATTTTAACGAAAGTTAGATGTAAACCATAAAGCCTGAGTGAATTCGAAACATCAAGGCTAAGTGATTACTGTTGGAATTGGAACACTTGTTGTTGTTGGTGTTATTGTTGTTGTTGTAGTTGTAGCAGTAGTAGTTGTTTCGGGTGGAGTCACTTTGTCAGTAGTTTCGATGGAGGCTTGAGAGGCACTCCCTTCCTTCGACTTCGAGGCAACTGTCTTTATCCTGATAGCTGAAAATCGAAACAATTAAAGCAAAGGTTAAAGATATGGAAAATAAAAGACATTTGGGATTTTCCCAAGCATTCGCACCTGTGCCTTGATCAGATTTAATTGACATGGCAGAAAGGTCGTATCAAAGGTATCCTGGGAAATCATGAAGCCAGTATCGAGCCCATGTCACAGTCTCAGATGGCTTTGGTTTCCTTTGAAGATATTTGAACATCTCTTTGCAAGTAAACCACCATGGATATGGGGGAAACCAAGCCAGAGCCAGTTCTGAGGTAGGTAATCTGGGAAATTTAGGTGGATGCATTTCGAATGCCAACCTATACCTATCCTCAGGTGACAGCCCTGAAGGAAGTTTTAACTTAGAAACTTTTTGTTTAAATTTTTCCTTCAAGGTCTCAGCTGCTTGATGCACAGTGGAGTCCAAGCGCGTGGGGTCGTAAGTAGTTTCAAAATAATTTTGAAAAGCTTTAATCTATTTGGCATGAGTAAACATACCTTTCTTTGCTGGTACCTGCACATCGAAGGCATCAATTAGTTTCTGTCGAATTGTAAGTGTATCGAACATATAAGTTTGATAAAACTTAATCCACCACTCCAGAAATCCTTTAGCCGCGAGATGGGTAGGTTCGAAGGCTATCAGCTCAAATTGGGCAAAGCCTTGATATTGTTCTTGCTGTATTTTGGCTTCCCTTGCCTTGAAAGTTTGTCCAGAAGTGATGGCGCTCTCAGTTTGGAACAAAGGTTCAGGAATCAGTTGGCATAAGCCAAACTGCCTCGAAACGAAGTTTGGTTGGTAGGCAAAGAGAAAGATTTGGTTCTTGGCTGGGGTTATCTTTGAAGAAATGAGTCTAGGCAGCAAGAAAGCTCTCCATACATCCTGAATCTCCTTGCTCTTGATGGCTTCTGAGAGAGCCATGGTGAACCAAGAAGGTCCATGGGCCCTCGAAGCAAAAGGCGTCATGCTCTCTTCGAACTTGTTCCTTTTGGAGAATATCATGATGTACTTCGAGAATTGAACTTTGAAGTCATCTTTGTCATCATTAGGAGTTAGTCTTCGAAGCCTAGTGCCTTCGACTATCCTATCACTTATCTCAGAATCTTGCTCATCAATGGTATTGGCGGTTGATAAGGAGGGTTCGAACATGGCATTTAGCCATAGTTGGAGTAACCAAAATGGGCCAGCCAATAAAATTTTTTTGGAGGTGTGGGATTTGAGGATCGAAACAGCTGACCTCAGGCTTTCATAGAGGTCAACTAAGAGCAGTTCACTTAGGCACACTTTTCGATTTTCATGTAAATCCCTAGCTAGAGGAATGAACCTACTAGCTACCTGTAGGGATCGACTGCAGAAAACGTATCTTGACAGCCACAGGGTTAAAAAAGCAATGTGCTCTACGTCAGACACATTGTCCCCTTCAGCATGATAATGACTGATAAATTTGGAAAAACTGGCTAACTTGACTTCGAAGTCAATTATGCTTGAGTGTTCTTCGTTGTCGGGTATATAAGTTTCTCCCACTGGCGACAGCCCAGTAATGGCCGCTATGTCGAAGAAGGTTGGGGTGATCATTCCACCTGGGAGATGGAAAGTGTTATAGGTACTGTCCCAGAAATAAAGGGACGCGAATAGCAGAGGGTGGCTGTAGGTGAAACCAGGTTTCGATAACTTAATCAGGTTATAAATGCCTAATTCTTCCCATTGCTGGGATTTCTTGGCTTCTACTTTCGTAAACCAATTTTGGTAAGCAATATCAGAAGTAGGGCAAGATCGAAATGGCTTAAAATTGCTTTTTACATAATCCAAAACAAAGGGGTCCTTGGGAGGAACAGTTGGAGTCTCTATGGTATTTGAACTAGGAGATTCTACTGCCCTAGGGGCGTCCATTTTGTTAAATAAAGGTTTGAAGCTATAACAGACGGGAAAAATTGTCCTGGTGTCCTTTAATATTTCAAAAACCGTAAGAGGGCCATTTAAAGCTAACCTCTTACCAGCAACGTGGGTAGGAATGAGTACCTGTGACGCATACAGCATTTCTTTTTCTTTGGAAATCATCTGAGGGGCAAGAGCAGATTGGCCTTGGATGGTGATGATTTTACTTTCCATGGTAGCTCCGGTAGTTTTTCCTTTCTTCTTGGAGACTTTCTTGAGTTGGGATGAAGTAGAAGAAGACATTTTGAAAGATGTTGAAAGCTTAGATTGTTTTGTGAGAGAAGGAGGGTAAAAGATTCAGAGTGTGAAAGATTTAGAGTGTGAAAAGAAAAGAAGAAGATTAAGTTGATGTTTTATAATGGGGAAGTTTAAGCATCCACCGAATAGAGGTGTGATACGTGGAGATCATGGGTTGGTGTGATGAAGAGGTGGCGTGAAGTTAACATAGGTAATAGGCGTGATTTAGAGATAATCATTACTTATAACTGCACCATGCTGTGAAGTGACTCCGGGCGGTTAAGGAATCCGAAAGGTGCCATGATTGATGTGACTGGAGTCAAATGCATTAAATGTTACGATGATTCGAAAGTCCTATCAAAATCTTGTGTAGATGTTTAAAATAGGTATTTCTCAGAGGAATCGAAATACATATTTTAAAGGGGCAATTTGTTGGCTGAAGATTTTGATAATGTTATTTAGAAGCCAAATGAGTTAAACGTTTTGATCGTAATGGAATTAAACGTCATATTTCGAAGTAGCAGAAGCAGTGTTTCGAATAAGTGTGTCAAAGCTTGGAGCTTCGAGCGGCAATTATGGGAATATATTTAAAGGAGTCTCGAAACAACAGCGAGGCTGTGTCTGGGAAGAGCGTTCGAAACGGAGAAATACCAAAGCATTTAAAATTCAAATGGAAGCGGGACTTTCAAAGTTTGAAAGTTATGTGTTGGAGCATTTGGGGACACGTGGAAAGATGAAAGAAGCATTGTCCTGCATGTTCGAAACGTGGCATAATCCTATAGCGAGACCGTTATGGTCGAATTAGTATAAATAGAAGTCTTAGTATTAGGATTTCGTGTGTCATATCTATTATACAAAATACTCAATAACATTCAAACTACCACATGGCAAGGGAAACGAATGCAAGAGAAATGTATGTATGATAGCACCATGTATTTCTGATTTAATGAAAACCTTTCACCATTTCCAGTACTTTCCTTTATTCCTTTTGTCAAACAACATTTACAAGTTTTCTGATTTAAAGTCTTTTCACTTCGAAATCTCTTCTTCAAAGTTTTACGTTTTAATGTTTTCTTTATATTTCGAGCACTTTATATTTCAGAAAACTGTCATATTTTTCATACCTTTACCTTCAAGTCTTATCTTTCGAGCGCATATGTTTACTTAAAATCATTTACAGATTTCTTGCATTAAACGCTTTCTTCACATTTCAAACTTTTACGTTCCAGAAATCTTTTATATTAACCGTTTTGTAAGTCGAAACCATTTACTTCATTTTCATGCAGTTTTATATGTCTTTGCAATTAACATTACAATTAGCATTTATTCGTATAACTTAGTTTTCACACACATTTTGATTACATCTTTAGACTCTTAGAGAGAGAGATCGAAACAAGCCAAACACTTATACAATATCAACCATGAATATCTGTTTAATTGTGAGAGTAACCTTAATATCCAAGGAGTCCTAGGATCAATCTAGTCGATCCTGTGAGTTACCAGAGGGATTGAATAACAGTAAGAAAGATTATTCGATAGTTTGGAAGACTAGCGGTTGTTTACCAGAAATCACTGGAAACACTCCCAAATTCGACACTTACTATATTTGGTCTTTTAGACCAAAAAACTGGAAAGAACCAAGCCAAGAAGAATGATTCGACATATGAAATAACTTAGGGGAAAGATCTAAGTTATATTTGAATCTTCGACCAAGGGCTCATCTTCAGGTTCGTTCGACTGACGAAGACTTATGTCACTCGACTGAGAGAAAGCGCCCTCGCTTTGACACATGATACGAGGACTATTTGAATTTTGAATTATTGGAGGAAAATGCAGTTTCACCAGCGTTTAAAAAGAGGCAACGTGGCTGAAAGCCATAGGTCGAGGGACATGCAGGAGACACTTGTCTTCATCCTAGCGCAGAATGTTCCCTCGACGGTTACTTATTTTTAGTATAAATTAAGAAACTTGTGTAATTTTCAAGGGTGTTCAACCTATTGTACTAAGTCACTCAAACATTATCCAAGTAATCGCTGCGTGAGAAAGGATAAAGATGAGAAATGTACGTTGGAAACACCTTTTTTCCTTAATGAAAGTCTTTTACATTACTTTACTATTATCTTACAAAGTTATCTCTTTTTCTTTTACTTCTTTTACTTCTTTTACTTGCATTTCTATACTTCTGCTTACTTTTCAACAATCTCAAACATCCTTTCTCTGAGTCGAACGTGCGTTCTTCCTGCTTATCCATTTTACATAAAAATTAGCATATGTCCTGGGATTAGTTTGATCGATCCCGTAAGTAAACAAAAAAACTTACCTTTTTGGAGATCAGCGGTTGTTTACCAAAAACAACGGTAAACAATTTGGCACACCCGATGGGACGTTGCTAATTTTCTATGTTATTGTGTTTTTTTCTGTACAGTTATAACATTGCATGTTATTAAGAAGTGGTAGAGTAACCAACAAATATACTGTTAGGAAGAAAAATAGAGAGAGTTGTATGGCTAACGAGCCAAACCATGGAGAAATACCTCCATCAATCACAGGAACATTGGTTACTACTACTGTCGAAGGGAATATCCCAACCTCTGTTGGATAAATGCCAGCGTTAACCACAAATGAAACTGGACCCTTACTTTCGTATGTGGGTCCAAGAGGTCCTTTAGGAACGCCTCCACCAAGGATAAATCTAGGATCTCGATCAACTGTACCCCTAGACTTTTAGACAACCTGGATGGGTCGAGAACAGCCATATGGCATGCCAACCTCTAAAATGGCTAGCCTTATGAATGTTGCGTCCACCTTTTCAGAACCTTTGGTGAATGCAACATTGCCATTACAAGGGTCTGGAGCCAGTAGAAACTAATTTTCGGGAGGGCCATCTCACATGATACCAGGCCTCACAAATGTTTCAATAGCAATTTTGAGGCAACAAATGGACGAAAGTAATCATGAAATGGTACAAATGCTAGCACAAACTCTAAGTACAGTACTACATCCCCTTATTCAGACTGCTACACAGTCGAATCAACAGATGACAGCACAAATGACGCGCATGGCTGAATTCTTTGGGGTACCTCAAGTTGTTCGACAACCCCAGAGGGTACCAATGAGAGTAAATCAAGGGGTAATTATGGAAGAGGATTTGACCGTTAATCCAAACCCCCAGATTCCTAGGGTAGAAGTAGAACAACCAAGTATTGAGATACCACGAAACCTTCGAGAAATCGATCAAGGCGTTATTATGGCTAATAGAAACCAAAACGCTGACGAATTAATGCAGTAAGTTCGACAATAAAACTATGGGACGGACAATAATCTAACCGCCATGATCGAGAGAATCATGCTTCAAAACAGGATGAATGTTGGTTTTCGCAGACCAAACTTTACATCCCCATTGTCAGAATATATTCTGCAAACAGACTTACCACCTAGGGGAAAAGTCCCAAAGTTCACTAAATTTTCAGGGGATACGACAGAGTCAACCGTCGAACATGTGGCTAGATATTTGATAGAGGCTGGAGAAATAGCAAACAACGAAAACCTTAGAATCAAATATTTCCCAAGTTCCCTGACAAAGAATGCTTTTACTTGGTTCACTACCCTCCCAGCCAATTCGATCCACAACTGGAACCAATTGGAAAGATTGTTCCATGAACAATTTTACATGGGTCAAACCAAGATAAGTCTAAAAGAATTGGCTAGTGTGAAGAGAAGTTTCACAGAGCCAATTGATGAATATTTAAATAGATTTCGATTACTCAAAGCCAGATGCTTTACCCAAGTGCCTGAGCATGAATTAGTCGAAATAGCAGCGGGGGGGCTGGATTATTCGATTAGGAAAAAGTTAGATACACAATACCTAAGAGATATGGCCCAACTTGCTGATAGAGTTCGACAAGTAGAACGCCTTAAAGCTGAAAAAGCTAAAACTGCCAAAACTCATCGACGAGAAAGGGTAGCTTATGTTGAAATGGATGATAATGATCCGGAGACATACAGTGATCCTATAGATGTCGAATAAGGTGAAATTGATTTAGCTGAATTAAAACAAGGACCACCATACTCTTATAAATTGCTAGTGCCATCAAATGGGAAAAATCCTGTAGAACTTGAGAAAAACAGTGATAAATTTCCTAAGAAAACTTATAGCTTCGACATATCCAAATGTGACGAAATATTTGATCTATTAGTTAAAGATGGCCAGATGATAGTGCCCCCAGGGGCTAAATTGCCTCCTTTAGAATAGAGAAAGAAAAGAGGTTTTTGTAAATACCATAATTTTTTGGGACATAAAACCTCACAATGTTTCCTTTTCAGGGATCTCGTTCAACAAGCGCTGAAGGAAGGAAGGCTGAAATTTCCTGATAAACCAGCAAAGAAAATCGACACAAACCCACTGCAGACAGAGGCACATTATGCCGAACCAGTTGGCATTCATATGGTGGAAGTGTCTGAAGATTTCATCACAAAACCCATCTTTGGAAGTTTCACTGGAAACATCTCCAGAAAAACTATTGAAGGGGTGAGAAAGGCCACTGAAGGCCTGGATTTGAAAAAGGAAGTTGGCCAAGGGTCGAACAAGAAGGCTACTGGAAGCCTGAAACTGATCAAATGGGTTACTGAAGACCCAAACAAAATCAAAGGAGTTGCTGAAAGCTCCAGCAAAAGAACCACCACAGGTTCTTATTTGGCTGCTGCAAAGGGTTCGACAGAGGACTTGGAGGCCAAAATGCAGAAGATGAACCTTGTTGCCAAAAGAAACATGCAGGTTAACGTGGTTGAAGTCTCTGGCGCCAAAGCTTCAGAGGAAGCCATTCGACAAGAAGAAGTGAACAAAACTGCATTCCCAAAGGAGGATGAAGATTTGGCAGATTTTCTACATAAGTGCCAGAAGAAGAAATCAGAAGTAATGCTATGCCCTAGATGTAGCTCTATTTTCGATAAGAAAGCCGCTGAACACATACAAGCTATGCGGATTGTGAAAGCAAAACAGGGCACTAATGCCCAACAAAGAATGAGTTCAGAAGTCCGATTTGACCCCAGAAGGGGGCATCAACAAAGACCCATGAATCAGGAAAGGAGGCCACCAACTTTTAGGCCTCCAACTAATGTGTCTACAGGTACTTGGCTAAATACCATGGGAAGAAAGAGGCCAAATGAAGAGAGATGGCAGGAATTCGACGTACCAAGAGGTTCATCTCTAGATTACAGAAAGGAGTACCATGCTTCTGCGTCGAACAAAATGACCCATGTGTCGAGCAATTACAAAGGAAAAAAACATATGTCTCGTTCGCAGTGGAGACGGTTCCAAAGACGGCGAAAGGCCGATAAAGAGACAGCAAGACCTCATCCAGAAGTTAGCACTAATGTGCAGAAGAAACAAAGTAAACATCTGGAGAGAAATCCTATGCCCTGGGCGGAGGAATGTGGGTCGAATGATGAAGACGACTCCGACTCCAGTGATAGTTTAGACATCATGGTGAATGTCATATTCGTGTTGCCTAAAGAATACAACCGTGAGGTCGAAGTCGAAGAAACTGACCTAATGGTTGAACAAGAACTGGCTAGACACAAGCCAGTATGTTACTATATAATGAACAATGGATGCGTGGAAGAACAAAATGAATTTTTTGAACCACCAACAGAGGCAATGAAGATCCATCTGAAACCCCTGTTCATTAGAGCAAAGGTTGGGGAGGTAACCATAAATAAAATTCTGGTTGATTGTGGGGCAACCATCAATATCATACCACAATTCATACAGGAAAAGTTAGGGAAGGGGGATGCTGACATAAAGCCACGTAACATGGTCTTATCCAACTATGAAGGGGGCATTGGCACCACAATGGGTGTCATTCAACTAGACCTCAAAGTGGGCTCAATCCTTCGACCCACCATGTTCATGGTTATTTCAGCAAAACCCAACTACAATCTACTCCTTGGTCGGGAGTGGATACATGGCATTGGAGCAGTGCCATCTTCGATGCACCAAAGAGTCACAATATGGCGCCCCGACGGCATTGTGGAGAACATTGAAGTAGATCAGAGTTATTACTTAGGTGAAATCAACAGTGTTGGAAAGAATAGTTTCGACAGAAATTTGGCTCACATAGGGCCATGTAACCCACCAGAGTTTGATTTGACCCCAACTCCTAATGCATTCTGCTCCCTATACCTACACTCCGATTATGACTTTCAGTGGGATAAAGAAGACTTATCCAACATCGACTTTGGAGGAGTTAGTGATATATGGCCAACAGGCTGGGGAAGCGAGTTTGGTGATGATGACTGAGTCACCAACTCTCCAAAAGATTTCGGCATATGTGGCCGAAAACATAATGATAGCGGCCTTAGAGGCTGAAGTTAAATATGTGGCTTTCGAAGCCAATGAACAAGTCCTTTTGAAGACAGAGCCTGGGAAAGATTTCGACCCAGAGCCTCCCGACTTAGGAACGAAAGACTTTCGAGACCATAGGTTAGACACCATCTATGACGATGAACCTCTAGGTTTCGAAAAGGACCCGTTGGCGAACAATGTCATAATGTTGGCGCAAGATCCTCTAGAAGAGGTAAATCTAGGCAAAGGTCCTGTGAACAAGCCCACATACATAAGCACAAAAATGGATCCAAGACCCAGGGTCGAAATGATCAAATTACTAAAAGAGTTCAAGTATTGCTTTGCATGGGACTATGACGAGATGCCTGGTCTCGACAGAAGATTGGTAGAACTGCAGTTGCCAATAAAGCCTGGAAAAAAGTCCGTTAAGTAGACTCCAAGACGGTTTGCACCAGAGATTTTATCAAAAATCAAAACGAAAGTCGAAAGGCTGCTGAGATGCAAGTTCATAAGAACGACCAAGTACGTCGAATGGATTGCAAATATTTTTCCTGTTATAAAGAAAAACGGTACCTTGAGGGTGTGCATCGATTTCAGAGATCTAAACGCTGCAACACCCAAAGATGAATATCCAATGCCAGTGGCGGAAATGCTTGTAGATTCTGCCGCTGGTTTCGAGTACATGAGTATGCTGGATGGCTACTCTGGATATAATCAAATCTTCATTGCTGAAGAAGATGTGTCGAAAACGGCATTTTGTTGCCCTGGGGCTTTAGGCACTTATGAATGGGTAGTAATGCCTTTTGGCCTAAAGAATGCAGGGGCAACGTACCAAAGAGCCATGAATTCGATCTTCCATGATTTTATTGACACTTTCATGCAGATTTATATCGATGATATTGTTGTCAAATTTGTTTCAGGGAAGACTCACATGGATCATCTTCGACAATCCTTTGAGAGGATGAGGCACTACGGCCTGAAGATGAATCTTCTAAAGTGTGCTTTTGGTGTAAAAGCAGGAGATTTCTTAGGTTTTGTGGTCCATAAAAAGGGCATTGAGATAAACCAAAACAAGACCAAGGCTATCTTGCAAGCCAAAGCACCAACTAACAAAAAGGAATTGCAATCCTTACTTGGGAAGATAAATTTCCTAAGGAGATTTATATCCAACCTTAGTGGGAAAACGCAAGCCTTTTCGCCATTACTTCGACTCAACAAAGGAGGATTTGAATGGAGGGAAGAACATCAAGAAGCCTTCTATAAAATCAAAGAGTACCTCATTAAACCACCTATTTTGGTGCCCCCTTGTCGAAGTAGAAGTATGAGACTGTGCATAGCTGCGTCTGATAAGACTTTAGGGAGCATGCTGGCTCAAGAGGATGAACATGGTGTCGAAAGGCCCATATACTACCTCAGTATAGTTTTAAACGATGCAGAAACTAGATATAACGAAGTTGAAAAACTGTGTTTATGTCTTTATTTTTCATGTACAAAACTTAAGCAATATATAAAGCCAGTTAATGTTTATGTTTCGTCTCATTTCGACGTTTTCAAATATATGTTGTCGAAACCCATTTTACACAGTAGAATTGGCAAATGGGAACTTGCATTAACTGAATACTCATTAACATTTATGCCTCTCAAGGCTATAAAAGGTCAAGTGGTCGCAGACTTTATAGTCGACCACTCTGTACAAGAAAGATCACTGAATTATTTGGAGATTGAACCATGGAAACTTTACTTTGATGGCTCTAGTTATAAAGATGGAGTTGGAGGCAGAGTCCTTATTGTTTCTCCAAACAAAATTCCAATAACATTTAAGTACAAAATAGACGGGGGTTGCTCCAATAATGAGGCTGAATACGAAGCATTAATCGTAGGCCTTGAAATCTTATTGGAATTGGGGGCAACTCAAGTCGAGATAACGGGAGACTCAGAGTTGTTCCTAAAATAGATTACGAAAGAACACAAATGCATAAAATAAAACCTTATCATGTATTTCGTAATAGCCATACGGTTGTTGAAGAACTTCGAGGCAGTTAGGATTCGACACATACCCAGATTGGAAAATCAAGCAGCCAACGACTTGGCACAAATTGCTTCTGGGTATAAAGTTTCGAAAGATAGGCTAAAACAAGCAATCGAAGTTAGAGGGAGAGTAACTGCCACTAAGTTGTCTCCATCGGATTTAAGGACCACAACGTTAGGATACACTGATCATGAAAATTTTGAAATTTCGTTCATAGACAACCTAACAGAGCAAGATTGGAGAAATCCTGTAGTGGACTATTTACGAAATCCAGCGGCTTCGACATAAGGAAAGATAAAGTACAAAGCACTAAGTTATGTGTTGATGGGAAATGAACTATTTAAGAAAACACCGGAAGGTGTGCTTTTGAAATGCCTAAGTGAAACAGAAGCATATATAGCTCTTTCCACCACACACTCTGGGGCATGTGGAGCACACCAAGTAGGCCAAAAGATGAAATGGTTATTGTTTCGACAAGGCTTATATTGCCCCACTATGTTAAAGGATTGTGTTGAGTTTGCAAAAGGATGCCAAGAATGTCAAAAACATACAGGCATTCAACATGTTCCAGCAAATGAACTTCACTCGATTGTGAAACCTTGGCCTTTTAGAGGATGGGCTTTGGATCTCATTGGAGTAATTCGACCAGCATCTTCTAAAGGTCAGGAGTATATATTGGTAGGCATTGATTATTTTACTAAGTGGATTGAAGCGATTCCTTTAGTCAATGTAGACCAGGAGAATGTCATTGAATTCATTCAAAGGTATATCATATATAGATTTGGAATCCCTGAAACAATAACTACAGACCAAGGGTCAGTCTTTACTGGTCGAAAGATGCAAGACTTCGCTGCAGAAATGGGGTTTAAACTGTTAACATCTACGCATTATTATGCGCAAGCTAATGGCCAGGTCGAAGCAGTAAATAAAGTAGTCATCAGTTTAATAAAGAAACATGTGGGAAAGAAACCCAGAAACTGGCACAAGACGCTAGATCAAGTCCTGTGGGCGTGTCGAACTTGTCCGAAAGAAGCCACAAGAACAACACCATTTCGCCTTACCTATGGTCATGATGCAGTGTTACCAGTGGAAATCCACTTGCAGGCAACAAGGATTTAGATACATCATGAGATCCCTTATGAAGTCTATTGGAGTATGATGTTGGATGAACTAGTAGACTTATACGAAGAAAGGTTGAAAGCTCTGGATCTTTTGAGACTACAGAAGAAGCGAGTGGAGAAATCCTACAATCGCAGGGTGAAGTCCAATACGTTTCAACCTGAAGATCTAGTTTGGAAAGTAATCCTCCCAATGGATCGAAGAGACATAAATTTGGGGAAATGGTCCCCTAAGTGGGAAGGACCTTTTAGGATTGTTCAAGCATTCTCGGGCGGAGCCTATGAGATCGAAGAATTAAGCGAAGATCAAAGACTCTTGAAGGTGAATGGTAAATACCTGAAAACGTATAGACCTATGCTTTAAGAGGTAAAAATAAATAATATATAGTCACTTTTGATAGAGAATGCCAAAATGGAAACTTAAAAAATTTCATTAAAAGTGCCAAAATGGCTCTGAAATCGTTTCAAATAAGTGATTACATGAATAGGAGAAATAGGATTCAAAAGGGAAGATTAGTTTTAATCTGGAGATACTTGATTCTTTGCAATTCTAGCCATCGATCACATAGAGCTTTCGATTGGTGAAGGGTTTCAAGCTTAGCATCCAGAGATTGAGCTCGATCGGCATGTCTTAACCCTTCAGCCAATTCTTCTTGGCTCTCTGATTCAATATTCACATCAAGGAGTTCCTATTTCTTTTTGTCGTTGGCAGCAATTTTAGCTTCCAACTCTGCAATCTGCACCCTCAATTGAGCATTGTCTCAATCTATCTCCTCGACCGCCTTTTGTCTAGCCTCCTGGGCCTTCGACAAATCCTTTACCCTAGAAGCTGACTCAGTTGCAGCATGCCAGGTAGCAACCACTTGACCATTGGCTTCTTCAGTCTCACGATTGAGAGTTCTCTGACGGTTGTAATCCGTTGATACCTGGTCGACAATGGAGAGTAAATCCAAGATTACACTGGCCACATCCGGAGGAGCAACAAGGAGATCAACAGCCTTCAGGATAGTCTTCAAAAAGGAAGGAGCTGCTGGTTCCCCCTCTAAAGTTAACATCAAATCTCTTTTAAAGATTTGTGCTTTAACTTTCTGAAGAGCCTTGTCGAGAGGAGAAGTCGAAGTAGATCTTTCAGATGCAGTCGAGGCATTGTGATCAGAGGAACTCTCTCGACCTTCTAGAATTGCAGTCAGATAACCTAACGGATTCTGTTGTTTCAGCAAGGCCAAATCCTCCTTAGTTCTGGATCCCGTCGAAGGGATACTTTCGTTGGCTGTAACAACCACGTTGGCCACTTGACTTGGAATTGTTTCAGTGCCTGGAGGATGTTGGTTTCCTTCAGCAAAACCTTCTTCACCGCTAGCCTCTGGGATCTCTACATTCTCCCTCTCTGTTTCAGTTTCAACGCCAGGGATACCTTCCTCCTTAGTCTCTCACACATCAACCAGCGGAACCCTAGTCTCCTCTTGGTTTCCTGCAGCTTCTTCTTCATCGGCTTCTTCTATGGTTTCGTACTGAGGTTCAGAAGTCTGATTCACTTCGTCAGCTGAACTCATGAAAGAGCCTTTCGCTGAAGAAGGTCTATAGGTAGGATCCCCTTCACTATTCAAGAGAGTGACAGAGTCCTCGACAAGAATATGAATTCGTTTGGAAGTGCTAGCAGTGTCCTGGAAAATAAAAGGAATTCGTTTCTTTCAGAATCCTCATAAAGCAAAAGGGAGTGGAGGAATAGATGATGAGCAGTCGAAGTAAAATACATGGACTGGAATTTCAACACCAGGACTGGAGTTATCACTTTCTCTAGGATTTTTTAGCCTAGCAATTACCTCCTATTCAGTAGGCTCATTGATGACTACAGGAGGAGGCCTCACAGCTGTAGTCTTAATCTTGATTTTTAGACGGGGTTCGACGGCAGGAGCTGGTTTTTTCAATCTTCGTCTATGCAAAGGAACATGAGGAGACTCCTCTTCTTCATCACTAGAGATTTGGATCTCCTGAACCTTCTGTTTTTTGAGGGTAGGTTTCTGAATATCCAGGAAACCAAGTCGAAGGGATCAGTACATATGTCAGATAAAAAATAAGGGTATGAAAGAAAAGTAAATACCTTGGGAGAGGGGTTGACGGTAGAATCTCCCCCTTTTGTACTCTCAGCAGTTTTCTTCGAGGTGGTTCTCTTGACAGCTAAACAGAAGATAAGAAAACTATAGTTAACCGAGTGTCGAAAGACAAATCTGATGCGAAGAGATGGAGAAGAATAATAACTTTCTTAACTCTGTCGAGAACCAGCTTAAACGCCTCACGTAGATGGTGGGCGAAGTCCTTCTCATCGAAGAACTCTTCGTCATAATACTGTTTCCACCACTCCTCAAAAGTAATGGAACTCGGAAAATGAAGGTTAAAGTTGAACAGGGTCAGTATAGTTCGACCAGAATACCTACCAATGTGCTTGGTAGCGGCATCTTCCGAGTAGTCTGCATTGTAAAAAAGTAACAGCTTCTCTCGAGGATAAATAGGTGAGGGAAGTGATTGAGCAATACCAAATTGTCGAGAGACAAGATTTGGTTGATAAGCAATTAAGCTCAATTTATTTTTTGAGCTCTTGAATCTCAAGGGCATGATCCTGGGGCGAAGAAATGATTCCCACGTGCTCACGAACTCATCAGTCACGTCATCCTCCTCATTCGAAGGATATGGTCTGATGAACCATTCTGGACCAACTTTTCGACTGGCAAAGGGAGCCATGGTCGAAACAAAGCTCTTTTGCTCTGCAAACATCATTACGAAGCTTGTGAAAGCCTTATGAAACTATTGGCCTTCATCAGTGGGAGTTAGCAATGCAAGCCTGGTGCCTTCGACTCTCCTGTTTAGGATTTCAGGAGCCTCTTCGTTAATCTTGTTCTTCTGGGGAAGGAAACATTCAAAGGTGGCATTAAGTCACAGCTGGAGAAGCCAAAAGGGACCAGCTAGCAGCAGGCTCCCCCTGTCCCCTATAACCTAAGTTGAGTCACACCATTACTAATGGACTCATATAGGTTGGCCAAAATCAATTCGGCCAGGCAAAGGGGGTATTTGTGGTGAAGCTGCGTCGCGAGCGTCAACATCTTTTTCGTCACCTGCAGTGACTTAGTACAAAAAACAAAATGAGACAACCACATAGCCAAGAAGGCTATATGCTCCACCCCCGACACAGTACTAGAGGTTTTGTCATGAAAGTGGTTAATAAAGGTGGTATAAGTGAGTTTTGTAGCAGCAAACCCAATAGCATCCTCAGACAAGTCTTCAGGGTCGAAATAGTCACCAGTCGGTCGAAGACCAGTGATTGCAGCTATGTCGAATAAAGTGGGGTTCATCATCCCACAAGGAAGGTGAAAAGTGAAATGTGCGTTATCCCAAAAGTACAATGAAGATACCAGCACGAGGGGACAGTAAGGCAATCATGTCTTCAACAGCATCACCAAGTCATAAATGCCCATGTCTTTCCAAACAGAAGCTTACGCCCTCTCCATTTTATTCAACCAGTCTGAATATTCAGAAGAGAGGTTAGGGCTTGATCGAAAGATTCAGTTCCCTTTGTTCATGAACTGGAGGTTGATATCCTCTGTAGTCTGAGGATGCTGCTGGTTAGCCGGAGTAGCGTCTTCAGGGTCCTCCCTAGGTTTCTTCGCGCAACCTATGGGTCTAAGCCTTGGGTGGGTAGGAAAGAAGGCGCAGTTTTTCAAGGGATTTTCGATGCATGAAGATAACGGACCAGACATAGCATACATGTTTCCATCGTATCTAATGGGAATGAGGAGCTGAGAATCATATTCTTCTCGCCATTCTTTCGTCATGTGTTCAACAATATACCTATCAATCGAGGAAGAAGGAGGGTTGGTGGAAAAGATCTCTGGTGGTTTCTGGACATCATTAGCGTTTTTGGGTTGAGGATTGTTTGGTGCATTGGAGAGGAAAGCCATTGTTAAGGGTTTGAGAGAAGACGAAGTTGACAGTACAATGTTGTGAGAAAGCAAGAGATTTGGAAATGCTGGAAATGGTAAAAGTTCCAAAAAGAAAGGCTCAGAAGTATTTATAGCCTTCAGAAGAGGGATATGTCTCGTCAAGGCCATTTAATTTTTCACAGGTAGTGGGACACGCGGCGAATCGTGAAACGGTTACCGTGCAGGCGTTGGGAAACGTTTTGACATTCTTGCCTAGGTTATAGGAATATGGTCATCATGCAAGCGTGGTAACAGAAGTTTGAAGAGACATCTTGGAAAAAAGTAATGATGGTTTTCTTGAGTGTAGCAGCTGTTGGAAGGCGAAAAGCACACTCCAAGACTTTGTGGACAACTGGGAAGACAGGTGTCGAATAGGAAGTTCAAAGAATGGCTATTTCTTTTGGTGTCGAAATAGACATTCTTGGGGGGCAATTTGTTGGCTCCCAAATTCGACACTTACTATATTTAGTCTTTTAGACCAAAAAACTGGAAAGAACCAAGCCAAGAAGAATGATTCGACATATGAAATAACTTAGGGGAAAGATCTAAGTTATATTTGAATCTTCGACCGAGGGCTCATCTTCAGGTTCGTTCGACTGAGGAAGACTTATGTCACTCGACTGAGAGAAAGCACCCTCGCTTTGACACATGATATGAGGACTATTTGAATTTTGAATTATTGGAGAGAAAGGAAGTTTCGCCAGCGTTTAAAAAGAGGAAACGTGGCTGAAAGCCATAGGCCGAGGGACATGAAGGAGACACTTATCTTCATCCTAGCGCAGAATGTTCCCTCGACGGTTACTTATTTTTATTATAAATTAAGAAACTTGTGTAATTTTCAAGGGTGTTCAACCTATTGTACTAAGTCACTCAAACATTATCCAAGTAACCGCTGCGTGAGAAAGGATAAAGCTAAGAAATGTACGTTGGAAACACCTTTTTTCTTTAATGAAAGTCTTTTACATTACTTTACTATTATCTTACAAAGTTATCTCTTTTTCTTTTACTTCTTTTACTTGCATTTCTATACTTCTGCTTACTTTTCAACAATCTCAAACATCCTTTCTCTGGGTCAAACGTGCGTTCTTCCTGCTTATCCATTTTACATAAAATTAGCATATGTCCTGGGATTAGTTTGATCGATCCCGTAAGTAAACAAAAAAACATACCTTTTTGGAGATCAGCGGTTGTTTACCAAAAACAACGGTAAACAATATGATACATGCAGACAACATGTTGTTGATAATTTGAATACTTGTGTGGTCGGTTATCTTATGTTTGAGGGATGTTTTTTCCAAGCCTGTTAGGATATAGTAGGGGACTAATGTGATTAATTAAGTGAATTAATTCTTTGAACAAGTTTGGATCCTTCCTAATCTCAATTCAATCAATGTGACTTTGATACTTAAACAACATGGAGTAGATTCTATAGAGCAATATAGACCTCTTACACTTACAAATTTTCAATTCAAAATAATCACGAAGATCATTATAGATAGGTTGGCCATCTTAGCTCCTGAAATTCTTTTAGAACACCAACGAGACTTCATTAGGGGACAAACATATTTATAACTTTGAAGATAAGTATCAGAAAAGTCTTTTATACTTTAGATTGACAATATCTTATTAAAGTTATTTCTAAATTTGGTTTTCATCAAATGTTTTTTGATTGGATACTTACCATTCTATACTCATCCAAACTATCAATCATGATAAAAAGAAAAGAATCAAAAAATTGTCTTGCTCTAGAGAAGTAAGGCAAAGAGATCCTCGGTCTCCCTTGCTCTTCTACATTACTGAAAAGGCACTTAGTAGGTTATTATCTACGTTGGAGAATAAGGGTAATTTTTATGCATATTAGTTGGTAAGACAACCATCCCTAGCCACACTTTTTCTGCATATGACATTATGATATTTTGTAAAGCTTCTAGAAAAAAAAACTCAAGTCATTAACCATCATCAAGAATATGGTCAGGCTTATGTTCAACACGCTAGTCCAATTAAATGTAAGATTTATGGTGGAGGTACTTCTGGATATATGTTAAGGAACATTTTAGATATGCTTGGGTTCAATATGGGACAAACACCATTAAATTATCATTGAGTTCCTATATTCAAAGCAAAGCCTAGAATTGATCATATCCGGATCATAACATATAGAGTATTGCCCAAATTAGCTACTTTGAAGGGACACCTTCTTTTCATGGCGGGTGTTGCGTTAGAAGCAAAAGTAAGTTTTACAATTATCGTATCTATAGACATCGGTGGTTTTAAAGATATATTAGCAGTGTTTTATTATTATAAGTGGAAAAGAATTTTGTGATTGTTGTGATGTGGAAATTTAACTTACAGAAAGTAAAATGTGAGATTTCTATGTTAATAGTAAGAATGCTTGTTGGGTGTAGATTACATCATTATGTATCTATCATTCACATCTATATGTTAGTAATATGTTCTTTTACCCATTGTATAATACTACCATCTATTACCCTCATTTGTATCTCTTTTTGGTCTCTCCACCGTGAGATTAGTGTATCACCTTATAGCCTATATATCAAACTATTAGCCAACACAAAGCATTAAGTCCTAACAGTTGCAAAGTAGCGAGAATTCACAATGATTCTGCTACAATATATGTGGATATTGATCTTATACCTATTTCTATGCTTAGTGCATAATATATAATTATCTTGGATCTAGTAATGATAAAAAAATTCAATATCAGGTCACGCCTTGAAAACATGTTTTAGGTTACAAAGGTAAAACGAGCATTAAGATTAAAGAGACATCAATATTACAACATGAGTAGATTTACATAGGACGCCATGGATTTTTTCCCCAGCAGAGTCGCCAGTTCTGTGATACGGTGGGAGAACTGACTTGGGATCTTTTGCGTTTTATCGCAAATGTTGCGGTTAGCAAGAGTCGCAAGTGACTTTTCTTTTATCCAAAAGGAAAGGTGAAAAAGCACAAGAAAGACCTTTGAGATTGTTTCTTGAGTTCGGGGGGTAGATTATGAAAAGGGATGGTATTAGCATCCTTTTCATCCATGGTTTTCCATGGGCTCTTATTTACTTTCTAGATCACTTGCTTTTGTTTGAAATTGTGCTTTGTGTGATTTTTGAAAGTATTTGAAAATATGCCATTGGATAGGCAAACTTTGTAATGATTCTCGTTCGTATGAATGTATACAAAGTGTTTGATCTTTTGAAAATGTTTTCAAGTTTGGAAGATGTTTTTGAAAGTGTTGGTGTTTGTTTTTGAAAATAGCAAGGATGTTTTTGTTTTGAAATGGAGCAAGTAACTAGGAATATTCTACCTACTCAAAATTATTTCATGTTCATTTCCTTTTTCCTTTGACATTGTTATCTTACCATTGATTTGGTAAGTAAGCCTATCTTTGGATGTAAAAGGGACGGACGTGGGTCATCGTATAACCACGATTAGTAATGTTGCAAGGTATCTTAGCACTTTTCTTTAGGGACTAAGATCATTTTGAAAGGCAACTTTTGATAGCATCATCGAGGGACCATAATCTTGTATTTTGCTTGTCTTTGCTAAGATACCTCACATGTATAATATGGTCATTTTTGTAAGGCAACCAAATTGATTTACCCTAGGGGTGCTTGTGTGCAAGTGTATTGATTTTCATGCTTTGTTTTTGTCTTGATTAGGGTTTTCTATTGATTGATTTTAGTCTTTCCATACAAAAACCTAATTACTAGCATTTGTATATAAAGTGATAAATTGCGGAAATTAAAATTACTACGCTATTATAATACTTATGGGAGGGGGTGTACAAATTACAAATGGGGAGTATTGCAAGAAAATTAAACCTAATTATCTATTACAACCATATTGAACATGTACAAATAATTGAATAAATAGTAATATATAAATACAAGAATATATATAAAAAGGAGATGATTTTTGTTTGGTTTTCATACAAAGGGTTTAACCTAAACCTAATTTAAAAAAAGATTAGTTAAAATTAAAATAAAATTAACTTAAACTAATTGAGAAAAGAAAATAAATAAAAAGATTTTTTTTAGGGTTTTTATGAAGAAAAATGGTTTTAAGTTTAATAATAATAAAAAAAAGTAAAAATTAAATAATTAAAAGAAAACTAAATTCTAAATTAATTTTAATTAAGAAAATAAAATAATTACTAAATCTAAGTCTAAGTATTTAATAATTTAAAAGAGAAATTAATTTGTTAAAAGGAAATGTTTTTAATATTTTTGTTTTATAAGAAAATAAAAATGAATAAGAGTAAATAAAATATTTGGAAGTTGAATTCGAACTGTATCTGGAAGTTAAATTCGAATGAGTATCAGAATGACATCCTTATCTGGAGCGTATCTGTACTGTATCTGAGAGCTGAATTTGAATGAGTATCATAATGACATTCGTATCTGGAGCGTATTTGTACTGTATCTTGAAAGTTGAATCTGAATGAGTATCAGAATGACATCCGTATCTGGAGTATATCTGTATTGTATCTGAGAGAGAATCTGAATGAGTATAAGAATGGAGTCTGTGTCTGGAGCGTATCTGAACTGTATCCGAGAGAGAATCTGAATGAGTATCAGAATGGCGTCCGTGTCTGGAGCGTATCTAAACTGTATCTGAGAGCTGAATCTGAATGAGTATCAGGATGGCATCCATGTCTGGAGCGTATCTGAACTGCATCTGAGAGCTGAATCTGAATGAGTATCAGAATGGCATCTGTGTCGGGAGCGTATCTGAACTGTATATGAAATCTGAATGAGAAGAACCCGTACTGGATTGCTTCAACTGGTCGTGTAGATAATTGTCCTGGTTTGTCTCAGGTATCAATCTCTGACCTTTGTAAATTATTGATGATAGCTATCTGTTGACTGATCTTTCCTGAAAAGATGAAAGTTTAGTTGTATGCAATGTCATGATGTATAGAATGCATTGTATAATGATGTTCTCAATAAAATGAATGAGATTATGCTGTATGCGTTCGTGTTGTCAATGTCATGACGTATGGATGTGACGTATGGGCATGCAAGCTATGCCACTGTAAAAACTGTTGGATTAGGGAAAATAAATCCCTGGTTGCTGTTGGGGAACGTGGAGTGTAAGTCTTCAAGTTTTGAAGTGCTGATGAGTTGATGAGCTTTTATTTGTTAGAGAAATAAATTTTGTTATAAGGGAAACGCCGTGTGTTACTTGTGAAATCCTGTTGGGGAATCTTGAGAAATTTGGCAACTTCTACCGGGGAATGATAACTGGAAGTCTTGTTCCGCTAGGGATTCAGCTGGAAATTATGGGGAATTTTATGGAATAGTCTAAAGATATTATCCTATTTCTTAAAACCGTTAGTGATTGTCTTCTATTTTTGCTCATTTGTAAACAGTAGTTATGTTCAAATGCATATGCTCAAAAATAAATCATTGAACGTTTTTGTAAACAAAACACAAAAATTTAAAAAACAAATAGTTTTGTACTTTCAAAGGAGTATCTTTGTATTAACTTGAATAAGTATTTTGTACAATGAGACGAACATACTAGTAAGAGAATGTCGTCCTAAAAAATGAAAATTTGATACAAAGAAAAGATAATTATGTGCAATAATCCCATGGGGTTCCCATTATGCTATAGCCTTCGTGCCTCTGAGCGTCTTGTCCACTCGCTGCCTTATCCAAAGTCGGTTGGATTGATTAGAACCGTTGAGTTTGTCAGTCGAAGTCAAAGGTTATCCGTAAGGTGATCCAACGGGACATAGTCGTACGCTTTAATTCCCTAACTTTTTCCTGGACTGCCCTTTCGGGTTTTCAGTCCACTGGGATACCCTTTTTTTCCTAAGTCTCCCTTTCGGGTTTTCAACTTTCCGGGTGTACAAATTTTTTTTAATCCCTAATTTTTGCCCGAACCCTTTTAGTTCACCGGGATGCCCTTGTTCTGCCTAGGTGTGTCAACCTAACGGGTCTCTTATGCGTAGTATCTTTTGACTATGTCAGCGTTCACAGGTCATCGCCATCCATAGTGGTCAAGATCATTGCTCCACCAGAGAATATGCTTTTGATTACAAACGGTCCTTCGTATATGGGAGTCCATTTTCCCCTGGGATCACCTTGCGGCAGTATGATGTGCTTGATCACCAAATCCCCGACTCGATACACTTGGCGTCTGACCTTTTTGTTGAAAGCCTAATCATCCGTTTTTGATACATTTGACCATGACAGACAGCAGTAAGCCTTTTCTCATCAATCAAGTTCAGTTGATCAAGTCGAGTTTGGATCCAATCGTTTTCATTCAACCCTGCATCCTTCATGATTCTCAGCGAAGGGATCTGGACCTCAATAGGAAAGACATCCTCCATGCCGTATACCAGAGAGTAAAGTGTTTCCCCAGTTGATGTGCGCACCGTGGTACGATAACCATGGAGGGCGAATGGTAGCATCTCATGTCAGTCTTTGTACGTGACTGTCATCTTCTGTATGATCTTTTCGATGTTCTTATTTGCGGCTTCGACAACACCATTCATCTTTGGCCGGTAAGGAGAAGAATTATGGTGCTGGATCTTGAATTGCGCATACAGTGCAGTGATCACAGTGTTGTTGAGATTCGTACCATTGTTATTGATGATCATCTCTGGGATACCGTACCGACAAATGAGATTCTGTTTGATGAACCGAGCGACGACATTCTTGGTAACGGAAGCGAAAGAAGCCGCCTCAACCCACTTTATGAAATAGTCAATGGCCACCAAGATGAAGCGGTGTCCATTAGAGGCTGTTGTCTTGATTTCCCCAATCATGCCGATGCCCCACATAAAAAAGCCCCAAGGAGCCGTCAAGACGTTCAAAGGAACCAGAGGTACGTGCACCTTGTCAGCATAGATCTGACACTTATGATAAGTTCGAGAGTGCTGATAGCAATCTGCTTCCATGGTAGACCAGTAATAACCTGCCCGTAGGATCTTCTTTGCCATCGTATGCCCACTGGAATGGGTTCCAAAAGTTCCTTCATGTAGATCAGCCATGATCTTTTCTGCCTCAACCTTGTCTACATAACGGAGCAAAACAGAGTCATGGTTGCGCTTGTAGAGAATGCCATTACTAAGGAAGAACTTAGCAGAGAATCTCCTTGAGTCTCGAGATACCTCTTAACTTCGTGGAACCAAGGCCGGTCCACTACTTCTTCAGTATTAATATCGTGACAGTGAGCTGGTTCATCCATTCGTTCAATGGTGATCTGGGGAGCCTCGTTATCCCATTTAAGTTTAAACATGGATGACATTGTGGCTAGCGCATCCGCTAGTTGATTTACTTCTCGCGGGAAATTCTCGAAGGTAATCTTCTCAAAGCATGGAATTAATGTTAACGCATCTTCTTTGTAGGGGATGAGGTTAGGGTGTTTGGTGTCCCATTCTCCTTTGATCTGGCTGATGACCAAAGCTGAATCTCCGAATACACTTATGGACTTGATCCCCAAATCTATGGCGGCTTTGAGACCAAAAATGCATGCTTCATATTCTGCCATGTTATTTGTATAGTTAAAGCAGAGTCTTGCCGTGAAGGGAGTGTGACATCCTTCAGGAGATATGAGTACAACACCTATACCATTGCCGAGTGCGTTGGGCGCCACATCAAAAACCAGGGTCCATCAGGATCCTTGTTCAGGTCCGTCATATGGTCTGAGTTTTTCAAAGTTGTTTACCATCACGATGTCTTCATCCGGGAATTCGAACTTCATGGACTGGTAGTCATTCACAGCTTGATGAGTGATAACACTTACTTTACGCTTGTTTTTGACTCTGATTTCACATGTTATTTAGTTTTTTTATTATTGTTTTCTCGTATTATGCTTATCTTTTGTTTCCTTTTCATGTTTTTCAATTATCCAGAGCTCCCCTAAAGAAATGAAGGAAAACATGAGTTTAGATCAAATTTGCACTCATGGCGTCCACCATGGCGCCAGCCACAGGGTAGGCCATGACGTGGACCACCTCCTGCTGACCTCAACTGCCACGTTCCCTACTTCCTTTCATTTACACTCATGGCGGGCGCCACCTTTGGACGATGTTTTCCCCCCCACAAGGAGTTGGGGGGCATTCCTGTCATTTCATGCATTCTTCATCCTCTATAAATAGAAGTTCTTGACTTCATTTCAATTCACCCAAGCTTAGTTGCAAACTTGATCCAACCATAGTTGCGAACTTAAGCCATATAATTTCACCATTGGAAAGAGATAATTCTTCACATCGGGGAATTATTGCACTGTTGATTGAGTCTGTGATCGAGTTTGTAGATTGAGTCTGTAATCGAGTTTGGAGCACTTCGAAAGAATTTTATCCTGCCACATTTATTTTCAACTATTGTTTATTTCCAGTTGCATTTTACTTCCATTTTGTACCAGATTTAAAACCTCCCCATTTGAAGCATGTTTCTATTTATATTTCCCACACCTGCTTTTACTTTGTTTATTTCCCGAACCTGCTTTTACTTTATTTATTTCCCGCACCTGCTTTTACTTTGTCTATTTTCTGCACTGCTTTTACTTTGTTTATTTCCCGCACCTGCTTTTACTTTGTCTATTTTCTTCACTGCTTTTACTTTATTTATTTCCTGCACCTGCTTTTACTTTGTTTATTTTCTGCACTGCTTTTACTTTGTTTATTTCCCGCACCATACTTTAAATTATTTACTTTCTCGCATGATTTATTTTAACATGTCTGTTTACATTCCCATGTCAGGCTAAACCTTACTGGGCTAGAATGTAAGGAATCTAGTTAGATCGATATTCCAAATAATGTGTCAATAGAAATGCTTATGGGCTATTTTAGTTTTTAATGCGAGTTTTCTGTACTTTATTGTTGTTGGGTAAGATCGAAAGCCGTCCAACCCTTTGTTAAACTAGGTTAGTTCTAACTGGTCAAAGGAAGCAAAAGCGCTTTGTCCGATTAGTTAGGGATTTTTTATTATCAAAGAAATCAATTTTGAAACTATTTTCGGACGCGTTTATAGGGTTAAAGTTAGGTCCCCTTTTTATTAGAAATTCCAGATAAAAATACTTTTCAACTTGGTCAAGTACTTTATTTCTTAAAAATAGGTTTATTACTTTAACGCAATGCGCGCCTTTTTATAAGTGACGATAAGAAGGTCTGATTAGAGAGTAAACTCGGTTCTGATTACACAAAAGCGACAATTCCTGTTAAATTAATTCTTTTCTTTAGTAGAAAATAATGCCCTATAAGTAGTTCTATTCTGAAGCGTTGCGAATATCATCTGACTATGTGAATCACATTCGACCCTGCTTTTATATCTGAAGTTTATTTTTCCGCACTTTACATTCTTGCATGCTCAATTCCCTGTTTAATTTTGACTTAGCTAAACACCGTAACAATAGAAAACGATAGATTGAAGTTTGGGGGTCTATGGATCGATAATCTTTTATATTACTCTGACGCGATTCGTACACTTGCGAATACACCACATCAAGTTTTTGTAGCCGTTGTCGGGGATCAATTTCGTCACATTTTGCATCCTATAGTCGCACCGTCTAGACTAAGTTTTACAGTCCGGTTAATGCGAAGATATCGCAACACCGAAACCTTATTCAATCCTTTATCGGAACCTGAACGTTACATCCATTTTCTCTGTAGAATTAGAAAAACTATGGCCGAGAATCGTAACCAAAGACCCCTTAAGAAATTTTCCCAACTGTCAGATGAGGAACCTAGTTGAAGTATCATAAACCCAGCTATAACCACAAATAATTTTGAACTAAAACCTCATTGCTACAATTAGTGTAACAAAACCAATTTGGTGGTCTCGCTACTGAGAAACCGAATCAACACTTAAAAACTTTTATACAATTAGCAGACACTTTAAAATGCAATGGTGCTTCTCCTGAGGAAATACGACTAAGATTAATCCATTTTCCCCTCAGAGGTAAAGCACGAGATTGGTTGGATTCCCTTCCACCCAATTCAATAACAACCTGGGAAGACCTTAGGCAAGTATTTCTCGCAAGATATTTTCCGCCCAGCAAAACTACCGTCCTTAGAAACCAAATCACTAGATTTAACCAAAACCTGAGAGAATCACTTTTTGAAGCATGGGAAAGATATAAGGACCTGTTAAGAGCCTGTCCATACCATGGCTTAGAACAATGGCTAATCATCCACACCTTCTATAATGGACTCCATTACAACACAAAGATGTCTATCGATGCTGCTGCGGGTGACACATTGATGAATAAACCTTACCTAGAAGCCTGCGCTCTCATTGAGGACATGGCCCAAAACCATTACCAATGGGGAACAAAACGAGCTACGGTAGAGAAAAAGGAGACCCAAGGAGGAAAACATTAGATAAGTTCTCTAGACATGATGCAAGTTAAAATGGACGCTCTTGCCTTAAAAGTTCAAAACATGTCTCAAAACCCTAATACTGTAGCCGCAATAGCTTCAAAATGCGAACTCTGTGGGACCCAAGGACATCAACCTGCGGAATGTAACTTATTGAATGAGCCTTGCTCAGACCAAGTAAACTACACCCAAGGAAACCCATTTTCAAACACTTACAACCCCAGATGGAGGAATCACCCAAACGTTTCTTATAAAAACAATAGCCCAATACAAAACTCTGCACCTCCGAGACCTACAGGTTTCCAAGCCCAAAGACCAAATCAACCTATGCAAGTTGTGGCACTCAAACCAAACCTTAAGAAAATTATGGAAAATTTCATTTCACCTCAAACCCAGCAAAACAAAGAGTTCCTAAATCAGAATATTCACGTAAACGAACTAATCACGCAATTAGGAACTAAGGTTGATCAAATAATTACACATAACAAGATGCTTGAAACCCAGATCTCGCAGATAGCCCAAACACAAGCCCTACAAACTACACATGGAGGACAATTCCCTGGACAACCTCAACCAAATCCTAAAGGGCAAGATAATGCCATTTCCTTACAAAGTGGGACTACTTATGAAATCCAGCCATGAGTACACCCTCACAACCTAAGACAAATGTTTTGCCTACAAACCAAGTGGAGGAACTAGAGGAACCCGAAAAGCAAAAAGAACCAGAGTTAAAAGATAAAACTAATAAATCACCACCCCCGTACAAACCCCTTGTCCTATTTCCCCAAAGAATTAAACAAACCAAACTTGATAATCAATACCAGAGATTCGTTAAAGTTATAAAAAAACTCCATGTAGAGATTCCTTTCACCGAAGCCTTCACTCAGATACCATCTTATGCTAAATTCCTAAAAGAGATCCTGACCAACAAGCGTAGACTTGATGATCCCGAACCTATCGAATGCAATATTATTTTTGAAAATGAACTTGCCAAGAAAGAAAAGGATCCAGGAAGTTTTTCCATTCCTTGTATCTTAGGAAATCATACTATTGACAAAGCCTTGTTAGATCTAGGAGCTAGCGTCAGCCTTATGCCTTTAGCACTTTGTAGAAGGTTAAACTTAGGAGACTTGCAGCCGACTAAAATGTATCTCCAGTTGGCTGATAGATCAGTTAAGTATCCTATAGGCATACTTGAAGACATACCAGTTAAGATCGGTCAACTATATATCCCAACTGATTTCATGGTTATGGATATTAAAGAAGACGATGAAATCCAAATCCTATTAGGTAGACCATTCCTATCAACAGTCGGAGCCATAATTGACGTTAAGAAAGGAAAATTAACATTTGAGGTGGGTGATGAAAAGATAGAATTTATTCTTTCAAAGTTCTTAATAGCACCAGTCCTAGGAGATGCCTGTTATGCCATCGACGTCATTGACGAGTGTATATTGGAACTTAAGCAAGAGGAATCTAACAAAAATATCAAGTTACCTTCGACCCCCATTATGGAGGACAATGGATTTAAAAGTTTAGAACCTTACATCAATGACGACCTCTATGAATGTTTATCGCTTACTCCCGATCCCATGTCTTGCCCTTTGAAACCATCTTTAGAACTGAAGGAACTTCCCAAGAACCTCATATACAAATTCTTAGATAAAGAGATGAATTGTCCTGTTATAGTTAACGCTATTTTAAGTCAAGACGAGACAACTCAATTCTTAGAGATCTTACAAAAATATCTCTCAGCTTTAGGGTATAACATCTCCGATTTAAAAGGAATAAGTCCATCGGTGTGCATGCACCGGATCTTGTTAGAAGAAAACTCAAAACCCTCAAGAGAACATCAAAGAAGAATAAACCCTATAATGAGCGATGTTGTTAAAAGATAAGTTCTTAAGTTACTAGAGGCTGGTATAATTTACCAAATATCAGATAGTAATTGGGTGAGCCCTGTGCATGTGGTGCCAAAGAAAGGAGGCATCACAATCATAGAAAATGAGAAAGGTGAGCATATTTCTAAGTGAATAGAAGGAGGTTGGCATATGTGTATATATTATAGAAAATTAAACAAAGCAACCAGGAAGGATCATTTCCCTCTTCCATTTATCGATCAAATGCTCGAACGTCTAGCCAAATACTCGCACTTTTGTTATCTAGATGGATACTCAGAATTTTTCCAAATACCTATTCACCCCGAGGATCAAGAGAAAACAACCTCCACCTGTCCTTATGGAACGTTCTCCTATAGACGAATGCCCTTCGGACTCTAATGCTCCTGCCACTTTTCAACGTTGTATGATGTCTATATTTGCAGATTACCTAGATGGAATAATGGAAGTTTTCATGGACGATTTCTCGGTGTGTGGATTCAATTTTAAAGATTGTCTCTCCAACCTCAAAAAAATCCTTGAAAGATGCGTAGAGGTGAACCTAGTGCTAAACTGGGAAAAATTCCATTTTATGGTTAATGAAAGTTTAGTATTAGGACACATTGTCTCTGAATGAAGCATTGAGGTCGATAGAGCCAAAATTAAAGTTACAGAAAACCTCAGCCCACCTAAAACCATTAGGGAGATTAGAAGTTTTCTTGGACATGCTGGTTTTTATCGGCGTTTTATAAAAGACTTCTCTAAAATAACAAAACCTTTGACTAATCTTCTAATGAAGGATGTTGAATTTGTTTTTGATGAGAAATGTCTCGAAGCTTTTAAATTTTTGAAACAAGCACTGATTTCAACTCCGATCATGCAACCCACAGATTGGACACATCCTTTTGAAATCATGTGCAATGCCAGGCATTATGCAGTTGGTGCTGTTCTAGGAGAACGAAAAGACAAGAAATTACATGTTATATATTATACTAGTAGAACCCTAGATATCTCCCAGCTCAACTATGCAACAACAGAGAAAGAATTACTGGCATTAATTTTTGCGATAGATAAGTTTAGGTCCTACCTAGTTGGAGCAAAGATCATTGTTTACACTGATCATGCTTCCATACGTTATCTATTAAATAAAAAGGACGCTAAAGCTAGATTACTTAGATGAATCCTGTTACTCCAAGAGTTTGATCTAGACATTAAGGATAAGAAAGGCACAGAGAATGTTGTCGCTGACCACCTCTCTAGATTAGAACACTTAAAACCTGACTTATTGCCTATAATTGATGATTTCACCTATGACAGACTTATAGCTAAGACTGATGATTTCGAGCCTTACAGAGATAAAGATTTTGAAAAAAATTCAGTAATGAAGAGTGTACCGTGGTACGCTGATTTTATAAACTACCTAGCTGCAGATATCATACCCCCTGATCTAAATTACCAACAGAAAAAGAAGTTCTTCAAAGATGTTAAACATTTCTACTGGGATGAACCACTCCTATTCAAGAGAGCAATAGATAATATTTTCAGGCGTTGCATCCCAAAAGAGGAAATAGAAGACATCATCAGACACTGACATTCTGCACCTTATGGTGGACATGCATGTATATCTAAAAAGCACGCCAATATTCTTCAAGCAGGCCTCTATTGGCCAACTTTATGGCGCGATGTTCATGCCTACATTGTCAAGTGCGACCGATGCCAATGCACCAGGAACATATCAAGACATGATGAGATTCCAATGAGGAATATCCAGGAAGTTGAACTCTTTGATGTTTGGGGTATAGACTTTTGTGGGACCATTTCCACCTTCAATGGGAAATAGGTACATTTTGGTAGTTGTGGACTACATGTCTAAATGGATTGAGGCTATTGCATCACCCACAAACGACATAAGAGTTGTAGTCAAGTTATTTAAGAATATCATTTTTCCGAGGTTTGGAACACCCCGTCTCGTTATAAGTGATGGAGGATCACATTTCATATGCAGAATATTTGATAAGCTCTTGAGTAAGTATGGAGTAAAGCACAGAGTAGCAACACCTTATCATCCACAGACTAACGGCCAAGTAGATGTGTCTAACAGGGAGATTAAATAAATCTTAGAAAAAACCATTTCAATTTCCAGAAAAGATTGGTCTCAGAAGCTACATGAAGCACTATGGGCCTACAGAACAACTTTTAAAACCCCTATTGGAACAACCCCTTACCAATTAGTCTATGGAAAATCTTGTCATTTACCCTTCGAGTTAGAGCATAAAGCCTATTGGGCCATTAACACCCTAAATTTGGAATACTTGACTACTGGTGAAAAGCGCATCCTTGACATTCATAAATTGGAGGAATTCCGCCAGTTTGCCTATGAGAATGCTATAATATATAAAGAAAGAACCAAAAACTTGGCATGACAGAAGAATTGTAAAGAAAGATTTCAATATAGGCGACCTTTTTCTCCTTTTCAATTCCAGGTTGCGACTTTTTCCTGGCAAGCTACGTTCAAGATGAACTGGTCCTTTTGAGGTCTCTAGAATCCTAAGATCTGGAGCAGTCGAGATCAAGAACAACTCTTGTAGCCCATTCATCATCAATGGGCAGAGGTTGAAGCACTACGAAGGAGGTGACATTCCCACCAACTACTCCAGCCATACTCTGATTGATCCACCAATACTAGTTTCCGATATATGAAGTTTACTCGTCAAGCTAACGACGTTAAACAAGCGCTGCATGGGAGGCAAACCATGGGTTTATTTTTATTTTTTGCATTTATTTACTTTTTACTTTATCAAATTTTATTTTTATATTTATACTAACAATTGCAAAAATTATGATTTCAGGCATCACCTGCTAGCTGTCTTTGCTAACTACATTTTTCAGGATGGAGCATTTCAATGACATGCATGTTTCCTTCCGAGATGACACTCAGAGACAACGCTATGCGGTCCTTTCACAGTGACCCATGGCACCGACCAGATATCCAGACCAGATTTGCATGGAAGCTCTTGGCTTTGAAGCTAGTATCAAGTATCTATGCAACCAACTAAAGTGGGACGTGTATGCAGATGACCTAAATGTGACCTGCAGGAACCTCACCTTAGAATTCCTCAGTTCATTCGAGTTTGAGCCCTATAATGCCCAGGATGGATATCTCACTTTTAGACTATTCAGGATAGAATACTATTTTACCCAGAGGGAGTTTGGTGACTTGCTAGGCTTCCAGACCACACCCAATGCTATACCTGAGCTACCAATTGGCTATTTCATGACCATGGACCATAGCTTTTGGAGGACTACTTACATCTATTGCTATAGCTCTGCACCTCGACATTGAGATAGCTACCCTAGCACCCCTGCCTCCCCCGCATAATTAATTAGAAATTTCTAAAAGATATGAAATTGCGCAAGGTGAGGAGAGCGTGTGGATTTGAACTTATCCTTCGGGGTGTCGCTATCCCATCAGTCGTTCTGCCTTGCACTAGACGTACTGGTGTACAAATTGCGAGGAACTGGACCTACGATCTAGATGCTCCACCTTTTATGGGTCCATTACCTCCTAATGTTCCACTTGCAGACAGACACGAGAATGATGAAGAATACGAGCAGAGGGATTAACCTCATGCCCACCTGTGCCCCCCACCATGCTTCACCCGCACACACTGCACCTTCTACTTCTAACACTTTTTCAAGTACGCCTCCTGGCTTCTACATCACTAAAGAGATGTGGCGTGACCAGCTAGCCTGGGAGGAGAGAAGATATGGTTTACTTTCTGCCATCCAACAGAAGCTGGTAGATAACATGAGTTTTATGGAGGCATCACGATAGCAGATGGACCGCTCTTTTCAAAGTCTTATGGAATCTCAATTGGTGATATCCCGCGAGCAACATAGGAAACAAGCCCATTTACAGAGGCACTCCACCCTCATAGAGGCCACTCAAGGTTCCCTTTTAGGCAACCTTTGCGAGATTCAGAGTTCACAGATTACCTTGTCTGCCAGATTCGACCAGTTCGAGGCTTCTCAGAGCAGTCGTCATTGCAGCCGATCCCATCATCCTAGACATTCACCGATGGATGGCGAGGGACCCAGCCAGCCTTAGTACTTTACCAGGTGTCTCTTTCCTTATTTTATTTTGTAACATTAGGTTCAATGTTTGATTTAAGTGTGGGAGGAGATTTACTCGCTTTATTTTTCTCGCTTTATTTTTTTCTCGCTTTATTTTTCCTTTCCTGCATTTTCCTTCTCGTTATTTTACTTCTTTATTTGCTTTAGTTTGATTGTTTTCTTTCTTTTCAAAATAATACATGTGTTTGATGAGTCATCTATATCTGTATGGTCTAGTGTATGTCCACTCCCCCACTTCTTGAGCCTAACCGAAATTTTTTTCTAAGAAAAACACTTGGTTTTGAACTTAGTTGGGCTATAAGACCTGGTTGAGATAGGATGTAGTATGACTTGGGAAATCCCTTTTGAAGCATCGACATCGTTTTTACACCTTAAGCTTCGTAAATTTAGGAATTCGATCCCGATACCCCCTATGCCGTAGCCTTAAAATTTTCATTCTTAAATCCTTGAATAGTTTATCCTAGCAGTCAGCTCCGGTCTAAGCATGCTCTACGTAGGGGACCGAAGAGAAGTGAATGATCTATATGCTATGTTCTTATTATAAACTACAACCCCGGGATAGGTGACCCTCACAAAGTCATTTAACTCAACAAAAGTTATATGTTGAAAAATAAAGCAAAAGCAAAAGCAAAAGCAAAAGAAGAATAAAAAGAAAAAGACATTTTTTTTACCCATCTTTAGTTGGTTCAGAGGTATCTGGTGCTGAACTTGGTAGGGCGGATTACGATTCGGTCCCCCGCAACTATAAATGGGGAAATAAAAGGGGTTACACCAACTTTTTGTACCAGAGCCCTGCGTTTTATGATCAGAATCACTACCCGGTCACTTTACAATGAACATGTACGAATAACGAGCTTAATGTGATTGCACCTGAATGAAAAAGGATTTGAAAAAAGGAAAAATATAGGCCTAAGCATAGTGGCATGATATGGATTGGTTCGTAAAAGAAAGAAGCTTATGTCTGTTTTACGGAAGAGTGTCACTTAAATATCCTTGGTTTGAATCAGTCAGTACCTATCAATACATCCCTATTTTAATTCTAGAGGCCCCTTGCAGCCCAACTTGTACACTAACATCGTTTTTTCTTCTTAATATATTTAGAGTTTTTGCTTGAGGACAAGCAAAGATTTAAGTGTGGGAGAATTTGATAACACTTACTTTACACTTGTTTTTTACTCTGATTTCACATGTTATTTAGTTTTTTTATTATTGTTTTCTCGTATTATGCCTATCTTTTGTTTCCTTTTCAAGTATTTCAATTATCCAGAGCTCCCCTGAAAAAATGAAGGAAAACAGACTGAAAAATAGGAGTTTAGGTCAAATTTGCACTCATGGCGTCCACCATGGCGCTAGCCATAGGGTAGGCCATGACGTGGACCACCTCCTGCTGACCTCAACTTCCACGTTCCCCACTTCATTTCATTTACACTCATGGAGGGCGCCATGGCCTCCATGGTGGGCGCCACCTTTGGACGATGTTTTCCCCCCCAAAAGGAGCTGGGGGGCATTCCTGTGATTTCCTGCATTCTTCATCCTCTATAAATAGAAGTTCCTGATTACATTTCAATTCACCCAAGCTTAGTTGCAAACTTGATCCAACCATAGTTACGAACTTAAGCCATATAATTTCACCATTGTAAAGCGACAATTCTTCACATCGGGGAATTATTGCACTGTTGATTGAGTCTGCGATCGAGTTCGTAGATTGAGTATGTAATCGAGTTTGGAGCACTTTGGCAGAAGTTTATCCTGCCACATTTATTTTCAACTTCTATTTATTTCAAGTCGCATTTTACTTCCAGATTGTACGATATTTAAAACCTCCCCGTTTGGAGCAGGTTTTTATTTATATTTCTCGCACCTACTTTTATGTTGTTTATTTCCCGCACCCGCTTTTACTTTGTCTATTTTCCGCACTGCTTTTACTTTGTTTATTTCTCGCACCTGCTTTTACTTTGTCTATTTTCCGCACTGCTTTTACTTTGTTTATTTCCCGCACCTGTTTTTGCTTTGTTTATTTTCTGCACTGCTTTTACTTTGTTTATTTCCCGCACCGCACTTTAAATTATTTACTTTCTCGCATGATTTATTTTAACATGTCTGTTTACATTCCCATGTCAGGCTAAACCTTACTGGGCTAGAATGTAAGGAATCTAGTTAGATCGATATTCCAAATAATGTGTCAATAGAAAGGCTTATGGGCTATTTTGGTTTTTAATACGAGTTTTCTGTACTTTATTATTGTTGGGTAAGATCGAAAGCCGTCCAACCCTTTGTTAAACTCGGTTAGTTCTAACTGGTCAAAGGAAGAAAAAGCGCTTTGTCCGGTTAGTTAGAGATTTTTATTATCAAAGAAATCAATTTTGAAACTATTTTCGGACGCGTTGATAGGGTTAAAGTTAGGTCCCCTTTTTATTAGAAATTCCAGATCAAAATGCTTTTCAACTTGGTCAAGTACTTTATTTCTTAAAAATAGGTTTATTACTTTAACGCAATGCACGCCTTTTTATAAGTGACGATAAGAAGGTTTGATTAGAGAGTAAACTCGGTTCTAATTACCCGAAAGCGACAGTTCCTGTTAAATTAGTTCTTTTCTTTAGTAGAAAATATTGCCCTATAAGTAATTCTATTCCGAAGCATTACGAATATCATCTGACTATGTGAATTACATTCGACCCTGCTTTTATATCTGAAGTTTATTTCGTCGCACTTTAATTTCTTGCATGCTTAATTCCATGTTTAATATTGACTTAGCTAAACACTGTAACAATAGGAAAAGATAGATTGACGATTGGTCTCTGTGGATCGATAATCTTTTATATTACTCTGACGCGATTCGTACACTTGTGAATACACCGCATCAATGAGCAAGGTGATGAACTAGTACACCGCCCTTTATTGCTTTTTGGGTAGTATACTGAATGTCATATTCCGTCAAGATCATCTGCCATCTTTCTATTCTCCCAGAGAGGGCAGGCTTCTCGAAGATGTATTTTATTGGATCCATTTTTGATATCAATAAGGTAGTATGGGCCAACATATACTGTCTTAGCCGACGAGCAGCCCATGCCAGAGCGCAACAAGTTTTCTCGAGCAGTGAATATCTTGTTTCACAGTCGGTAAACTTTTTGCTCAGGTAATAAATAGCATGCTCTTTTCGGCCAGACTCGTCATGCTTCCCAACACACACCCCATTGAATTTTCCAAAATAGTTAGACACATGATCAATGGTCTTCCCTCGACTGGTGGCATCAAAATAGGAGACTCTTGCAGGTATTGTTTGATCTTGTCGAAGGCAGTTTGGCATTCATCATTCCATTTGACTACTTTATTTTTCTTCAGTAATTTGAAGATTGGTTCACAAGTAGCTGTTAATTGAGAAATGAATCTGGCAATGTAGTTTAACCGTCCTAAGAATCCTCTGACTTCCTTCTCAGTATGAGGAGCGGGCATTTCTTGTATTGCTTTGACTTTGGCAGGATCCAATTTGATACCTTTACCTCTGACGACAAAGCCTAGGGGTTTACTGGACCTCACCCCAAATATGCATTTATTCGGGTTCAACCTCAGCTTGTATTTCTTCAGTCTCTCAAACAGTTTCTGCAAATGATCAAGATATTCCTCTTCAGTTTGAGATATGGATATCATATCATCCACATAGACCTCTATTTCGTGATGTATCATGTCATGAAATAGAGCTACCATGGCACGCTGATAGGTTTCCCCATCGTTCTTCAACCTGAATGACATAACCTTGTAACAGAAAGTGCCCCATTGTGTGACAAAGGTTGTTTTCTCCATGTCCTTAAGCGCCATTTTGATTTGATTATAGCCTGAGAAACCGTCCATGAAGGAAAACACCTTATGCTATGCTGTATTGTTAACCAGAATATCGATGTAGGGAAGTGGGAAATCATCCTTAGGGCTTCCCCAAATCAAATCTCTGTAGTCCACGCACATTCGCATTTTGCCTTTCTTTTTGGGCACGAGAACAACATTGGAGACCCATTATGGATAGAAGGTGATGGCCAAGAATCCGATGTTGAATTGTTTCATGACCTCGAATTTAATCTTCTGTGACATGTCGGGTTGCACAATCTTCTTTTGTTTGTAGACGACGTACCACGATATCTGCATCAAGTCCTGGCATGTCTTCATATGACCAGGCAAAGACCTCAACATAATCATGTAGCAACTAAATCAGACGCTTCTTGACATTGGGTTCCAAATTGGCACCTACCCTGACTTCTTTCTTATCCTCTTCGATACCTAGGTTAACTGTGTCCATTGGTTATTCATGGGGCTGTATGGTCCTCTCTTCTTGTTATATTAACCTGGCTAGTTCCCTTGGCACTTCACAATCTTCCTCACCTTCGTCTTCGACTTGGTAGACTAGATTTTCAGAGTCACAAAAGGCCATAGCATAATCGTTACCCATGGGATCTCGAATGAATGTAGATATGCATTTTGAATGTGAGTGTGTGTAAGAGTATAACTATCTTTTGAAAGAAATAGAAATGTAAAAGAAAAACAAAGAGCACAAAGTTTGTATGCAAAAACGTCCATGATTCGTTGATGACATATGAAAATAAGGTAACAACCCTTACAAATGGACTGTTGTGCCTTGGGTAAGACATAAGGTTTAAAAAGTCTGAATTGTTTAATTATTACAGATCCGACAAAATTTAAAGACAATTACTATTGGATAAAAGTAATTGGGACAAAATCTTTAGCTTCCCAGTTGCCGAGTCCTCCATTGATAGTTGGGAAAATCCAATCCTCTAAATCGTAGTTGTCCTCATCATCCCCCACTGCGTTGACTCCGTGGTTGCTGATCCTCAAGGGTGGTCCCCCGGCACGAGCACGACGTACAACTTTCTGGGCTCCTGAAGTAAAACCCAAACCAAATTTGTCAGACTTGTATGGGATATCTGGTAGTTGGCCCCAAATAGTGAACCCACCTTCTTCTATCACTGCCTTGGCATCTTTCAGATAAGACATCTTTAGCGGAGGTCTTGTAATCTTCGGGATTTGGGAAACAAATTTGGTTACTGCCAGGGTTGGCGGGACTTCCTCGAAATGCTGAAATGAAGTTTCAATGAATTCACCATCCAATTCCACATATCTGAAGGAGTTTGAATGACTGACCACATATTCATCTTCTCCATGGACAGTAATGATCTTCCCCTTGGTTGGGTATTTAAGCAATTGATGTAATGTAGAGGTGACAGCACCAGCATTATGAATCCATGGTCGGCCCAATAAGAAGGAATAGGAAGGGCGAATTTCCATCATGTAAAACGTTGAATCGAAGGTTTGAGTTCCAACCTTAATGGGGATGTCTACCTCTCTGTGCACCATTCTCTTTGAACCGTCGAAGGCCCTTACCACTATGTTGCTGGGTTTTAAGGTCAAACCTTCACAGTCAAGCCTATCAAGAGCCTTCTTAGGCAACACATTCAAAGATGAACCCGTATCAACCAAGACATGGGCCAAAGTTGTGCCCCCGCATTCGACAGAGACATGTAATGCCTCGTTGTGCTTACTCCCTCTAGGTGTCAAGTCAGCATCAGAAAAGCCTAAACCATTATCGGAGGTCAAGCTGGCCACACAATCTTGGAACTGATCAGCAGAGGTTTGTTGTGGTACATGGGCAGTTTTAAGGAATTTCACCAAGGCCTTTGCATGAGCCTCGGAGCACAACAATAAAGCCATCATGGAAATATTTGACGGAGTCTGCCATAGCTGTTCGATTATGTTGTAGTCGCTTTTCTTTATAATCTTCAGAATTTCTTCCATCTCTATTTGGGAGACCTCAGGAATAAATATTGTTTGCACCTTCATCCGGACAGGCTCAAACATAATGCTTTTGCCCCGGGTCTCGGTTGTTTTGGCGGAAGGAGTGTCAGCAGAGGTAACCAAAGGGATTGTAGTAGTAGTGTCACCAGGGGTAACCAAAGGGATTGTAGTAGTAGTAGTGTCAGCAGGAATAGGAACAGGGATGACCACAAGACCGATAACAGTCTTCAGAGGAGCAATCTCTAGAGAGAAAATTCTTCCACTTCGGGTTATCTTGCTTGTTCCTGCAATGTTACTGATGTTGGGGTCAGCCTTCTCAAGAATCGAGTCTTCATCAGCCAGCCAATCTTGCTTGACACCATGATAGTAGACGTCACGCCCATAGTTCCATGGGACAGTTTTATCTGATGCGTACGGGATTGGACCTGGAATAGTAATTATCAGTGGATCTACTTTAGGAAATGATGTAATCCTAACGGGTCTTTTGGTGGAGACCTTGGAAGAATTGGCGGAAATGGTTACTATTTAAACATCTTTGTAAGAAACGGTTGGAACGGTAGTCTTCTCAAACAAAATCTCTTTGTCATCCATTAGGCGTTGAACACTTGCCTTCAATAAATGGCAACTAGTTGGTTGGGATAAACAAAAGTGGCAGCCTTTATCACAACCTGGAAATAAACCGGCCTTCAATAGGTTCTTCTTGACGACTAGGAAAGGAGTAACAAGTTCATCAACAGTAGAAACAAACATATCATCTTCAACAGCGTTGACACCACAATCATGCTTGGGCATAAGACCGATGATAACATTTGGGATCTCAGAAGCATCAAACTCAATTTATTTTGCTTCAAGAATGTCTTGCACCTTGTTTTTTAAATCCCAACAGTTGTTGGTATCATGGCCTGGACTTTCTGAATGGTATGCACAACGAGCATTAGGATGGTAGTGAGGAGAGGTTGTATTAGGATTCTTTGGAGCTTCCTTCAAAATTACCAGATTAAATCTCAAAAAATGTGGCAGGACTTGAGATATTGTCATATTAATCCGAGTAAATTGTCTTACTGGTCTTTCTGTTCTAGGTTGATCGTTCCTTTGTTGAGTAGGTGCAGGCTTAGGGATCATGACAGCCCCCACCATTGGATGGCGTTCAGCTCTATCTTGATTCCTTTGAGGATACATATCACCATCTTCTTTCTTCCCAATAAATGGTTTTCTGATAGTGGCAGAGGATGCGTCTTTCTGGATCTTCCCACTCTTAATCCCAATTTCCACTCTTTTTCTGCTCAAGATTAGTTCAGTGAAGCCTGCTGAGCAACTTCCAATTAAATGATTAAAGAAAGGACCAGACAGGGTACCCAAAACATGTCTACTAGTTCTCTTTCGGAAAGGGGAGGTTGGACTCTTCCTTCTAAGTCCCTCCATTTCTGAGCGTAATCTTTGAAACTTTAATTTGATACCATAGCCATACTCTGGAGTTGAGTAAGGGTAGGAGCAAGGTCTGCGTTGTACTGATATTGTTTATAGAAAGCAGTGGCAAGGTCTTCCCAGTTGTGGATATTGGCTCTTTCCAATTGATAGAACCAATCAAGTTGAGTTCCAGATAGACTGTCTTGGAAGAAGTGGACCCATAGATCTTTGTCAGCAGTGTGAGGCTGTATCTTCCTCACATAGGATCGGAGATACATTTTGGGTCACGAAACTCCGTCATATTTAGAAAATATTGGTGCCTTGAATTTTGGCGGAATGACAGTCCCAGACACCAGACCTAGCTCCTCAAAGTCTAGCCCGGGCACTTTCTAGATTTCCATTGCGCTTAGTCGTTCTTCTAGATGCTTGTATTTGTCGTCAGTCGGGGGATACTGCTCTTTAGAGTAATCCTCTTCTTCTTTTTCCTCTTCAGACTCTTGCTGGATAACCGCTTCCTTGTCTTTCCCATCTTGGTTATCCTTTTCACCAGATGGCGTTGCAAAATCTAGGGTCTGTCTTGCTTGTCCTTGGAACCTTCTTCTCATATTCAGAACTCCGGTTACTTTCTTTTGCTTCTTCTTTTCTTCAATCAGCATGGTTTTCAGATCTTCTTGTCCTTTGGCTAGAGTCAAGAACAACTGTTGAAACTGAGCATTCTGTGCTTGGAGGTCCTTTATCGTCTGCTCGAGATCCAGCTTACTGAAATAAACAGTAGAAAGATGAGGAGACTTGTTGTAAGAAACCTTCTTATGTTATGATGAATGGTAAATGCATATGCAATGATTTCAAGGAAATTAGAGATTTAAAATTACTTTAGACCAAAAAGGAACACACATTATATTAATAAATTAAAGCTTGAGTAAATCATGCCTATTTTGGGCTTACAAAAGAGTACAAAAACTCTAAGATAAAAACTTGTACACATCCTCTTTGATGCGATGTAGCCATTCAGGCTCCGCTCCTCATGAAGTTGCTTAGTGAGTTCCAAAACCTTCTTCTTGCTGGCGTATAGTTGGGCTTCGAAAGTGTCTGCTCCCCCTTAAGCTGTATCCAATCTCTTTGTAAGTCTTCAAGAGAGGTGGGCATGTCAGGATGCAGGATAGTGTATGGAACATCTCCTTCCATAATAGGCTCTATGATTACTGGGAGAATGGAGGGGTAAGGCATCATAAGAATTTGAGCACGAGCTCGTACCCATTTGAGGTAAGGCTCAAGAGGGATGGAATTATTATGCCCCAATGTCTTGCTATCTACCTTGTTCAACATCCTCCAAGCTTGGATAAATCTCTGGCGATAACCTTGATCGTCGTTCTTGTAGTTAAATACCAAACCTTGAATGAGCATCTCATGTGGGACATTCCTTCGGGCGTAACCAAACTATCTTAAGGCTAAGCAGGGGTTGTAGGTGATACCTCCTCTATTGCCAAGTAAAGGGAAATTAGGGAATTTTCCACAACGGTCGACAATAGTAACATTCTCTATAAATCGGGAACACCAATGAATTTCTGAATGTTTGAGCGTCATCAACCTATGTGACCACCTTGAACCTTGCTCGTTCTTCAATACAAATTGGGGAAGATGCGAAATAAACCATCTTGCCAAGACAGGAGTACAACACATAAGGATACCTCTTCTACTCATAGTGCGAGTGTGAAAGGAATGTAGGATGTCTCCTAGAAAAGTAGGCACCGGGTTACGAGACATGAATATTTTTACGGCATTCACATCTATGAGTTGGTCAAGATTTGGAAACAAGACCATCCCATAGATGAGGAGAGCCACAATTTCCTCGAAAGCTTGCAAATCCAAAGAGTTCCAACAGTTTTGGGCTTTCTCAAAAAAGAACTTTGCTAGGAAACCTTTGACACCACTCCTTGTTTCCCAATTAGTTGTTGTTGTACCCCAAAATTTTCCCTCTCATTTTATCAAGATTTCCCCTCATAAGACTCTTTGCACTCCAGACAGGATTAGGGTTTGCTCTGCTCAAGAAATCTCCTTGCATTGATGACCTAAATTAGGGTTTGAGTTTGCACAGAGATTTTTGGACTTTAAATGCTCAAAGTGACTTTCATACTTCATGTTTGACTTACAAGATTACCTCTACCAAGTTTCAAGCCTTGAATCAAATTTTTGCCCAGTCAATTGGACAGTTAACCTAAAAATCAGCTGTATTGGGGAAAAAGTCAATTATGGCCAATTTACAGTCAAACCTCATAATTTTTGATCCAAATCAACATTATAGACTCATATGAACCATTTGATCAAGTTTGGACTACAACTCCTCAAGAAATTTGATCAGATCATCAAAAGGGCAAAATGGTCATTTTTAGGGTTTTGACTGCACAACGGCAATTTCTGATTTTTGACCTAGCCAAAGGAAAATTGAGCTCAAGCATGGATTTAAGGACTCAATGGCATCATCTTAACCTATTCACAAAGTTCAAAAGATCTCAATTGCATTGGATTGACAGATGAATTTTTCAGTCAACTGATCAAAATTTGACTGTACACTGAAAAGTCAAACTTTGACTTTTTGGTCAAAATCAAGTGCCAAGGGTCATTTTTCATCAAGATGTGTCAAAACATGAAACTTATTCATCAAGAAACCCAATTTTTCAAATTAGGGTTTAAAGTTGAAAAATTTCATAACTTATAATTTTTCTAAGTTATGAAATTTCCTTAATTTTTCCCAACTTTGCCCAACATTTTCATCATGATGCAATTGGATTCAAACAAAACTTACAACATGAAAGTTGTATTCCTCCACAAAGTCTACAACTTTGTTTCACAAAGTTTTCTCAAAAGAAGCTTGGATTTCAAGTTATGATTTTTGGAACAAGGGTCTATGAAACTTTTAACTTAGTGAAATTTTGCCCTAGTTTAGGTAGGATTTTGGCCTATCTTCATGGAAATTTTTCACATGGTTCCACTTAGGATCTCAAATTGCATTTCAAAGATGGATTGTAGAGCATGTTGCAAGATTTCCAAAATATCCAAGAAATCTCCAAACTCATTTGTGGTTAGGGAGAATCGAAGGCTTGAAGTTGGCAAAAACTCACTTTTTATCCATGGCATGTTCATAGTGATACAAGTTGCAAACTCTAATCAGCTTGCTTTGCACTAGATTACAGGCCTCAAAAACATTCCATACTCAATAATTAAATGCAAATCCATTGGTCTAAGGCTTTGTTTTGGTCATTAGAGCATTGCACACAAGATTAATCCCTAAATAGAAAAAGCAACATTACCATTTTTGCTTAAATCTTGCTTTATGTTAAAACTGAATCCTTGAGCATTGAGCCGTATCTTGTGCAGAAAATCAAATCCACAAACTTGAGGGGCCAAGGGAATAGTGTGCAAGCTGATAGATAGCCTGTACAGGCTTGTCTTCCATCACTTCTCATATTTTGCTTCATAACCAAGAAACTTGTCCAATATCACATAACTTGAACATCTGAAAGAACCAACTTGTGCAAGCTCTTGAGACAAGTTTCTCACATCCCCTTGAGCCAGAAACACGAGCCTTTGATCCCTCAAACCTCCCATAGCACAAAATCATCTTCATTTGGCAAAATAGGGCACTCCCTGCAGTTTGATTTCCATAGCTCAAATCCCTCGTGCGTTTTGCCTCAAATTGGTTCAAACACATTCCACTTAACCCATCCAAGCTATCCCAACCCTTAAACACTGAATGTAACTCCATTTACAAGGTTTTCCATTTTTGATTTCAGCTTGTGCAGGTTGAGTTCTATAGGCTTGTTCAAGCACATTCAAGGTAAGCTAGGAATTGGGGAAGGTCAGGGGAAGTTCAAGCAAGCTCCCAAACACCTTAGGCCTCATTGAAAAGCTCTACATTGTCAGACACGATCTCAACTGAAACAGGTTTTTGTCAACTTCCTATCTCTCTATTTAGGAATAGTTAGGCTTAGGTTTGTGAATAAAAAATGTAGTATTCATAGCCATGAATCTGTACATATGCTCAGTTTCCATTTTAGTTAAGCATGCTAAGAGAATTTGATCCATGAACATCCTAAAAAAAATAGGTTAAGATTTAGGGCCAGAGAAATTCTCTCTGGTCTTTGAGAGTTAGGACAAGTTTCTTATATGATTGAATTCGTCTTGCAAAATGCTACAACTTTGATGTTATGTGTTTTTGCATTAGAGCACGTATGCATGATCCGACATTTGTGTACAGGGCGCGCGCGTTTGTGGACAAAGGTTAAAGATGAAGTCTGGCTTGGGCTGGGCTTTGATCTTTTGTTTTTGACACCCCCCATTACTGAATACACCCCTGGCCCATTTCTCCATACTTTTGTATTTCTCCATTTTATTTTCATTTCTGATTTTGTTTTCTTATTTTTCAAACATAAAAAATACCAAAACATTTTTTTATAAATTCTCACATTTATTTTAGTATTTTATTTTAATTTTTCTAAACATAAAAGTAATTTAATGAATATATATCTTTATTTTATTTTAATGAGAACTTAAAAATAAAACATTAAAAATTATACTTTTATTTTTATTATTATTTATACTTAAATAATACCTTTTTCTAAATATATTTTATTTTTGTATATATATATATATATATATATATATATATATATATATATATATATATATATATATATATATATATATATATATATATATATATATATATATATATATATATATATATATATATATATATATATATATGTATTATTTTATTTTTTGTATATAAATAGTATATTTAAATATATTTCACATTCTGAAAAGAAAATTAGGGTTTTACCCTTAATAAAAAAAAATCTTTTTTTATTTGCATTAAATATTTTTACATACATAAAAAATAAATATAAACATTTTGCATATTCATAATATTTTGTATATTTATTTAATTTGTTTATTTAAATATTATTCATTTATTATTTATGCCATTGATTCAATTTGGATGTAATAGTAAAATTGGGGTTTTAATTTCTTGTCAAATAATCCTCATTCAAAAATTGTATCCCCCTCCACATAATCATGTTGTAATAGTGGTAGATTTATTTTTACGCATTTACGCTTTCAATTATGCCATGATTAGAGATTAGGATTTGTATGCCAACAATCCAAAAATCAAACAAATAGCTTGACTAATACAAAGACAAAAAGCATGAAAATGATAACACAATGCACACTTTCACCCCTAGGGTTTCATCCACATGTTGCCTTTAAAAATTGGCCATGTTATGCATGTTGAGTACTTTGGCAAAACAAAAACAAAACAAAAGATCATAGTCCCTCGATGACGCTATCTTGGTTGCCTACACAAAAATGATCTAGTCCCTCAAAAATTTGCTAAAGATACTTGGCAATATTTCTATCATGGTCAATACGATGACTCGCCCCTGTCCCGTTTAACATCCTAATACAAGGTTGTTTACCAAATGCAATGGTAAAACAACACTGTCAAAAGGGTTAAAAACATATAGGAAAGATCTTTGAGTAAAATAGGGTAGATAACTCTTAGTTACTTGATCAAAGCTTGCAAAAACATCCTTGCTATTTTCAAACACACCTCACAACACAATTTCAAAACATTTCCTAAATCAAACTTTCAAAACATTGAAACATCTTTTCAAAAGACATACATCTTTGTATACATTCAAACAAGAATCATTACAAAGGTTGCCACAACGATGGCCTCTTTTCAAAACATTTTTCAAAACCACACATAAAGCACCATTTCAAACAATTGAAAAGCAAAAGCAAGTGATCTAAACAAGTAACTAAGAGCCTATGGATAACCATGGATGAAAAGGGTTCTTGCACCTTCCCTTTTCATAATCTACTCCCCGAACCTAAGAAAACATCTCAAAGGTCTTTCCTGTGCTTTTTGACCTTTCCTTTGGATAAAATAAATAGTCGGTGGCGACTCTTGCTAAACCGAAACATTTACGAACACAAACGCAAAACCTCAAGTCAGTTCTCCCATCGTATCATAGTTGTGATATCAGACGATTGCAAGTGTAGAGCTTGAGTAATCTCTTCTGGCTTTGGATCTCTTTCTGTACCGTTGAAAGGTAGTTGATTGAGAATGAGAATCCTCAAGAGTTGGGAGAATTCTTCCAAAGTTGGCACAAGTTGATAATTAGGAAATGTGAAGCAATGGTGTAAAGGATCAAAGAACTGAAAGAGCACCTTCATCATGTCTTCATCAGTGGTGGGGGTGACCAAGTTTAGTAGGCGACCATGTCTTTCGATGAATGGAGAATTTATTAGGAATCCTTGATGCTAACTCTTTAAGTTGAGGAGGGATCCTTACAAGATTGACTTGAATAGTTTTACTGCGAATAGAATCCATGTCCCATAAAATAGAACAAAGATAAATCCCAAGATCCTTGAAATGGTTAGTGAGTATGAGTATGATGTTATGATGTTTATGATGTTATGATGTTTATGATGTTATGTACAATTAAATATACACAAACAAAGCAATCAAATCCTTAGGTTTAGGCTTGCATGGAGTCTTATAGGTAAGTATCCTCTTGAAGTTTAGTTGGCTCAAACCTGTCCTAGTAATGGTAACCGGGTTCTAAGGAGCTCAATATCACCGGTTTGTTTCATCGGGAATTGTTTCAGTGTAAGCCTCTTAAATGGCGACCAAAATATCTCAAAAAACCAAACCTCAATGAGTGTAGTATCGAGTATCTACCAACTTCGGACGGCACCAAAGTCGGTCATATCACGACGTCCTAATGGAAAAGTTGATCAAGTAAAGGTTCTAAGAGTTCATTAGTGCTTCATAACATCACTCAACGACCCCGTATTCTCCTTGACTACTAAAGGGCTACCGGTACCCACAAATATGTCGCATTAACGTAGCTATTTCTTAGACCATGTCGGTATACCCCACACAGTTTCCACAACGTATTGCTACTTACCTATAAGGCATCCCAAATCCGGGTAGGGGATTCAAACCCAAACAAATAACCATAATGTAAAGCATACAAGTCAAACAAAGAAATCAAGTAAATGTGATCTAACCCTAAGATAACCCCACTTTTAGAATTTTTTTCCCCAGTAGAGTCGCCAGTTCTGTGATACGGTGGGAGAACTGACTTGGGATGTTTTGCGTTTTATCGCAAATGTTGCGGTTAGCAAGAGTCGCCACCAACTTTTCTTTTATCCAAAATGAAAGGTGAAAAAGCACAGGAAAGACCTTTGAGATTGTTTCTTGAGCTCAAGGGGTAGATTATGAAAAGGGAAGGTATTAGCACCCTTTTCATCCATGGTTTTTCATGGGCTCTTAGTTACTTTCTAGATCACTTGCTTTTGTTTGAAATTGTGCTTTGTGTGGTTTTTGAATGTATTTGAAAAGATGCCATTATATAGGCAACCTTTGTAATGATTCTCGTTCGTAAGAATGTATACAAAGTGTTTGATCTTTTGAAAATGTTTCAAGTTTGAAAGATATTTTTGAAAGTGTAGGTGTTTGTTTTTGAAAATAGTAAGGATGTTTTTGTTTTGAAATGGAGCAAGTAACTAGGAACATTCTACCTACTCAAAAGTCTTTCATGTTCATTTCCTCTTTCCTTTGACATTTTTATCTTACCATTGATTTGGTAAGTAACCCTATCTTTGGATGTAAAAGGGACGGGCGTGGGTCATCGTATAACCACGATTAGCAATGTTGCAAGGTATCTTAGCACTTTTCTTTAGGGACTAAAATCATTTTGAAAGGCAACTTTTGATAGCGTCATCGAGGGACCATGATCTTGTATTTTGCTTGTCTTTGCTAAGATGCCTCACATGTATAATATGGTCATTTTTGTAAGGAAACCAAATGGATTTACCCTAGGGGTACTTATGTGCAAGTGTATTGATTTTCATGCTTTATTTTTGTCTTGATTAGGGTTTTCTATTGATTGGTTTTAGTCTTTCCATACAAAAACCTAATTACTAGCATTTGTATATAAAGTGATAAATTGCGGAAATTAAAATTACTACACTATTACAATACTTATGGGAGGGGGTGTACAAATTACAAATGGGGAGTATTGCAAGAAAATTAAACCTAATTATCTATTACATCCATATTGAACATGTACAAATAATTAAATAAATAGTAATATATAAATACAAGAATATATATAAAAAGGAGATGATTTTTGTTTGCTTTTCATAAAAAGGGTTTAACCTAAACCTAATTTAAAAAAAGATTAGTTAAAATTAAAATAAAATTAACTTAAACTAATTGAGAAAAGAAAATAAAAAAAAAAGATTTTTTTTAGGGATTTTATGAAGAAAAAGGGTTTTAAGTTAAATAATAATAAAAAAAGTAAAAATTAAATAATTAAAAGAAAACTAAATTCTAAATTAATTTTAATTAAGAAAATAAAATAATTACTAAACCTAAGTCTAAATATTTAATTATTTAAAAGAGAAATTAATTTGTTAAAAGAAAATGTTTTTAATATTTTTGTTTTATAAGAAAATAAAAATGAATAAGAGTAAATAAAATATTTTTTTGGATTTTTCATGATTAATGAGAATAATAATAATAATAATAATAATAATAATAATAATAATAATAATAATAATTATAATAATGAAAAAGTAAAAAGCAAAAAAAATAAAAATAAGCCAGGGAGGTGGATTAATGAATTAGGGGGTCAGAAGTTAGTAAAAACAAAAAAAGAAAAGCCCAAAGAAGGAGAGGCCCAGCGCTGCAAAAAATCACCAAAAATGTCAAAAAAAAGTGTGAAAATGGAAAAAAGGTCTCGCTGGGGCTTGAATCCAAGACCTCATAGTGACAGGCGCGCGCTTTAACCTCTGGGGTGGTGATACATCCGTTAACTTGTATTAAATGATAAATACATAACACGAAACGCCCCCTGACTACACTTCATCTTCAACCTCCAGCCAAAGGATCTGTAACTTGCTCATTTCTCAACCATTTGAAAAAATGTAAACATGAAAATTGATCCATTTTTTCACACGAATCCAACCATATAAATATCATAAGCTATAAATCAAAGATGAATGAGAATTTCTAAAAGTACCAAATTCTGACCTAAATATTTCAGAAAGTTCAAACTCAAAATTCTCCTAGCTCAATCAAAATAAATGAAATCTATGGACATGTATAGTTTTAGGGCAATGATGTCTACATTTTATCTTCACAAATGCAAGCCTAACAATGCCTAAATATGAAGATAGAAGTTCAAGAAAAATACCTCAAAAATGGAAATCGTGAAATGGATTTGAGCTTGTTTCAGGAAATGGTGATGATCAGGCTAGCTTCCTCAAGTCCCCAGGAAGCTAATGCAATGATTAGCTTGAGCAATGGATGGCTAGAATATTCTGAAGAAGTCAAGTTGCAGACCTCTGTTTTTGGTTATGGAGGATGACGAAGATGGAGTTACAGTTTCAAACCAAGGACATGGATGGACTATATTTGATGTAAGGAAGCTTTAGAAATGAATTTGAGTGGAAACACACGAGGGAAATGAAAGATACAAGTTCAAGGGCAAAACTGTGTATCAATGGTATTTTTTGAGCAATTTCTGGTTTGTGAGTGTTTGAGGGAGTTTCAGGGTCTTAGCATTCGTGTTCTAGCTTACAAATAGCGACTCTATTTATAAGCAACAAGTTTGGAGACTTGTCCTTGATCAGAATTCAAAAATCACATGTTATGGCTCTTTTTCTTGTTTTTGAAGCAAGCTTGACACACATTGTCCCAATGCATAGTACAAAGCTGTCTAGAGTATTTGCAAACTTTAAACATGTTTATATGACTTTGTATGTTGAGTGTGTGCTGAACAAACAAGTTAGACGCTCAAGAAGAGTGGACTTTATGCATAAATCCACTTTTCCAAAATGGCAATGTTGCCTTTCTTCCTAAAATGGTATTAAGCATGGGCAATGCATTGAATGCTTGGAATGAAGCTTCTAGAAGCTGTACAAAACATTAATTATGGAGTGACAAACAAGTTTGAGGCCTAAAAAGCAAATATTATGCAGCCTAACATGGATTTGGTTCATTGTGCATCACAAATTTTGCCTTGCAAAACAACTTGAAACCCCAACTTCCGACCTTCGATTCTCCTTGCTCACAAATGATCTCAAGGACTTCTTGGACATTTTGGAAAGCTTGTAATTTGTTCTACAACCCCTCTTTGAATCAATTTTGAAAACTCCCCTTAGAACAAGGTGAAACTTGGGTCATAAGTTAGGTCAAAATCCTGACCAAAACTAGGGCAAAATTTCACTAAGTGTTTAATTTCAAGACCATGACTTTATGAATTAATAAATTGAGATCTAAGAACTTTTAGAAGAAGTTGTGTAAAGAAATATTGTATATGTCATGGAGATATATAAATTTAATGTTGAAAGTTTCTTCTGAATCATCTTGCATCATGGTGAAAAATTTGCTCAAAGTTTTGAAAAAACATGAAGTTTTAAACACTTAGAAAAATTTCTAAGTTAGAAAACTTTGAATTTTCAAAATGAAATCTTGACTTTTTGATTTCTTGATGAATAAGTTTCATATTTTGACATGTTTTGATGAATTGTGATCTTTGACATTGGATTTTGACCAAAAAGTCAAAGTTTGACTTTTCAGTGTACTTTTGACTTTTGATCAGTTGATTAAAAATTCACTATCAATCCAATTGATCTTGAGCAATGTTTTGGGTCATGCCATTAGGTTAAAATGATGCAATTTAACTCTTGAGGTCATGCTTCAAACCAATTTACCATTTGCTAGGTCAAAAATCAGAAATTGCCTTTCCCCAATCAAAACCCTAATATTGACCATTTTGCCCTTTTGATGATTTGATCAAAATTCTTGAGGAATTTTGGTCCAAACTCTATCAAATGATACATATGGGTTTATAATGTTGATGTGGATAAAAATTTATGAAGTTTGAATATAAATTGGCCACAGTTGACTTTTTCCCCAATACTGTTGATTTTTAGGTCAACTGCTCAATTGACTGAGCAAAAGTGTGATACAAGGATTGAAAATTGACATGAGTAATCTTGGGGGTCCACAATGATTCATGAAAGTCATATGAGGCATTTAAAGTTAAATTATCCTTGTGCAATCTCAAACACTAATTTTGGTCACCAGTGCTTAAGGAGGTGTCTTGAGCTGATCAACCCTAGTGCAGTCTTGAACCAAGAGAGATCTTTTGTGAGAAAATAATTGATAAGTTATATGGAAAATTTTGGGGTACAACCGCATTCAAGAAAAGCCAAAATAAGTGTTTCTTTACTTTTCATCGATACATCAGGGGGGGGGGGTTTAACGATTTCCTATGCAAAAATCAATAAGTTCTAATGAATTTGACGTAAATCCGATACTAATAAACTCTCTCCAACTTACCTTTTTGTTTGTCCTAAAAAAATTATTATATGATTCACAAAATGATGTATATTTCTTTCGACATGTTGACTGACTTTGGGTCAAGAGTTTTGAAACTGTATTTCATGGCATGGTGTTCTTTTTATGCAAGTTCATAATCAATATCGTGACTATCCATGAACCATAGCATATAGATGAATAATTTTATTGTCCAAAGTAAGATCTTTTAAAGCAATTCTAAATTAATAGTTAATCATTCATCAGAATCATGATCTCACTGAGTATATCTCAAAGGTTAGTGTTTCCCTTAAAAAATCAAACAATTCATATATTATAGTGATGCTTTGTTTTTTGTCTCAACATTATCACAAAATATGGATCTATTAGCTTAAGATTTTTGAGTTAAGCATATTCGACAGAAGTGAGGATGTGATATAAATATACAAGCTAAGCATAGGTAGCTAAAGTGTGTTTTCAACACTAAAATCACAAATATTCGACAATAAGCAAATTGATTCTCGAAAAATTCTGTTAGAGGACCTAAAGTTGTATTTCGACAGTAGTGGTGGTTTTGCATCAGTTCAAGAACTAAAGACACGTGGAAGAAAAACGAAGGACAAAAGCCCATGTAATAATATTATACATGTTGAATTCTATAGAGTTAACTCGATGGTTATTGATGTACGTACTATATAATTAGAGTTGTTTCTGTAACGAGGGTTTGTAACACCCCAATTTTTATTGAATTATTTTAATTGAGTTATTTGTGAATTCTTTGTGATTTATATGTGATTTATTTAATTGGTGTATGTGAATAATTATATAAGTAAGAGGGTAAGGGTGAATGTCCTATAGATAGAGGTGTAGAGAATAAGTTGTGACTTGTTGGAGTTGATAAAAACTATTTAGAATCTTAATAATTAGAATAAAGTGTATTTTTATTAAATTATTTAAATAAAAAGTGTGATGGACGTGTGTGAACTTGAGAGGAAAGTGTGTAGAGTAATTATAAGTTGGTAGATTTATTTAAAATTATTTTATTAATTAAAACAATATTTTAGTTTATTATTTTAAAAAATAGAAAATAAAGGAGGAAGGACAATATTAAATTTTTGTGAGTAAGTGAAGGGCATGGAGTCATACCCTAATTTTTACTCCTAAGATTCCACCTATCAACATTTGCATTTCATCAAGAACAGAAGCATGGTATCCTCTTAACCAATAGGTTTGTCTTTTGGGAGAGATCACCAAGCACCATTGTGTTTATTTTTACATTGTATGCTTTATGCTTTACTAACCCTTATTCAAAATGCAATAACATGTGTTGCTTTGTTTTTCTTTTTGTGCAAGGTAAGTTTTTTAATCAAAGGATCAAGTGAAGTTGATAAATTAGAGTTTTAGTTCTCAAGCTCAAGGGTTGGTCAATAAGTGTTCCGTCAAGGCTTATTCTCCAAGGCACGACCTATAATCATAGGTCTTATTTATATCAAGCTTCATTCAACATGGTTTGATCAAAGGAAGTCCAAGTTTGGTGCATATTCTCAAGGTTGATTCAAGTATGGTTTATGTGTCTATTTCCATGCCCTTTTCATCAAGTAATCAAGAATTTATCAAGTTTCTTCAATGCATAATCAAGTTTCCTTCATGTGGTCTTCATATGGTCAACATTGAGCCTTTGGATGCAAGAAAAGTCAAGTTAGAACATGGTTGGTTGACCTAAAATCAAGAACGGCATGTCATTTGGTCCAAAGAGCATAACTTCTTCATTTCTAAATATTTGTGAGGCCTTCTTTGATACAAATGTTCCTTTTAATGTCTTCTACAACTTTTCTTCAAAGGTAAAGTGCCAATTCAACCTCTAATCCTATCAATATTGGAAATTTCTCAAAGGCCATTGTAGTGGTAGAAATGTTGAGACTAAGCCACTGAATTGACTTAACTCGCACAGATCAAATAAAAATCTCCACCACACTTTATTGTTTCCAAAGGAAATGAACGAGTAAACCCAAAAAAGAGGGGGAGAATTTAGGTACGAGGTTGGTTAGGCAAAGGGAAGATATTAGCACCCTAAACATCTATGGTACTCCGCAGGAACCTCTTTGAAAATATGTGTATTTTGGCTATAGAAGGTGTAAACAAAAATAAGATGGTGGAGATGAGAAAATAAGTATTTTTTTTTACAATTTTTGCACCCTCCGCGGTTTCTAACCTTTAGTGCCTACGTACCACCTTCCGTGCAATAGGGGATCAGAGTACTCGTAGTTGACCTCAAAAATTTTAAAACACATGTGTGTTGGTTAATTTTAAGAGAAGAGACATTATCATCGCATCCGAGTGGAAAATATACGTACTATCCACAATTATGAGAAAGGAGAATTTGAATCATCCCAAAGTGGAGGATATAGCTTTATTTTAAAATCAATAAAGCCTCACTCAACACCCAAGTGGAAAATATCTCACTTCACTATATACCGTAGAAGTATAGCAGCTTGCGTCACTTACAAGAATCGACAAGAGTCTAATATTTTGAGAAAAGTTTTAAAGTAAAAATCCAAAGTGGAAAAATGGTTTGAATTTGGTTACTTGACTTTTATTCTTCTAAATAAGATGTCAAAGTATGGTTGAATTTATTAAAGTTTGCTTAAGAAAAGATTTTTGAAAATGCATGGATCTAAGTCCAAGTTCATTATGAAATCAGTTCAAGTTAGAAAATAATAAGAGTTTTGAAAAGGAGGGAAATGATTTTTGAAGTAAATGAAGATAAGAGGAGATGAATGGACTATCCTAAAGCATAAGGTAAAAGCAAAAGAAAAGAACGATCTAACCAACAAGAAGCCAACACTTGACATGAGAAGTCAATGTAGAACTCCCATTCTTTGGATTGAAACCAAGCAAGAAAAAAAATACTAAACCTCTGAAGAACACCAAGTTTAGATGAATTAAGTCTTCACAAAAATTGGGCAGAGTAACGGTTGTATACAGAGGAACTCTTAATCTCAAACAAATAATAGAATCAGAATAACCCGCACATAAAGAACATCAACTCAATTCCTTGGAGTAAACCCCAAGAACTTCAGACAAAATATCAACAGAGAAACAAGGTCCCTAAGTATCAAGGCTTATAATCCTAAGTCCGAGAAATCCACAACTCCACAATGCTAAGGTTAGTAACCAGATAGTCCAAGTAACCTTAAAGTTTTTTAATGTCCAAGTTTATTATTAAGTGTCTTCAAAAGAAAAGAAAAGCTCAAATGAGCAAAGATAAAATGACATAAAAATAAATGCTCAAGTTAACAAAAGGAAAATGACATGAAAAATAAATGCTCAAGTGAGAAAAAAGAAAATAGCATGAGATGTAAATGCTAAAATAAATGGTACATAAAAGTAAAGGCACAAAGTAAAGGCATAAAGTAAAATTAATTGTTAGTGAATTAGAAGTCAGAAGTCAAGTACAAAAGGTTAGTTGAATGTCCATCTTGAAGCTTTCTTTTGAAAACTCATTAGAAGATTGATAAAATCAAAGCCTATCAACAATAAGTTTCATTAGCTTTTTGTCAAGTATATCATTCATTTCAAGTGCTCAAGGCAATCACGTATGATCAACGATGTTCAAATGATTCACTTAGACCAAAATTAATGAAGTTCATTAGAGGATTGGTAGAATTAAAGCCTCCTAACAATAAACTTCAAAGTTATTGGTTCTAAGGTGTTATACCCTAATTTCCCCCCTAAGATTTCTCATCATCTTACTTTTATCAATACATCAAGATCACACATTAGGGTTGATTCTCTCTTTCTAATTTATCCTATCTTTAAGTTTGCTCTTGAGGGATCAAAAAGCATCTTGAAATGTGTATCTTGTACATGTTTTCTATTAAGTAACATCAATATGTGTATATATGTTTCTTTGAATGTTCATATTATAGGTGATCACAATTGTGTTCATCTTATCATCTAACCTAGGGTTTGGAAGGATGGTTCCCAGGTAAATGTATCTTCAATGGATGGAAAGAGCTCAAGTTTCAAGGCCATGTTTATGATGTCAAATATTTGTGGTTCAAGAAGTTCCCTCACTTCATTTAGGTCAATATCTCCTCAAAGTTGGTGGTGGCATTTATCAAGAAGATTCGTAGGTTCATGTGTTTATTTCCATGTCTTCTTTAAAAAACTTCATTTATACTTAAACTCCATCTTATAGTGTGCTTCAAGACAATAATATTTCAAGGCCTCTTATGATTAATCATGCTTTATTTTGCCAAGAAAGTTCAAAGAGATTCAAGGTTGGCTCAACAAGTTTGACCTAATTGAGCAAATGCTTGATTCAGTGATCACAAGTGCATACCTCTCTCAATTATCAACATTTTGAGTTGGTTATTTTTGTTATGGATTGTGATGATCATCAAAAATAACCTCTCTTCACATGAAAATATCCAATTGTGTAAGAAAAATCATTAAAAGTTTAAAGGGGTTTCAAGTCATTTTGACACTCTTTGAGCTAGGGTTTGTTGACTTCTAAGGACCATATCTTGCTCATTTTTTGAGATTTTTGATTGATTCCAAATACATGATTCTCTTTAAAGGGTCCTTAACAAGCTCTCTTCAGAAATCTAAGGCTAATTTTGAATGGAAGATCACTAATGGTTGAGAAAGATTACAAGTCTCATTGAAAGGCCTTTGAATTTTAGGGTTTGACTTCAAATTATCATAAATAGGTCAATTTTTATCTCCTTGATCCCAAGCCTTTTCCATAATAATATTTGGGGTGTCTGCTAAAACTTTGTTTTTATGTGCAAGACTTGAAGATGTTTGGAAAGTGGTTGAAGATTTGAAAAGATTATAGGTCTTATGTGAATTTCCCCAATTTTGTTCATCATCTTCCAATGACCATAACTCTCTCAATTTTTATGATTTTTGAGTGATATCAATTCCACACTTCAATTCAAGAGGTCTACTTCTTGTCATCTTCAGATATCAAAATTAGATTTTGAGTGGAAGGTCATGTATATTTGAAGAATATTATAGGCCATTTTGAAGTTCAACACTTAGAATTTTTCTATCTACAAAAGATCTGTGTGTTTTTTACAAATTCCACTGGCCATAACTTTTAGCTCAATTATCCAAATGGAGCCTTTCTTGGCACATTGTAAAGATTGTGACATTGTCTTACAAATGCTTCAAAAATTATGCTTTAAAGCCTCTTGAGCTGTGTGCACCATGGATTCAAAGTTGCTACCTTGGAGCTAAAGATTCATTTACAGTCAGATTGCAAATTGATTAGTGTGACCTCTAAACATAATTTTGTCACACTTTTGATGTTTAAACATGACTAACTAAGTTACTTGAAAGGTTTAGCACATCAAAACACGAGGAATGGCTGAGTTTTGATAACTTGCAAGTCACACTTTACTCATGATGCTGGTGTGTACGATTTCAACTCAAATTACATCATCCATCCCTCCTCTTGATTCCATTCACTTCCCTATAAATAGAGGATAATATCCCACTTATTGGAATATCTTTAGAGAGCCAAATAACCTCTGTTGAACTCCCTCCATACCTCTCAATTCTGCAACATCGAATTTGGTTTTAAGGCTTCTTTCAATCCAATTTCTTTGTTGATTCTTCATCCTTAAACTTCACTGAAGCTAACAAAAGAAGAACCAAGTCTTGAAGTGTCCTAAATCGTGCTAGCCAAGTCAAGTTTCAGAGCTCTAGAGTTGAGCTTCAACAGGTAGATTCCTCCATCAATTCTCTCCAAATTTTTTGCTACAATGTAGCTCTCATCACTATGATACTGTAGCGATAAAAAATGTATCAGTGTAAATTGAAGATCGAGCTATTAATTAACTCGACTCGCAAAAGAAAGAGTTTCCACCACACTTTATTATTTCCAAGGGAAAAGGGAAAAGAGAGAAATAAAACATTTAAATATGCAATGTAAAGTAATACTTAAAAAAGTAATGAAAATACAATGCATTTTTGAAAGAGATTGAAGGTTCAGGGGTTGGTTATACAAAGGGAAGGTACTAGCACCCAATGCATCTGCGGTACTCCGCAAGCACCTTTTGAAATATCTATTTTTTTGGTTAAAATTGTTTGTTTGGTTAAAATGGTTTGTTTGGTCAAAATGGGTGTGAATGAGATTTTGAAGATATGACGACCTAGTGTCGAATTCTTGACTTAAAAGGTGTGAGTTTTAAAATTGATTCTTTTAAGAAAATTAACTTAAGATTAAAAAAATAGTAAAAAAAAAATGAATGAAGTGATTCGCAAAATCGTATAAGATGTATTTGATGACATGAAGTCAACAAAGTTAAAACATTTCCCTTAGAATTGAGACGGATGGAAGATATAAAGATTAAACGATCGAGAATAAAGTTAATTAGAGCGACAATTGAATAATAAAAAAAATTAAATAAGAGATTAATTTATAAGCATGTATTTTTAAACAATTAAATAACAAAAAATTAATTAAAGACTAAATTATAATAGCATGTATTTTTTTGTATTTTTATAATAGCAAGAAATAATTGTATATATAGAATAAACTAAAAAATGAAATAAAATGCCTTGGCAAGGTGTTGAACTCGGGTCTCTTAGATTGTAACAGACATGCCTTGCCATTGAACTATGTTTGTTTATCTGTTATAACTATGTTTTAATTAAAATATAAGGTGATGATGGTAATGGGGTTGGGCCAAAAGGCCCATTGGGGCTGACCCGGTTTAGAAGAGAACAAGGAAAAAATTTTGGAACCCTAAAGCAAAGAAAAGTGTCATTGCTTCTGTCTTGGGAAGGGAAATATCACAGATCAAATCATTTCCAATAAACTCTTATCTCTATGTTTAACCTGAAACAAAATTAAATAAAACTCTCTCTCTCTCTCTCTGAATCACATTCATTCATCACTCTTCATAATCTCTCTCTGGTTTTCACAACGAACTTCCTCCTCTTCCTCAAGTGTGAAGTCATTCTTAATGTTGAAGGTCCTGCGGATCTCTTCAGGTGTCTTTCCTTTGATCATATCTGCTACAGTCTGGCATGCTAGATCAAGCAGGTTCTTGATGTTTAAGTAGTTAACAACCAATATAGGGTCAAACAGGGTAACCTGATCAACCTTAACAAACTCCACATCCCAAGCTTTAAGTTCATCCTCACTAGGCTTATCAGTAGCCACAACATCAATATGCTTCTTACAAAACTCAATCACCTTCGCCAAAAATACTTGCTGGTGTCATGGATGGTTCTTCTCCGCAATAATCCAACTCATTATGAATGTAATTAATAACATCAACTTCCCCAACCCTTGACCCTCCTTCTTATTATTTCCAAATCCACCGATAAAGTTTTCAAGGGCGTTACATTCACCGACATGGAAGGAGAGTTTCTGTTGATTCATGGCGCGAGTGTAGAGTTGTGAGATAGAATTTGCGGTGCTACAGAAGGAAACATACATGGTTAGATCCACTTCGTCGAGACTTGTGGCGGCGGACTTTCGCTTTTTTCACATAGTTAACGGAGGAAATCGGCGGATATTGGAGGGTTGTTGGGTTAGGTCAGTGGCGAGGAGAATTATGTTGTTTATTGGAACGATTGAAGGAGAGAAGTAGATGGATTTTGTTGTTACTGTTATGCATTCTAGACAAAGGATAATATTAGAACCGAGAAAAAGAAATCGAAAGCAGAAGAATTTCGTTGTTGAAGCCGTAGAAACAGAGGAATGAATTTAGCGTAAAAGGAAAAAAAACAAAATAGAGAGATAGAAGTGTTGTTGTTGCAGCAACTGCAATTTATGGAAAAACTGTAGCTGCAATTGTTGGTCGGAGGTGTTTTGGTAGATCTGAAAAAAACATAGATATTGACGAGGGAGGGTAATGGAAGTGAAGTAAAGGTGGTTAGGAGGGTATTGTTTTGTGTTTTGGAGAATGTTGTATAATTTCTCTAATTTTTTGTAGTTTCTATTATTTACTTCTAGTTTTATCTTTTTATGTCATTGTAGGTGGATGTTAGAAGATGGAGGATCTATGTTGTTTTGCCGGTATAGTCAAAGCTACATGAGCAGTAGGTGGAGTTGATTCTGGCAGTGAAGTGTTTCGCCGTCGGGAAGAATGGTGAGCTATTTGTTTTGGTGTGATTTTTGTTTCGTTTTGTAGTGAAAGAAAGATAGGATTAAAGAATAGAAAGTGTAAAGTGAATGTGTTTGGAGTATCTTTTTTATCTCTGAATTTTTATGTCATTTATTATACATTTCCGTACGGGTTTATCACTATTATTATTATTATTATTATTATTATTATTATTATTTTTGATGTGTCTTGAAAATTGATTGAGAACCTTTGAATGATGTTGAACTTTTTCAATTTGAAATCAATATACTTGAATTTGGAGTTTTGAACTTTGAATCATGAAGTGGATTATAGAATTTGATTTCACTTTAAATATTACGAACATGATCTCTTGATTTTAAATCTTCAAAGTTATCTTTGGATAAAAGACTTGAAAAATTGATGAACATCTTAATTTCCAAGTAGCATGTGGAATTGGTGTGCTTGATGTTTTAATTTGACCTTTGACTTGGAACTTACAAACTCATGAAAGCAATAATTTCCTTCCATATTTTGAATTATGAATGAACTTGAATCCATGGATTTGACATGATATCTTGAAAAATAATCATGGTTCCTGACTTGAATAATCACAAGGATAAGATTTGAAGAAATTATAGCATCATGAATCATAATTCAAAGTGGTCAAGAAACTTCTAATTCCAGAAAATGTCCTAAAAAGTTTCGATAAATTCCATATCATTCTAAACACAAATTTGCTCTTGACCTCCTGAATTTGAACTTGTAAACGTTGACCTTTTGGTAAATGTGCTTTGAATCAACTTACGAACTTGATCCTCCCTCACATTCCTGTTAGAACATAGTTTGATTCTATAACCCTCGTAAGAGTTTTGATGATAACAAACACAAAGAACAAATATGCATTCTAAATTTGTGTTCTATTTTGTACAGAAGTTCTAACGGAATTGGATCATAAGTTAAGCTACAAAGGTATTCAAGTTGAGTACGCAGACTGATATCAGAATGTTCTGAAGAATGAAGATCTGAATTTGCGCTAAAGAGAAAGACATCTTAATTTTGAACGGAATTCTAACGTGCAAACAGAACCTTATGATTCTGACTTCCAAAGTTCTGAAGCAAAGCAGCAAGCAAGTTCTTTATCTTCTGAAGCGTTACTTTTCCATCAAAGCAGTATCAATTACAACGGCTACAATCAAACAAGGATCTTATTATTATGGAAAGTTCATTTACTTCCAATAATCATGTTTCCATTTGCACAGATTGCCACGCCTATTTAAACAAGCACCAAGGATAAATTGTTCACGATTTACACAACTGCTTCATACAATCTCTCAACACTGCAAAATTATATTCATACTATTCTCTAAAATTGCGTAATACATCACAAGTTTGTGATACAACTTTTGTAACGAAAAACAACTAGTACACATATTATTTCTTCTTTTGATTAGTGAATTTCCTTGAGATAAACCGGGTTGTGGTTGTACTCAAGAAGACTTTGGCAGTTGTCAAAGAAGAATTATAATCAGTTTGATTAGTGAATTAAGTCCTCGTTGGAGAGAGGCGAAATCACCTTGGCGGGTGGACTGTATTAGTTTGAGATCAAGCGAACCAAGATAAAAATCATCGTGTTAATTGCTTTTGATTTTTAAGTTTCAGTTTAACTCCCCCTTCTTGTGTTTTTCACTTCTTCAATTAGCATCAGAGCGCCTGGTTCAGAGTTTATACACTTAATCATGTCAGTACAATATCCAAGCTTAAGAAAAACACTATGATGGGACCAAGTCAGAACATCAGTAATGACTATCATGATGATAAGGATAGAATCAACGGCAAACCTCCAGTCTTTGATGGAGAAAACTTTTACTACTGGAAAGACAGAATTGAGAGCTTCTTTCTAGCTCATGATGTTGATTTATGGGATATGGTAATTGATAGATACATGCATCCTGTGGATGAAAGTGGTCAAAAGATCGATAGAAAGAGAATGTCTGACCAGCAAAAGTGTGATTTTAGAAACCATCACAAGGCGAGAATGATTCTTCTTAGTGCCATCTCATATTCAGAGTACAAGAAGATCTCAAACAGAGAGACAACTAAAAACTTGTTTGACTCTCTGAGAATGAAGCATGAAGGAAACATATAAGTTAAAGAAACCAAGGCCCTTGTGCTCATTCATAAATACGAAGCCTTCAAGATGGAAGAAAGTGAATCCGTTGAAGCAATGTTCTCAAGATTCCAGATTCTAGTTGTTGGGCTGAGAGTTCTTGACAAAGGGTATTCTATTAATGATCATGTAAAGAATATCATCAGAAGTTTACCTAAGCAATGAAGGCCAATGGTCACTGCTCTCAAGTTGGAAAAAGATCTCAACAAGATATCTCTAGAGGAACTTGTCAACTTACTCAGAAGTCATGAGATAGAGCTAGAAGATAACGAGCCTCACAAGCAAGGTAAGCCCTTAGAGTTAAAATCTAACAAAAAATTTGATTCTAAAGTTTTGAAGACTATGGAAGAAACCTCTGATGGATCCTCATCAGAAGAAGACAAATTGTCTCTTCTCTCCAGAAGAGTCAATCAGTTGTGGAAGCAAAGGCAAAGAAAATTCAGAAACTCCAGAAGATTAGGGAATTAGTCTGAATCCTCCTATGGATATAGAAAGTCTGAACCCTCCTCTGGACACAGAAAGTATGAATCTGCTTATGGTCAGAGAAAGTCAAACAACAGGGACATCGTCTTCTATGAGTGCAATTAACAAGGGAACTACAAAAGCGATTGTCCAAGGCTTGAGAAGGAGAAACCCAAAAAGAAGTTCTTCAAGGAGAAGAAGAAAATTCTCATGGGAACATGGGATGATTCAGATACATCTAACGCAGACACAGAGTCAGATGATGAAAGAGCCAACATTTCTCTTATGGAAAATGTGACAGAAGATAACGAAGCATCTAGGTCAGACTCAGAATCAGACACAAAAGAGGTATTTCCTGATTTTACTGTTAATTTTACTAAAGTTGAACTAGGAGAAAGTCTGAGTGAAATTCTGGAAAGATATCAGCAGCTTCGAGTCAAATTCAAGAACCTGAAAAAGGATCTTGTTTGACTCTGAAGAAACTGAGATTCTGAGATTAGAAAATTCAGAGTTAAAAGAAAAGATTTCAAAACTAGAAAATGATTTACAAAACTCTCAGAAGGAAATAATCTTAGAGTCTCCCAGTAATGCTGATAAGATCATAAAAGAATATGATAATAGCTTTCAGAAGTTTTTGGCTAAAAACATAGATAGAAGCAAGATGGCTTCAATGATATATGGAGTTAGCAGAAATGGAAGAAAAGGTATAGGATACCAAGGTAAAGTATCCTCACCTGTTGTACCCTAATTTTCCCCCCTAAGATCCTTTCATCATACCATGTTTATTCATTAACAATAAGATCACACTAGGATTCTTGGTTCCCCTCCCTATATGTAGCTTTGCCCTTTTGAGGAATCACCAAGCACCTTGACTTATGTTCTTTTATGATCATGAATATTGTTTTTGTCTTGATTTCTTCTTTCAACTAAATAAAATTCAATGTTGGTTTGTCTTGCTTGTTATCCATGTAGGTAAAGGCAATGGGATTTAACAAGTTACCCCATGGGTTCATGAGTTTATTTCCATGCCCTAGTCAATAAAGCTTGAGAAGTTAAAACCTCACCATTGGCTTGGTTTTGGAAGAATTGGCATGGAAAGGTTGTTTTGGTTCATCACATTTCAAAGTTATCAAATTTGGTTGAAAAGCACAAGTGATTGATTGGAGATGTTGTCATGGTTGGACAAGATTTTATTTCATTTGGTCACAAGTGCATATTTATCTCAATGTTCAAGATATGGAAGTGGTTTTAGTGGTTATGAGTTCTCATTATCATCCTCAACAACTTATATTTACAAATAATGTGTGTTGGTACAAGAAGTTTGTTAAAAATTGTCAAAGTTCCTCAAAGCATTCTCTTGATCTAAGGAACTAGGGTTTTGAACTTCAAAGGAATATATCTTGCTCATCTATTGGTATTTTTGAGTGATTCCAAATACATCTTTCTCTTCAAAGGGTTATTACAAATCACTTAAAAAGTTTCAAGGAGTTGTCATGAGGAAGAGACTCAATGAGGAAGAAAGATTACAAGTCCTCTAGATGAATCCTCAATTTTCCATGTGTGACTTCAAATGATCATAACTTGGTCAATTTTTATCACCTTGAGCCCATTCCTTTTCCATAATTATCTTGATGGTGTGAAATTTATGCCTTCTTTTATGTGCAAAGTGAGAAAATGGATGGAAGTTGCCTTAAGGATGCAAAAGATTATAGGTCATTTCATGATTTTTTGCCAAATTCAACAATTCATAACTCTCTCAATTTTTGGAGATTTTGAATGTTTCAAGTTTCAAAATTTCATTCAAGAGATCTACTTCATGCCATCTTTTTTAGTCAAGAGCAAATTCCAAGTGGAATGCCATGTTTGGATGCAAGACATTATAGGTCATTTTTGAAGAAGAACTTTCTCATTTTTCGAAGTATGCAAAGTCAACTCTTTTTCTCCAACTTTGACTCGACACAAATTTCAGCTCAAGCATCCATTTGATTCCATTCTTTTTGCATTGCAAAGCTTGTAACCTCATCTTTCTAAAGCATCAAGAATTATGTCTTAAGACCCCTTGAGCTGAGAATGCCATTGTTTCAAAAGTGGTAACATGGAATTGAAGTTTCATTGCAAGTCAGAATTTGAATTTCATGTTACAACCTCTAAACCTCAAATTAGCATGCGTTTTGGGTCTAAACATGATTAGCCAACTTTACCAAGTGGATTAGTGCATCAAAACGCGCGTTTTCAATGAGTTTTGACAAAAGAGAAGTCACATTTTCTTCATGATGCATACCCACACGAATTCCCTCCAAATTGCATCATTCACCCTTCCTTTTGATCCCATTTTCTTCTCCTATAAATACATGAGCAATCCCATTCATTTTCTCAAGCTTGGATAGCCAGAATCACCCTGCCAAACTTGTTCCACAACTCATAATTCAGTAACTTCAAAATCCATTCTCGAGCCTTTTTCAGTCCAATTTTTCCATCAATTCACATTCCTTGATCTTCCCTGAAGCTAGCCATATAATTACATTTAAGAACCGTGCCCTATACTGCTCCATAGAAGTCCAGTTTCAGAGCTCTGCAATTCAATTTCAATAGGTAGATTCCTTCATCAATTCTTCAAAACTCTGATATCATTGTGTTGCTCTCATTGCCCTGGTTCTAGTCGCAACACTTACCTTTTACTGGAAACACGTTTTGACCATGAAATTTCAAATCCCTTTTCAAAACTTTCTTTCCAAATTGCTTGAGCTACAATTTATATAAATTTGGCGCGAGGGTGTGGTTGTCTTCGTCTTAAAGAGACGAAGCGAACGACATAGGCCTGAGCTTATGATTTTACAGTTGGAGAGACCTGCAAATCACGTTAGCTGGAGGTTGAAGATGACCTACGTGTCATCTTCCAACCAATGATGGCACGCCACTTGTTATTTTTGAAAATCTGATTTATATTTGATTTTGTACTTTATTCACTAATGACCATGATATGCACAGCGCGTCAGATCCCTTGGATTTGATTACTAACGCGTTTTGACTCTCATCCAATGGTCCACATATTTTTACTTTTATTTTCTTTTCTGATTTTTATATTTTAATTGTTTTAAATTTCAAAAAATCATAGTAAATTCATTTTATGTCCAAAAAATCTGAAAAAATTATGAAAAAATATTTTGATTATCCTCTTTTTGATTTTTATTTTTTCACAATTTAATTTTGTGTTTTTGGTATTTTTTATAAATTTACACTTTATTTGAATTGTTTTAAATGTTTAAAAATACTTTTATACATTTTTAAATTCTGAAAAAATTATGGAGTGATCCAATGATATTGTGACAAATATTCATGACCTTATTTTATTTTTGTTTCTAACCTTACTATTTTTTTATAATCATTTTTGTTTTATTTTACCCATTTCTTTTAATTTTAAAAATAGTTTATGACTTCAAAAAATTACCAAAAAATTTGTAAAATTATTTGAGCCTTTTTCTGATTTTTCCATGGTCTTACTTTTTATTTCTTGATTAATTTGAACATAGTTGATATTTTTCTCTTTATTTTCTATTTTTAAACATTATTTTAAACCCTTTTGTATATATTAAAATGTAATATTATTTTGTGACTATTTTCTGCCTGATCTTGGGTTAAATTTTGGATCATGAACTTTATTAACATCATTGGATCCATGGTGTTGAGTTTAACTCCATAAAAATGGATGAATGATTTTAATTATAGTTTGATTAAATTTAATTCAAAAGTGGTTTGTATATTCTCTCCCATCCCTCTTTATCTCATCCCCTTCTTATTGCACTAAATGTTGCTGGAGCATGATCTCTATATCATGTCTCAGAACAAATGGTGCATAGATTGCTATTGTCAGCCTCAAAATAGGTGCGACTTCTATATAAGTCCACTTACGATTGCTTAACATAGTGCTAAATTTTGTCCCGATTCGAATAAACGATCATTCGTGGCCCAAACTTATGGTTGCAAGCCCAAGTATGTTAGTTTGATCTCTTTGATCCAATAACCTTGAGATTCATTTGTGGAGGCTTTGGTTCTACCAATCCTCTAATGGATCTACAACACCTTTGCTCAACGCGGATCACTTAAACATTGTTGATAATTAAATGGCACTTGTGAGAATTCCAAATGGATGATATACTTGACAAAAAGCAAATGCAACTTGTTGTATGGAGGCTTTGGTTCTAACAATCCTCTAATGAGTTCCAAATGCAAGTTTCAAGATGATCATCCAACTAACCACTAATCACTAATAATTGACTTTATCCTTTATTTTTATTATATGCCCCTTTTATTTTTATGCACTATTTACTTTTAGAATTTACATTTCATGCCATTTTCATCTTTGCTCATTTGAGTATTTACTTTCTTGTCATTTTTACTTTGCTCACTTGAGCTTTTTTTTAAAAATACTTAATAATCAACATAAACCATAAAATCTTTAATGAAACTTGGACTATTTGGATACTAGCCTTGGCATTATGGAGTATTGGACTTCTTAGACTTAGGATTAGAAACCTTGGCCTATGATTGGAGACCTTGTGACCTTATCTGATTATTTTGTCTGGAGCTCTTGAGGTTTACCTCAAGACATTGGGTTGTATGTTTATTTTGTGTGCAGGTTATTGTGATTACACTCTTTGTTTGTAATCTGGAATTCACCCGTATACAGCCGTTACTCTGCCCAATTTTTGTGAAGACTTAATACACTTGAAGTTTGGTTCTTTCAAGAGGTCTAGTATCTTTTCTTGCTTGGTTTCAATCCAAGGAATGGGAATTCTATCTTGGCTCATAATGTCAAGTATTGGCTTCTTGTTGGTTAGATGGTTCTTATACCTAGCTTTTACCTTATGCTTTAGGATATTCCCTTCTTCTCCTCCCATCTTTTTTAATTTCAAAAATCTTCTTCCTCCTTTTGAAAACTCTTCTTGTTTTTTAAACTTGAACCACTTCCATAATAAACTTGGACTTATGTCCATGAATTTTCAAAACATTTTCATAAATAAACTACATTTTCATAAAAGTCAAACAATCTCATTCAAACCATTTTGCCACTTTGGCTTTTATCTTTAAACTTTTCTCAAAAGATTGAACTCTTGTTAATCCTTGTAATGATGCAAACAACTATACTTCTATAATATATAGTGAAGAGAGATATTTTCCACTTGGGTGTCGAGCGAGGCATTGTTGATTTTAAGATCCAGACCATATCCTCCACTTTGAGATGATGCAAATTCTCCTTTCTCATAATTATGGGTAGTAGGTATGTTTTCCATACGGACAGTGATGATGATGTTTTATCTCATAAAATCAACCAACACATTTGTGTTTTAAATTTTTAAAAGAGGAACTACGTGTACCCTGATTCCCTATTGCACGAAAAGGTGGTACATAGGCACTAAAGGTTCGCAACCGCGGTGGGTGCAAAAATTATAAAATAAATATATTTCTTTTCTCACCTCCACTATCCATTTTATACAACATTTTTTATAGCAAAAATATACAGATTTCACAAAGAGGTTCCTGCGGAGTACCGTAGGTGTTTAGGGTGCTAATACCTTCCCTTTGCATAACTAACCCCCTTACCTTGAATCTTTCCCATTCTTTTTGGGTTATTCGCTCTTTTCCCATTCCTTTGGAAACAATAAAGCGCGGTGGCGATTTTGATTTTGATTTGTATAAGTCAAGTCAATCCAATGACTTAGTCTTAAAACATTTCAACCGCTACATAAAAAATGGAGACTACACTAGGGACATATTGACCTCTTGCTGGTCCATCCCTAAGTGGGTTAAGCCTATCTTTGTTTATATCTGTATATGTGTTATTACTATTTTTTGTGTTATATGTTGTATATATGTTTGTTTGGATTTTCCTGGTTTTCAGGGTGCTTGGTGATTACTCATAAGTTCTATACCCGGACTTGGGAAAACTTTAAGATAGGACGGGCAATATAGTCATGTTAACTTTGAGGGAGTAATCCCAAAAAAGGAGGCATGAGATCCCACACTTAGTGGAGGCCCCTTTGACTGTAGTGTCGTTTACCGAGTAATCAAAAAGACGTACTGCTTTCGACCTGGGAGCCTGTGAAACTGAGGACCGTAGAATACCAAACCGATCCTGGCCTTTTAGGTGTAGTGCGGAAGCTATGACAGAGTAATCTAAAAATAGTTGTCACGCGATACTACACTTAGACGAGTATTTCTTTAGAATATTACTAATTATAGAGTTAATCGGGAAGTTGGTAATATCGGAAGGAAGGATGTAGACTCTGGGAACCTCTAGAAACTTGTTCGGCAGGTGATAAATTTTAGACCAACACCTTATGGGTAGTACCTTCGACCTCATGCTCGTAACGTTAAACCTATGAACCCTATATGTGTGATCTTGTGTGTGATTTCTGCATCATGCATCCATGCACTCATAAGTATCTTTTGAAGAAACCATATTTCAAGGGATTTAAAGGTTGACTATTTATGAATATCTCAGGTAATTTCTAACCTTGGATTCTGGAAAGAGAAAGACCGGGAAATAAAGTTTCAAGGATCCCAAGATAGTTGAGTTGATCAGTCTAATTCCCGAGATCGAGTGTTCTGCAAACTTTCGGAAGAAGTATGGATCCATTATTCCTCTCATGAAGCTGAAGATGAAGGAGGGTATTCTCTTGACCTTGGTCCAGTTCTATGATCTGATGTATCATTGCTTTACTTTTCCCGACTATCATTTGATTCCCACACTGGAGGAGTATTCTTATCTATTGGATTTACCTGTTACCGATCGTGTTCCTTTTACTGGTTTAGAGGGTGAGCCAAAACCACATGAGATTACTGCTTTGATTCATCTGGGGAAATCTGAGGTGGAAGCCCATATGACTACTAAAGGAGGAATTAGAGGATTACCAGCTCAGTTGTTATTGGAGAAAGCTTGTTACTTTTCCAGAATGAAGAGTACATTTGCTTTTGAGGCTATCTTTGCTGTACTTGCTTACGGGTTGTTTTTATTTCCTAATGTGAACAAGTTTGTTGACATTAATGCTATCAGGATCTTCATGATTGGAAACCCAATTCCTACATTATTGGGTGATGCTTATTACTCTATTCATATTCGAAATTCTTATCATGGGGGGATGATTATCTGTTGCACGCCTCTATTGTACCGGTGGTTTATCTCTCATATTCCTCAGTTTGATGCTTTTTGGGATGTCAAGAAAGAACCCCGTTGGGCTCCTAATATCACGGCACTTACTCACTCGGATATTGATTGGTATCATCGAGCTTACCAGGATATAGAGATTATTGACAATTGTGGTAGTTTCCCAAATGTACCTCTTCTTGGTACAAAGGGAGGAATTAACTATAACCTTGTTCTTGCACCGCGACAGCTTGGTTATCCGATGAGGGATAAACCGAATAGTATTCATTTGAGTAGTTTATTTATGAAGGAAGGATAAGACCATAGGGAAGCTAGGGAGAAGATTTCAAAGGCCTGGCGTCACATTCATAAGAAGAGTAGGAAGGATTTGGGACCTAGGGGTTCTGTTTCTTTAGAGCCATATCTTCAGTGGGTCCGATCTAGAGCTATTTAGTTAAAGATGCCGTATACCCAGGAGACACCCATGCCTGATCTATTTGTGAAGACCACTCCTCCATTATTAGATGATTTAGAAGAGTTGCAACTTGCTTTGGTTAGGATGCAACATGAAAAGGATGCTTGGAAGAACAAGTTCCAAACTTTAGAGAGTTCCTATAAAGCATACTTGAAGGAGAAAGACGACTTGATTGAGATCCTTGAAAGTTGAGCGGTAGAGTCTATGGAGAGGCAAGGGGATTTATTTTCTCCTAAGCCTCAATCGGATGCTGATCACTCACTTCCTGATTCAGGTGATTGGAAGGAGGTTTCCATCAGACATGCGGAAGAAAACCAGAGGTGGAAGGCTCAGATTGCCAGGCTCACGGGAAGCGCCAGCGTATAGAGTGATCTCTATCAGTTCTATTTCTCAGGGTTTCAGATTTTATTTTAATCTTGTATTTGGGATCATTGAAACTTGTAATATATTTTGGAGTTGTTATAATAAATTTTTTCAGTATTTCAAATGCGTTATTACTTTGATATTTGCAATATGTCCATAAAATATAAATCCCTTGAAATATTAAATAACAAAGTAAAAATAATCATGTGCATTACATATCATGCATCATATTGCACATTTTTCTTGCATTTGTCATGCATATCTAGGTGTCTTACCAAGCTTCTTTACTTTGTTCAGCAAGCTGACTCATCACTACAACACTCAGGCTAATTTCAGAAAGAAGATGGACAACTTAGAACAAGAGAATCGTGAGCTGTGCGAGTAAGTTTCTTCTTTGAAGGCCAGCATGGCCAATCTGACTACTCTGATGGAAGCTCTGGTGGCTGCTCAGAATCAGCCACCCAGTGTTCAACCTCAACCAACAAGGTCAACTACTGAAGCTCCGACCGTTCCCGTATCAACTACTCCAGCTGTTGTTCAGAATCTCATGCCCCAAGGTTATCTATGGGGAATGCCAGAGAATTTTCCACCTGAAGATTTCAATCTTGGTCCTCAAGATACTCCAGTTGTTCAGACTATTGTTACTCCTGCACCTCCTGTGATGCATGTTCCTGCTACACCTCCTTCAGTGAATATGGTTCCGTTTGTTAATGATGATGTGTGTCGTCCTTTCCCTTCACCGAGTGAAGACTTGGGTCTTTATGACAAAATGGATGATTTTCAAGAGCAGTTTGACAAGATGTAAAGAGAGATGAAGGCCCTCAGGGGAAAAGAGCTATTTGGGTAGAATGTGAATGAGTTATGCTTGTTCATGAATGTTAAGATACCTTCTAAGTTTAAAGTCCCAGAGTTTGAGAAGTATAAGGACAACACTTGCCCTCATGCTCATCTGGTGATGTACGTAAGGAGAATGTCTACCCATATTGATGATCAGCGTCTGCTGATTCACTTTTTTCAGGATAGTTTGACCGGTGCTGCGCTGAAGTGGTATATGAGTTTGGACATCGCCAATATCTATACTTTTAATGATTTTGGAGAAGCATTCATCAAACAATACACGTACAACATGGATATGGCGCCTGACCGTGATCAATTCAGGGCCATGGTTCAGAAAGACAGGGAATCATTCAAAGAATATGCACAGAGATGGCGTGAGGCAGCCGCCCAGGTGATTCCTACCATGGAAGAGAATGAGATGACTAAGATTTTCTTGAAGACACTGGGTGCTTTCTACTATGAGAGGATGGTAGCAAGTGCGCCAAGTAACTTTATTGAAATGGTAGGGATGGGTATTCGCTTAGAAGAGGCTGTAAGAGAGGGTCGTTTAACAAAGAGTGAAAGTTCTGGAGGTGTGAAGAAACCATACTATGGGTTTACCAAGAAGAAGGAAGGGGATGCAAATGTTGTTATACAAGAGAGGAGGGTAAATACTCCTAGAAGGAATTATCAGCGTCATCAGCAAGTCACCTAAGTTACTCTCATTATGAATGCCGCTCCAACTATCATTGTTTATCAAAGACCGTCCCAGCAGGGGAATCAAGGGTATAATCAAAGAAGGGAGAGTTATGGCCCTATTCCCGCCGTACCATCACCATTGCCTTGGTATTACAAGGCAGACCAAACATGTGCTTTTCATCAGGGAGCACCAAGGCATAATGTTGAGAATTGTTATCCTTTGAAGACTGAGGTGCAGAAGTTGGTAAAGTCTGGTGGTCTATCTTTCAAGGACGTGGGACCTAATTTGAAAGACAACCCTCTACCCAAGCATGGGGGAGTAAATGTTGTGAATATGGTGGCCGATTGTCAAGGCGACTTCCAGATTTTTGATATTAATCTGGTTAGAGGAGATTTGGTGAAAATGCATGCATACCTTTGTGAATTTAGCTACTATACACATGACCATGCCGGTTGTGCTATTTGCAGTATAGACATACAAGGTTGCGATAAGATAAAGGCTGATTTACATGAGATGATGGATGAGGGCCTAATCCATATAATCAAGCCTAGGGCAGAGTATGAAGAGGAAGTGAATATGGTTTCTGGATGTCCTGGAGAATTCATAATTTTGATGTAGAGTATATGAATGAGGACCTCGTACAGTTGCATGCTACCTTTTGCCATACGGTTGGTCAGATGGAACACCAATATGGATCTTACCGAGTTTGCTGTCGAGACCCCCGAGGATGTCCAACTGTGAAGAAGGGTGTTCAGTTGTTGTTAGACAATGGAACTATCAAGGTCACAAGTCAGAGGGATGATTACAATGAAGTTGATATGGTTGAGGTTTGTTTGACTGAAGAAGGGTTAGATGAAGAGTATGCTTCTGCAGATGAGTATTTCTCTTCAGACGAAGATTTGTTTTCCAGAAATGACTTATTAATGATTGATTATGTTGAAGAAGGGGTAAACGTCATTGTACCTTGTTTTGGTGCACCCGCCCAATTTGAAGTTGAGTATCATAGAAAGCCAGTTGTTACCCCATTGGTGATTAGTTTGTCGGGTCCTATCCCCTACAAGTAAGATAAGGCTGTGCCTGATGTAATAACTTGAGTTTCTGCGATGATGAATTACCAGATGAAGGAAGGAATCACAACATTACCCTCCACATCTCTATGAACTGCAAGAATGATTCACTATCCAATGTGCTGATTGATAATGGATCCGCGTTGAATGTTATACCGAGGAGTACGCTTATGAAGTTGAAATATCAAGGAACGCCTATGTGCCCGAGTGGAATCATTGTGAAAGCGTTTGATGGGTCAAGGAAATATGTTATTGGTGAAGTGGACTTGCCTATTCATATAGGACCACATTTGTTTCAGATAACTTTCCAGGTCATGGACATTATTCCTGCTTATAGTTGTTTGCTAGGACGGCCCTGGATACATGAGGCAGAGGCTGTCACTTCAACTTTACACCAGAAGTTGAAGTTTGTACGTGAAGGGAAAGTAGTGATCATAAATGGGGAGCAGGCATAATTGATATCTCATTTGTCCTCTTTCAGCATTGTAGAGGCGGATGAAGCTGCTCTTGGAACCCATTTCCAAGCTTTATCCATTGACAACATAAGAGAAAATGAGAATTCCATGGTTTCGCTGAAGGACGCGCAACAGGTTATGCATAATGGTCATAATGAAGTTTGGGGACGAATTGTGGATCCACCTGTGAACAAGAACAGAACTGGCTTGGGGTTCCCTTCGAAGAATGACAAACGTAAGGGCATGAAGCCGAAGTCTGTTGTAGGCAGGTATCAAGACATTTTCCGTAGCGGGGGTTATCTTCATCTGACTATTTCCAGGATAAACGCCATTGTGGAAGATGAAGCAGAGCAGGAAATGCCGAATTATGTGACGCACAGAGTTAGGGTTCAGAACTGGATCACCATTGATGTTCCCTCTTGCATACATGTTTCAAAGTAATTTGATTTGTAATCTTTTTGAAAAAGCTTTCACTCTGCCCAAGGTGGAAGTATTAATGTTGTAGGGCTTATCTGTTTGCTGTGACTTTTAAAATCAATAATAAAAGTTGTCTTTGTTTCTCAAATTATGTCTTTATTTTCTGCTTTTTCTTGGAAAATGGTTATTTGAAAAAACCTTTCAAAAAAAAATAATAACTGAAATTCAATCTGCATGATTACTTGTTATATGTGTCAGTTTCTTAATGCAATCACAAATCATATGTCCAGATTAATTAAAAAACCCGTTGAATACAATGACCCTGCACCCTCTCCCAACTTTGAATGCCCTGTGTATGGGGCTGAAGAAGAAGATTATGATGAGATTCCAGAAGAGGTCTCACGGTTGCTTGAGCACGAGGAAAATTCCATTCAGCCATATAAAGAGCCATTGGAAGTGATCAATTTGGGTTCAGAAGAAGATCTGAAGGAAGTCAAGATTGGAGCATTATTGCATCCTGATGTGAAGAGCAGGTTGATTGAGCTATTGAAAAAGTATGTGGATATTTTTGCTTGGTCTTATCAAGATATGCCTGGTCTAGATACATATATTGGAGAGCACCATTTGTTGTTGAAGCTAGAGTGTCCGCCAATTAAACAAAAGTTGAGAAGAACTCACCCAGATATGGTAGTAAAAATCAAAGAGGAGGTTCTAAAGCAGATTAATGTTGGTTTTCTTGTGACGTCAGTGTATCCACAATGGATTGCCAATATTATCCCAGTACTGAAAAAAGACGGAAAGGTCTGCATGTGCGTAGATTACAGAGATCTAAATAAAGCTAGTCCAAAAGATGATTTTCCATTGCCACACATTGATATGTTAGTATTAAAAAATTTCAACCGATACACCACCTAAGAAAGTCATGGACTTAGTAATTAAACGCACACCATTAAAATCTCACTTCACTTATGGGCACACGCATGATCTGAAATACACTAGTAATGATTATTCTGCCAAACCAAAACTCAAACAGAATTTTGGTAAAACTAATAAACAAGGACCCAAAAAGATATGGGTACCTAAGGACAAAATTATATATGTAGCAGATATCTTTAGAAGCAAGGCTAAAACACTAGTCATGGTACCTGGACTCTGGATGCTCTCGACACACGACGGGAAGAAAGCATATGTTCCAAAGTCTGGAACTTAAACCTGGAGGTTACGTGGGTTTTGGAGGCAATCAAAGAGGGAAAATCATTGGCTCTGGAACAGTAGGTAATGGTAACCTCCATTCTATTAATAATGTGTTGTTAGTTGATGGATTAATGCATAACTTGTTATCCATAAGTCAATTAAGTGATAACGGTTATGATATAATCTTTAATCAAAATTCATGCAAAGTTGTTAGTCAGAAAGATGGAACTATCATGTTTAATGGAAAGAGGAAAAACAACATTTATAAGATAAAACTTTCTGAACTAAAGAGTCAGAATGTAAAATTCCTTCTTTCTGTTAACAACGAGCAATGGGTCTGGCACAAAAGATTGGGGCATGTTAGTATGAGAATAATATCTCAGATTAACAAACTCAATCTGGTTAGAGGACTTCCTAATATGAACTTCAGCTCTGATGCTGTGTGAAGCATGTCAGAAAGGCAAATTTGCGAAACCTCCTTTTAAAGAAAAAAATGTTGTTTCTACCTCTAGGCCATTAGAATTTCCGCACATAGATTTATTTGGACCAGTGAAAACTACGTCTGTTAGTGGCAAGAAGTATGGGTTAGTGATCATAGGTGACTATACCAGATGGACAGGGGTAAAGTTCTCAACACACAAGGACGAGTCACATTCTGTGTTCGTTGCTTTCTGTAACCAAGTTCGAAATAGAAAGATCTTAGAATTGTCAAAGTCAAAAGTGATCATGGTGGAGAATTTGAAAACAAAAAATTTGAAATATTTTTTTAATGAAAATGGCATTTCTCATGATTTATCTTGTCATAGAACTCCCTAACAAAATGGAGTTGTAGAACAAAAGAACAGAACATTACAAGAAATGGCTAGAACCATGATCAATGAGAATAACATTGCTAAGATCTTCTGGGAAGAAGCAATTAACACAACATGTTACATTCAGAATAGAATCTCCATAAGACCTATTCTGGATAAGACTCCATATGAATTATGGAAGAACAGAAAGCCCAACATTTCTTATTTCTATCCTTTTGGATGTACCTATTTTATACTTAACACTAAAGAACATCTGAACAAGTTTGACTCTAAAGCACATAAGTGTATTATGTTGGGATACTCTAAACGCCCAAGAGGATACAGAGTATACAATACAGAAACACGGATTATAGAAGAGTCAATCAGTGTTAGATTTGATGACAAGCTTGGCCCTCAAAAGTCAAAGCAGAATGAATCTGTTGCAGATATAGAAGTTGAATTCACAGGTGCTGAAGGCAACTCATCAAAAGTTCCCAATAAAGATGCTCCAACAACATCAGAAGAAAATGTCACAAGGACTCCAGCAACTCTTGTTGAACAACTCCAGAAAAGACTATCCAGAAGCAGCATAGCTCACCATAAAGATGAAATTCTAGGAAAGAAGGATGATCCAATCAGAACAAGATCAACATTCAGAAATTCTGAAGAATCTCTCATGGGATTGGTATCTATGATTGAACCAACAATAATTGATGAAGCTCTTCTGGACAACGACTAGATTCTGGCTATGCAGGAGGAGTTAAATTAATTCACCAGAAATGGTGTATGGGATCTGGTTCCTAAACCAAAAGGATTCAACATCATTGGAATAAAGTGGGTGTTCAGAAACAAACTAAATGAACAAGGAGAAGTCATCAGAAACAAGGCACGACTGGTTGCACAAGGTTATAGTCATCAAGAGGGGATAAACTATACATAAATATTTGCTCCAGTCTCCAGGTTAAAATCTATCAGAATCTTAATCTCTTTTGCTGTAAATAATGGCATCACTCTGTATCATAAGGATGTCAAGAGCTCATTCTTAAATTGTTACATTGATGAAGAGGTATATGTGCACCAACCCCGTGGGTTTGAAAATTCCAAACACCTAGAATATGTTTTCGATCTAAAGAAGTCACTTTATGGTCTGAAACAAGCTCCCGGAGCTTGGTATGAAAGACTAAGTAACTTTCAGTTAGAAAAGGAATTCAGCAGAGGGAAAGTGGACACAACCTTGTTCTGTAAGACATTTAAGGATGACATCTTAGTTTGTCAGATTTATGTTGATGATATTATATTTTGATCTACTAAACCTTCTCTGGGAAGAGAATTTGCTAAGTTTATGCAGGAAGAGTTTGAGATGCGCTTGATGGGAGAACTCAAATTCTTTCTGGGCATTCAGATCAATCAAACTACCGAAGGAACTTACATTCACCAGAGCAAATACGTCAGAGAACTTCTGAAGAAATTTGACCTCTTAGAATGTAAGCCATCAAAGACTCCAATGCATCCCACATGCATTCTTGAAAAGGAATAGGTAAGTAAAAATGTAGAACAGAAGATCTACAGAGGTACAATTGGTTTTCTCCTTTATCTGACAACTTCAAGGCCTGACATTTTATACAGTATTTGCTTATGTGCTAGATTCCAATAAGATCCTAGAGAATCTCACTTAACAGCTGTTAAGCGAGTTTTCAAGTATCTGAAAGGTACTATTAACCTGGATTTGTTTTATAGAAAAAACAGTGAATACAGTTTAGTAGGGTACTATGATGCTGATTTTGCTGGAGATAGAGTAGAACGAAAAAGCACTTCTGGAAGATGCCAGTTTCTAGGAGATAATCTGATCTCATGGACCAGCAAGAGGCAGTCCATAATTGTGTGGTCAACAGCTGGAGATGAATACATTGCAGCTGCTGGATGCAGCACACAGATGCTCTGGATGAAAAGTAAGCCTGAAGACTTCAACATATTTGAGAGTAACATCCTTATTTTCTGTGATAATACTTCTGCAATATGTTTATCTAGAAATCCAATTTTGCATTCTAAGGCTAAGCATATAGAAATAAAACATCATTTTATTAGGGGCTATATTCAGAAAGGTATTCTTACTTCAAAATTTATTGACACAGACCATCAATGGGTTGATGTTTTTACAAAACCCCTTTCTGAAGATAGGTTTAATTTCATTCTGAAACATCTCAGCATGAAATTATGTCTAGAATAAGAAGTTTTATTTACATATTCTGTAACCCTCAAAATTTATATTTTCCTTATGAATATCTAATCAACATGTCTTCAGAAGTTCAGAGTACAGTTGCTTCAGAATCTATCTAAGAAGATCTGAACCTTTCATTTCAGAGATAGAGGCGTGAAGTTCACACTATCAAACATCTGTCATCCTCTCACAAGCTACCTTCTAAGGCTGGACACGTTTTCAAATTCTAAAGGGTCTAAGGCTCTGATTGGATGCATTGAGACACACGTCTATGGTAACTGTTCAGTATCTACACGCAATCCCATATTTTCAGGTTTCATAATTACAATATAATCATTATTTTGTTTTCTCTTTCTTATTGATTAAGTTTTCAAAACCGTTTATAAATACACAATAACTATCTCACTCACTTCTTCTTGCATCTATTATTCTCTCTTGCTTTCGTTTTGCAAAAAACCCTTTTCTCAGTAATTTCAAAACAAACTGTGTGAATAATGGCATCTTCCTCAAGCATAAAAAATCTCCAAAGTGCTCCTGGTTCTTCTTTAACAGCTGAACAATGTGAGGAACCCATAAGAACTTTTCTCACTCCGGTTGATTCTCTTGAAGTTTTATGTGAGTTTATCATTGATTTTGAAAGCTTGAAGGAAAATGGTTTTGATTTGTCTGAAGATGTAACTGCTCAAGGCTGGAATATGTACTTTGATCGTTTGCTAGGTCTAGTATTCCCCATTCTTGTTAAGGAATTCTGGATTCATGCTACTTCATCTAATCATCAAGTTATGTCTTACTTAATAGGGAATAAGATTGTTATTACTGAAGACTTGAAGGACAGCCATCCAACAAGATAAGGGATTTGAAGGATTACTACAGAATCTGGGCCATGATCATTCTGGGATGTATAAATCACAGGAAGCCAACAAGCTCTCATGACTAAATCAACATTGATCAATAGTTTATGTTGTAATTTATTTCAAAGAATACCAAAATAAATCTCCCACACTTGCTTTTCAATCATTTGAGAACAAGCGTGAAAGAAACAAGGGAAGAAGAAAGAACAAAGAGGGATTGGATTCCTCTAGGAAGATTAATTTATGACATTCTGATGGAGAACAGGTTGATAAAGCATCTGGCAAGTGCTAGAAAACCACTTAATACCAAGAATCTAAAGAAGATGAAGATTATTAAAAGCATTAAGAAGGAACCAATAGTTGCTACTCATGAAGTCATCACATCAAGGAGAATCCCTATGAAATATTTTCCGTTATTTTCTGAGATTGATGCTTAACTAGAGATTGTGGTCAGATACCTAAAAGTTTGCAAGGAAGATGGAACAGATCCAGAACTTAACATTCGTGATCTGCAAATTCTAGCTCCAGATGTTGTGTTGAAGAAATCCAGAAAGAGAAAGGCAGTAGGAGAAGAATCTTCTCAGAGGACACCCAAAGCTGCTAAAAAGAAAGGTAACACTTCCTTTGTTTCTGTTATAGAATCTATAGTTTTTCCAACATCTGAAACCATCCCCCCTCAACAAACAGAATATCCCTCACCTCAAACCTTTAAGGATTTTGACATAGAGTTTGATCCTTCTCTAACCCTTGGCAACTTCCTAAATGAATCTCCCTCCCCCAATCCAAATCTAGAGCAAAATCAGCTAGAACTTGCAAGAGTTCTTTCTGATATTGAACTATTTGATTAAGACTTTCAATCACCTATCTCTGAAAATCCAAACTCTGAAACCCCAGAACTAGAAAATCAACACGCTACGGCAAACCAATCAGAAGATTCTTTTACAGACTCTGATACCACTACCCCTATTCCTGGAATAACAGAACCTCTTATGGTTCGTTAACCTCTCTCCATATTAGACATTCCAGAAATACCTTCACCATATCATTCCACTCCACGAAACACACCCTGTTCACCAATCATAATTTCTAACTCTCCTACTCCCTCTCCCATTAACCGTCCAGTTGATCATCTCAGAACAATCATTAATTTAGTAGCGCTGGACCACTTAGCTTCAACCTCCAATAAAATTTCCATTCCCAAACCTAAACCAACCATAACCAAAACATATGTTGGTAAGAACTTGTTAATTTTTGAAACAGAAATAATGGAATGGGTGAATTCTTTGAAGCAAGCAAGTCTAGAAAATTCAAATCCTACTGCTTCTGATTCTCTTTGGGATTGATTCAGAAAGTGGTTCAACTCTGAATCCCAGAGTCTGAAAGAATTAAGTTATGAAATGGCTCAGTAGAACTTCAGTGATCAGCTGAAAGCTTTCAAAGACTAAGTTCTGAGTCACTGGGAAAAGAAATAAATTCTACTGTTGGACAATGCTCTCTGGAAAGAGCACCAAACTTTAGAAGTTAATGAACCATGTTCTGATATTCCCCCTCTGGTTGTTATTCAAGAAAAAGAAAATGCAACTGAAGAACCAATTGGATCAGAAGATGCTGCAAAGTGTTTTGAAAGACTTGCAACCTCTGAAGAAACATCAGCTCCATCTCTGGTCATGTAAACTCTGGAAGAACTAAAGAAGGAAAATTCTATAATCCATGCAAGATTAGATAAGAAAGAAGACACAACCAAAGAAATCAAGGATATGCTGGGAAATCAAGAAGAATCAAGCACTCAGATTAAGAGCTTGCTGGAAGCGTTGTTCATACGACTTCCCCCTCCATCTTAGATTATTTTTTATATTATTTTCTATATTCTTATATTATCTTATCTGCTTCTGAGAAATGTCATTGCAATATGTTTTTATACAAATCATCCTTTTTTACTCTGATTATTTGTGATTATATTTCTTTTTGATTCCTGACAAAAAAGGGGAGAACGTAAGATATTTTCAATAATAGTTTACTGGGACAAAGTCTCAAACGTTATGAATATCTTAACTTCTTATTCTTTTCTGAAAGCATAAACAAGAACAAATTCTGATAAAGACAGAAGGAGATGCATCAAAAGCTCTGATGAGAAGGAACTTCAGGAAAGTATTTCATCTTTATCTGAGTACTCAACTCAGGGGGAGACTCTCTTAAGCTTTTTGTTCTGTATATTTTTATTGAAAAATCCTATTTTTTGTCATCATAAAAAAGGGGGAGATTGTTAGAACATAGTTTGATTCTACAACCCTCGTAAGAGTTTTGATGATAACAAACACAAAGAACAAATATGCACTCTAAATTTGTGTTCTATTTTGTACAGAAGTTCTGACAGAACTAGATCAGAAGTTAAGCTACAAAGGTATTCTAGCCGAGTACGCAGGCTGATATCAGAATGTTCTGAAGAATGAAGATCATAATTTGTGCTAAAGAGAAAGACATCTTAATTCTGAACGAAAGTCTAACGTGCAAACAGAACCTTATGATTCTGACTTCCCAAGTTCTGAAGAAAAGCAGCAAGCAAGTTCCTTATGTTCTGAAGCGTTACTTTTCCATCAAAGCAATATCAATTACAACAGCTACAATCAGACAAGGATCTTCTTATTATGGAAAGTGCATTTACTGCCAATTATCATGTTTCCATTTGCAAAAATTTCCACGCCCTTTCAAACAAGCACCAAGGCTAAATCGTTCACGACTTACAGAACTGCTTCATATAATCTTTCAATGCTATAAAATTATATTCATACTATTCTCTAAAATTGTGTAATACATCACAAGTTTGTGATACAGTTTTTGTAACGAAAAACAACTAGTACACAAATTATTTCTTCTTTTGATTAGTGAATTTCCATGAGATAAATCGGGTTGTGGTTGTACTCAAGAAGACTTTGGCAGTTGTCAAAGTAGAATTGTAATCTGTTTGATTAGTGAATTAAGTCCTCGTTGGAGAGAGGAAGAATCACTTTGGCGGGTGGACTGGAGTAGTTTGAGATCAAGTGAACCAGGATAAAAATCATTGTGTCAATTTCTTTTGATTTTTAAGTTTCAATTCAACCCCCCTTCTTGTATTTTTCACTTCTTCAATTCCCAGGCACATTGATGGATATGCAAACCAATGATGATGAAATATTTACTGTGCTTGGAGGAAGTTTTGGAGAAGCTTGAGACCACTTATCGAAATAGAGCATAGAAATAAACACACGATTCTCTAAAAATTCCCCGAAAAGCTATCACACTTGAGACATCTGTGATCAAAATGAGCCGGAACGAAGTTTGAGACTCCCTGTGTTGAGGTTAGAAGTTATGCCTTGATGAATCAGTCTTCGAGAATCAATGATAAACTGTACTTCTGACTTGAGAGACTCAAAACCCTAATTGAGGTGTGACGCCTGATGCTCTTGATTCAAACCTGTTTCTGCACATGAAATCAAAGAAACAAAAAACATCCACTTCGTGCTTGATAAGAAGTTAGTCATGCATAAGATAAAATGTTCACAACATTCGATAATCTCTACACAGGCAATGCTCGAAGGTTAGAAGTTCGAAACCGACCATATTTCATGACAATGATGTATATAAAAAAATGCAAATGAAGATGGGATCTTAGGTCAAAAATTGGGGTATGACAACTGCCCATATTTAAGTTTCTTATATCCGGAGATATGAAGATTGAAATCTTCATCTCGACGAGATTGAAGGGACTTAAATATAGAATATGCAATTTTTGGCCCTAAGATACCGCCATTGTGTTTATGATATGAGATGATTGTAATATTTGAAATTTATGGGGGATGATGCCGCATGAGACAAACTAATGCTGGAGAAACCAAGCACATGATAAAATATCCACAGGGGAAGAGATTATAACTCTACTGGAGAAACAGAGCCACATACTTCAAATGAGAGACTCTTATTGGGGAATAACTTCGAGAGAAAATGACTTTCTGACTCTAACAAAGAAAACTCCTTGCATAGGCTACGAAAAGATAGATGGCATGTGTCTCAAGATGATGGTGAATTTACAACTTGGGGTCAAAGGTAGACAAAAAGATACACCAAATTTTATTGATACTGAACTACCGATTTTTACTGAAGGTAGAAATTTCATAACAAACTTCTCTGCGGGACTTTTTCAGAGAGATACCATTTTCTGCTGAAATAACATATTGTTGTGGAGTCACAAGCTGCTCAAATAAAGAGGCCGCCACTTGCTTTCTTCAAAGGATATTAATAAACACACAAGCTTATCATGAAGAGACCACCACTTGCTGTCTTCAAAGGATATCAAAAATACGCAAGCTGCTCATGAAGAGTCCTCCACTTGCTGTCTTCCAAAGATGTCAATAATACGCAAGCTGTTCATGAAGAGTCTACCACTTGCTATATTCCAAAGATATCAATAACATACAAGATGCTCATTAGGATACCTCCGCTTTCCGTCTTCCAAAGATATCAATAACACACAAGCTGCTCTTGAAGAGATTGCCACTTGTTGTCTTCCAAAGATGTAAATAACACACAAGCTTCTCATGAAGAGTCTGCCACTTGTTGTCACATCGATATTCCAGAAGAATGTTTTGATAACACTACTAGGGAATAAAGTTCTTCTTTAATGGGAACCATGAATAAGTCCTTCCTGATGAGACCAAGTACTTAAATGCGCAAAAAATGCGCTCTTCATCTAGGTTTCACATCCTAGAGAAAACCACATGATAGAATATGCAAGAGAAAAAGCTCAATCCAGGGATAAACCGGAGAGAAAATAATCAAACAAGACTCCACCCAATGAGGAAACAACTCAGTTGGGGATTTATCCTATCCAGAGATGGAAAAGGAAGGCTAAAGCAAGATTCTTCCACGAGGATTAGCTCAGTTAGGAAATTAGAAAGGAGGCACAGTTTCTGTTAAATTTGACACTCTATTTGGAAATAGAAAATACGATGTTTGAATAGACATAACCAAGGTATACAAACCCAATAACATTGAAAAATACAAATGTTCGTGCATGATGCAAATGTGAATGAATAGATGAATGTCATGTGTATGCTGATAAAACAGATAGAGGAAATAAACTGAAGATGATAAGACATCACAAAAGAAAAAGATACTCGACTAATCTCAAAGATATGGGAAAAAACTGGAGATAGAACAAAAAGGCATCGTCAGAGCATATCATATTACAAGGCTCAAGTCTCTTTAAAGAGGACCATGACCAAATGTCAATCTTCTAACATCAATATACCATTGACATGATAACAAAATGTACTTCACTTCAGTTAGGGAGAAAAATCTTGCTCAACAAGAGAAAACTGAACCAAGGCTTAACCAGGATGATTGGGGAGTCACCGAGTTTAGTACTCTACTGGGAACACAAGATCATACAACCAACTCCTCATGATGATTTTGAAGGAAGAACCATTATTCATCATACAAGATGAGTTACTATATTGTTTTTCATTTCAAGGCTTAACCATTCTCAGAGCAACTATTAATATTCCTTCTTGTATTCATGACGCATTTCAAGATATGAATACTCTAATTAACTTTGTTTCAAATATTACTATAAAAACTGAAATTTTCTCCGATAGAAAAAACACAAAAAAAGATAAATGCTCAAATTCCATTAATAAGATGGTAGTCCGCTAATGAAGCGACTCCAAAGGTTTACAAAAATTTGGAAAATGATACATGAAAGAAAAGGTTACAAGAAAACAATAACCACTATTCTCCCTAACAACTTTGAACTCCAAGATATGCTCAATTTTCTGTTGCTGGTCTAATCAAAAGCCTGCTTAAGCCACTCCTTAGGGTTTTAAACTTAGCGGTTGTCATCTCAAATTTAGGCGAAGTACTTCTTGGTTGCATCAATGTTCACAGAGCGCGAGAGCTCCTTACCATCCATATCTGTGAGAATCATGGCGCCCCCAGAGAAAACCTTCTTAACAACATACAATCCTTCATAATTCGGAGCCCACTTACCCCTGGAATTAGGTTGGAAAGATAATATCTTCTTGAGCACGAGGCCACCTTATTTGAATTCGCGTGGCCGAACCTTCTTATCAAATGCATTCTTCATTCTCATATGAACCTCTTATCTCATGCACTCAAGATAATATCCACTTTGTTCACCATGCCCCAAGCTCGAATGAACCTCTGATGGTACCCTTGGACATCATTCTCATAGTCAAATGCAATTCCCTTAACCAGTGCATCATGAGGACCACCCCTCCTAGCATACCCAAACTGTCGCAACGCCAAACAAGGGTTATAAGTGATTCCTCCCCTAATGCCTAGGAGAGGGACATTAGGGAATTCCACACAGTGATCAATGATGGTAATGTCTTTCACATATTGAGGGTGTTATACCCCAATATTTTCCCCTAAGATCCCTTCATCATACCATATTGATTCAATCACAACAAGATCATATTAGGGCTTTTGGTTCTCCTTCCTATCTTTAGCTTTGCTCTTTGAGGAATCACCAAGCACCTAGACTTGTTTTTCTTTTTTGATCATGCATGTTTTGTTTTGACTTTCCTTTTAATTAATAAAATGCAATGTTGGTTTGTCTTACTTGTTAATAATGTAGGTAAATGCAATATGGCTTAGCAAGTTGATCCATGGGTTCATGAGTTTATTTCAATGCCCTAGTCAATAAAGCTTGAGAAATTGAAACCTCACCATTGAAGTTGTTTTGGAAGAAATAGCATGGAATGGTTTATTTTGGTTCACCACATTTCAAAGTTATCAAGATTGATTCAAAAGTACAAGGGGTTGATTGAAGAAGTTGTCATGGTTGGACAAGGCCTTGATCCCATTGGTCACAAGTACATATTTCTCTCAATTATAAAGATATGGAAGTGGTTTTGTTTGCTATGAGTTCTCATTATCATCCTCAAAAAATTCTATCAACAAAGCAAAAGTTTTGGTACAAGAAGGTTGTTTAAAATTGTCAAAGTTCCTCAAAGAATTTTCTTGATCTATGAGCTAGGGTTTTGAACTTCAAAGAAGTATATCTTGCTCATCTTTTGGTATTTTTGAGTGATTCCAAAAACATCATTCTCTTCAAAAGGGTTATTAAAAAATCACTTCAAAATTTTCAAGGAGTTTTCATGTAGAAGAAACTTGATGATGAAGAAAGATTACAAGTCCTCTAGATGAACCCTCAAATCTCTTCATGTGACTTCAAATGATCATAACTTGATCAATTTTTATCACCTTGAGCCCATTCTTTTTCCATAATGATATTGAATATAGGAGATTCAAGCTTTCTTTTATATGAAAAGTGATAAAATGGATGGAAGATGCCCTAAGGATACAAAAGATTATAGGTCATTCCATGATTTTTTGCGAACTTCAACTATTCATAACTCTCTCAATTTTTGCAGATTTTGAATGGTTCAAGTTTCAAAATGTCATTCAAGAGGTCTATTTCATTCCATCTTTTTTGGTCAAGAGAAAATTCTAAGAGGAAGGCCATGTTTGGATGAAAAACATTATAGTTCACTTTTGAAGAAAAACTTGAAATATTTCTAAGTATGGAAAGTCAACCTCTTTTTCCCAACTTTGAGTCATTGCAACTTTCAGCTCAAACATCCATTTGATTCCATTCTTTTCCCAGTGCAAAGCTTGTAATCTTATCTTTCTAAATCATTAAGAACCATGCCTTAAGACCCCTTGAGCTGAGAGTGCCATTGTTTCAAAAGTGGTAACTTAGAATTGAAGTTTCATCGCAAGTCAGAATTTGAATTTCATGTTACAACTTCTAAACCTCAAATTAGCACGCGTCTTGGGTCTAAACATGATTAGCCAACTTTCCCAAGTGGTTTAGTGCATTAAAACATGCGTTTTGGATGAGTTTTGACAAAAGAGAAGTCACACTTTCTTCATGATGCAGACCCACATGAATTCCCTCCAAATTGCATCATTTACCCTTCCTTTTGATCCCATTTGCTTTTCCTATAAATACATGATGTATACCATTTGTTTTCCCAACCTTGAACAGCCAAAATCACCCTGCCAAACTCACTCCATAACTCACTTTTCTGCAACTTCGAAATCACCGTTCAAGCCTTTTTCAATCCATTTTCCTATCAATTCACATTCCTTGATCTTCCCTGAAGCTAACAGAAAAATAATTGAGCCTTGAAACCTTCTGAATTGATCTGACCAAGTCTATTTACAGAGCTCTGCAACTGAACTTCAATAGGTAGATTTCTCCATCAATTCTTCCAAACTTTGATATCATTGTGAAGCTCTCAGGGCCCTAGTTCTAGTCGCAACACTTTCTCTTAATTGGAAACACGTTTTGGCTATGAATTTTCAAATACCTTTTGAAAACTTTCCTTCCAAATTACTAGAGCTACAGTTTATAAAAAATTTTCTCGAAGGTGTGGTTGTCTTCGTCTTGATGAGACGAAGCGAATGGCATAAGTCTGAGCTACTGATTTTATAGTTTGAGGGACTTGTATTTCACGTTGGCTGGAGGTTGAAGATGACCAACGTGTCATCTTCCAACCAATGATTGCATGCCATTTGTATTTTTTGAAAATCTGATTTTATATGTGATTCAATGCTTTATTCAGTAATGACCATGATATGCACAACGCGTCAGATCCCTTGGATTTGATTACTAACGCATTTTGACTCTCATCCATTGGTCCACATTTTTTGACTTTATTTTATTTTCTGATTTTTATATTTAAATTGTTTTAAACTTCAAAAAATCATAGAAAATTCATTTTAAGTCCAAAAAATCTGAAAAAATTATGAAAAATATTTTTGTTTTTTCTATTTCTGATTTTTATTTTTTTACAATTTTATCTTGTGTCTTGATATTTTTTTATAAACTTTCACTTTATTTGATTTTTTTTAAATGTTTAAAAATACTTTTATGCATTTTTTAAATTCTAAACAAATATGGAATGATCCAATGATATTGTGACAAATATTGGTGACCTCTTTTATTTTTTATTTTTGACTGTTATTTTTTTCATTTTTGGTTTATTTTACTTATATCTTTTAATTTTAAAAATAGTTTCTAACTTTAAAAAATTACCAAAATTTTTATAAAAATATTTGAGTTCATTTCTGAATTTTCTATGGTCTTACTTAATATTTCTTGATTAATTTGAACATAGTTGATATTTTTCTCTCTTATTTTAATTTTAAAACATCTTAAAACCCTTTTTGATGTATATATTTAATGTAATATTATTTTGTGATTATTTTCTGGCTGATCTTGGGTTGAATTTTTGATCATGAACTTTGTTAACATCATTGGATCCATGGTATTGAGTCTAACTCCATAAAAATGGATGAATGATTTTAATAATAGTTTGATTAAATTTTAATTCAAATGTGGTTTATATTCTTTCCAACCCTTCTTCATCTCATCCCTTTCTTATTGCACTAAGTGTTATTGGAGCATGATCTCTATATCATGTCTAAAAACAAATGGTGCATAGATTTCTATTGACCAGCCTCAGAATAAGTGCGACTTCTACATAAGTCCACTTATGATTGCTTAACATAGCGCTGAATTTTGTCCCGATTCGAATAAATGACCATTTGTGGCCCAAACCTATGTTTGCAAGCCCAAGTATGTTAATTTGATCTCTTTGATCCAATAACCTTGAGATTCATTGTGTGGAGGCTTTGTTTCTACCAATTCTCTAATGGATCTACGTCACTTTTGGTCAACGCGGATTACTTAAACATCATTGATTATTAAATGGTACTTTTGAGGATTCCAAAATGGATGATATACTTTAGAAAAAGCAAATTCAACTGGTTGTGTGGAGGCTTTGGTTCTACCAATACTCTAATGAGTTCCAAATGCAAGTTTCAAGATGGTCATCCAATTAACCACTAATTACTAATAATTGACTTTATTTTGTGTTTTTATTTTATACTCTTTTATTTTATGCACCATTTACTTTAGCCTTTACATTTCATGCTATTTTTCATCTTTGCTCACTTGAGCATTTACTTTCTTGTCATTTTTATTTTGCTCACTTGAGCTTTTCTTTTCTTTTATTTTTTTAAGACACCTAATAATCAACATGAACCATAAAAGACTTTAATGATACTTGGACTATATGGTTACTATCCTTGGCATTGTGGAGTATTGGACTTCTCGGACTTTGGATTAGAAACCTTGGCCTATGTTGGAGACCTTGTGACCTTAATTGATATTTTGTTTGGAGTTCTTGAGGTTTACCTCAAGACATTGGGTTGTTTGTTTGTTTTGTGTGCAGGTTATTGTGATTACATACTTTGTTTGTAATCTGGAATTCACCTGTATACAATTGTTATTCTGCCCAATTTTTGTGAAGACTTAATACGCTTGAAGTTTGGTTCTCTCAAGAGGTCTAGTATCTTTGCTTGCTTGGTTTCAATCCAAAGAATGAGAATCTTATCTTGACTCATAATGTCAAGTATTGGCTTCTTGTTTGTTAGATGGTTCTTATTCCTATTTTTTACCTCATGCTTTAGAATAGTCCCTTCTTCTCCTCATATCTTCTTTAATTTCAAAAATATTCTCCCTCCTTTTGAAAACTCTTCTTGTTTTTTAAACTTGAACCACTTTCATAATAAACTTGGACCTAGGTCCATGCATTTTTTAAACCTTTTCATAAATAAAATTCAATCAATTTAATAATACCTTGACATTTTTTGTGAGAAAACTAAAAGTCAATCAATCTCATTTCAAACCATTTTGCCACTTTGGCTTCTAATTTAAAACTTTTCTCAAAAGATTAGACTCTTTTCAATCATTGTAGTGATTCAAACAACTATACTTCTATAATATGTAGTGAAGAGAGAAATTTTCCACTTGGGTGTTGAGTGAGGCACTGTTGATTTTAAAATCCAAGTCATATCCTTCACTTGGAGATGATGCATATTCTCCTTTCTCATGATTGTGGGTGGTAAGTATGTTTCTCACACGGACAATGACGATGATGTCTTATCTCATAAAATTAATCAACACACTTGTGTTTTAAAATTTTTAAAAGGTGAACTACATGTACCCTGATCCCCTATTGCACGAAAGGTGGTGCGTAGGTACTAAAGGTTCACAACTGCGGCGGGTGCAAAAATCATAAAAAATACTTCTTTTCTCACCTCCACCATCTATTTTTTATACAACATTTTATAGACAAAATATACATATTTTACAAAGAGGTTCCTACAGAGTACCGTAGGTGTTTAGTGTGATAATACCTTTCCTCTGCATAACCAACCCCCTTACCTAGAATCTTCCCCCCTCTTTTTGGGTTACTCTCTCTTTTCCCATTCCTTTGGAAACAACAAAGCGTGGTGACGATTTTTATTTTAATCTATGTAAGTCTAGTCAATCCAATAGCTTAGTCTTAAACATTTCTACCGCTACAGAAAAAAATGGCAACTTCACTGGCGAAAGATTGACCTCTTGCTGGTCCATCCCTAAGTGGGTTAAACCTATCTTTTTTTATATTTGTATAGGTGCTATTGTTGTTTATGTATTATTTGTTCCATATATGTTTCCCTAGATTTTCCTGGTTTTCAGGGTGCTTGGTGATTACTTATAAGTCTTATACCCGGACTTAGGCAAACTTTAAGATAAGACGGACGGTATATTCATGTTAACTTTGAGGGAGTAATCCCAAAAAAGGAGGCATGAGATCCCCCACACAGTGGAGGCCCCTTTGACTGTAGTGTCGTTTATTGAGTAATCAGGAAGACGTATTGCTTTCGACTTGGGAGCCTGCTGAAGCTGAGGACCCTAGAATACCTAACCTATCTTGGTCTTTTAGGTGTAGTGCAGAAGCTATGACGGAGTAATCCAGAAATAGTTGTCACACGATACTACGCCCGGACGAGTTTTTCTTGAGAATATTACTAACTACCGAGTTAATCGAGAAGTTGGTAATACTCGAAGGAAGGATGTAGACTCTGGGAACCTCTAAAACCTTGTTCGGCAAGTGATAACTTTTAGACCATACCTTATGGGTAGTACCTTCGACCTTATGCTCGTGACGTTGAACCTATGAACCCTATGTTTGTGATCTTGTGTGTGATTGTTGCATCATGCATCCATGCACTCATAAGTATCTTTCGAAGAAATTTTATTTCAAGTGACTTGAAAGTTGACCATTTGTGAATATCTCAGGTACCTTTTGACCATGGATTCTGGAAAAAGAAAGACCAGAAAATACAGTTTCAAAGATCCCAAGATAGATGAGTTGATCAGTCTAATTCCCGAGATTGAGTGTTCTGTAAATTTTTGGAAGAAGTATGGATCCATCATTCCTCTTATGAAGCTTAGGATGAAGGAGGGTATTCACTAGATCTTGGTCCAGTTCTATGATCCGATATATCATTTCTTTAATTTCCCTGACTATCATTTGATGCCTAATGTAGCGGTAGAAATGTTTAAGACTAAGCCATTGGATTGACTAGACTTATACAAATCAAAATAAAAATCACCACCGTGCTTTATTGTTTCCAAAGGAATGGGAATAGAGCCAATAACCCAAAAAGAGGGGAGAAAGATTCAAGGTAAGGGGGTTGGTTATGCAAAGGGAAGGTATTGGAACCCTAAACATCTACGGTACTCCGCAGGAACCTCTTTGTAAAATCTGTATATTTTGGCTATAAAATGTTGTATAGAAAATGGATGGTGGAGGTGAGAAAAGAAATATATTTTTATGGTTTTTGCATCCACCGCGGTTGTGAACCTTTAGTGCCTACGTACCACCTTTTCGTGAAATAGGGGATTAGAGTACACGTAGTTCCTCTTTTAAAAATTTTAAAATACAAATGTGTTGGTTAATTTTATGAGATAAAACATCATCGTCATTGTCCGTGTGAAAAACAAACCTACTACCCACAATCATGAGAAAGGAGAATTTGCATTATCTCAAAGTGGAGGATATGGCTTGGATTTTAAAATCAATAATTCCTCACTCAACACCCAAGTTGAAAATATCTCTCTTCACTATATATTGTAGAAGTATAGTTGTTTGCATCACTACAAGGATTGATAAGAGTTCAATCTTTTTTGAGAAAAGTTTAAAGGTAAAGCCAAAGTGGCAAAATGGTTTGAAATGAGATTGATTTACTTTTAGTCTTCTCACAAAAATGTCAAATTATTATTAAGTTTATTGAAGTTTATTTATGAAAATGTTTGAAAATGCATGGACCTAAGTCCAACTTTATTATGAAAGCGGTTCAAGTTTAAAAGCAACAAGGGTTTTCAAAAGAAGGGAGAAGATTTTTGAAATTAAAGAAGATGGGAGGAGAAGAAGAGGCTATCCTAACACATAAGGTAAAAGCTGGGGATAAGAACTAATACTTGACACTATGAGCCAAGATAGAATTCCCATTTTTTGGATTGAAACTAAATAAGCAAAAATGCTAGACCTCTTAAGAGAACTAAACTTCAAGTGTATTAAATCTTCACAAAAATTGGGCAGAGTAATGGTTGTATACGGGTGAATTCCAGATTACAAACTAAGGGTGTAATCACAATAAACTGCACATAAAACAAACAAATAACCCAATGTCTTGAGGTAAACCTCAAGAGCTCCAGACAAAATAATCAGATAAGATCACAAGGTCTCCAATCATAGGCCAAGGTTTCTAATCCTAAGTCCAAAAAGTCCAATGCTCCATAATTCCAAGGATAGTAACCAAATAGTCCAAGTATCATTAAATATTTTTAGGGTTTATATTGATTATTAGGTATATTAAGAAAAGAAAAGAAAAAGCTCAAATGAGCAAAATAAAAATGACAAGAAAGTAAATACTCAAATGAGCAAAGATGAAAATGACATGAAATGTAAATGCTAAAAAAATAAATAGTGCATAAAAATAAAAGGGCATATAAAAGAATAAAGAATAAAGTCAATTATTAGTGATTAGTGGTTAGTTGGATGATCATCTTGAAACTTTCATTTGGAACTCATTAGAGGATTGGTAGAACCAAAGCCTCCACACAACATGTTGCATTTTCTTTTTGTCAAGTATATCATCCATTTGGAATCCTTATGAGTATCATTTAATGATCAACAATGTTTAAGTGATCTGCGTTGACCAAAGGTATTGTAGATCCATTAGAGGATTGGTAGAACCAAAGCCTCCACACAATGAATCTCAAGGTTATTGGATAAAAAAGATCAAACTAACATACTTGTGATTGCAAACATAAGTTTGGGCCACGAATGATCATTTATTCGAATCGGGACAAAATTTAGCGCTATGTTAAGCAATCGTAAGTGGACTTATATAGAAGTCGCACCTATTTTGAGGCTGGTCAATAGAAATCTATGCACCATTTGTTTTGAGACATGATATAGAGATCATGCTCCAACAACATCTAGTGCAATAAGAAGGAGATAAGATGAAGAGGGGTGGGAGAGAATATACAAACCATTTTTGGATTAAATTTAATCAAACTATTATTAAAATCATTCGTCCATTTTTGTGGAGTTAAACTCAACACCATGGATCCAATGATGTTAATAAAGTTCATGATAAATAATTTAACCCAAGATCAGCCAGAAAATAGTCACAAAATAATATTACATTTTAATATATACACAAAGGTTTAAAAATAATGTTTAAAAATAGAAATAAAGGAGAAAAATATTAACTATGTTCAAATTAATCAAGAAATAAAAAGTAAGACCATAGAAAAATCAAAAAAAGGCTAAAATGATTTTATAAATTTTTTGGTAATTTTTTAAAGTCAGAAACTATATTTAAAATTAAAAGAAATGGGTAAGATAAACCAAAAATGGTAAAAAAATAACAAAGTCAGAAATAAAAATAAAATAAGGTCACCAATATTTGTCACAATATCATTGGATCATTCCATAATTTTTTCAGAATTTAAACATGCACAAAAGTATTTTTAATCATTTAAAACAATTCAAATAAAGTGTAAATTTATAAAAAATACCAAAACACAAAATTAAATTGTGAAAAATTAAAAATCAGAAAGAGAAAAATCAAAAATATTTTTCATAATGTTTTCAGATTTTTTGGACTAAAAATGAATTTTCTATGATTTTTTGAAGTTTAAAACAATTAAATATAAAACTCAGAAAATAAAATAAAAGTAAAAAATATGTGGACCATTGGATGAGAGTCAAAACGCATTAGTAATCAAATCCAAGGGATCTGGCGCGCTGTGCATATCATGGTCATTAGTGAATAAAGCACTGAATCAATTATTAAATCAGAATTCAAAAATAACAAGTGGCGTGCCATCATTGCTTGGAAGATGACACGTTGGTCATCTTCAACCTCCCGCCAACGTGAATTACAGGTCTCTCAAACAGTAAAATCAGAAGCTCAGACCTATGCCATTCGCTTCGTCTCTTCAAGACAAAGACAACCACACCCTCGCGCCAAATTTATATAAATTGTAGCTCAAGCAATTTGGAAAAAAAGTTTTGAAAAGGGATTTGAAATTTCATAGTCAAAACGTGTTTCCAGTAAGAAGTAAGTGTTGCGACTAGAACCAGGGAAATGAGAGCATCACAATGATATCATAGTTTTGAAGAATTGATGAAGGAATCTACCTATTGAAGTTGAGTTGCAGAGCTCTGAAACTGGACTTCTATGGAGCAATATAGGGCACGATTCTTGAACGTAATTATATGGTTAACTTCAGGGAAGACCAAGGAAGGTGAATTGATGAAAAAATTGGAATAAAAAAGGCTTGTATATGGGTTTCAAAGTTGCTGAATTCTGAGTTATGGAACAAGTTTGGCAGGGTGATTCTGGCTATCTAAGCTTGAGAAAATGAATGGGATAGTTCATGTATTTATAGGATAAGCAAATGGGATCAGAAGGAAGAGTGAATGATGCATTTTGGAGGGAATTCGTGAAAACCTGATGCACGAGTGAAGTGTGATCTAATTTTGACCAAAACTCATCCAATCCTTGCATTTTGAGGTGCTAAACAATTCTGGAACTTCACTAAACATGTTTAGAGGCAAAAACGCGTGGAAAACTTGTGATTAGAAGCCAAAACAAAGATTTCAAACTTGGTGAAAAAATTAATTTCAAAGTGCCAACTTCTGACCAATGGCATTCTCAGCTCAAGGGGTCTTAGGGCATGATTCCTGATGCTTCAGAAAGATGAGGTTAAAAGATTTTCAATGGAAAAATAATGGAATCAAATGGATGCTTGAGCTGAAAGTTGTGTTGAGTCAAAGTTGGAGAAAAAATGTTGACTTTCCATACTTAGAAATATTTCAAATATTTCTTCAAAAGTGACCTATAATGTCATGCTTCTAAACATAGCCTTCCACTTGGAATTTGCTCTTCACCAAAAAATATGTCATGAAGTAGATCTCTTGAAGACATTTTGGGACTTGAACCATTCAAAATATCCAAAAATTGAGAGAGTTATGAATTGTTGAAGTTGGCACAAAATCATGAAATGACATATAATCTTTTGTAGCCTTAAGGCAATTTCCATCCATTTTTTCACTTTGCACAAAAAAGAATGCATAAAGTTCACAACTTCAAGATCATTAAGGAAAATGGATTGGCTCAAGGTGATAAAAATTGACCAAGTTATAATCATTTGAATTAATACATGGAAATTTGGGTATTCATCTGGAGGACTTGTAATCTTTCTTCTTCATCAAGTTTCTTCCACATGAAAACTCCTTGGAACTTTTGAAGTAATTTATTAATAACCCTTTGAAGCGAATGATGTCTTTGGAATCACTCAAAAATGCCAAAAGATGAGCAAGATATACTCCTTTGAAGTTCAAAACCCTAGCTCCTAGATTAAGAAACATGCCTTGAGGAACTTTGACAAACTACCTTCTTGTACCAACACCCTTGCTTTATAAGTAGAAGTTGTTAAGGATGAAAAATGAGAATTCATAGCCACCAAAACAACTTCTGTATCTTGAGAATTTAGAGAAATATGCACTTGTGATCAATGGGAACAAGGCATTGTCCAAGCATGACAACTTCTCCAATTAATCCCTTGGGATTTTCAACCAAATTTGATAACCTTGAAATGTGGTGAATCAAAAAAACCTTGCCATGCCATTTCTTCCAAAACAAATCCAATGGTGAGGTTTGAACTTCTCAAGCTTTATTGACTAGGGCATGGAAATAAACTCATGAACCCATGGAGAAACTTGTTGAATCTTATTGCCTTTACCTACATGAGTAACAAGCAAGACAAACCAACATTTCATTTCATTAATTAAAAGAAGAAATCAAGACAATAATATTCATGAACACAAAAGAACATAAGCCAAGGTGCTTGGTGATTCCTCAAAGAGAAAATCTAAATATAGGGAGGGGAACGAAGAATCCTAATGTGATCTTGTTGTGAATGAATCAACATGGTATGATGAAGGGATCTTAGGGGGAAAAATTGGGGTACAACAGCTGCCCTTATTTAAGTTTCTTCTATCCGGAGATACGAAGGTTAAAAATCTTCGTGTCGACGCGATCGAGGATACTTAAATATAAAATAAACCCTATTTTTGGCCCTAAGATGCCATGAAAATGTTTATGATCATGAATGCATATGAATAAGACCAAAGAGACGCAGAACACCATTAGGGATGTAACAATAATAAAGAAACAAGAGAGTGACCCGACCAGGAAAATAAATCACTGGTGGATCAAAAGACCTAACTCAGAGAGGATGGTAAAATGGTCAAAGGATACACCAACTCCTACTGGAGGTAAAGCTACCAACGTTCACTGAAGTTAGAAGGAAATAAATAAAAACACTGACGTTCACTGACGGTGAGATACCAACATTCACTGAAGGTAGAGAGAAAAGAAATATCATAGCATCGCTGTTCACTGATGTTGTACTCCAAAATTTGCCCTCCCATATTTTTCAAGAAATTGCCAAGCCAAGTCACAATATTCCCCAAGGGTGGCACAGTCCAACTGTCTCCTATACAGTCAAAACTAGGGTTTGTGTTCTGATCAAGAAAATGAAGTTTTCAAGGGCCCCATCATATGGTCAAGTATCCTCATATCAAGTTTCAAGGCATTCAGCTCAAAATTGCACAATCAAAAACCCTAATTGCACTACAGTCAACTGTAGGGGCAAAATGGTCATTTGGCAGTCAAAAGTTCAAATTTTTGGTCAACATCTCATTTTGAAGCCACAAACATCATTTGATCAATGCTTGATCATGATTCTCAAAACTTGGCTCAAAAATCATCAAGATGCAAAAGTTTCTATTTTTGGACAGTTGAAAAAGTCAACTGAAATTGACCAGGGCATAACTTTCACATGGATTATCAGAAAAATTCCATCCAAATCTCATTTTGAAGAGAAAGACATTTCCTACAACTCATCTTCATACTTCAAGTCCAAGAAATTCTCTCACAAAAAGTTATCAATTTCAACATTATAGGTCATTTTCAAAAGTCAACAAAAAGGGACTTTACGTCAAAGGCCATAACTTGATATTGGTAAATCAAAATGACATGGGACCAAAGACATTGTTTAGAGGACTTCAAGACCTTTCTAAAATGTCCAAGAACATGAGCAAAGCTTAAAAATTGAGCAAGTTATGCATTGGAGAAGTTGGGAAATTTTTGTGAAATGGCCAAAATCATTTATCCTTGAAATCTCATTTTTGACAAAAAGGGCCCACTTTTTCCACTTGAATTGACTTGGCCATGCTTCCCACGTGTCCCATCTTTTATTTCAGATTTTTTTTATTAATTTTTTCATTTTTATTGATTTTATTGGATTTAATTAATTTTAAATCTTTTAAAATCAAAAGAAATTCAAAAAAATTAATTTAAAGGGATATTTTGCTTTGATTAACCTTGAAGCATCATTATGTGCCTACCATTTTTCGTGCTAAGGCTCAAACAAGGCAAGAATTCAAATTTGAATCAAAAATGGAAAGTTGGTTATGGTGGTTTATGTGAAAATCCAATACATCAAAGCAAGGCTTTATTGACCATAACTATCATTCATACACATGGCCTAAGAGATATACAAGTGATCAGAAGTCATTGGACACAACAGGCTGCACCAGAACACAAGAAAATCACAACCTAAAAAGTCCCCAAAAAACAAAAAAACACATTTGAACTTTTCAAGAAAAAAAGCAAAACTGTAAACCTACTTGCAGCACGTTTTAAGCCTCTATTCCAATCAAAAACACATTCCTTGCATTGCCAGGAATCTCCAGCAATCAAAATCAAGCCCAAACGCGCAAAGAAGCATCCCCACGACACCCCACGGTTTGTCCAAAATTTGAAAATCAAAACTCCATTTCCATGCCTTTTTAATTCATTTTAAATATTGCTATGCATTGCTGATGTTATTACCAAGCTTCCTGTATGCTTTAATTTGACTGTAAGGCCACAAAATGCAAATCACCATGGGAGACATCTAGGTTTTCCAAAGCTTTCAATTTGGGGTTTCTCACATACGCAAAAATTGGAACCTCAAACTGCCATGGTTGAATTGAGGAAGATGAGACGAATCCAATGGACCCCTCGCGCCTAATTTATGTCTAACGAGGAGCTAATCGCTATTATTTGCAGGCTTGTATTTGGGGGTGGGGGTGGGGGTTTAAAACCCCCGCTACATGTTTGTTATTTTGCAGAAAAGGTAGAAGACGATGGCGTGGCAACCGGGCATTAGACCATTCAAAATTCCGCGCGCGTTTTTTTAATTCCCAGGATTTATTTGCTTATCAATATAATATTAAGTGTTTATTGTTATGTCAATTGAAACAGCTGGCTCAGATGGCAACGCGTTAGTGGATATTCCCAGAAGGCACGAGTTCGAGTCCTGGTTCAGGCATTTTTTTCACCTTTTTCATAATTAACATGTTTCCTTTGTTTTTCACCTTTTTTTATACTTTTAATCCTAATTTAATTTATATTCAAATAATTTTCTCATGCATTTAAAAACTCACAAAAAATATTTTCCTTTTGCATTTTAATCAGAAAAATGTTTATTTAATTTTTGACATTAAAAATAATATTTTTGCATGCATATTTAATTAATTGTTAAATAGTCATTAATTTGACTTTTATTTGCTTTTAGTTATCAAAATTGATCCAAAAAAAACACCAAAAAATAATTACTCTATCATTAAATTAATTTAACTAACATTTTCGTAAAAACCCAAAAAAATAAATATAATTAACACTTTTATTATTATTATCTTTATTTTGTAAATAAACCATAATTGAATTAGTTTTTAATTAGGTCATTTTAACATTCTTTTTAATAATTAAAATAAATTTAGACTTAGGCTTTTCTTTTGACATTTTAATTTCTTTTTCTATTTTATTTCATAAAAAAACATAAAAAAACAAAAACATCAAAAAAATAAAAAATAAAATAACTTATTTTCTTTAATCATTAATTAATTTAATAATTTCAATTCAATTCCTTAAAGGGTCCAACGCCCTCGCACTCGATTCTTATTTCTTTTCGCACATTTATTTTTATTTCTTTTGTGGATATAATGTATTTGCCCCGAAGCCTTGTAATAGATAATTAGGATATTTACCTTCCGCATTTTACTTATTCAAATCGGGTCTTTATTTAATTTGGTGATGTAGACCCGCGCCTTGTAATAGCGTAGGACTTTTATTTTCCGCACTTTAAATTCCCGCATCTTTAACTGTTAAACAATAACATGAAAGAATGAATGCCCAAAAATAAAATCAAAACGTAGATCACCAATGCATGACAAGACAAACAATAAACTGAAAATGACACACAATTCACACACCACCCCTAGGGTACGCTTCACTGTTGCCTTGCCCCTCGAAAGGTGATCGTCGAGTAGAGGATGTATTAGTAAGTGTTTACCTGGGGATTTGGTAAACAACCGCTGATCCTCCAAATGGTTACTTATTTGGTTACTCGCAGGATCGATCAGATTGATCCTATGGACATAGGTTGATTTTGAAGTTTAATTAACGTGGATAAGGCTTTAAGTAAATTGGTTAAAGTAAATTGCATAAAGGAAAAGGCTTGGTAAAATAAACAAGGCTGGAATGTAAAGGTTCGACAGGAATCTTAAAGGGAAAAGCATGTAAAATACTGGAAAAGTAAATGACTTGAATTGATTAAATTGGTGTTTCACACATACATTTCTCAACAATTCGTTCGCTCACACTGGGTACTTGAATCTAAATGAGTGACTATGTATCTATTGTGAACACACGCGAGAAACTACACGTCTACTCCTATTTATACAAAAACATTCCAAGTAACCGTCGGGCAGTTACACTGCTTCGAGATCAAGCCACTTGTCACGTTCTCCATGCTCGACGCTCCAGATCCTTGCACGTTCGCACGTAGTAACTGCTGGAAACCGTTTTCCCTCCAAAGCTTTGAATTTCAAACTGTTCCACTCTGGACCATCGAACACGTTCGTCAAGAGATGTCTTCGACGAAACTTCTTCGACGTCGAAGGCAATCAGCCTTCTTCCTTGGAAGAAATCTTCTAAGGATTCGGCCATCTTTCGACGGGCACTTCGACAGGCTTAACCAGTCGAAAGCATCTTTCAGCTTTTAATGGCTGTCATCAATTGAAACAAAGGTGTCGAATTCAGGAGCCAACAAATTGCCCCCCAAGAATGCCTTATTTCGACTCTTGAAAGAAAAAGGCATTCTTTGAAAACGCCATTCGACACCTGTTTGTCCACGCTGAGTCACAAGTTAACTTGTGCACTTTTTGTTGCTTTTTACCAACTATTGGCAATCCCAAGAAACCATCATTGATTTGATCCTAGGACGTCACTGTCAGTACGGCGTGCAGAACCAAAACATCACTTCATAATTTGTCATTATGGCAAATTCAAAAAACGAGGACGCACGCTGCGTCTCTCTGTTTCTGCAGAAACGGCCAAAACAACAGGATGCTGCCACGCGTCCCACTACTCCCTGCAGCATTAAATGACATTTAATGCCCTCGTTATTGGGAATTTCTCCCACTACTATAAATAGTAGTGAATATCCCATTGTGGGACTTTTCACGCAAACAATCTCTCAAACTCCCTTGCTTTCTTGCAAACTTGTTTCTCTTTGCAGAAAAACTCTTCCCTTTCCAACTTCATCTTCATCCTCAACAATGGCTTCTGCTTCAACTGCCCCTAAGACTAACGCACCAACTGAACAACTTGCTAAGCCCAAGGTTTTTGTAACCGCTCCGGTAGTGAACGCTACAGGGAAACGAAGGGTCCCTGAACCATCTGATATCTCCGTTCGCGACGCTTACTCGCGTCACTTGATGATTCCGGTTGGATACTCCAACCAAATCTTCGCAATGGCTGGACCCATGAACCCCAGCATCTCTGAAGCTCTGAAGATCAAGAGCTACTTTCCCATTGTCGAGAAGCTCAAGCCAGTAGCTTGTGCTAAGAAGGATCCAGAAGACAACGAAGACCCCACACACGAGAAGATCGACCTTCGTTTCTTCAACAGAAGTGTCAGAGTTTTTAGGTCTTGCCCTAATCTCACCCAGGACTACGTTGCTTGGCTAACAAAGCTGGAAAAACATCAAACTCCAGTCTGGAAGGAGATGGGCATCTTTGACCTAATAATGCTGTCGAAGACAGGTTTAAACTACTCCCCAGAGATGCTTATAGCTTCGATGCTGTTCTGGGATAACTCTCACTTCACCTTTCACCTCCCATGTGGGATGTTAACTCCCACACTCTTCGACGTAGCAGCCATCACTGGCCTTCGACCAACCGGAGATTACTTCGACCCGGAAGAGATGTCGGAGGACCAAATTGGCTTTTCTGAGACGAAGCCAACATTCACCACCTTTATCAACCACTTTCATGACAAGTCGACAGACACAGTGTCCGACGTTGAACACATAGCGTTTCTAGCCTTATGGCTAACTCGCTTCGTGTTCTGTTCGAAGTCTCTGCAAGTGACCAAAAAGATGGTCACTCTGGCCACCCAACTGCATCACCGTCAGAACATCTGTCTGGCAGAACTAATTCTGGCCAGTCTTTATGACTCCATCAGCAATGGGGTTACTCTTTTGAAGCATATCGAAGATAGGAACAGTCTGCTACTCGCTGGGCCTTTCTGGTTACTTCAACTGTGGCTCAACGCCACTTTCGAATCCTTCTTACCCAAGAAGAATCAGATAAACGAACAAGCCCCAGCGATAGCCAATAGACGGATCGAAGGAATTAGGCTGGCTCTACTGACGCCTGTGGAAGATGGGCTAGAGTTCCAACAAACCTTCACTAACTTCGTGCTGATGTTCGCTCGAAGGAAGGAATTTGTTTCGACTATGGCTCCATTCGCTCAGCGAAAGGTGGGGCCAGCTTGGTTCACAAGGCCACATCCCAAGGAATCGAGTGGTCCCAATGTTGATGAGCACACCATACTGTGGGAGGCATTCCTTACCCCAAGGATTATGCCTCTTCGATTTAAGAGTTCTAAGACTCATCTGAGCCTGCTTGCCTATCAACCAAATCTGGTGTCTCGCCAGTTTGGTATCATCCAAACCCTGCCTTCTCCCATTTTCCAAAAAGAGAAGTCAATGTTGTACTTCTGCAACGATTATACAGAAGACGCTGCTACCAGGCATATTGGGAGATATGCTGGTCGAACCATCCTCTCGCTGTTCAACTACCAGCTTAACTTCCTTTGTTCGCCATCTTTTGAAGAATGGTGGAGAAGCTATTACGCTGAGTACTTCTTCGACGAGAAGGACTTCACAGCAGAGTTGCAGAAGTCTTTTGTCCTCGTATTTGACAAAGTAAAGAAATGTAAGTTCATACTCTCACATTACTTTTTTATCTTTCTCTTCGACTGTTAGCTTGTTAACTTTCCTTTTCGCTTTCAGTTGTTCGAAAACCCCTAGCCAAGAAGGCTACAGAAGGCCCACAAGGAAGGGTCCCTTCGATAAAACCTCCACCGCCGGCGAAGACTATAGCGCCGGCGAAGACAACAGGCAACCAACAGGGGGAAGGCTCTTCGAGGAGGCCTCCTGCATCGGTAACCAGATTTTCTTTATTTTCATTCTGGCTTTCGATTTTTTATTTTCGACGTAATTATTCAATCGAATTCCTATTGGTTTTATAGGCCCCTTCGCCCAAGAAAAGGGCAGCCTTTGTGATCGAATCGGGGAGTGATGAGGAAAGTGATTCTCCTCCTTCCCCCTTAAAGAGGCGAAAGTTAACAAAGGACGCTTCTGTTCCTACTCCAGCTCCTGAAGGTCGAACCGTTAGAATAAAAGTTGGTGTAAGAAAGCCTAGGCCACCTGCAGTGGTCATCGAAGAACCAACTGAGGAGGAACTGAACGCTCTAGTTACCCAGCCTGTCGAAAGTGATAATTCCAGCCCTGGGGCTGAAGCCAATCCACAGGTAATCTATTGGACCCCTCTTATAACTTAGGCATAGATACCAGTATTTGATTATATCTCTTTCGACATCTGAAGATTTGTCCTCTTCCTCTTTTTCAGGAAACTACTGGAAGTTCCCCACCAAGGACTTCAGAAACTCTGGAATCTGCTGACCTCAGCAGGCCTCAGGTGCAAGATTTGGGCAATGACGAAGCCCACACTGAGCATGAGGCCAATGCTGAAACAGTGGAGAAGACAACTGAAGAACCTATGGCGGAGGAAACACAGCCAAAAAAGGTTCCTGTGGTGGTCTTGTCGTCAGAAGAGAATCCTGAAGGAAGAGACCAAGGCAATGGCGAAGAGAATCAAGATGCTGTTGTCGAAGAACATGAAGGTGGTACTGGCGAAGAACACCAGGATGACGCCAGCGAAGAACCACAGAATGACGCTGGCGAAAGACCCCAAGGTGAAGTTAACGAAGAACCACGAGTCAACGCTAGTACCGCCTCAGTTCAAGTCGAAGAACAACCAAACGAGGCACTCAGCATTCAACAGCCTCCAGTCCAAGATAATGCTATGGCAAGGGTCACCTCCTCAAAGCATAGGTCGAAAGAAGACTTGGAAATCTTGAAACGAACCGACCCTATCAGCTACCTCAATGCAATCGTCGAGAGTAAGAGTTCTTCCGACACCAGTCAGGAAATTCCTACTCTGTCGGGGAAATCTACTGAGACTTCTCCTCTTGATGATGCGTTGGCGAAGGTCAAGGCCCAGTTCTTCAAGAGAGATTTAATGAAGGCTTTAGAGGGGGACCCCACTGCTCCATCTTGCTTAAAAGAAGTTTTGAATGCTGTTGATTTCGATGCTGTAGCTCCAGAAATCTCGGACTTAATCATGGAATTACATTCTATGATTGACCAAGTCTCGGCGGATTACCGTCGCCAACGAACTTTCAACAGTCAGCTCGAAACGTTGCATGGCAAGAGCCTATCTGCATGGACTGCTGTCACAAGTTCGACTTCTCGAATTGCCGAGTTGTCGAAACAGAAAGCGTCTGCACAGGAAAGGTTCGATGCTATTGAGCGAGAGAATGTCTCCTTCCGAGCACAAATTGCAGAGATAGAGGCGAAGATAAACGCCAACACTGTGCTCCAGGAGGAAATTCTTTCGACCATCCCAGACGCTGAGAGCCAGACTGAGGTTAAGCAAGGCCTGGAGTTCGCTGAGAGGGCCCAAAGCCTCGACGCTCAAATTGCCAAACTGGAGCAAGAAAAATCTTGGTGCAAGAAGAGGTTGGATTTGCAGCATGCTAAGTATCTTCGTCTCAAGAATTCTCTTTCCTTTTGATTCTCTTATGTAATCATTTTCTGTAATCACTTCCGACAACTATTGCCATTTTGGCAGAAATTAATAAAAATTTCCATTTTGGCATTTCTATGGTTAATTTAGTTTATTATTTTATTTTTATCTCTTGAAGTATAGGCCTATATTTCTTCAAATATTTACCATTTACTCTCAAGAGCCTTTTATCACCACTTATCTCTTCGACTTCATAGGCTCCACCAGAAAAAGTTTGGATAACTCTGAAGGGTCCTTCCCATTTGGGTGACCATTTCCCCATGCTTCGATCCCGTCGATCCATGGGAAGAATTACCTTCCAAACTAAATCTTCAGGCAAAAACGCCTTAGGTTTTACCTTTCTATTATAAGAGTCTTCGACTCTTTTCTTCTGAAGCCTGAGCAAGTCGAGAGCGTGTAATCTCTCTTCGTCTAAATCCACCAATTCATCTAACATCATGTTCCAATAAACCTCAGAAGGAATCTCATAATGCCTCTGAACTCTTGCAGATTGAAGACAAATTTCTGCTGGCAATACTGCATCATGGCCAAAAGTTAGCCTATATGGTGTTGTACCAGTGGCTTCTTTTGGGGACGTTCGACAAGCCCATAAAATCTGATCTAACGTCTTATGCCAATTCTTTGGTTTCTTCCCAACATGCTTCTTTATCAAGCCAATTACCACTTTGTTAGCTGCTTCGACTTGACCATTCGCCTGTGCATAGTAAGGCGTGGATGTTAGGAGTTTGAAACCTGTTTCCTGAGCAAATTCCTGCATCTTTCGACCAGTGAAAACTGAACCTTGATCAGTTGTTATTGTCTCAGGGATTCCATACCTAAATATAATGTTCTTTTGAATAAATTCAATGACATTTTCTTGGTCTACATTGACTAAAGGGACAGCTTCGATCCACTTAGTAAAATAATCAATGCCTACCAATATGTACTTCTGACTCTTTGATGATGCTGGTCGAATCTCTCCAATAAGATCCAACGCCCATCCTCGAAAGGGCCAAGGCTTCACTATCGAGTGAAGTTCGCTTGCTGGTACGTGCTGGATGCCTGTATGAACTTGACACTCTTGGCAACCTTTGGCGAACTCAACACAATCTTTCAACATAGTGGGCCAATATAGTCCTTGTCGAAACAACAACCATTTCATCTTATGGCCTGCTTGGTGAGCCCCACATGCCCCAGCATGCGTAGTCGAAAGGGCTATGTATGCTTCAGTTTCACTTAAACATTTCAGCAACACCCCTTCAGGCGTCTTCTTGAATAACTCATTACCCATGAGTACAAAACTCAACGCCCTGTATTTTGTTTTTCGTTCTGTCGGAGCTCCTGGATTTTGAAGATAGTCCACAATGGGTTTCCTCCAATCCTGGTCTGACAAATTATCAATGAACGAAATCTCGAAGTTTGAGTGATCAGCGTATCCTAACCTTGTTGATTCCAAGTCTGTTGGTGATAGACAAGTCGCTCTTATCTTCTCTCGAACTTCGATTGCTCTTTGTAATCTCGTTTTTGAAATTTTATACCCAGATGCAATCTGTGCCAAGTCATTGGCTATTTGATTTTCGACTCTGGGTATGTGTCGAATATTGACACTTTCAAATTGTTTCAATAAACGATTTGCAATCACAAAGTACATAATGAGATTCTCTCTTATGCATTTATACTCCTTTGTGACTTGCTTGATGACTAACTCTGAGTCTCCCATTATTTCGACTCGAGTTGCCCCCAATTCCAACAATATTTCAAGGCCAGTAATTAGAGCTTCATACTCAGCCTCGTTGTTCGAACAAGAACCTTCGATTTGGTACTTGAATGTTGTTGGAATTTTGTCTGGAGAAATAAGCAGGACTCCTACTCCTGTTCCATTTTTATGGCTGGAACCATCGAAGTAGAATTTCCAAGGTTCTATCTCCACATAATTAATATCCTCGACTTGAATAGAGTGGTCGACTATGAAGTCTGCAACCACTTGTCCTTTTACTGCCTTAAGAGGCATAAAGGTCAAGGAGTATTCAGTCAATGCTAATGCCCACTTGCCAATTCGACTATGCAAGATAGGTTTCGACAACATATATTTGAAAACATCAAAATGAGACGAAACATAAACATCAACTGGTTTTATATATTGTTTGAGCTTTGTACAAGAGAAATACAGACATAGACACAATTTTTCAACTTCGCTATATCTAGTTTCTGCATCATTCAAAACTCGACTGAGATAATAAATGGGTCTTTCGACTCCATTCTCATCCTCTTGGGCTAACATACTTCCCAGAGTTTTATCAGATGCAGCTATGTACAATCTCATACTCCTATTGCTACAAGGAGGCACCAAAATAGGTGGCTTAGTGAGGTACCCTTTGATTTTGTCGAAGGCTTCTTGTTGCTCTTGCCCCCATTCGAACCCCTCCTTATTCAGTCGAAGTAAGGGTGAAAAGGCCTGAGCTTTCCCACTTAGGTTAGATATAAACCTTCTCAAGAAATTTATCTTGCCTAAGAGAGATTGCAATTCCTTCTTATTCGATGGCGCTTTCGCTTCCAAAATTGCCTTCGTCTTGTTCTGATTGATTTCGATCCCTTTCTTGTGGACAACGAAGCCCAAGAAATCTCCAGCTTTCACACAGAACGCACACTTCAAAGGGTTCATCTTCAGACCATGTTCTCTCATTCTTTCGAATGATTGTCGAAGGTGGTCAATGTGACTCTTCCTGGAAACAGATTTTATAACAATATCATCAATATAAACTTGCATAAACGTGTTAATAAAATCATGGAAGATAGTATTCATTGCTCGCTGGTACGTTGCCCCAGCGTTCTTTAGGCCAAAAGGCATCACTACCCATTCGTAAGTGCCTAAGGCCCCAGGACATCGAAAAGCTGTTTTCGACACATCCTCTTCAGCAATGAAAATTTGATTATATCCTGAATAACCATCGAGCATACTCAGGTATTCGTAGCCAGCGGCAGAATCGACTAGCATTTCCGCCACAGGCATTGGATATTCATCTTTGGGGGTGGCAGCATTCAGATCTCTGAAATCTATGCATACCCTTAATGTGCCATTTTTCTTAATTACTGGCACAATATTTGCAATCCATTCGACATACCTTGTAACACGGATGAATTTGCATTTCAGAAGTCTTTCGACCTCCGTTTTGATCTTCGACAATATTTCTGGAGCGAAGCGTCTTGGATTTTGCTTGATTGGCTTCTTTCCAGGTTTGATTGGCAACTGAAGTTCTACCAATCCTCTGTCGAGACCAGGCATTTCGTCATAATCCCATGCAAAACAGTCTTTAAACTCTTTCAGCAATTGGATTACTTCCAACCTAAGTTCTGGATCAATTTTGGCGCTGATGTAAGTTGGCCTATTCTCTGATCCTTCGCCTAAGTTGATTTCTTCTAAAGGGTCTTGTGCTAACATCTTAATGTTGTTCGCCAAGGGATCCTTTTCGAAGCCCAAAGGCTCATCGTCATAGATGGCGTCGAGCCTCTGTTCCTGCATTCCTTCTGTCGAGATATCGGGAGGTTCTGGGTCAAAATCTTTTCCAGGACCTATATCTGGTGGCTCTGGGTCGAAATCTTTTCCAGGACCTGCAGAAGGTAGTGCTTGGTCATTGGCCTTGGTGGCCATGTATTTTACTTCGGCTTCGAGAGCCGTTATCATCTTGGTTTCAGCCACATAGGCCGAAATTCGTTTCAGAGATTGTGACTCAGTCATTATCACTGAATTCACTTCCCCAACCAGTTGGTTGGATACCAGTTAGCCCACTGAATTCTATGTGTGACACGTCCTCTCTGTCCCATTGGAAACCATGCTCAGGATGCAGGTATAGGGAACAAAAGGTGTTTGGCGCTGGCGCCATGTCGAAATCAGGAGCTGGACATGGCCCTATGTGAGCCAAGTTTTTGTCGAAATCTGTCACACCCAAGTGGTTTACTTCGCCAAGGTAGTAACTCTGATCAGCCTCTATGTTTTCGACCAACCCATCTGGGCGCCATAGAAGCAGTCTTTGATGCATCGATGAAGGCACAACACCTACACCATGTATCCACTCACGACCTAACAAAAGGTTGTAGTTAGGTTTGGCTGAAATGACCATGAACATTGTTGGTCGAAGGATCGACCCAACTTTTATGTCGAGCTGGATCACTCCCATGGTGGTCCCAATGCCTCCCTCATAGTTGGACAGGACCATATTGTGAGGCTTTATTTCTTCATCCCTTTTGCCAATCTTTATTAGCACAGAATGAGGGATAATATTGATAGTGGCCCCACAGTCGACCAATATCTTGTTCACAGTGGTCTCTTCGAGCTTGGCCCTTATGAACAAAGGTTTGAGGTGATTCTTCATCGCCTCTGTGGGTGGCTCGAAGAAGCCATTTTGTTCTTCTGTAGTGCCATTGTCCATGACAAAATAGCACACTGGCCTGTGTCTGGCCATTTCTTGTTCCATCTCCCAGTCACTGGTTTCGACTTCTACTTGTCGATTGAATTCCCTAGGCAGCATTGAAACAACGTTCACCATTATGTCCAGGGTATCGTCGGACTCAGCATCATCTTCGTCTTCGACTTCGCTCTGGTTAGGCCAAACTAGCCTGTTGGTAACTGGTTCTCTCTCAAGAGGCTTTCTTTGTTTCCTTTGAGGCACATTCGAACTAGTTTCAGCCTTAGGTTCATTGGCAGCCTCCCTTTCAGCTTTTCGCCTTCTTTGATACCTCCTCCATTGGGATCTCGACATAGGATTTTTTCCCTTGTAGTTGCTGGACACTTGAGCAACCTTGGGTGCAGCAACTTGAGGATCTTTCTTCTGAATTAAAGAGGAACCCCTTGGCACTTCGAAAGAATGCCATTTCTCTTCACTTGGCCTTTTCCGGCCGGATGTTTTGTACCAAGTGTCTACTGGTACATTTGTTGGAGGCCTAAAAGTCAAAGGCCTCTTGTCTTGATTAGAACCCCTTCTGGGATCATGTCGAAGGTTAGAATTCTCCCTTCTCTTGTTCGCTGCTCTCACTCCTTGGATGTGCTCAGCAGCTTTTTTATCAAAGATAGAACTACATCTTGGACATAGCATGACCTCTGATTTCTTCTTCTGGCATCTTTGTAAAAAATCTGCCAAGTTTTCGTTTTCCTTAGGGAAAGCCGTTTTATTTGCCTGCTCTTGCCTTATGGCTTCTTCTGACGCTTTAGGGTCAGAAAGTTCAACCATGTTGATGTTCATGGTATCCTTAGTAGCAAGAGTTAGTTGTTTCATTTGTGTTTCCAGTTTCTCCGTCTGGCCTTGTACAGTGGCCAATTGGGAACTGGGCTTTGGTCCAGTTGTTTGTACTTCGACAGTCTTCGACTTTGGATCTTCGACCGCTTTCTGGACAGCCTCGATTGTCTTCCTGGATAAGTTTCCAGAAAAACTGCCAAAGATTGGCATGTTGATGTGGTCCTTAGAGACTTCGACCATGTTAATGCTTGGCTTCTTCGACTGGATCTTGGTAGCCTCTATCATGTTCACCTCAGAGGGTTCTGCATAGTGGGCTTCAGCCTTCATTGGGTTGGAGTCGACAGCCATGGGGGATTTGTCAGCAAACTTTAATCTCCCTTCCTCAATAGCGTCTTGGACAAGATTCCTGAAAAGAAAACATTGAGAAGTTTTATGGCCCAGAAAATTATGATATTTGCAAAAACCTCTCTTCTTTCTTTGATCAAGAGGAGGCACTTTTACCCCAGGGGGTACTATCATTTGGCCATCTTTAACTAGCAAGTCGAATATTTCATCACATTTTGTGATGTCAAAACTATAAGTCTTTTTTGGGAACCTATCATTGGTCTTGTCTGGACCAATGGGATTTTTCCCATTTGAGGGAACTAACTGTTTACAAGAGTATGGAGGCCCTTGTTTCAGTTCTGCTAAATCGACCTCTCCTTCCTCGACAGCTAAAGTATCGTCGAAGGATTCTAGCTCTTCGTCATCCATCTCAACGTAAGCTATTCTCTCTCTCTTGTGAGTTTTTGTTGCCTTAGCCTTTTCAGCTTTAAGGCGTTCGACTTGTCGAACTCTATCGGCCAGTTGGGCCATGTCTCTTAGGTACTGGGTATCTAGCTTCTTCCTAATGGAATAGTCTAAACCGCCTGCGGCCATTTCGACCAGCTCATGTTCTGGCACTTGTGTGAAACATCTCGCCTTAAGCAACCTAAACCTATTTAGATATTCGTCTATAGGTTCAGTGAAACGTCTCTTAACACTCGCCAGTTCTTTCAGGCTTATCTTGGTTTGCCCCATATAGAATTGTTCATGGAACAATCTTTCCAATTGGGTCCAATGGTGGATCGAATTGGGGGGGAGAGTTGTAAACCAAGTAAAAGCGTTCTTGGTTAAGGAACTTGGGAAGTATTTGATTCTTAGGTTTTCATTATTTGAAATGTCTCCTGCTTCGATCAAATACCTAGCCACATGTTCGACAGTAGATTCTGTCGTGTCCCCAGAGAACTTAGTAAATTTGGGGACTTTGGTTCTAGGGGGTAAGTCAGTTTGTAACACATATTCTGACAATGGAGATGTAAAGTTGGGCCTTCGAAAGCCCATGTTCATTCCATTCTGAGTCATGATCCTTTCGATCATGGTTGCCAGATTGTTTTCCAACCCCATGTTTTGGTATTGGACATGCTGAACCACTTCGTCAGCATTTTGGTTTCTGTTAACTAACCTAACCTCTGGGGCTATTACCCTAGGTTCTTCGACAGGTTGTTCTACAGGCTGTTGGGCCTGATTAATGGTGGTTTCTTCCTCTACAAATATCCCCTGATTTCCTCTTATTTGCGCCCTTTGGGGCTGTCGAATAGGTGGGGGTACTCCAAAGAAGTCAGCCAAACGCGTCATTTGCGCTGTAACTTGTTGATTCGACTGAGTAGTATTTTGTATTAGAGGATTTAGCACTGTACTCAAAGTTTGTGCCAACATTTGCACCATATCATGGTTGCTTTCGTCCATCTGTTGCCTCAAGACTGCTGTCGAGGCATTTGTAAGGCCATGGGCTACTTGGGACGTTCCTCCTAAGAGTTGGGTCCTATTTCTATTCGCCATGCCTACTCCAGAGCCTTGGAGTGGCGAAGTGGCACTCACGAAAGGGTCGGAATAAGTGGACGCAGCATTCGTCAGGCTTGCCAATTCAGAAGTTGGCATGCCATAGAATGGAATAAATCCTGGGGGAACCACTGGCCTTGGGCCAGTATTTCCCCTTGGAGGGGGGGTTCCCAAAGTCATTCTGGGGCCTGCAAACGAAGTTGTTGGCCCCGTGGTTGTGACTGACACTGCTGGCATCGAACCAACATTCGTCGCTTCACTAACGGTCATATTAACCGTTGCTCCCACACTCGTTTGTGGGATTTCATTGTTGTTTGGCGGATTCGCCATCTCTTCCCTTCTTCTGGCAGTATTATTATCGTTGGTGTATATTCTACCACTCCTCAATAACATACAACTCGAAAAGATGAGATTTTTCAACAATCAACACACAGTCCCACCGGGTGTGCCAATTTGTTTACCTGGGGATTTGGTAAACAACCGCTGATCCTCCAAATGGTTACTTATTTGGTTACTCGCAGGATCGATCAGATTGATCCTATGGACATAGGTTGATTTTGAAGTTTAATTAACGTGGATAAGGCTTTAAGTAAATTGGTTAAAGTAAATTGCATAAAGGAAAAGGCTTGGTAAAATAAACAAGGCTGGAATGTAAAGGTTCGACAGGAATCTTAAAGGGAAAAGCATGTAAAATACTGGAAAAGTAAATGACTTGAATTGATTAAATTGGTGTTTCACACATACATTTCTCAACAATTCGTTCGCTCACACTGGGTACTTGAATCTAAATGAGTGACTATGTATCTATTGTGAACACACGCGAGAAACTACACGTCTACTCCTATTTATACAAAAACATTCCAAGTAACCGTCGGGCAGTTACACTGCTTCGAGATCAAGCCACTTGTCACGTTCTCCATGCTCGACGCTCCAGATCCTTGCACGTTCGCACGTAGTAACTGCTGGAAACCGTTTTCCCTCCAAAGCTTTGAATTTCAAACTGTTCCACTCTGGACCATCGAACACGTTCGTCAAGAGATGTCTTCGACGAAACTTCTTCGACGTCGAAGGCAATCAGCCTTCTTCCTTGGAAGAAATCTTCTAAGGATTCGGCCATCTTTCGACGGGCACTTCGACAGGCTTAACCAGTCGAAAGCATCTTTCAGCTTTTAATGGCTGTCATCAATTGAAACAAAGGTGTCGAATTCAGGAGCCAACAGTAAGTCCTCATGATCCGGGAACCTGGCATGAGGGTAGCTTCTAAGGTGTCTTCCCATTGCTCCGGTGATCACCATGTCCCGAACCTCGAATTGACCCGAACAACTCCAACGGTGGTGCTACCTACCTCTCAATGATGGGATGGCACTACTTTAAGGACATTTACACAGACGAATTCCTTAGGGTAGGTAGATTCTCATGGGTACTTGCTCTTTTCAAAGACAAATCAAAATACTTTTCACACCTTACACTTTTCAAAAAGCTTTCAAAACAACTTTTCAAACACTCTTGAGGACTGATACAAGAGTCAATCTGAAACTTTCAAAGAAACTTTTTTTTTCAAACCCACTCACACTCTGAAAAGCAAACATTTTGAAAACACAATGAGCAAGTATCTAAGAGCCCATGGATAACCATGGATAGAAAGGGTGCTAACACCTTCCCTTTCTATAATCTACCTCCCGAACCGAGAGACATCTCTTTAAGGAATTTTTCTGTGCTTTTGTCCTTTCCATTTGGAGAAAATAAAAGACGGTGGCGACTCTTGCTTACCGCGACATTTCGCGAAACCAGCTTTAAACAGTCAGTTCCAGATCCACCGATCACAGAACTGGCGACTCTGCTGGGGACATCTTTAAAGTGAGGTGTACCTTAGGACTAAGATCACTGTGTTTTCAATTGTTTTGACTTGTTTGCTTTAAATTGTGGGTACTGTCTTGGGAGTTCTATAGATCCTAACCCGGATCTGGGGATACCTTCTTAGAAAGTAGCAACAAGGCTGTGAGGGAACTGTGCGGGGTATACCGACATGGTTGAAGTAGTCTGCTACGTTGATGTGGCACTTTGGTGTGTACCGGTAACCCTTGAGTCAATCAAGGAGAGTACGGGGCCTCCGCGTGGTGTCGTGAAGCATCAACAGACCTTAGGAACCTTAAGTGAACTATCTTGGCCTCTTTAGGGTAGTGAGATAACTGACTTTGGTGCAGTCCGAGGTTGGTTGATACTCGATACTACACTCAATTGAGGGTTGCTTTCCTGGAATATTTCGGTCGCCAGTTCAGTGGCTAAATCGAAACGATGAACAATGAAAGCAATCCCGTGATATTGGGACCCTTAGAACCCGGTTACTTTGATAGGACAGGTTGAACCCACCAACTTCAAGAGGGTAATACCCAGACCTCATGCTGGCCTAAACTCTAAGGGCTCTTTTGTGTGACTTGTGTGCCTTCGTACTTGACTATTTGCATGCTTGTTGTCTGACACTTGAGCTTCTTGCAGGTTTTGTTTATAGTTCTTAATTAGGACTCATAACAAGGTCTACCGAGTTTCTTGCAGGTTTCGTTTATAGTCCTTAATTAGGACTCATGACAGGTTTCACTTAAGTTTCTTGCAGGTTTTGGTTTGCAGTCCTTAATTGGGACTCATAACAGGGTTACCTACATTACCCCATGCATAGCATAACATCATACCATTGCATACATCCTAACCAATTTCAAGGATCTCAAGGGCTTGTGATGCAGGTCATGGTGAATCAACTATCCCAGCAAGGGGCAAAGAGGATTTATCTTCCTCTAGCCAAGGTTGTCAGGGGCTATGACCCACTGGATATGGTGAGCCTTTGACCCTTGAAGAAGGATTCTCAACAACATGAAGTTCCTTCAATCAAGCTACCGGTTTCCAATTCTAACAAACTGTCTTGTTTATCCCGCGAGGTCCTTGAAAACATTGCATGCATATCATACATCTCATTGCATTGCAGGTATCCCTTTGACAGGTTGCTTACCCCTCTTCGCTGTTTATTTCAGCCGATCGTCATGAATCCTGAATCATCAACTGAGCAGTCCATCAAGGCCCTCCAGGCTCAGAATGCCCAGTTCCAAGGGCTGATCTTGAATTTGACCCAGGGGCAGCAAGATCTGAAGGCTTTGCTCTTGAAGAAGGACAAGAAAAAGAAGAGGACTGTTTTGTTCAGCCCTAGGCGCAGATCAGGGAACACACGGCAGACTGAAACTGAGAGGACTACTCCATCTGTGAGGGAAAGCAGTCACCATGGGAGAGAGGTGCCTAGTCCAGTGGTCTCCGACAACGAGACAGATTTCAACGACGAACAATAACCTCCTGCCGAAGACAAGTATAAACAGTTGGAGGATAGGCTGAGTGCTATGGAAATCCAACAGGTACCCGGGCTGGATTTTGGAGATCTGGGTCTGTCAACTGGTGTGATTATTCCTCGGAAGTTCAAAGCACCATCCTTTACCAAGTATGACGGGGCGTCTTGTCCCAAGTTACATCTCAGGTCCTATGTTCGGAAGATTCAACCATATACGGTGGACAAGAATTTGTGGATCCACTTCTTCCAGGAGAGTCTTTCAGGGACTCATCTCGAATGGTTCTATCAGCTAGATGGGACCAAGGTTCGTAACTGGGAGGAGTTGGCTACTGCTTTCTACAAGCAGTATCAATATAATGCCGACCTTGCTCCTACGCGTACCCAACTCCAGGGTATGTCGTTAGGATCAAGTGAAGGTTTTAAAGAATATGCACAGAAATGGAGGGATCTTGCTGGAAGGGTACAACCACCTCTGACTGATCGGGAACTTGTCGATATGTTCTTGGGGACCCTGTCTGGTCCGTTCTACAACCATCTAATTGGGAATTCGTCTGCTGGATTCACAGATCTTATCTTGACTGGAGAGCGAATAGAAGCTGGCATCCGGTCTGGGAAAATTCAAGAGGCTGCACCTTCTGATAAAAAGCCTCATCATGGAAAGAAAGAATCCAATGCTGTGCACGGTAAAAAGAGCCATCATGAGGCAGGGGCAATCCAGATCTCCAATCCCGAATCTGCTCAACAAGGACAGGGGCAGCAGCGAAAGGAGAAACGACAGTACACCAAAATCAACATGTCGCTGGATCAAGCACTGCAACAAATGTTGAAGGCAGGGCTGATCACCTTAAGGGCTCCTCTCCGGAATCCGAACACTTCTGCTACCAACTATCATCCCAATGATAGGTGCGCATATCATTCTGATAGCCCGGGGCATACTACGGACAACTGCTGGCCCCTCAAGAACAAGATTCAAGACATGATCGATGCCGGGGAGATTCAGTTTGAAGTGCCTGAGACTCCGAACATAATCACTGCTCCGTCGCCCAATCATTGAAGCCTTTTGTCTATTTGAATTTTTGAGTTGTATTTTTCTTTGCTTATACAAACAATTAATGTCATAGCAAACTCTTTTATCAATGCATCGCATATGTCTGTTTTGGGAATTAATACAATTGTTTTCGTTATGTTCAAATTTCTTTCCATATTTTTTCTGATGTCAACTCTGGATCTAAAGTTCTAAGCCTCTTGAGGGAGGATGACGAAAACGATACCATGATCTTTACAGTATGCTTTTGAACAAACCCCGCTGATGAGGTACAGGCATTGTTTCAATTCCTAAACACTGGAGTAATAAGGATGATAATCCCTCGTCAACCCCTCTGAGCCAAAGAAGTAGGAGTTTTTATTTTCGAAAATTGAAACCCTTAATCATAACCTGGGGCAGGGTAGTCTCTCAGTTGATCCAAGTGCATAACGAATGGCACTAAAGAGGTCCTTACAAAACGAAGAAAGACAGTGATGGTTCCGAATAATCAATAAAGAAAGGCAGTCATTATCTCAAAAAATCATAAATGAAAAGCCCAAAAAGTCAAAACCAATGAAGGAGACTTACCAAACTGGGGCATCCCGCTGACTGTAATTCCAAAAAAGGAAACAGTTCAGGAAAAAAAAGAAAGGGATAACAAAAAATCAGACAGGAAAGAGGTCTTACAAACCCTCAGCAAAAAAGGAGATGACTGCCTATTCGAATAAACGTTCAATATCCGAATCATCACTAGTATATCAAAGCAAAGACTCAAACAAGGTCTAACGTATGATCAACTGAGTTTAGGTTTGGAGAACATCACGAAGAGCGGGTGGGTACAAATAAAATTTGAGCCTTTATCCTTTGTTTCTTAAACCGTGAACCAAGCCACGTTATAACCCTTAAAAGTCCTAGCTGAAGCATGGGTTGGTTCGAAAGCATACTGTTACAAAAGGTATCCTGACTCCTTAAGGCCTACGGTAAATACGGAGTTGACATCACGTTTTACAAACAATCACTTGTTTTATGAAAAAAAAATGCATTTTCAAAATCTTCAAGACAGACATAGGCTTTGCATTTTTAACATAACTTTGTTTGCATATGACTTTTTGTTTGAACAACAGGAAAATTCGCACGACGAATGCCTAATGAGCAGAAGCATTTCCAATCAAGGGGCATGATATAATCATGATATATTATCTGGGGCAATCCAATCAAGATTCGGAGAATCTCTCAAAGGCCAAATAGCCTAGGGCAAATCTCCGCCTGAGTCACTTGGGGCATCCTAGCAACGAATCTTGCCTGATCAAGCACTCTCTGGTGGCATGACAAAACCCTTCTAACAGGGGCAACTCCCTACTTTCAGAGCATGGACATAGTCGAAAAAAATACTACGCAAAGTCAAAGACCCGCTAGGTTGACACACCTAGGCAAAAATAAGGGCTTCCCGGCGAACCAAAAGGGTTCGGGCAAAATGAAGGGTTGAAATGAAAAATTTGTACACCCGGCAAGTCGAAAACCTGAAAAGGCGGCTTGGGCAAAAATGGGTATCCCGGTGGACTGAAAACCCGAAAGGGCGGTCCAGGCAAAAATTAGGGATAAAAGCGTAATACTATGTCTCATTGATCACTTTGCATCCAGAATCCGGTATCTACATCAAGATCAGACGGCATCGATCAGTCAGCTTCACCTTCAACCAAGGTCATCAAGTGATGAGACGCTCGGAGTTATAAAGGCAATAGCAGAGTTGAAACCCAGTGGATCATTCATTTCACACAGCTGTTTTATTTTCTTTTGTATAAAATTTGTATAAACTCTTTTGCTCGGCGGCGTTCTCTTACTAGGACGTCAGCCTCTTGTATACAAAACGCCTATTTACAGGCCACTCAAAAAATCAATACAAATATACTTTTCAGTTAAAATGTGCCAATTGTTTTTCTTTTTCTGTTTTGTTTTGCGAAGAACGTCCAAGGTTCAATTTGTGATATATGCATTGACAATAATTTGCTAACTCATAAATATTTGCATACGAAACAAAGGATTAATTACAGGTGACATTAGAAACAGGGGCAATAAGGAGTTGTCTAAGCAATCTAATTGTTCTATCCTCCAAAGTACCAAGGTAGGTTCAGCTAAAGAACATAACCAGGCATCTTAAATTCCCCAGAGAGTGAGCCAGCAAGTCAGTGCACTCCTCTCCAAGCAAAGTTATCAGACCTTAAGGAAGTTGGGTGTCCTCCAGCAGATCTCAACATTCCCCAGCAGTACATGTATTCTTAACAAGCATCCCCGGCAGTCTTGGTCTAAAGATTGTTCCCCGGCGGTATATCAAACATTCAGCGGTGTCATTTCCCCCAATACATCTCAAAACTTCCCCAGAAGAATCCAATCCAGTTTCCCCCGGAAAGTTAGAAGTCATCTCCCCAAGCAGTAAGCTTATCCCCAGTAGATTCTGGAAGCGTATCCCCCCGCAAAGCACGAACGCGTCGTCCGGCTTTATTTAAAGAGTTATTTCCTTAACAGGATATAACTGGGTTATCCTCAGCCAAAAGCCACGGAAAGATCATCGTCGACAAAGTCTTATCATCCCCAGCGAAGTCTATTAACACTTCCAACATGACAATGGTATCCCCAGCGAAGTTACCATCAACATCTCAACCAGAGTACCTCTCTCCCCACAGAGTATTGTCCCCCAGCCAGATCGCTAGAATAATTTTTTCTCCGCAGAGTAATCTCTCCAACAAGTTTATTCCCCCAACGGAGTCATCTTCTCCTACCGGTTTATTCTTGCAACCATCACTCCCCAGTGGAAACACTATTCTCTAACATCAGCCCAAGATACGACTTCCCGGCACCCGTCAAGGATTCACTTTCCTAGACAAAAACATACATAAAACATCATTATAGCATGCATAAACGCATCATATCATACGAATCTCATATATATTGAGAACATCATTGCTTGATCCATATCATGCATTGCATATGGCTGACCTTTACATTTCAGGAAAGATCCAGTTAAAGTTCTCAAGCTACATTTCAAGACCTAGACCGGTTCAGTTAAATCGACTCTAAGATTTTCCTGATGCTTATCCAGTCAAAGGCCTTCTCTGGTTCAGTCAGATCGACCCTAAAGATCTCCCTGATGCTTATCCAGTTGAAGATATTTCAAGACCTAGACCGGTTCAGTTAAATCGACCCTAAGATTTTCCTGATGCTTATCCAGTCAAAGGCCTTCTCTGGTTCAGTCAGATCGACCCTAAAGATCTCCCTGATGCTTATCCAGTTGAAGATATTTCAAGACCTAGACCGGTTCAGTTAAATCGACCCTAAGATTTTCCTGATGCTTATCCAGTCAAAGGCCTTCTCTGGTTCAGTCAGATCGACCCTAAGATCTCCCTGATGCTTATCCAGTTGAAGATATTTCAAGACCTAGACCGGTTCAGTTAGATCGACCCTAAGATTTTCCTGATGCTTATCCAGTCAAAGGCCTTCTCTGGTTCAGTCAGATCGACCCTAAGATCTCCCTGATGCTTATCCAGTTGAAGATATTTCAAGACCTAGACCGGTTCAGTTAGATCGACCCTAAGATTTTCCTGATGCTTATCCAGTCAAAGGCCTTCTCTGGTTCAGTCAGATCGACCCTAAGATCTCCCTGATGCTTATCCAGTTGAAGATATTTCAAGACCTAGACCGGTTCAGTTAAATCGACCCTAAGATTTTCCTGATGCTTATCCAGTCAAAGGCCTTCTCTGGTTCAGTCAGATCGACCCTAAGATCTCCCTGATGCTTATCCAGTTGAAGATATTTCAAGACCTAGACCGGTTCAGTTAAATCGACCCTAAGATTTTCCTGATGCTTATCCAGTCAAAGGCCTTCTCTGGTTCAGTCAGATCGACCCCAAGATCTCCCTGATGCTTATCCAGTTGAAGATATTTCAAGACCTTGTCCGTTTCAGTTAAGTCGACCCTAAGATTTTCCTGATGCTTATCCAGTCAAAGGCCTTCTCTTGGTTCAGTCAGATCGACCCTAAGATCTCCCTGATTCTTATCCCAGTAGAAGACACCCAAGATTTTTCTCAACGAGCGTTGTTGAAGTTAAAGTCGCCCAAGATTCTCTTATCATTCATGCTAAGGCAGTAACCATCCCTGGTTCATTCATCGCCGTTTGAAGCTCCAGACTCAGCTCCTGTAACCAGTCAGGACACATCTATACCAAGCATCTGAAATCAACTCCTGCAACTTGTCAGGTACTCATGTTTCTTTTGCAGGTATGCAGGTTCTCGCTAAGGAATCTCCTACGCGATCAACATCCAGATGGCATCTATAAGCCCATCATCCTATTCATCAACCTCTAAATGGCATCTATAAGCCCATTTCCATCACACTGCTATTATGTGAGCGCAAATTTCTGGGCACTCTAGTGTCCAATCATCTTCTACCCTCGGATTACGAAAGGCACGTCAGCCAATCTGCATCCTCAGGTCTAAGAAGATTGAACAGGGGCAACTGTTGTACCCCAAAATTTGCCCTCCCATATTTTTCAAGAAATTGCCAAGCCAAGTCACAAAATTCCCCAAGGGTGGCACAGTCCAACTGTCTCCTATACAGTCAAAACTAGGGTTTGTGTTCTGATCAAGAAAATGAAGTTTTCAAGGGCCCAATCATATGGTCAAGTATCCTCATATCAAGTTTCAAGGCATTCAGCTCAAAATTGCACAGTCAAAAACCCTAATTGCACTACAGTCAACTGTAGGGGCAAAATGGTCATTTGGTAGTCAAAAGTTCAAATTTTTGGTCAACATCTCATTTTGAAGCCACAAACATCATTTGATCAATGCTTGATCATGATTCTCAAAACTTGGCTCAAAAATCATCAAGATGCAAAAGTTTCTATTTTTGGACAGTTGAAAAAGTCAACTGAAATTGACTAGGGCATAACTTTCACATGGATTATCAGAAAAATTCCATCCAAAGCTCATTTTGAAGAGAAAGACATTTCCTACAACTCATCTTCATACTTCAAGTCCAAGAAATGCTCTCACAAAAAGTTATCAATTTCAACATTATAGGTCATTTTCAAAAGTCAACAAAAAGGGACTTTAAGTCAAAGGCCATAACTTGAGATTGGTAAATCAAAATGACATGGGACCGAAGACATTGTTTAGAGGACTTCAAGACCTTTCTAAAATGTCCAAGAACATGAGCAAAGCTTAAAAATTGAGCAAGTTTTGCATTGGAGAAGTTGGGAAATTTTTGTGAAATGGCCAAAATCATTTATCCTTGAAATCTCACTTTTGACAAAAAGGGCCCACTTTTTCCACTTGAATTGACTTGGCCATGCTTCCCACGTGTCCCATCTTTTATTTCAGATTTTTTTTATTAATTTTTTCATTTTTATTGATTTTATTGGATTTAATTAATTTTAAATCTTTTAAAATCAAAAGAAATTCAAAAAAATTAATTTAAAGGGATATTTTGCTTTGATTAACCTTGAAGCATCATTATGTGCCTACCATTTTTCGTGCTAAGGCTCAAACAAGGCAAGAATTCAAATTTGAATCAAAAATGGAAAGTTGGTTATGGTGGTTTATGTGAAAATCCAATACATCAAAGCAAGGCTTTATTGACCATAACTATCATTCATACACATGGCCTAAGAGATATACAAGTGATCAGAAGTCATTGGACACAACAGGCTGCACCAGAACACAAGAAAATCACAACCTAAAAAGTCCCCAAAAAACAAAAAAACACATTTGAACTTTTCAAGAAAAAAAGCAAAACTGTAAACCTACTTGCAGCACGTTTTAAGCCTCTATTCCAATCAAAAACACATTCCTTGCATTGCCAGGAATCTCCAGCAATCAAAATCAAGCCCAAACGCGCAAAGAAGCATCCCCACGACACCCCACGGTTTGTCCAAAATTTGAAAATCAAAACTCCATTTCCATGCCTTTTTAATTCATTTTAAATATTGCTATGCATTGCTGATGTTATTACCAAGCTTCCTGTATGCTTTAATTTGACTGTAAGGCCACAAAATGCAAATCACCATGGGAGACATCTAGGTTTTCCGAAGCTTTCAATTTGGGGTTTCTCACATACGCAAAAATTGGAACCTCAAACTGCCATGGTTGAATTGAGGAAGATGAGACGAATCCAATGGACCCCTCGCGCCTAATTTATGTCTAACGAGGAGCTAATCGCTATTATTTGCAGGCTTGTATTTTGGGGGGGGGGGGGGTTTAAAACCCCCGCTACATGTTTGTTATTTTGCAGAAAAGGTAGAAGACGATGGCGTGGCAACCGGGCATTAGACCATTCAAAATTCCGCGCGCGTTTTTTTAATTCCCAGGATTTATTTGCTTATCAATATAATATTAAGTGTTTATTGTTATGTCAATTGAAACAGCTGGCTCAGATGGCAACGTGTTAGTGGATATTCCCAGAAGGCACGAGTTCGAGTCCTGGTTCAGGCATTTTTTTCACCTTTTTCATAATTAACATGTTTCCTTTGTTTTTCACCTTTTTTTTATACTTTTAATCCTAATTTAATTTATATTCAAATAATTTTCTCATGCATTTAAAAACTCACAAAAAATATTTTCCTTTTGCAATTTAATCAGAAAAATGTTTATTTAATTTTTGACATTAAAAATAATATTTTTGCATGCATATTTAATTAATTGTTAAATAATCATTAATTTGACTTTTATTTGCTTTTAGTTATCAAAATTGATCCAAAAAAAACACCAAAAAATAATTACTCTATCATTAAATTAATTTAACTAACATTTTCGTAAAATCCCAAAAAAATAAATATAATTAACACTTTTATTATTATTATCTTTATTTTGTAAATAAACCATAATTGAATTAGTTTTTAATTAGGTCATTTTAACATTCTTTTTAATAATTAAAATAAATTTAGACTTAGGCTTTTCTTTTGACATTTTAATTTCTTTTTCTATTTTATTTCATAAAAAAACATAAAAAAACAAAAACATCAAAAAAATAAAAAATAAAATAACTTCTTTTCTTTAATCATTAATTAATTTAATAATTTCAATTCAATTCCTTAAAGGGTCCAACGCCCTCGCACTCGATTCTTATTTCTTTTCGCACATTTATTTTTATTTCTTTTGTGGATATAATGTATTTGCCCCAAAGCCTTGTAATAGATAATTAGGATATTTACCTTCCGCATTTTACTTATTCAAATCGGGTCTTTATTTAATTTGGCGATGTAGACCCACGCCTTGTAATAGCGTAGGACTTTTATTTTCCGCACTTTAAATTCCCGCACCTTTAACTGTTAAACAATAACATGAAAGAATGAATGCCCAAAAATAAAATCAAAACGTAGATCACCAATGCATGACAAGACAAACAATAAACTGAAAATGACACACAATTCACACACCACCCCTAGGGTACGCTTCACTGTTGCCTTGCCCCTCGAAAGGTGATCGTCGAGTAGAGGATGTCTTAGTAAGTCCTCATGATCCGGGAACCTGGCATGAGGGTAGCTTCTAAGGTGTCTTCCCATTGCTCCGGTGATCACCATGTCCCGAACCTCGAATTGACCCGAACAACTCCAACGGTGGTGCTACCTACCTCTCAATGATGGGATGGCACTACTTTAAGGACATTTACACAGACGAATTCCTTAGGGTAGGTAGATTCTCATGGGTACTTGCTCTTTTCAAAGACAAATCAAAATACTTTTCACACCTTACACTTTTCAAAAAGCTTTCAAAACAACTTTTCAAACACTCTTGAGGACTGATACAAGAGTCAATCTGAAACTTTCAAAGAAACTTTTTTTTTTCAAACCCACTCACACTCTGAAAAGCAAACATTTTGAAAACACAATGAGCAAGTATCTAAGAGCCCATGGATAACCATGGATAGAAAGGGTGCTAACACCTTCCCTTTCTATAATCTACCTCCCGAACCGAGAGACATCTCTTTAAGGAATTTTTCTGTGCTTTTGTCCTTTCCATTTGGAGAAAATAAAAGACGGTGGCGACTCTTGCTTACCGCGACATTTCGCGAAACCAGCTTTAAACAGTCAGTTCCAGATCCACCGATCACAACTGATGATAAACTACCAACATTCACTGAGGGTAGCAAAAAGATAACAAACACCAACTTTATCTGATGGTGATCTACCAACTTTCACTGAAGGTAGAAAGATAATATATCATAGCATCACCGTTCACTGAAAATGAACTACCAACATTCACTGAGGGTAGCAAAAAGATAATAATCATCTACGTTCACTGCCAATGACCTACCAACTTTCATTGAAGGTAGAAAGAGAAAATATCATAGCATCACCGTTCACTGACGATGAACTATCAACATTCACTGAGGGTAGCAAAAATATAACAAACACCAACTTTCACTAATGGTGATCTACCAACTTTCACTGAAGGTAGAAAAAGAATATATCATAGCATCGCCGTTCACTGACGATGAACTACCAACGTTCACTGAGGGTAGCAAAAAGATAACAATCATCAACGTTCATTTCCAATGACCTAACAACTTTTAATGAAGGTAGAAAGAGAAAATACCATAGCATCACCGTTCACTAACGATGAATTACCAACGTTCACGGAGGGTAGCAAAAAGATAATAAACACCAACTTCCACTAATGGTGATCTACCAACTTTCACTGAAGATAGAAAGAGAATATATCATAACATCGTTGTTCACTGACGATGAACTACCAACGTTCACTGAGGGTAGCAAAAAGATAACAATCATCGACGTTCACTGCCAATGACCTACCAACTTTTACTGAAGGTAGAAAGAGAAAATATCATAGCATCACCGTTCACTGACGATGAAATACCAACGTTCACTGAGGGTAGCAAAAAGATGACAAACACCAACTTCCACTGATGGTGATCTACCAACTTTCACTGAAGGTAGAAAGAGAATATATCATAACATCGCCGTTCACTGACGATGAACTACCAACATTCACTGATGGTAGAAAAAAGATAACAATCATCGACGTTCATTGCCAATGACCTACCAACTTTCACTGAAGGTAGAAAGAGAATATATCATAGTACCGTCGTTCACTAACGATGAACTACCAACGTTCACTGAGGGTATCAAAAAGATAACAAGTTTCCCTAAAATTCTGGCATTTAGCCTAGAACGGGTCTCAACTTCTTCTTTAACCGAGGCACTTTTCCTGGAAAGGGTAATATGTAAGTTGTCTCAAATAAAGAGACTTCCACTTGCTAAGATTTCACAGCGAGTTGTTTTTGCGAATTTGAAAGTCTTACCACCCACTGGCTTAAACTGATGACGGAATGCAAACTATCCACTCATAGAGGAGATAGCAAAAAAGTTACGTCAACTTTTACAGGGAAGCATAAGTTGCTCAAATAAAGAGACATGCTACTTGTTTTCATGGAGGACTGTAAAAATGAAATGAATTTCTGGGGATAAAAATATGACTTCCTGGGGAAAGAAATATGGCTTCATGGGGAAAGAAATATGGCTTTCTGGGGAAAGGCCACGATATTCTTGCTAAGGAGATAAAGTCTTCTCGTGCAAAATAAATGCACCAACCAAAACTCGAAGTTTTCATAAATCCAAAGTAAATAATATTGTTGTAGAACCACAGATTTAAACTAGAAATAAACTAGAATGAAACAGCCAACCAAAAGACATCCTTTGAGAAACAAACTCAAGAGGGAAAACCAAATCCATCCAAACAAGGAGCTGTACAGGAAGGCTAAAGAAAAAATATTCCACGAGGGATAACTCAGTGGGGAAATTGAAAGAATATACGCTTTCCGCTTAAGGCCAACACTTTATTGAAGAGAGGACAACGTAACTCTGCAAAACAGGGTGATATGTCAACAAAAAATATTAAAATGTTAATGAACAATGATTTTCCAACTTTAGCTATGCATGATGTATGTATGAATGTATGAGTGTTATCGTGCGTATGCTGACAAAACAAATATACCACACTGGGAGTAACCATGAAAAACCAACTCTGGCACAAACAACACTCGGCTAAACCACATCCAAGATGATCATTCCAAGAAAAAGTAAATGCCAACTGAAGAAACAAAACCTACTTCCTGCTTTAGCTTTACTGGGGAGAAACATAATCCGGAAGTAAACAAAGAAAAGTGACAGAATAATACAGATACAAGGATAAAACATCCTTCTTCAGGATCCACTAGGGAAATAAATGTTTTCAAAAGTAACACTTTTACTGGGGATTGCAAAACCAGTCTTAAGTAAAGCAGATGGACATAAAATCATCAAAACATTCACTGGGGCATTCAGGCCTACTTCATTGGGGATATTAAAACCATATCCTCAAAGGGAAAACCACAATACGTTCTTTCTTAGAGAAACCAGGGACCTGCGTTCTTCAAGAGTGATTATGGTGCCAACTTTTCGGGAGAAAGAACTTCCATTAGACCAAATGAAAACTTCACTGGAGAAATATCAGATTCAAACTTCACATCATGAAAAACTTAGAAAAGAGGAGAAATGAGTCCAAACTTGACTGAGGATACCGGAGTCATGAACCCAATACGGCGAATCATCCTGAGTAAACCTTCCCGAGGGGGACAAAAACTTCTTAAAGTAAAAGCAATTTGTAAAAGAAAATTGTAAATTCTTTTTGAAAAAATCGATTTTGTTATTTAATATTTTTGCTTTGAAAGTTACTATCAATAATAAATGGAGCCTTTGCAAGCTAAATAAAATAAAAAATACAAGAATTGGGTAAAAGCTCAAATTTCATTAATAGAATGGTAGTCTGCGAATGGCGAGACTCCATGGATAATTACAAAGTTCGGAAAATGGTAATATATAATGGAAAAGATACATTGAGATACAATGACCATTATCCCCTCTAACAACTTTTGAAATCCTGAGCAACAACTTATGTTGAAGTGTGATGAGAATCCGACAAGATTGTTGCTCTAATGATCAAGTCTTGTTTGATGTAGTTACTTGCCAAGAAAGTCCCTAACTTTTTCCTAAGTTGCCCTTGCGGGTTTTCATCTTAGAGGGAAATTTTATTCTGTTTATGTCTCTAATTTTTTCCTAGACCACCCTTTCGGGTTTTCGGCCTACCGAGACGCTCTTTTTTTCCTAATCCACCCTTTCGGGTTTTCAACTTAGCGAGTTGTTCTTTTATTTCTTTAGGCGAAGCATTTCTTGACTGCATCAACATTCATGGGACGTGGGAACTCCTCGCCATCCATAGTTTTAAGAATTAATACACTGCCAGCGAAGGATTTCTTGACAACATATGGGCCTTCAAAGTTGGGAGTACACTTGCCCCTAGAATCAGTGTTGAAAGACATGATCTTCCAGAGCACGAGGTCGCCTTCTCTGAATTCATGAGGTTTGACCTTCTTATCAAAATCTTTCTTTATTCTTTTCTGATATAACTGGCCATGACACAAAGCCGTCATCCTCTTCTCCTCAATCAAATTCAATTGGTCAAACCGGTTTTGGACCCATTCAACCTCTGACAACTTGGTTTCCATTATCACACGCAAAGAGGGAATCTCAACCTCAATTGGGAGCACAACTTCCATTCCATACACAAGGGAGAACGGGGTTGCTTCTGTTGAAGTGCGGACAAATGTTCAATATCCATGCAAAGCAAAAGGCAGCATTTCATGCCAATCTTTATAAGTAACAACCATCTTCTGGATAATTTTCTTGATATTCTTATTCGCAGCTTCAACAACCCCATTCATCTTCGGCCTGTACAGAGATGAATTATGATGGACAATCTTGAATTCTTCGCATAGTTCTGTCATCATTTTATTCTTCAAATTTGAGCCATCGTCGGTGATAATTCTGCTCGGCACACCATACCGACATATAAGATTATTCTTGATGAAATGCACACCCAGCTGCTTAGTAACATTGGCATATGAAGCAGCCTCCACCCATTTGGTGAAGTAATCAATTTCTACCAAGATTAAATGGTGTCCATTCGAAGCTTTAGGTTCTATCATCCCTATCATGTCAATACCCCACATAGACAAAGGCCATCGGGAAGAGATCACATTGAGAAGTGTCAGAGGCACATGGACCCTGTCTGCATAAATTTCGCATTTATGACACTTCTTTGCAAATTTGTAACAACCAGATTCCATTGTCAGCCAATAGTAACTTGCCCTTAGCATCCTTTTATCCATCGAATGTCCATTGGCATGAGTGCCAAATGATCCTTCACGAACCTCATGCATCAACATGCCTGCTTTGTGTCTATCCACGAATCTGAGCAAGACCATGTCATAATTTCTTTTATACAACACATTTTCACTGAGGAAGAAACTTCCTTACAATCTTCTCAATGTCTTTCTATCTTTCTTCAAAGCATAAATCGGGTATTCCCGAGTCTGAAGAAAATGCTTGATGTCATGATACCAAGGTTTTTCATCTGCTACCTCCTCTGTTGTAAACACATGAGTGGGCCTATCCAGTCGTCGAACCGTAATTCGAGGTATATCATTCCAAGTATTCACTTGGTACATAGAAGACAGAGTTTCCAGAGCGTCTGCCATTTGATTTTCATCTCTAGGAATGTGATGGAATTCAACTTTGTTAAAGAAGGGTAACAATCTTTTAGCATAATCTTTGTAAGGGATTAAGCTGGGGTAACGAGTATCCCATTCTCCTTTAATCTGATTTATTACCAAAGTTGGATCACCATACACATCTAGAATTTTAATTCTGAGATCAATAGCTTCTTCGAGACCCATGATGCAAGCCTCATATTCTGCCATATTATTAGTACAATCAAATGTTAACCTTGCTGTAAAGGGAATGTGCGATCCATGGGGAGTGACAATCGAAACACGAATTCCTTTACCATAAGCATTCACAGCTCCATCAAATATCATACTCCAACGAGATTCAGGGTTAGGACCTTCCTCAGGCAATGGTTTATCACAATCTTTTACTTTCAGGAACATCGCATCCTCACCGGGGAATTCATATTCTATAGACTGGTGATCTTCCACTGGTTGGTTAGCAAGATAATGTGCAAACACACTTCTTTTAATAGCTTTTTGAGTGCGGTATTCGATATCATATTCAGATAACAATATCTGCCAGCGGGAAATTCTCCCAGTAAGAGCAGGCTTTTCAAAAATGTACTTGATTGGATCCATTTTGGAGATCAACCAAGTAGTGTGATTCAGCATATACTGCCGCAAACATTTTGCCGCCCAGGCCAAAGCACAACATGTCTTCTCCAGCATGGAATATCGCGACTAACAATCAGTGAATTTTTTACTGAGATAATAAATAGCGAACTCCTTCTTTCCCGTTTAATCCTGTTGTCCCAGAGTACAACCCATGCATTTATCTAACACTGTCAGATACATAATCAACGGTCTTCCTTCAACGGGAGGGAGCAAGATAGGAGGTTCAAGAAGATATTCTTTAATACATTCAAATGCCCTTTGGCGGTCATCTGTCCACACACAACCTTGATCTTTATTTAACAACTTAAAGATCGGTTCACATGTTCCAGTCATGTGGGAAATGAATCTGGATATATAATTCAAACGCCCGAGGAAACCTCTAACTTGCTTTTCAATTCTCGGCATTGGCATTTCTTGAATTTCTTTGACTTTATCAGGGTATACTTCAATTCCCTTCTGGCTAACAATGAAACCCAACATTTTCCTTGACCGAACACCGAAGGTACATTTATTTGGATTCAAGCGGAGATGATACTTCCTCAAACGCTGAAACAACTTCACCAAATCTTCTACATGCCCTTCTTCAGTATGGGATTTAGCAATCATATCATCAACATATGCTTTGATTTCCCTGTGCATCAGATCATGGAATAGGGTTGTCATAGCCCTCCGGTACGTTGCACCAGCGTTCTTCAACCCAAAGGGCATCACTCTGTAACAGAATGTTCCCCAGGGTGTGATAAACGTTATTTTTTCCATGTCCTCCGGAGCCATTCTTATTTGATTATACCCGGAAAATCCGTCCATGAATGAGAATACTTTGAATTTTGTTGTGCTATCCACTAACATATCAATGTGTGGCAATGGAAAATCATCTTTTAGACTAGATTTATTTAGATCTTTGTAATCTACGCACATGCAGACTTTTCCGTCTTTCTTTGGTACTGGGACAATATTGGAAATCCATTGAAGATACACTGACATCATAAGAAAACCAGAATTAATCTTCTTTAGAACCTCCTCTTTGATTTTCACTGCCATGTCTGGGTGAGTTCTTCTCAACTTTTGTTTAATTGGCGGACACTCTGGCTTCAACGGTAAACGGTGCTCTACCGTATCTGTATTTAGACCAGACATATCTTGATAAGACCAAGAAAAAATATCCACAGACTCTTTCAACAGCTCAATCAACCTGCTCTTCACATCAGGATGCATTAATGCTCCAATCTTGACTTCCTTCGGATCTTCTTCTGAACCCAAATTGATCACTTCTAATGGCTCTTTATATGGATGAATGGTATTTTCCTCGTACTCAAGCAACCGTGATACTTCTTCTAGAGTCTCATCATAATCTTCTTCTTCAGCCCCATACACATGACATTCAAAGTTGGGAGATGGTGCAAGGTCATTGTATTCAACGGGTTTTTTAATTAATCTGCACATATGATTTATGATTGCTTTTAGAAACTGACACATATTACAGGTGATCATGAAGATTGAATTTCAGTTATTATTTATTTTGAAAGGTTTTTTTTATTACCATTTTCCAAGAAAAAGCAGAAAATAAAGACACAATTTGGGAAACAAAGACAACTTTTATTATTGATTTTAACAGCCACAACAAACAAATAAGCCCTACAACATTAATACTTCCACCTTGGGCAAAGTGAAAGCCTTTTTCAAAAATATTAACCAAACAAATTACTTTGAAACATGTATGAAAGAGGGAACATCAATGGTGATCCAGTTCTGAACCCTAACTCCGTGCGTCACATAATTCAGCATTTCCTGCTCTGCTTCACCTTCCACAATGGCATTAATCCTGGAAACAGTTGGATGAAGATAACCCCCTCTACGGAAGATATCTCGATACTTTCTTGCAGAAGACTTTGGCTCCATGACCTTACCTTTGTCATTCTTCAAAGAGAACCCCAAGCCAGCTTTGTTCTTGTTCATAGGTGGATCCACAATCTGCCCCCACACTTCACTATGACCCTTACGCACAACCTGCTGCGCATCCTTAAATGAAACCATGGAATTCTCATTTCCTCTTATATTGTCAATGGATAAGGCTTGGAACTTGGTTCCAGCAACAGCTTCATCCGCCTCCACAATGCAGAAAGAGGACAAATGAGATATCAATAATGCATATTCCCCATTTATGATCACTACTTTCCCTTCACGTACAAACTTCAGTTTCTGGTGTAAAGTTGAAGTGACAACCCCTGCCTCATGAATCCATGGCCTTCCTAGAAAACAGCTATAAGCGGGAACAATATCCATGACCTGGAAAGTCATCTGAAACAAATGTTGTCCTATATGAATAGGCAAGTCGACTTTACCAATAACAGATTTCCTTGATCCATCAAACGCTTTCACAATTATGCCACTCGGGCGCATAGGCGTTCCTTGATATTTCAACTTCATAAGAGTGCTCCTCGGTATAACGTTCAAAGCGGATCCATTATCAATCAGCATATTGGATAGTGAATCATTCTTGCAAATCATAGAGATGTGGAGGGCCAGGTTGTGATTCCTTCCTTCATCTGGCAATTCATCATCGCAGAAACTCAAATTATTAGATGACGTAATGTTCCCTATTACGCTACTGAATTGGTCTATAATCATATCACTCTCAACAAAAGCTTGGTTTAATACTCTCATCAGGGATTCACTGTGAGCAGATGAGTTCATCAATAAAGCCAAGATAGACATTTTTGAAGGAGTCTGCAGTAGATGATCTATAATTCGGTAGTTGCTCATCTTGATTATCTTCAAAATATCATCCACTTCTTTCTCTAATGCAGCCCCACTAGTCTCACCCGTAGCCTTCTTGGGTTCAACATTCTCAGCAATTTTCTTTCCAGCACTAACATCTCTTCGAACAACTGGTGCAAACACACGACCGCTGCGGGTCACCCTGCTATTTTCAGCAATATTCCCAACATCAGACATTGGCTGGATGGGAACTTCCACTCCATCCTCTAAGATTATAGTGTTGTATTTGTAAGGCACAGCCTTATCTGATTTGTAGGGGATAGGACCCAGCAAGCTAATAACCAATGGGGTAACAGCTGGCTTGCTATAATATTCAACTTCTAGATGAGCGGGTGCCCCAAAACAAGGTACAATGATGTTTACCCCTTCTTAAACATAATCAGTCGTTATTGAGTCATTTCCAAAAAACAAATCCTCATCGGAGGAGAAATACTCATATGCGGAGGCATACTCTTCATCCGACTCTTCTTCAGTCAAACAAACCTCAACCATATCAACTTCATGGTAATCATCCCTTTGACTTATAACCTTGATAATTCTGTTATCTAACAACAACTGAACACCCTTCTTCACGATTGAACATCCTCGGGAATCTTGACAGCAAACTCGACAAGATCCATATTGGTGTTCCACCTGACCACCCATATGGTAGAAGGTAGCATGCAATTGCACAAGGTCTTCATTCATATATTCTACATCAAAAATTTTGAATTATCCAGGACATCCAGAAACCATATTCACCTCCTCTTCATACTCTACCCTAGGCCTGATTATATAGATAAGGCCCTCGTCCATCGTCTCTTATAAATCAGCCTTTATCTTATCATAACCATGTATGTCTGTACTGAAAATAGCACAACCGGAATGGTCATGCGTATAGTAGCTAAATTCACAAAGGTCTGCATGCATTTTCACTAAATCTCCTCTAACCAGATTAATATCAAAAATCTGGAAGTCGCCTAGACAACCGGCCACCATATTCGCAGTATTTACTCCCCCATGCTTGGGTAGAGGATTATCTTTCACATTAGGTCCCACATCCTTGAAAGATAGAATACCAGCCTTCACTAATTTCGGTACATCAGTCTTCAAAGGATAATAATTTTCAACATTATGCCCTGGTGCTTCCTGATGAAAAGCACATGTTTGGTCTGCCTTGTAATACCAAGGCAATGGTGATGGTATAGCGGGAGGCAGTCGGGTCAGAACTAACTTCTTCTGAATCAATGTTGGTAGTAACTCTGTATAGCTCATAGGAATAGGGTCATAACTCTCCCTTATCTGATTATACCCTTGATTCCCCTACTGGGACGGTCTCTGATACACAACGGTAGTTGGAGTGATACCTATAACTAGAGTAACTGAGGTGACTTGCTAATGATGCTGATAATTCCTTCTAGGAGTAATATACCTCCTCTCTTGCATAAAAACATTTTCATCCCCTTCCTTTTTCTTGGTAAACCCATAAGATGGTTTCTTCACACCTCTAGAACTTTCACTCTTCGTTAAATGACACTCTCTTACAGCCTCTTCTAAGCGGATACCCATTCCTACCATTTTAGTAAAGTCACTTGGGACACTTACTACCATCCTCTTGTAGTAGAAATCACCCAGCATTTTCAAGAAAATCTTAGTCATCTCCTTCTCTTCCATGGGAGGAATCACTTGGGCGGCTACCTCACGCCATCTCTGTGAATATTCTTTGAACGATTCCCTGTCTTTTTAAACCATGGCCCTGAGTTTATCACGGTCAGGCGCCATGTCCATGTTGTAATTGTATTGTTTGATGAATGCTTCTCCCAAATCATTGAAAGTATGGATATTGGCACTGTCCAAACTCATATATCACTTTAGCGCAACACCAGTCAAACTATCCTGAAAAAAGTGAATCAGCAGACGCTGATCATCATTATGGGTAGACATTCTCCTCCCGTACAACACCAGATGAGCACGAGGACAAGTTTTGCCCTTGTACTTCTAAAACTATGGGACCTTAAACTTAGCAAGTATCTTAACATTAGGGACCAAGCATAACTCATTCACATTCTGCCCAAATAGCTCTTTTCCCCTGAGGGCCTTCATCTCTCTTTGCATCTTGTCAAACTGCTCTTGAAAATCATCCATTTTGTCATAAAGACCCAAGTCTTCACTGGGTGGAGGGAAAGGACGACACGCATCATCATTAACAAACGAAACCATATTTACCGAAGGAGGCGCAGCAGGAGAAGCATGCACCACAGAAGGTTCCATAATAACAATAGTTTGAATAATCAGAGTATCTTGAGGACCAAGATTGAAACCTTCAGGTGAAAAATTCTATGGCATTCCCCATGGATAACCTTGAGGCATGCTATTCTGAATAACAACTGGAGTAGACGATACGGGAACAGTCAGAGCTTCAGTAGTTGCCCTTGTTAGTTAAGGTTGGACACTCGGTGGCTAATTCTGAGCAGCCACCAGAGCTTCCATCAGAGTATTCAGATTGGCCATGCCAGCCTTCAAAGCAGAAACCTCATCACGCAGCTTGCGATTCTCTTGTTGTATGTTATCCATCTTCTTTCTGAAATTAGCCTGAGTTTTGTAGTGATGAGTCAGCTTGCTGAACAAAGTAAAGAAGCTTGGTAAAATACCTGGATATGAATAACAAATTCAAGAAATATGTGCAATATGATGCATGATATGTAATGCACATGATTTTATTTATTTAATATTTCAAGGGATTGAAAATTTATGGACATATTGCAAATATCAAAGTAATAACGCATTTGAAATACTGAACTTTTTTATTATAACAACTCCAAAATGGATTACAAGTTTCAATGATCTCAAGTACAAGATGAAAATACAATCTAAAACCATGAGAAGTAAAACTGATGGAGATCACTCTATACGCTGGCGCTTCCCCATGAGCCTGGCAATCTGAGCCTTCAATCTCTGGTTTTCTTCCGCATATCTGATGGCAACCTCCTTCCAATCACCTGAATCAGGAAGTGAGTGATCGTCATCTGATTGAGGCTTAGGATAAAATAAATCCCCTTGCCTCTCCATAGACTCTACCGCTCGACTCTCAAGGATCTCAATCAAGTCGTCTTTCTCCTTCAAGTATGCTCTATAGGAAATCTCTAAAGTTTGGAACTTGTTCTTCCAAGCTTTGTTTTCCTGTTGCAACCTAACCAAAGAAAATTGCAGCTCTTCTAGATCACCTAATAAGGGAGGAGTGGTCTTCACAAATAAATCAGGCATAAGTGTTTCTCGGGAATACGGAATCCTCAACTGAATAGCTCTCGTCTGGACCCACTGAAGATATGGCTCCATAGAAACAACACCCCCAGGTCCCAAATCCTTCCTACCCTTCTTATGAATATGATGCCAGGCCTTCGCAATCTACTCCCTAGTTACCATATGATCTTCTCCCTCCTTCAGAAAGAAACTACTCAAATGAATACTATTTGGTTTATCCCTCATCGGATAACCAATATGTCGTCGTGCAAGAACAGGGTCAAAGGAATGGGAAAAGAGTGAATAACCCAAAAAGAGGGGGGAAAGATTCAAGGTAAGGGGGTTGGTTATGCAAAGGGAAGGTATTAGCACCCTAAACATCTACGGTACTCCGGAAGAACCTCTTTGTAAAATCTGTATATTTTTGCTATAAAATGTTGTATAGAAAATGGATGGTGGAGGTGAGAAAAGAAATATATTTTTATGTTTTTTGCACCCGCCGTGGTTGTGAACCTTTAGTGCCTACGTACCACCTTTTCGTGCAATAGGGGATCAGGGTATACGTAGTTCCTCTTTTAAAAATTTTAAAACACAAATGCGTTGGTTAATTTTATGAGATAAAACATCATCGTCATTGTCCGTGTGGAAAACATACCTACTACCCACAATCATGAGAAAGTAGAATTTGCATCATCTCAAAGTGGAGGATATGACTTGGATTTTAAAATCAACAATTCCTCACTTAACACGCAAGTGGTAAATATATCTCTTCACTACATATTGTAGAAGTATAATTGTTTTCATCACTATAAGGATTGACAAGAGTTCAATCTTTTTTTGAGAAAAGTTTAAAGGTAAAGCCAAAGTGGCAAAATGGTTTGAAATAAGATTGATTGACTTTTAGTCTTCTCACAAAAATGTCAAAGTATTATTAAGTTTATTGAAGTTTATTTATGAAAATGTTTGAAAATGCACGGACCTAAGTCCAAGTTTATTATGAAAGCGATTCAAGTTTAAAAGAAAGAAGGGTTTTCAAAAGGAGGTGGAATATTTTTGAAATTAAAGAAGATGGGAGGAGAAGAAGAGGTTATCCTAAAGCATAAGGTAAAAGCTAGGGATAAGAACCATCTAACCAACAAGAAGACAAAACTTGACACTATGAGCCAAGATAGAATTCCGATTTTTTGGATTGAAACCAAACAAGCAAAAATGCTAGACCTCTTGAGAGAACTAAACTTCAAGTGTATTAAGTCTTCACAAAAATTGGGCAGACTAACGGCTGTATACGGGTGAATTCCAGACTACAAACAAAGGGTGTAATCATAATAACCTGCACATAAAACAAACAAACAACCCAATGTCTTGAGGTAAACCTCAAGAGCTCCAGACAAAATAATCAGATAAGATCACAGGGTCTCTAATCATAGGCCAAGGTTTCTAATACTAAGTCCAAAAAGTCCAATGCTCCATAATGCCAAGGATAGTAACCAAATAGTCCAAGTATCATTAAATATTTTTAGGGTTTATATTGATTATTAGGTATCTTAAGAAAAGAAAAGAAAAAGCTCAAATGAGCAAAATAAAAATGACAAGAAAGTAAATACTCAAATGAGCGAAGATGAAAATGGCATGAAATGTAAATGCTAAAAAAATAAATAGTTCATAAAAATAAAAGGGCATATAATAAAGTAAAGGATAAAGTCAATTATTAGTGATTAGTTGGATAATCATCTTGAAACTTGCATTTGGAACTCATTAGAGGATTGGTAGAACCAAAGCCTCCACACAACATGTTGCATTTGCTTTTTGTCAAGTATATCATCCATTTGGAATCCTTATGAATATCATTTAATGATCAACGATGTTTAAGTGATCTGCGTTGACCAAAGGTATTGTAGATCCATTAGAGGATTGGTAGAACCAAAGCCTCCACACAATGAATCTCAAGGTTATTGGATAAAAAAGATCAAACTAACATACTTGGGATTGCAAACATAAGTTTGGGCCACGAATGATCATTTATTCGAATCGGGACAAAATTTAGTGCTATGTTAAGCAATTGTAAGTGGACTTATATAGAAGTCGCACCTATTTTGAGGTCGGTCAATAGAAATCTATGCACCATTTGTTTTGAGACATGATATAAAGATCACGCTCCAACAACATCTAGTGCAATAAGAAGGAGATAAGATGAAGAGGGGTGGGAGAGAATATACAAACCATTTTTGGATTAAATTTAATCAAACTATTATTAAAATCATTCATCCATTTTTATGGAGTTAAACTCAACACCATGGATCCAATGATGTTAATAAAGTTCATGATAAATAATTTAACCCAAGATCAGCCAGAAAATAATCACAAAATAATATTACATTTTAATATATACACAAAGGTTTAAAAATAATGTTTAAAAATAGAAATAAAAGAGAAAAATATCAACTATGTTTAAATTAATCAAGAAATAAAAAGTAAGACCATAGAAAAATCAGAAAAAGGCTCAAATGATTTTATAAATTTTTTGGTAATTTGTTAAAGTCAGAAACTATTTTAAAAATAAAAATAAATGGGTAAAATAAACCAAAAATGATAAAAAAAAACAAAGTCTGAAATAAAAATAAAATAAGGTGACCAATATTCGTCATAATATCATTGGATCATTCCATAATTTTTTCAGAATTTAAAAATGCATAAAAGTATTTTTAAACATTAAAAACAATTAAAATAAAGTGTAAATTTATTAAAAAAATACCAAAACACAAAATTAAATTGTGAAAAAAATAAAAATCAGAAAGAGAAAAATCAAAAGTATTTTTAATAATATTTTCAGATTTTTTGGACTAAAAATGAATTTTCTATGATTTTTTGAAGTTTAAAACAATTAAATATAAAAATCAGAAAAGAAAATAAAAGTAAAAAATATGTGGACCATTGGATGAGAGTCAAAATGCGTTAGTAATCAAATCCAAGGGATATGGTGCGCTGTGCATATCATGGTCATTAGTGAATAAAGCACTGAATCAATTATTAAATCAGAATTCAAAAATAACAAGTGGCGTGCCATTATTGGTTGAAAGATGACACGTTGATCATCTTCAACCTCCAGCCAATGTGAATTGCAAGTCTATCAAACTGTAAAATCAGAAGCTCATACCTATGCCATTCGCTTCGTCTCTTCAAGACGAAGACAACCACACCCTCGCGCCAAATTTATATAAACTATAGCTCAAGCAATTTGGATAGAAAGTTTTGAAAAGGGATTTGAAATTTCACGGTCAAAACGTGTTTCCAATAAGAAGTAAGTGTTGCGACTAGAACCAGGGAAATGAGAGCATACAATGATATCAGAGTTTTGAAGAATTGATGAAGGAATCTACCTATTGAAGTTGAGTTGCAGAGGTCTGAAACTGGACTTATATGGAGCAATATAGGGCACGATTCTTGAATGTAATTATATGGTTAGCTTCAGGGAAGATCAAGGAAGGTGAATTGATGAAAAAAATTGGATTGAAAAAGGCTTGTATATGGGTTTCAAAGTTGCTGAATTCTGAGTTATGGAACAAGTTTGGAAGGGTAATTCTGGCTATCTAAGCTTGAGAAAATGAATGGGATAGTTCATGTGTTTATAGGAGAAGAAAATGGGATCAGAAGGAAGAGTGAATGATGCATTTTGGAGGGAATTCGTGCAAACCTGATGCACGAGTGAAATATGATCTAATTTTTACCAAAACTCATCCAATAGTTGCATTTTGAGGTGCTAAATAATTATGGAACTTCACTAAACATGTTTAGAGGAAAAAACGCGTGGAAAACTTGTGATTAGAAGCCAAAACAAAGATTTCAAAATTCTGACTTGGTGGAAAATTCAATTTCGAAGTGCCAACTTATAACCAATGGCATTCTCAGCTCAAGGGGTCTTAGGGCATGATTTTTGATGCTTCAGAAAGATGAGGTTACAAGATTTTCAATGGAAAAAGAATGGAATCAAATGGATGCTTGAGCTGAAAGTTGTGTTGAGTCAAAGTTGGAGAAAAAATGTTGACTTTCCATACTTAGAAATATTTCAAATTTTTCTTCAAAAGTGACCTATAATATCTTGCATCCAAACATAGCCTTCCACTTGGAATTTGCTATTGACCAAAAAATATGGCAGGATGTAGATCTCTTGAATGACATTTTGGGACTTGAACCATTCAAAATCTCCAAAAATTGAGAGAGTTATGAATTGTTGAAGTTGGCAAAAAAAATCATGAAATGACCTATAATCTTTTGTATCCTTAAGGGAATTTCCATCCATTTTCTTACTTTGAACATAAAATAAGGCATAAAGTTCACATCTTCAAGATTATTATGGAAAAATAATGGGCTCAAGGTGATAAAAAGTGACCAAGTTATGATCATTTGAAGTCACACATGGAAAATTGGGTATTCATCTAGAGGACTTGTAATCTTTCTTGTTAATCAAGTTTCTTCCACATGAAAACTCCTTAGAACTTTTGAAGTAATTTATTAATAACCCTTTGAAGAGAATGATGTCTTTGGAATCACTCAAAAATTCCAAAAGATGAGCAAGATATACTCCTTTGAAGTTCAAAACCCTAGCTCCTAGATTAAGAAACATGCCTTGAGGAACTTTGGCAATTTTGAACCATTTTCTTCTACCAACACCCTTGCTTTGTAAATAGAAGTTGTTGAGGATGAAAAATCATAACTCATAGCCACCAAAACCACTTCCATATCTTGAGAATTTAGAGAAATATGCACTTGTGATCAATAGGAACAAGGCCTTGTCCAAGCATGACAACTTCTCCAATCAATCCCTTGGGCTTTTCAACCAAATTTGATAACCTTGAAATGTGTTGAACCAAAAAAACCTTGCCATGCCATTTCTTCCAAAACAAATCCAATGGTGAGGTTTGAACTTCTCAAGCTTTATTGACTAGGGCATGGAAATAAACTCATGAACCCATGGAGCAACTTGATGAATCTTATTGCCTTTACCTACATGAGTAGCAAGCAAGACAAACCAACATTGCATTTCATTAATTAAAAGAATAAATCAAGACGAAAATATATATGATCACAAAAGAACACAAGTCAAGGTGCTTGGTGATTCCTCAAAGAGAAAAGCAAAATATATGGAGGGGAACCAAGAATCCTAATGTGATATTGTTGTGAATGAATCAACATGGTATGATGAAGGGATATTAGGGGAAAAAATTGGGGTACAACACCTACACTAGAGGAGTATTCTGATCTATTGGATTTACCTATTATCGATCGTGTTCCTTTTACCAGTTTGGAGGGTGAGCCAAAACCACACGAGATTGCTACTTTGATCCATCTGGGGAAGTCTGAGGTTGAAGCCCATATGACTACTAAAGGAGGGATTAGAGGATTACCAGCTCAGTTATTATTGGAGAAAGCTCATTACTTTTCCAGGATGAAGAGTACAATCGCTTTTGAGGCCATCTTTGCTCTACTTGCTTACGGGTTGTTTTTATTTCCTAATTTGGATAAGTTTATTGACATTAATGCTATCAGGATCTTCATGATTGGAAACTCAGTTCCTACATTACTGGGTGATGCTTATTACTCTATTCATCTTCGAAATTCTTATCATAGTGGGATGATTATCTGTTGCACGCCTCTGTTGTACCATTGGTTTATTTCTCATATGCCTGAGTCTGATGCTTTCAGGGATGTCAGGAAGGAACCCCCATTGGGCTCCTAAGATCATGGCATGCACTCACTCAGATATTGATTGGTATCATCGGGCTTACCATGATGTAGAGATTGTCAACAGTTGTGGTAGTTTCCCCAATGTACCTCTTCTTGGTACAAAGGGAGGAATAACTACAAACCTGTTCTTGCACGACGACAACTTGGTTATTCGATGAGGGATAAACTAAATAGTATTCATTTGAGTAGTTTCTTCCTGAAGGAGGTAGAAGACCATAAGGAAACTAGGGAGCAGATTGCGAAGGCCTGGTGTCTTATTCATATGAAGAGTAGGAAAGACTTAGGACCTATGGGGGATGTTTCTTTGGAGCCTTATCTTCAGGGGGTCCAAACGAGAGCTATTCAGTTGAAGATGCCGTATTCCCGGGAAGCACCTATGCTTGACTTGTTTGTGAAGACCACTCCTCCCTTATTGGATGATGTGGAAGAGCTACAACTTGCTTTGGTTAGGATGCATCAGAAAAGGATGCTTGGAAGAATAAGTGCCAAACTTTAGAGATTTCCTATAGAGCAGATTTGAAGGAGAAAGATGACTTGATTGAGATTCTTGAGAGCCAGGCTATAGATATGATAGAGACGGAAGGGGATTTATTTTCTCCTAAGCCTCAGTCAGATGCTAGTTGCTCACTTCCTGATTCAGGTGATTGGAAAGAGGTTTCCACCAGATATGCGGAAGAAAACCAAAGGTTGAAGGCTAAGATTGTCAGGCTCACAAGGAAGTGCCAGCGTATAGAGTTATCTCCACCATCTTTACTTATTAGGGTTTTAGACTTTATTTTCATCTTGTACTTGGGATTATTGAATACTTGTAATCCATTTTGAAGTTATTATAATAAAAATTTTCAGTATTTCAAATGTGTTATTACTTTGATATTTGCAATGTGTCTATAAATCTTTAAGTCCCTTGAAATATTAATAATAAAATAAATCATGTGCATTGCATATCATGCATCATATTGCACATATTTCTTGCATTTATTATGCATATCCAGGTGTCTTACCAAGATTCTCTACTTCGTTCAACAAGCTGTCTCACCACTACAATACACAAGCTAACTTCAGAAGAAAGATGGACAACTTAGAACCAGAGAATTGCGAGTTGTGCGAGGAAGTTTCTGCTCTGAAGGCCGGCATGGCCAATCTCACTGCTCTGATGGAATCTCGGGTGGCTTCTCAGAATCAGCCACTGAGTGTTCAACCTCAACAGATAATGGTTACTACTGAAGCTTCAACTGTTCTTGTGTCTGCTACTCTAGCTGTTGTTCAGAATTTCATGCCTCAAGGATATCCATGGGGAATTCCAGAGAACTTTGTGCCTGAAGGTTTCAATCTGGATCCTCAAGTTACTCAAGTTGTTCAGACTACTGTTACTCCTGCACCTTCTATGGTACATGTTGCTCCTGTTGCACCTCCTTCGGTGAATATGGTCCAATTTTCTAATGATGATATGTATCGTCCTTTTCCTCCACAAAGTGAAGTCTTGGGTCTCTATGATAGAATGGATGATTTTCAAGATCAGTTTGACAAGATGCAAATGGAGATGAAGGCCCTCAGGGGAAATGAATTGTTCGGGCAGAATGTGAATGATTTATGCTTGGTCCAGAATTTCAAGATACCTACGAAGTTTAAAGTCCCAAAATTCCATAAGTACAAGGGCAACACTTGCCCTCGTGCTCATATTGTGATGTATGTAAGAAGAATGTCTACCCACATTGATGATCAACGTCTGCTGATTCACTTTTTTCAGGATAGTTTGACTGGTTCCGCGTTGAAGTGGTATGTGAGTTTGGACAGTGTCAATATCCATACTTTCAATGACTTGGGAGAAGCATTTATCAGACAATACAAATACAACATGGACATGGGGCCTGAATGTGATCAACTCAGGGCCATGGTCCAGAAGGACAGGGAATCATTCAAAGAATATGCATAGAGATGGAGTGAGGTAGCCGCCCAAGTGATTCCTCCCATAGAAGAGAAAGATATGACTAAGATTTTCCTGAAGGCACTGGGTGCTTTCTACTATGAGAGGATGGTAACGAGTGCGCCAAGTGACTTTACTGAAATGGTGGGCATGGGTATCCGTTTGGAAGAGGCTGTAAGAGAGGGTCGTTTAACAAAAAGTGAAAGTTCTGGAAGCACAAAGAAGCCATCCTATGGGTTTTCCAAAAAGAAGGAAGGAGATACAAATGTTGTTATGCAAGAGAGGAGGGTTAATCCTCCTAGAAGAAATTATCAGCGTCATCAACAGGTTTCCCCAGTGACTCCAGTTGTTGGTGTAGCTCCAACTACCGTGGCTTATCATAGACCATCCCATCAGGGGAATCAAGGGTAAAATAAGAGAATGAAGATTTATGACCCTATCCCTATGAGATATACATAATTACTCCTGGTGTTAATTACAAAGAAGTTGGTTCAGACCAGACCACCTCCCGTTATACCATCACCATTGCCTTGGTATTACAAGGCAGACCAAACATGTGCTATTCATCAGGAAGCACCAGGGCACAATGTTGAGAACTGCTATCCTTTGAAAATTGAAGTACAAAAATTGGTGAAGTATGGTATCTTTTCCTTCAAAGATGTTGGCCCTAATGTGAAAGATAATCCTTTGCCCAAGCATAAAGGAGCAATATTGTGAACATGGTGGTCGGTTGTCCAGGAAACTTCCATATTTTCGATATTAAATTGGTTAGAGGAGATTTGGTAAAAATGCATGCAGACCTCTGTGAATTTAGCTATTATACGCATGACCATGCCGGTTGTGCTATTTGTAGTACAGATATACAAGGTTGTGACAAGATAAAGGCTGATTTGCAGGAGATGATGGATGAGGGCATCATCCACATAATCAGGCCTAGGGAAGAGTATGAAGAGGAAGTAAACATGGTTTCTGGATGTCCTGGAGAGTTCAGAATATTTGATGTGGAATATATGAATGAGGATCTTGTACAATTGCATGCTAATTTCTGCCACATGGCTGGTCATGTAGAACATCGGTATGGATGTTGCCGAATTTGCTGCCGGGACTACCGAGGATGTTCAGTTGTAAGGAAACGTATTCAATTGTTATTGGATAATGGAACTATCAAGGTTACAGGCCAAAGGGATGATTACCATGAGGTTAATGGGATTGAAGTTTGTTTGACTGAAGAAGAGTCAGATGATGAGTATGCCTCTGGGGATGAGTTCTTCTCCTCAGATGAAGATATGTTTTCCAGAGATGACTCTATAATGACTGAATATGTTGAAGAGGGAGTAAATGTTATTGTGCCTTCTTTTGATGCACCTACCCCTTTTGAAGTTGAATATCATGGCAAGCCAGCTATTACTCCATTGGTGATTAGTTTGTCGGGTCCTGTACCCTACAAGTCAGACAAGGCTGTACCCGACAAATATAATGCTACAATTTTAGAGGACGGTGTGGAAGTTCCCATCCATCCAATTCCTAATGTTGGAAATATTGCTGAGACTAGCAGAGTGACCCACAACGGTCGTGTATTTGCACCAGTTGTTCGTGGCGATGTTAGTACTGGAAACAAAGTTGTGGAAAATGTTGAACCCAAGAAGGAAGTGGGTGAATCTAGTGGAGCTACAATAGAAAGGAGGTGGATGATATTTTTAAGATAATCAAGATGAGGGACTACAAAATTGTAGATCAGCTACTGCAAACTCCTTCAAAAATATCTATCTTGGCTTTATTGATGAACTCCTCTGCTCACAGAGAATCTTTGATGAGGGTATTGGACCAAGCTTTCATGGAAAGAGATATGCTTGTAGACCAATTCAGCAGTGTGGTATGGAACATTACATCATGTAATAACCTGAGTTTCTGCGACGATGAACTGACCGATGAAGGAAGGAATCACAATCTGGCCCTCCGCATCTCTATGAATTGCAAGAATGATTCATTATCCAATGTGCTGATTGATAATGGATCTGCATGGAACGTTATACCAAGGAGCACACTTATGAAGTTGAAATATCAAGGAACTCCCATGCGCCCAAGTGGCGTTATTGTGAAAGCGTTTGATGGATCAAAGAAATCTGTTATTGGTGAAGTGGACTTGCCTATTCATATAGGCCCACATTTGTTTCATATTACTTTCCAGGTCATGGATATTATACCTGCTTACAGTTGTTTGTTGGGACGATCGTGGATACATGAGACTAGGGCTGTCACTTCGACTTTACACCAGAAGTTGAAGTTTGTGCGTGAAGGAAAAGTGGTAATTATAAATGGAGAACATGCATTATTGATATCTCATTTGTCCTCTTTCAGTATTGTGGAGGCGGATGAAGCTGCTGTTGGAACCCAGTTCCAAGCTTTATCCGTCGATAATATAAGAGGAAATGAGAATTTTATGGCTTCATTTAAGGATGCTCAGTAGGTTGTGCGTAATGGCCATAGTGAAGTATGGGGACATATTGTCGACCCACCTATAAAAATAATAGAGTTGGCTTGGGGTTCTCTGTGAAGAATGATAAAGGTAAGAGCATGAAGCCGAAGTCTGCTGCAGGCAAGTATCAGGATATCTTTCATAGCGGGGGTTATCTTCATCCAACTGTTTCCGGGATTAATGCCATTATGGAAGATGAAGCAGAGCCAGAAATGCTAAATTATGTGACGCACGGAGTTAGGGTTCAGAACTGGATCACCATTGATGTTCCCTCTTGCATACATGTTTCAAAGTAATTTGTTTTTGTTAATCTTTTTGAAAAAACTTTTACTCTGCCCAAGGTGAAAGTATTGATATTGTATGGGCTTATCGGTTTGCTTTGATTTTTAAAATCAATAATAAAAGTTGTCTTTGATTCCCAAATTGTGTCTTTATTTTTGGCTTTTTCTTGGAATATGGTAATCAGAAAAAACTTTTCAAAATAAATAATAACCTAAATTCAATCTACATGATCAATTGTTATATGTGTCAGTTTCCAAAAGCAATCATAAATCATATGTGCAGATTAATTAAAAAACTTGTTGAATACAATGACCCTGCACCCTCTCCCAACTTTGAATGTCCTGTGTATGGGGCCGAAGAAGAAGACTATGATGAGATTCCAGAAGAGGTCTCACGGTTACTTGAGCGCGAGAAGAATGCCACTCAGCAATATAAAGAGCCATTGTAAGTAATCAATTTGGGTTCAGAAGAAGATCTGAAGGAAGTCAAGATTGGAGCATTACTGCATCCTGATGTGAAGAGCAAGTTGATTGAGATGTTGAAAGAGTATGTGGATATTTTTGCTTGTTCTTACCAAGATATTCCTAGTCTAGATACATATATTGTAGAGCAACATTTGCCGTTGAAGCCAGAGTTCCCGCCAATCAAACAAAAATTGCAAAGAACTCACCCAGATATGGTAGTGAAGATCAAAGAAGAAGTTCTAAAGAAGATTAATGCCAGTTTTCTTGTGACATCAGTGTACCCTCAGTGGATTGCCAATATTGTCCCAGTACAGAAGAAAGACGTAAAATTTTGCATGTGCGTAGATTACAGAGATCTAAATAAAGCTAGTCCAAAAGATGATTTTCCATTTCCACACATCGATATGTTAGTGGATAGCACAACAAAATTAAAAGTTTTCTCGCTCACAGATGGATTTTCTAGGTATAATCAAATAAGGATGCCTCCTGGGGACATGGAAAAAACAACGTTTATCACACCCTGGGGAACATTCTGTTACAGAGTGATTCCCTTCGAGTTAAAGAACGCTGGTGCAACGTACCAGAGGGCTATGACAACCCTATTCCATGATCTGATGCACAAGGAAATTGAGGTATATGTTGATGATATGATTGCTAAGTCCCAGACTGAAGAAGGGCATGTAGAAGATTTGTTGAAGTTATTTCAGTGTTTGAGGAAGTATCATCTCGGCTTGAATCCAAATAAATGTACCTTTGGTGTTCAGTCAGGGAAATTGTTGGGTTTCATTGTCAGACATAGAGGGATTAAAGTTGACCCTGATAAAGTCAAAGCAATTCAAGAAATTCCAACACTGAGAACTGAAAAGCAAGTCATAGGGTTCCTCGGGCGTTTGAATTATATTTCCATATTCATTTCACACATGACTGCAACATGTGAACCGATCTTTAAGTTGTTAAAGAAAGATCAAGGTTGTATGTGGACAGATGACTGCCAAAGGGAATTTGAAAGTATTAAAGAATATCTCCTTGAACCTCCTATCTTGCTCCCTCCTGTTGAAGGAAGACCATTGATTATGTATCTGACAGTGTTAGATAATTCCATGGGCTATATTCTCGGACAACAAGATGAAACAGGGAAGAAAGAGTACGCCATTTATTATCTCAGTAAAAAGTTTACTGATTATGAATCATGGTATTCCATGCAGGAAAAGACATGTTGTGCTCTGGCCTGGGCGTAAAAACGTTTGCGGTAGTATATATTGAATCACACTACTTGGTTGATCTCCAAAATGGATCCAATCAAGTACATTTTTGAAAAGCCTTGTCTTACTGGGAGAATTGCTTGCTGGCAGATGCTGTTATCTGAATATGACATCGAATACCGCACTCAAAAAGTTATTAAAATTAGCGTGTTGGCAAATTATCTTGCTCACCAACCAGTTGATGATTATCAGTCTGTGATGTATGATTTCCCCGATGAGGATTGTGATGAACCATTGCCTAAGGAAGGTCCTGATCCTGAATCTCGCTGGTGCATGATATTTGATGGAGCTGTGAATGCTTATGGTAAAGGAATTGGTGTTGTGATTGTCACTCCACATAGATCACACATTCCTTTTACTACAATGTTTACATTTGATTGTACTAATAATATGGCAGAATATGAGGCTTGCATTATGGGTCTTGAGGAAGCTATTGATCTCAGAATTAATGTTCTAGATGTGTATGGCGATTCAGCTTTGGTAATACATCAGATTAAAGGAGAGTGGAATACTCATCACCCCGGTTTGATACCTTACAAAGATTATGCTAGAATATTTTTACCCTTCTTTAATAAATTTGAATTCCATCACATCCCCAGAATGGATAGGCCCGCTCATGTGTTTACAACAGAAGAGGTAGCAGATGAGAAACCTTGGTATTATGATATCAAGCATTTTCTCCAGACTCAGGAATACTCGATTGATGCATCGTATAAAGATAGAAAGACATTGAGAATATTGGTTGGAAGCTTCTTCCTCAGTGAAAATGTGTTGTACAAGAGAAATTATGACATGGTCTTGCTCAGATGCGTGGATAGACACGAAGCAGACATGTTGATGCATGAGATTCATGAAGGTTCATTTGGTACTCATGCCAATGGACATTTGATGGCTAAAAAGATGCTAAGGGCAGGTTACTATTAGCTGACAATGGAATATGTCTGTTACAGATTTGCAAAGAAGTGCCATAAATGCCAGATTTATGAGGAAAAGATTCATGTGCCTCCGACACTTCTAAATGTCATTTATTCCCCGTGGCCTTTCTCTATGTGGGGTATTGACATGATTGGAATGATAGAACCCAAAGATTCAAATGGACACCGTTTTATCTTGGTAGCAATTAATTACTTCACCAAATGGGTGGAAGTTGTTTCATATGTTAATGTTACTAAGAAGGTGGTAGTGCGCTTCATTAAGAATAATCTCATATGTCGGTATGGTGTGCCGAGAAGAATTATCACCAACAATGGCTCAAATCTGAACAACAAGATGATGACAGAACTTTGTGAAGAATTCAAGATTGTCTATCACAATTCATCCCCGTACAGGCTGAAGATGAATGGGGTTGTTGAAGATACTAATAAGAATATCAAGAAGATCATCCATAAGATGGTTGTTACTTATAAATATTGGCATGGAATGCTCCCTTTTGCTTTACATGCATATCAGACATTTGTCCGCACTTCAACAGGAGCAACCTCGTTTTCCCTTGTGTATGGTATGTAAGTGATGCTCCCAATCGAGGTTGAGATTCCCTATTTGCGTCTGATAATGGAAACCAAGTTGTCAGAGGCTGAATGGTTCTAGAACAGGTTTGACCAATTAAATTTAATCTAAGAGAAGAGAATGACGAGAAGGCGACCTCGTGCTCAGGAAGATAATGTCTTTTAATGCTGATTCTAGGGGCAAGTGGACTCCCATTTTTTAAGGCTTATATGTTGTCAAGAAAGCCTTCTCCAGCGGTGCATTAATTCTTGAATCTATGGATGGTGAGGAGTTCCCACATCCCATGAATGTTGATGCAGTCAAGAAATACTTCGCCTAAAGAAATAAAAGAACAGCTCGCTAAGTTGAAAACCCGAAAGGGCGGCTTAGGAAAAAAGGAGCGTCTCGTTAGGCCGAAAACCAGAAAGGGCAGTCTAGGAAAAAATTAGAGACATAAACAAAATAAAATTTTCCGCTAAGTTGAAAACCCATAAGGGCAGCTTAGGCAAAAGTTAGGGACTTACTTGGCAAGTAACTACATCAGACAAGACTTGATCATTGAAGCAACAATCTTCTTGGATCCTCACCGTACTTCAACGAAAGTTGCTGCTCAGAATTTCAAAGTTGTTAGAGGGGATAGTGGTCATTGTATTTCAACGTATCTTTTCCATTATATATTACCATTTTCCAAACTTTGTAATCATCCGTGGAGTCTCCATTCGCAGACTACCATTCTATCAATAAAATTTAGCTTTTACCCAATTCTTTGTATTTCTTATTTTTATTCATCTTACAAAGACTCCATTTATTATTGATAATAATTTTCAAAGCAAAAAGATTAAATAACAAAATTATTTTTCAAAAAGAATTTACAACTTACTTTTACTTTAGATTTTGTGATTCAAGAGAAAAACAGAAGTGGTGATCCCAGGAATGGACGAACTCTAGTAATTTTGGGAAGTTTTGTTTCCTCCGAGAAGGTTCTCTCAGGTCGTTCTCGCCGGTATGCGTGTGATTTTTTTATACTGAAGACGATACCAATTGGCGTAAGGTGCAGTATTGGGTCTGTGATCCCAGTGGTCTCAGTCAAGTCTTGGTTCATTTTTAATTTTGGGTTTGCATGGTCTGAAGTCTCTATCCCAGATTCCCCAGCGAAATATTCCCTCATATGACGAAAGGTCTTGTTCCCTTGGTGTGCTGAGATGGAACTACTTGCAAAATGTCGCCCTTTCTGCAATATTGGCATTATTGTTGGTATTTATTTCCCAGGCAACTAGACCAGGGCAATATATTTTCTAAGAAGTGTTGAGACAGTTGCCAACACTTTGGGTTTTCACCTGCAATGTGTTGGGTTTGATTTAAAATCCCCATGAGTTTGACCTCTTTCTATGATGTTGGCTTCTTGATTCCCCAGGAAGGCTGTCCCAGGGCATCTTTTGTTGGAATAAGTTTGCATGATATGAAGACTCAATCTAAGATTCATCAGTGAAGGTTTCACTTATTTGATAGAAGTCTTTTCTCCCCGTGCACACTGAGTTGCACTCATTTGCGAAGTATCTCCCTTTCGGAAGTACTTGCATTTCGTTTTATTTTCCCGATAATCAGGCAAGGGCAATGTTTTATTTAAGAAGTGTTGAGGCATTTGTCAATTTTTTGGGTTTTCACCCGCCAAGTGCTGGGTTTGATTTAAAATCCCCATAACATTGATGTTTTTCTGTAATGTTTGACTTCTTAACTCTCCAAGTTGTTATCTCCATGAGGTTTCATACTTTTTCCCCAGAGAAGTTGGTGCAATACTTACTCTCAATATTGAAGAACGTATCTTGGTTTCCCCTCTTCAATGTGGTGTTGGCCTCCCCAATAAAGTCAGCACGAGGTCCCCAGTTGATGTCTCGATGATGAGGCGTTATCTCCTCTAGTGAAGTCTATATGATATTTCCCCAATGAAGTCAGCTCGAAATCCTCAGTTGATGTTTTTCTGATATGGTTTCCATCCACCTTATTTGAAATTGGTATTACAATCCCCAGTAGAAGTGCGGACCGTGAAAACATTTGTTTCCCCATTGAATTCTGAGTGTTATTCCCCAGTGAAGCCTGGAGAAGGATGTTATATACATGTATCTGTACTATTTTGTTGCTATGATTTGTTTACTTCCGGATTATGTTCCTTCCCAGTGAATTTAAGCCGCGAAATAGGATTTTGTTTCCTCATTTGGTGCTTATTTTCTTATGGAATGTTCATCTTGGATGTGATTTAGCCGAGTTTTGATTGTGCCCGAGTTGGTTTTTCCTGGTTACTCCCAGTGTTATATGTCTGTTTTGTCAGCATATACATGATAACACTCATACATTCATACATACATCATGCATAGTTAAAATTAGAAAATCATTGCTCATTCACATTCGTTAATATTTTGTTGACATAGTACCCTGTTTTGCAGAGTTGTGTTATCCTCTCTTTAATAGAGTTTCGACCTTAAGCAGAAAGTGTACATTCTTTTAATTTCCCTACTGAGTTATCCCTCGTGGAAGATTTTTGCTTTAGCCTTCCCGTACAGCTCTTTGTCTGGATAGATTGGGTTTCCTCTTGAATTTATTTCTCAAAGGATGTATTTTGGTTGACTGTTTCACTCCAGTTTATTTCTGGTTTGAATCTTTGTTTCCCAACAATATTATTACTTATGATTTCTGCAACCTTCGAGCCTTAGTTTGAGAATGTGCATTTATTTTGGCATGAGAAGACTTTATCCCCTAAGAAATAATATGTTGGCATTTCCCCAGGAAGTCATGATTCATTCCCTAGGAAGCGATATTGCTTTCCCCAGAAAGTCATTTTTACAATCCTTCCTATAACACCAAAAAGCAGGTCTCTTTATTTGAGCAACTTGTACTTCCCCGTAAAAGTCGAAGTTACTTTTTTTGCTATCTTCTCTATGAGTGGATATTTGCAGTTCGTTGTCGAATTACTCCAGTGGATGAAAAGTCTTTCAATATCACAGAGACAGTTCGTTATGAAATCTTTGCAAGTGGTAGTCTCTTTATTTGAGACAACTTATATATTACCCTTTCCAGGCAGAATGCCTTGGTTAAAGAAGAAGTTGAGACCCTTTCTAGGTGAAACGCCATGATTTTGGGGAAACTTGATATTTTCTCTCTACCTTCAGTGAAAGTTGGTAGTTCACTATCAGTGAATGTTGGTGATTGTTATCTTTTTGCTACCTTCAGTGAACGTTGGTAGTTCACCGTCAGTGAACGTCGGTGCTATGATATTTCTTTTCTCTCTACCTTTAGTGAAATTCGGTAGTTCACCATTAGTGAACGTTGGTGATTGTTATCTTTTAGATACCTTCAGTGAACATTGGTAGTTCAACTTCAATGAACGTCGGTGCTATGATATTTTCTATCTACCTTCAATGAAAATGGGTAGTTCTCCATCAATGAATGTTGGTGATTATTATCTTTTTGCTACCTTCAATGAATGTTGGTAGTTCACCGTCAGTGAACGTCAGTGCTATGATATTTATTTTCTCTCAACCTTCAGTGAGAGTTGGTAGTTCACCACCAGTGAACGTTGGTGATTGTTATCTTTTTGTTACCTTCAGTGAACATTGGTAGTTCACCGTCATTGAACATCGGTGCTATGATATTTCTTTTCTCTCTACCTTCAGTGAAAGTTGGTAGTTCACCATCAGTGAACGTTGATGATTGTTATCTTTTTGCTAACTTCAGTGAACATTGGTAGTTCACCATCAGTGAATGTCGGTGCTATGATATTTATTTTCTCTCTACCTTCAGTGAAAGTTGTTAGTTCACAATCAGTGAACGTTGGTGATTGTTATCTTTTTTCTACCTTCACTGGACATTGGTAGTTCACCGTCACTGAACGTCGGTGCTATGAATTTCTTTTCTCTCTACCTTAAGTGAAAGTTGGTAGTTCACCATCAGTGAATGTTGGTGATTGTTATCTTTTTGCTACCTTCAGTGAACGTTGGTAGTTCACCATCAGTGAACGTTGGTGCTATGATATTTATTTTCTCTCTACCTTCAGTGAAAGTTGGTAGTTCACCATCAGTCAACGTTGGTGATTGTTATCTTTTTTCTACCTTCAGTGAACGTTGGTAGTCACCGCCAGTGAACGTCGATGCTATGATATTTTCTCTCTACCTTCGATGAACATTGGTAGCCCACCGTTAGTGAACGTCGGTGTTGTTATTCTTTTTTCTTTCTACCTTCAGTGAACATTGGTAGTTTCGCCTTCAGTGAAAGTTGGTGTATCATTTGATCTTTTACCATCATTTGTGAGTCAGTATCTTTTCAATCTTCTACCTCCGACTATTGAGTTTGGTAGTTCACAGTTGGTCGTCAATCACTTTTATACTGTACTATCTCCTCTTTAGCTGAGTTGATTCTACCTTATCTCTTCTTTGGGTTTTACACCAATAGAGTCGGGTCTTCTTGATTCACCAGTGATTTATTTTCCTGTTCGGGTTTCTCTTTTGATCCTTATTTCCTTTGCTACATCCCCAGTGGTGTTTTGCATCCCTTTGAAGTTGTTCATATGCATTCATACCCATAAGAATTGCATGGCATCTTAGGGCCAAAAATAGGGTTTGTTTTATATTTAAGTATCTTCGATCACGTCGGCACAAAGATTTTTAACCTTCGTATCTCCAGATAGAAGAAACTTAAATAAGGGCAGCTGTTGTACCCCAACTTTTTCCCCTAAGAGCCTTTCATCATACCATATTGATTCAATCACAACAAGATCACATTAGGGCATGTTTCTTTTTTACTTTCCTTTTAATTAATAAAATTCAAGGTTGGTTTGTCTTACTTGTTAATAATGTAGGTAAAGGAAATGTGGCTTAGCAAGTTGATCCATGGGTTCATGAGTTTATTTTCATGCCTTAGTCAATAAAGCTTGAGAAATTCAAACCTCACCAATGAAGTTGTTTTGTAAGAAATGGAATGGCAAGGTTTATTTTGGTTCACCACATTTCAAAGTTATCAAGATTGATTTAAAAGTACAAGGGGTTGATTGAAGAAGTTGTCATGGTTGGACAAGGCCTTGATCTCATTGGTCACAAGTGCATATTTCTCTCAATTCTCAAGATATGGAAGTGGTTCTATTTTCTATGAGTTCTCATTATCATCCTCAACAACTTCTATCAACAAAGAAAAAGTTTTGGTACAAGAAGGTTGTTTAAAATTGTCAAAGTTCCTCAAAGCATTTTCTTGATTTAGGAGCTAGGGTTTTGAACTTCAAAGAAGTATATCTTGCTCATATTTTGGTATTTTTGAGTGATTCCAACAACATCCTTCTCTTCAAAGGTTTATTAACAAATCACTTCAAAAGTTTCAAGGATTTTTCATGTAGAAGAAACTTGATGATGAAGAAAGATTACAAGTCCTCTAGAAGAACCCTCAAATCTCTTCATGTGACTTCAAATGATCATAATTTGATCAATTTTTATCACCTTGAGCCCATTAATTTTCCAAAATGATATTGAAGATGTGAGCTTAAACCTTTCTTTTATATGCAAAGTGAGAAAATGGATGGAAGATGCCCTAAGGATACAAAAGATTATAGGTCATTTCATGATTTTTTTGCCAACTTCAACAATTCATAACTCTCTCAATTTTTGGATATTTTGAATGGTTCAAGTTTCAAAATGTCATTCAAGAGGTCTATTTCATGCCATCTTTTTGGGTCAAGAGCAAATTCCAAGAGGAAGCCATGTTTGGATGCAAAATATTATAGGTCACTTTTGAAGAAAACCTTGAAATATTTCTAAGTATGGAAAGTCAACCTCTTTTTCCCAACTTTGACACATTGCAACTTTCAGCTAAAACATCCATTTGATTTCATTCTTTTCCCATTGAAAAGCTTGTAATCTCATCTTTCTAAAGCATCAAGAACCATGCCTTAAGACCGCTTGAGCTGAGAATGCCATTGTTTCAAAAGTGGTAACTTGGAATTGAAGTTTCATCCCAAGTCAGAATTTGAATTTCATGTTACAACTTCTAAACCTCATACTAGCACGTGTTTTGGATCTAAACATGATTAGCCAACTTTCCCAAGTGGTTTAGAGCATTAAAATGCGAGTTTTGGATGAGTTTTGACATAAGAGAAGTTACACTTTCTTCATGATGCAGACCCAGACGAATTCCCTCCAAATTGCATCATTCACCCTTCCTTTTGATCCCATTTTCTTCTCCTATAAATACATGAGCTATCCCATTCGTTTTATCAAGCTTGAACAATCAAAATCACCCTGCCAAACTCACTCCATAACTCACTTTTCTGCAACTTCAAAATCATTGTTCAAGCCTTTTTCAATCCATTTTTCTATCAATTCACCTTCCTTGATCTTCCCTGAAGCTAACAGAAAAAGAATTGAGCCTTGAAACCTTCTGAATTGATTTTACCAAGTCTATTTACAGAGCTCTGCAACTAAACTTCAATAGGTGGATTTCTCCATCAATTCTTCCAAACTTTGATATCATTGTGAAGCTCTCAGGGCCCTGGTTCTAGTTGCAACACTTTCTCTTAATTGGAAACACGTTTTGGCCATGAATTTTCAAATTCCTTTTCAAAACTTTCCTTCCAAATTGTTTGAGCTACAGTTTATATAATTTTTCTCGAAGGTGTGGTTGTCTTCGTCTTGATGAGACGAAGCGAATGACATAGGTATGAGCTTCTGATTTTATAGTTTGAAGAACATGTGTTTCACGTTGGCTGGAGGTTGAAGATGACCAATGTGTCATCTTCCAACCAATGATAGCATGCCATTTGTATTTTTTGAAAATCTGATTTTATATGTGATTCAGTGCTTTATTCAGTAATGACCATGATATGCACAGCGCGTCAGATCCCTTGGATTTGATTACTAATGCTTTTTGACTCTCATCCATTGGTCCACATTTTTTGACTTTATTTTATTTTCTGATTTTTATATTTAAATTGTTTTAAACTTCAAAAAATCATAGAAAATTCATTTTAAGTCCAAAAAATCTGAAAAAATTATGAAAAGTATTTTTGATTTTTCTCTTTCTGATTTTTATTTTTTTACAATTTTATCTTGTGCCTTGATATTTTTTATAAATTTTCAATTTATTTGATTTGTTTAAGTGTTTAAAAATACTTTTATTAATTTTTTAAATTCTAAAAAAATATGGAATGATCCAATGATATTGTGACAAATATTGGTGATCTATTTTATTTTTTATTTATGACTTTGTTATTTTTTATTATTTTTGGTTTATATTACTGATTTCTTTTAATTTTAAAAATAGTTTCTGACTTTAAAAAAATTACCAAAATTTTTATAAAAATATTTGAGTTCATTTCTGATTTTTCTTTGGTCTTACTTAATACTTCTTGATTAATTTGAACATAGTTGATATTTTTCTCTCTTATTTCTATTTTAAAACATTTTAAAACCGTTTTGGATGTATATATTAAATATAATATTATTTTGTGATTATTTTCTGGCTGATCTTGGGTTAAATTTTTGATCATGAACTTTGTTAACATCATTGGATCCATGGTGTTGAGTCTAACTCCATAAAAATGGATGAATGATTTTAATAATAGTTTGATTAAATTTTAATTCAAATGTGGTTTATATTCTTTCCCACCCTTCTTCATCTCATTCCTTTCTTATTGCACTAAGTGTTATTGGAGCATGATCTCTATATCATGTCTCAAGACAAATGGTGCATAGATTGCTATTGACCAGCCTCAAAATAGGTGTGAATTCTACATAAGTCCACTTAAGATTGCTTAACATAGCGCTAAATTTTGTCCCGATTCGAATAAATGATCATTCGTGGCCCAAACCTATGTTTGCAAGCCCAAGTATGTTAATTTGATCTCTTTGATCCAATAACCTTGAGATTCATTATGTAGAGGCTTTGGTTCTACCAATCCTCTAATGGATCTACATCACTTTTGTTCAACGGGAATCACTTAAACATCATTGATCATTAATGGTACTTTTGAGGATTTTAAAATGGATGATGTACTTGAGAAAAAGAAAATGAAACTTGTTGTGTGGAGGATTTAGTTCTATCAATCCTCTAATGAGTTCCAAATTCAAGTTTCAAGATGGTCATCCAACTAACCACTAATTACTAATAATTGACTTTATTTTGTGTTTTTATTTTATGCTCTTTTATTTTATGCACCATTTACTTTACCATTTACATTTCATGCTATTTTTCATCTTTGCTCACTTCAGCATTTACTTTCTTGTCATTTTTATTTTGCTCACTTGAGCTTTACTTTTATTTTTTTAAGACACCTAATAATCAACATGAACCATAAAAGACTTTAATGATACTTGTACTATTTGGTTACTATCCTTGGCATTATGGAGTATTGGACTTCTTGGACTTAGGATTAGAAACCTTGGCCTATGTTGGAGACCTTGTGACCTTAATTGATATTTTGTCTGGAGTTCTTGAGGTTTACATCAAGACATTGGGTTGTTTGTTTATTTTGTATGCAGGTTATTGTGATTACATACTTTTTTTGTAATCTGGAATTCACCTGTATACAGCTGTTACTCTACCCAATTTTTGTGATGACTTTATACGCTTGAAGTTTGGTTCTCTTAAGAGGTCTAGTATCTTTGTTTTCTTGGTTTCAATCCAAAGAATAGGAATTCTCTCTTGACTCGTAATGTCAAGTATTGGCTTCTTATTGGTTAGATGCTTCTTATCCCTATCTTTTACCTCATGCTTTAGGATAGTCCCTTCTTCTCCTCATATCTTCTTTAATTTCAAAAATATTCTCCCTCCTTTTGAAAACTCTTCTTGTTTTTTAAACTTGAACCACTTTCATAATAAATTGGACCTAGGTCCCTGCATTTTCAAAACTTTTTCATCAATAAACTTCAATCAATTTAATAATACCTTGACATTTTTTGTGAGAAGACTAAAAGTCAATCAATCTCATTTCAAACCATTTTGCCACTTTGGCTTCTACTTTAAAACTTTTATCAAAAGATTAGACTCTTGTCAATCCTTGTAGTGATGCAAACAACTATACTTCTATAATATGTAGTGAAGAGAGATATTTTCAACTTGGGTGTTGAGTGAGGCATTGTTGATTTTAAAATCCAATCCATATCCACCACTTTGAGATGATGCAAATTCTCCTTTCTCATGATTGTGGGTGGTGAGTATGTTTTCCACACGAACAATGACAATGATGTCTTATCTCATAAAATTAATCAACACACTTGTGTTTTGAAATTTTTAAAAGGTGAACTACGTGTACCCTGATCCCCTATTGCACGAAAGGTGGTACATAGGCACAAAGGTTCGCAACCGCGGCGGGTGCAAAAATCATAAAAAATACTTCTTTTCTCACCTCCACCATCTATTTTTTATACAACATTTTATAGCCAAAATATACATATTTTACAAAGAGGTTCCTACGAAGTACCATAGATGTTTAGGGTGTTAATACATTCCCTTTGCATAACCAAGCCCCTTACCTAGAATCTTTCTCCCTCTTTTTGGGTTACTCGCTATTTTCCCATTCCTTTGGAAATAATAAAGCGTGGTGGCGATTTTTATTTTGATCTGTGTAAGTCTAGTCAATCTAATGGCTCAGTCTGAAACATTTCTACCGCTACAGAGGGCACCCGTGAATATCCTAATGCGTGAGGGACATCAACCTATTAGACCACCTCTTTCCTTTCTTATTCTTCAACACATATCGAGGTAGGTGCAAAATAAACCACCTAGCCAACAGAGGAGTGCAACACATGAGGGTTCTTCTTATCTTTACAGTGCGAGTGTGAAAAGAGTGCAGAATGTCTCAAAGTAAAGTAGGCACCAGGTTACGAGACATGAAAACTTTGACTGCATTCATATCTATGAGTTGGTCCGGATTAGGGAACAATATCATCCCATAGATGAGAAGGTCCAACACCTCTTCAAAGACTTGTAAGTCTAAAGTATCCCAAAAATGGTGAGCTTTCTCAAACAAAAACTTAGCTAGAAACCCTTTGACACCGCTTCTTGTTTCCCAATTTGTCACAACGTCGGACCGTTGTAAATGCAGGGCTTGAGCGATATCCTCGGGCTTTAGGTCTCTTTCCATAACGTTGAAGGGTAATTGGTTGAGAATAGGCACACCAAATAACTGAGAAAACTCTTCCATATTAGGAACCAACTGGTAGTCAGAAAATGTAAAGAAATGATGTAAAGGTTCAAAGAACTGAAAGAGAACTTTCACCATGTCTTCACCAGGGCTTAAGGTGACCAAACTGAGGAGTCGACCATGTATTTTAGTGAATGGGGAATTCTCAGGAATCCTTGATGCCAACTCTTTGAGTTGAGGAGGCACCCTTACGAGGTTGACTTGGATGGTATTTCTGCGAATGGGAGCCATGTCCTACAAAACAGACACAAAGATAAGTCCTAAAAGTCCTTGGAATGGTTAGTGTGACATGCCATGTTATGATGTTATGATGTTATGATGTTATGTACAAACAAATATATACACAAGCACACAAACAAATCCTTAGGTTTAGGCTTGCATGGGTTCCATAGGTAATTACCCTTTTGAAGTGGTTCAACCTATCCTAGAAATAGTAACCGGGTTCTAGAGAATCTCAATTTCTTCACCAGGAATTGTTTCAGCGCAAGCCTCTTTATTGGCGACCGAAATATCCCAAAAGTCAGATCTTAATGAGTGTAGTATCAAGTATCAACCAACTTTAGACAGAACCAAAGCCTACTATCTCACTACTTCTTAATGGCCAAGTTGTTCAATTAAAGGTTCTAAGGTCAGTTGGTGCTTCATGACACCACACATCGGCCCTATATTCTCCTTGACTACTCAAGGGCTACCGATACCAACAAAGGTGTCACACCAACGTAGCTATTGTTTCAACTATGTCGGTATACCCCGTATAATCCTCACGATCTATTGCTACTTACCTAAAAGGTTCCCCAGATCTGGGTGTAGGATCTTTACAAGTTAACCCAAGAAAACCCTTAAAGAAAAAGAAATCAAAGCATACAAGGAAAGAAAATTAAATATGACCTAAGCTCTAAGGTAACCCCACTTTTTATATTTTCCCCAGCAGAGTTGCTAGTTCTCTGATATGGTCGCAGAACCGACTGTTGTACTGGTTTTGCGTTTGTGTTTGCAAATGTTGTGGTAAGCAAGAGTCACCATCGAATTTTCTTTTATCCAACAAAAGAAAGGGTGAAAAGAACAGAAAAAGACCTATCGAGAGTTTTCTGAGTAAGGAGGGTAGATTATGGAAAGGAAAGGTGTTAGCACCCTTTCCATCCATAGTTATCTACGGGCTCTTAGATGCTTTGCTCATTTTAAAATACCTTGTGCTTTTATGTTTTGAAAAGTATTTTGAAATGCTTTAGTGTGACGATTTTCTTTATGATAACTCTTGTATCAGTCCTCAAGAGTGTTCATAAAGCATTTTGAAAAGTTTTTTGAAAATTGTTTTGTGTAAATGTAAAAAGTTTGTTTTGAGCATATCATCTAGGAACTATCTACTCTATTCAAAAGGTTCGTCCTTTTCCTATTTTCCTTTAGATAGTGCTATCCTACAATTAGTTAGTAGGTAGCCCTACCGTTGGATGTTATAGGGGCATTCGAAGGGACGTTTTATAGTTACAAAGGCAACTAGGCAAGAAACCTTAGTAACTACCCTATGGTTTTAAGATCATTTTTTATCGAGTCAACATCGAGAGGGTCATCGAGGGACTTATGATATTTTTAAACCAGAGGGTAGCCACTAAAATCTCTCACGTTTCAAGAGTTGTGACTATTTTTCCGAAAGCAACCAAAGTGGGAGTACCCTAGAGGTGCGCATGTGAAAGTGTGTTTATTTTCAGTTATTTTTGTCTTGTGTTAAGTTTGTTAGCATTGGTTTTAATTCTTACCATGCAATCCTATTATCATACATCTAACAGTTAATATGTACAGGAATTACAAAATGCAGAAAGTAAATCCTACGCTATTACATCCCATGAGAAGTTACAATATTTAGGGAAAAAATGCGAAAAGATAAACTAACTATTACAAAATCCAATGAGCGACCTATACATTCTTTCTACAATTTAAATAACAAAAGAAAAATAGAAAATAAAAATAAGAAGGGATTGCTTGGAAAGAAAATCCTAAAAAGCCTAAGTACTAAGAAAAATAATTCTTTTGGCATTTTTGTGGTTTGATTTTAATATTTAAGACCTAAGTCTAAATTAGTTTTAATTTTAAGAAAACAAATGTTAAAGTAATTAAATAATTAATTAACAAAATTTAATCTAAAAAAGAAACTAAGCCTAATGTTTTTTTATGATTCTAGATTTAAAGTTGATTTAAATAATAAAGTCAATAAAGAAATGAACAAAAAAAATACCAAAAAAAAAAATACAAAGGGTTATCCTTCGATCCAGAGAGAAATGTGGTTTTTCGATCCTGGGAGGGATATGATTTTTTGATCCAAAGAGGGATGTGATTTTTCGATCCAGTAAGAGATGTTTGTTTTTTGATCCAGGGAAGGAAGCTTCCTTTCGATCTGGATCTGCAAGACAAAAGTTAGCAAAAATAAAGTTGCAGGACCTCGGTATCGAACCCAGGTCTTTCACCCTAATTCGAATCTTCTACCCTCAGGTCTAAGCTTATTTGGGCTTGAAACTACCTATGTCATGAGTTTCGAAAGGCAACCCCAGATCATGCCTTTCGATGGCATGATTTTATTCCTGCATGTTACCTTGCGTATGATATATTCATATAAAAACAAATGACATTAGCAGTGCATATATACAAACGACATGTATTTAAAGGGCCTAGAAATACAATTTTGATTTTGGTGAATCCTTACCAACTGGAAATGCTTCGATCTGTGAACTTGGGCGTGGAATTTCTCGAGTAAAGGCCTGGGTGACTTCTGGATGTAAGGTTTTCTTCTGGCTTATGCGTGTATGGGAAATAATGCTTTTGTCTGATGTAGTGTATGGTGAGAGTGCATGTGTGGCAAGGGACAACCATTAACCAAGCTTTGAAGGAAAAATTAGACAAATTAAAGGATTTCCATTTTTGATGGATTCCTACCCTTTTGGGTTTTGGGATGAACCTGGACATGTTTCACTCCCTGACTCCTTTGAATGCCTTCACACTTGGTTCTTTGATTGGCTCTGAATTTCTTCCTTCGAATGGCTCGAGGCCTCATAATTGTGGCTTCTTCAATTGAACCACTATTTGCCTTAGTAGCTTGATCTGAAAGTTTTCAACTAGCCTAATTGAAAAGTCCTTTCTGGCCAGTCGAAGCTACTTTTGTTACCTCCTTCGAATATAATTATGCAGGAGGCTTGGGCTTGGCAGCATATAGGATTTTGGCCAACAATTATTTGGACCAAGACTCATCATAAAAAAAACTGGTTTCGCACAATTATGTGTCTCTCGAGTGGACCAATTGTAGGTCTTTCGAAGGCACCATTTGTGTGTCCTTCAAATAACCCACATGTATGTCCTTCGAAGGCACCATTTGTGTGTCCTTTGAATGGACCAAATGTATGTCCTTTGAAGGCACCACTTGTATGTTTCTTTGAATGGACCTTTGGAAAGTTTCTTCGAAGGGTCCATCTTGTGTGTAAAAGTATGGAAAATTGTATGTTGAAGGGTTTAGAGGTGGAGTCAAAGCTAGCATGAGGGAAGCCAACTACTTAGTGAATCGAAGCACATATGAAAGAAGCCACTACTTTATGGGCCCTAGCATGAAGGGAAGCCATTTCCTTGCGCATTAAAGGCAAGCACAGAGGAGGTCATTTCCTTGTGGGTCAAAGAACACATGTATGATACGGTGGGAGAACTGACTTGAGGTTTTGCGTTTGTTTTCGCACTTGTTCGGTTTAGCAAGAGTCGCCACCGACTTTTTATTTTATCCAAAGGAAAGGTCAAAAAGCACAGGAAAGACCTTTGAGATGTTTTCTTGGGTTCGGGGGGTAGATTATGAAAATGGAAGGTGCTAGCACCCTTTTCATCCATGGTTACCCATGGGCTCTTAGTTACTTGTTTTAGATCACTTGCCTTTGCTTTTCAATTGTTTGAAATGGTGCTTTGTGTGTGGTTTTCGAAAATGCTTTGAAAAAGATGCCTTGTCTAGGCAACCTTTGTAACGATTCTTGTTTGAATATATACAAAGGTGTGTGTCTTTTTGAAAAGATAATTCAATGTTTTGAAAGTTGTTTGGAATTTGTTTTGAAGTTGTATTGTGAAGTGTGTTTGAAATTGTTTTGAAGTTATATTGTGAAGTGTGTTTGAAAATGGCAAGGATGTTTTGCAAGCTTTTGATCAAGTAACTAAGAGTTGTCTACCCTATTTTACTCAAAGATTTTTTCTCATGTTTTTAACCCTTTTTAATAGTGTTATTTCACCATTGTATTTAATGAACAACCTTGTGTTAGGATGTTAAACGGGACAGGCACGGGTCATCGCATACAATCATTGAAATCAACTTGTGAGACGCTCTAGCAATTTTTGTAAGGGACGATATCGTTTTATCGAAGGCAACATTGAGGGTCATCGAGGGACTATGATCTTTGTTTATTGAAGGGGAATTTGCTAGAGTGTCTCATACTCGAGGGACATGATTGCATTTTCCGAGGCAACAAGCGAGGTTACCCTAGAGGTGCAAGTGTGAATTGTGTATTGATTTTCATGCATTTGTCTTGTATTAGGTTATCTAACGATTGATTTTAGATCTTCTCATACAAACCCTAATTACTATACAGTATATTGAAAGCGATAAGTTGCGGGAATTTAAAGTCTAAGTTATTACAAATAAGTATCCAGGGATGGGGGTACAAATATTTACAAATGGGGATGAGTCTTATCATAATAATAATGTCCAAATACGTGTTACAACCAAATCGAACTGTCGCATTTTCAATGTAAAATTATAAAAAAGTATAAGATAATGAAAATCAAAGAAATATGAGATGCATGTATTTATTTACAAATGAACTAACAAAATTTTAACCTAATTAAGAAAGATTAAAAAATTATATTATTATTATTGTGTTTTATGTTTTTATGAAAAAAGTTTTAATGAAAATTATTTAAATTAATGTTTCTTTTATTTATGTATTTATTAAATGTAACGAATATTAAAGGAAATTATATTGAAAAGAACGAATAAAAATTAAGCTATTATTTGTTTCTTATTATTTAACAAAAATAAATATTTTTAGAAAAGAAAATAATTGAAATTGTATTGGTTTTAAGAAAGAACAGAGTTTTAAATAAAAAAAAGGTGGGCTTAAGAATATATTTTTGGATGGCCCAAAGAAAGAAGAACAAAAGGCCAAAAGAGGGGAAAAGAAGGGGGGTGCTGTTAGTAAGAATGAAGTGGGCTCAGCAGTCTGGGCGAAGGCCCATTATCCATTTGGCATAATTTGTTAGGGTTAATGTTATGTTTTCAGAATTTAGGGTTTACAAGCTTTGGTTGTACAGCGGCGCCTCCTTCTTCTTCGTTTCTATCATCTCTCTCAGGCGAAGCATTGATTTCTCCTCATGCCTCCAAGCTGCCAGAGCGTTGCCTCCCACTTCTCTCGTCTTCACAGTGGTCCACGTTGTTTGTGCTTGAACGGTACGAATTGCTTCATTTGCATTTTAAGGTTTTTTACAAATATGTTTTCGTTTCGCTTGATTGTTATATGCATGTTTAATCTTTGGCCTTTTCTATGTTTACATGTAATAAGGGTTTGAGAGACGTACCTTGAACGTCTTGCTTCTGAAAAATGATGGAGGGAGAGGGACGTGAGACTGGTGGAGCTTCTTGGTGGCCAGGCGGGGGGAGTGCGTGATAGTTGCTTGCTTGCTTTTACTGGTATCTCTGTATTTAACTTCTTTTTAAATGTTTGATGATGATGTTTGTTCTGAGAACTATTGTTGTTGTTCTTTATGTTGTTTCTCTTCCTCCGATTGCTTGAATATTGATTGCTTGATGATGATATTATCTTTAGAACTGTTGGCTTTGTTGATATTGTTGATGATGAATTTTTTTGAAAACTTGTTTCTTTTACTTCTAAAACTCTTCCTTTCTTTTGGCCATTAATGTTCTGATGATGAAAATAATATTCTGAAGAAAAAAAACTAGCTATTGTTGTGGCTTCTGGGTGCTCTTCCTCTCTCTTTGTGGGTTATTTTATTTTTTGATGACGAAGATACATTCTGAAAAACTAGCTATTGTTTGAACTGTTCTGTTTTTTTTTTGGTTGATGAAGCTTGTGATTTTGGTGCTGATGATAGCTAGACTGTGTTTGCAGTTTATGCAGTCTTTGGCCCAAACAGGTTTGGGAGTTTGGTTTGTGGTTGAATCTGTAGTTTTGTTATTTGTTATGCAGATCTGAGTTTGTTTTTTGAGTGAGCAGGTTGTTGGTGTTGAGATGCAGTTTTGGAAACAGTCTTGTGGGCTTGGAGTTTTGGAGGCAGGCTTACTGTTAGTTTTATGTTTTGGAAACTGCAGATTTGCTTTGGGCTTACAAGTTTTACTTGCAGGTTTTTGTTGTTTGAGCTTGTAGTTGGGCAGGCTGTGACTAAGTTGCAGTTTGTGGCTTGAACTATAGGTTTTTTTTTTTTGTTGAGCTTGAGAAGCAGTTTTGCAGGTTTGTTATTTTGAGAGGCAGTTTGGCCTGAGTATTTGGATTTGTTATGCAGGTTTAGTAGTTTGGTTGTTTACAGACTTGTAATGCAGGTTTGGAGGTCTGTGTTTTGGAAACAGGCTTGCTGTTAGTTTTTGCTTGCAGTTGGACACTGCAAGTTTTGTAATGCAGGTTTAGTAGTTTTTATCTATATCCTCCTCTCTCCCTTTGCTGGACTGTTAGACTGTTATATATTTTCTTTTTGCTTTCTTTTACTGTCTTGAAAACAGCCTGCCAAAACTGCAAACTCTCACTTCACTAGGTCTTCTCTTTCTTTCTCTCTCTCTCTCTCCCAAAAGCACTTTTAATTGCTTATTATATTATAATTCTGAAAAGCTTGTTGGGCCAGAAAATGATAATGAAATTGACAAGTCCCTTTGGCTTGTAATTTTGGTTTATCTCTGAATTGTGTACTTGTTTCCATATTTCCTGCATTGTATACTTTCTTTAACAGCTTTGCAACTTTCTGCTTTGTATACTTCTGCATTGTACTTGCTGTGACAGTTTGGCAACTCAGTTTGACATTTGGTTAATGCATTTTGAAACTCAGTTTGCAATTCAGATTACTTGGTTAATGCAGCTTTGTACCTTTGTATTTGAACCATGTGCATGCTTTCAATTTTTTTTTTACTTTTCTCTTTGTGAACCAAGAAGAGAAATCTTCTTGTGATTTGCAAAGAGAAAATGTAAAGCATGATGAATCCAATAGCATTCTGATTCCGGCCAACAAGCTTTAATGATGATTTTTCTTTCTTCCTTTTCTGCTTGAAAATTCTTATACTAATTTCCTTTTCTCTGTCTTTTGCAGGTAAGTACCAATTGGATGATAGAGGAAGCAGTAGAAGTCAAAGACCTTAGGAGATTAGGCTTAGATTCATTTTTTTTCATTTATTGTAAAAAAATATTATTGTAAATATTATAAGTTGTAATCTTACAATATTCGAATAAAATTTGTAACAACATTTGAAATAAATAAAAAAAAAGTCTTTGTCAAATATCTTCCAATTTTTTTCTTGCATTGTTTATTTAATTATTTAAGACTCTTAAATCAAAATAATTGAAACTGTGTCTCAATAATTCTAATACAGATGAAATAAATAATCAACAAACTTTGCAGTCTCGCAACCGTATATTAATCACAATATGCATAGTATTCCAATTAACATATGCGTTGTACAGTTAAACAAACACGCATTCCATAAACCTTTCACTCCACTGATCAAACCAATGCCTCAAAGTTCCAAACAAAAGTCTCAGCTCCTATCCCATATATTTAGGATTTGAGAAACAACCAATAATCTTGAACAAGCGTAAAAATAATGTAACAGTTAACTAAATTTCTGAGGATTCAGTTTCTTCTGAGAAATGCGAGCGCAAACCCTAATCCTGGATTACTGCCAAAGAAAGATCTGTCTGAGTGATTCCTAAGCCAATCTGAAAAATCAGAGAAAACCTTGAGGTTGTGATTTCTTGTGAAAAAGGGAGGGCAAATTTTGGGGTACAACAGTTTCCCCTGTTCAATCTTCTTGAACCTGAAGAGTTAGATTGGTAATTTTGCCTTTCGCGACTCGAAGGTAAAATATGATTGGATAATAGAGTGCCCATAAATTTGCACTCGTCAAAGCATAGCTGAGGGAATGGGCTTAAAGATGCCATTTGGACATGTGACAGAGTCTTGTCGAAGATGGGCTTAAAGATGCCATCCAAGAATGTTTGTTGAACTGTATGTTGTAGGTGAGAGGGTGAGTATCAGAAAGGTATCCATGTTTGGAACATCTCTGAGCTGGGGGTCTGAGTAAGCAATAGATTAGCATCCGTGTCGGGAGGCATCCGTGAACTGTTTTCAGAAATCCTTGAAGTTTGAAACTTTCTAAACTTATCCTGCGACGGATGAAATATTAGCTGAAACATAATGTTATGCTGTATGATGCAATGCATGTGTTATATCGATGCTTATGATATATGAATGTAATGAATGCGCATGTAAGTTGATTAGGCGTCTTGCTGAGGAAGATAAATCCTGGATAACTGGGGATAATAAAATCTTTGACCGCTGTCGGGGAAAGTAAATCCTTGGCTGCTGTCAGGGATTGAAAATCCTTTAATCGTTGAAAATGAGAAGTCCTGGGACCACTGTTGGGGAAATCATGAGTTTGGGTTGTATGCCAATCTACTGGGGATTCCTGTTTTGAGGAGATCTTCGCCGAGGAATATCTGAAAACTCTGAGAGTCTTTATTCTGCTTGGGGAGTTAGAACTCTGTGGGGAATAGCCATACTGTTGCGGAGTGGCTATCCTATTGGAGAGTAAAAAACTCAGGACTCTGGGAAAAGCTTATTCCTGTCTGGAAGAAGTTCAGGTTTAGGTTGTATGCCACTTTAAGAATGAGAATCTTCATTCTGTCGGGAATATCAGAAATTCAGATGTTATACCACTTTGAGAATGAGAATCTTCATTTTGTCGGGAATATCAGGAGGTTGGGTGTATGCCAATCTACTGGGGAAGCGAGAAATGAGAATCTTCATTCAGGCGTTTGGGTCAGAAGGTTGGGAGTATACCAATCTAATAGGGTTTTAAGGATGAGAATCTTCATTCTATTAACGGTATCAGGAGCTTGAGAGTATACCAATCTTCTGAGGTTTCAAGGATGAGAATCTTCATTCTGTTAAGGATATCAGGAGCTTGGGAGTATGCCAATCTTCTGATGTTTCGAGGATGAGAATCTTCATTCTGTTAAGGGTCAGGAGGTTGGGATTATACCAATCTTCTGAGGTTTCAAGGATGAGAATCTTCATTCTGTTAACGGTATCAGGAGCTTGGGAGTATACCAATCTTCCGAGGTTTCAAGGATGAGAATCTTCATTCTGTTAAGGATATCAGGAGCTTGGGAGTATGCCAATCTTCTGAAGTTTCGAGGATGAGAATCTTCATTCTGTTAAGGGTCAGGAGGTTGGGAGTATACCAATCTTCTGAGGTTTCAAGGATGAGAATCTTCATTCTGTTAAGGGTCAGGAGGTTGGGAGTATACTAATCTCTTGAGGTTTCAAGGATGAGAATCTTCATTCTGTTACCGGTATTAGGAGCTTGGGAGTATACCAATCTCTTGAGGTTTCAAGGATGAGAATCTTTATTCTGTTAACGGTATCAGGAGCTTGGGAGTATACCAATCTCTTGAGGTTTCAAGGACGAGAATCTTCATTCTTGAGAGAAACCGATTTTTAGGAGCTTCAGTTATCCGTTATTCTATTGGTGGGTATCAGGAGCTTGGGAGTATACCAATCTCTTGAGGTTTCAAGGATGAGAATCTTCATTCTTGAGAGAAACAAAATTTTAGGAGCTTCAGTGGTCCGTTATTCTATTGGTGGGTTGTTTCTGTTGAAATTTTAGGAACTTGTCTGTAATTCAACTAGAGAAAAGCTTTGTCGCTTGAATTTGATTGTACCTTTCCTTTTGTTGGGGAAAATAAATCCCCAACTGGTGAAGGAGAAAGGAGTTGGATTCTTCATCCCTGGAAGTGAAGAAAATCAGAATAAATCGCTGAGAGATTTGTCTGAACTATCAAAAATCCGGAAGATCTTCCATTGGCATGAGAATCAGGGAGATCTTAGTGTTGATCTGACCAAAACAGAGAGGGTCTTGGATTAATTTTGACTCAACCGGATGATGGAGGAATCTTTGACGACCGTAACTTCCAACAGGTGATGAAGGAATCTTGATGACTGTAACTTCCAACAGGTGATGAAGGAAATTTTGACGACCGTAACTTCCAACAGGTGATGAAGGAACCTTTGACGACCGATCAATCTGTATATGTTATGAATGTTATTGAAATGTAATTTTGTTTTGGAGAATAAATCCTTGACAAGTGTTGGGGAAATAAACCCAAGACTGCTGGTCTGCTAGAGAGGTGATGAACTTCTTGAGGACGCTTGAATTCCTTTTCATAAGGGCTTTGGAGAGATTTGTCACTATCCCTAGTATCAAATGTTTGTGGCACTGCCAGGAAACTTGGACTGTTCATAACCCTTTGATGAGATTGACGTTTTGAACTCCCCAAGTGATGGTGAGGGAGACTTGCCCCAGGTTAATCTGCAATTGAGAGATTTCTTGAAATCTTGACTGGACTGCTCCAGCTTTACTGGACAATACCATATCAAGTCCCCTTTCGTTGATGGGAGATTTTTGCAACGGGAGTGTCATCCCACTTGAAGTGATTTTATTCACTGAGAGAGCTTTCGTTCATCTGAACATTCACTGTTGTGAATTTCTTTTTTGTCAAACAAATAAGCATGTGCAAAAAACGGTATTCAAATAATGCAAAGTTTATGATTGTCTTGGAATTTTGAAAAATGCGTTTTTTAGCAGAAAACTTTTATAAGACAAATTCATCTCAAGATTTAGAGCAAAGCCTTACAGGAGTCAGGATACCTTTTGTAACAGTATTCTTTCGGACTAACCCATGCTTCAATTAGGACTTTTGAAGGGTTGTAACGTGGCTTGGTTCAAGCTTTAAGAAACAAAGGATAAAGGCCCAAAGTATATTTGTACCCACCCGTTCTTCATGATGTTCTTTGATCCTAAACTCAGTTAATTGTGCGTCGAACTCTATTCGAGTTTGGAACGATGTTTTGGTGATGGTTCACACAAGTTGAATTTTATGGAAAGGCATTCATTTTTGCAACACTTTTCATGTTGTTGAGGATTTATAATGACCTCTGTCTTTTGATTCATTATCCCTAACTTTTGTCTGACTGTTCCTATTTTCGAGATTACAGTCAGCGGGATGCCCCAGCTTTCTGAAGCCTCCTTTGTAGGTTTTGGCTCAGTGGGCTTTTCTCTTTTGAGAGATAATGACTTCCTATGAGATAAGGAACCATCACTGTCTTTTGGTTCCAAAGGAATGTTTTTTATGTCATTCGTTGCATTACGAATTGAGAGTTTGCGACTTCAATGCGCATCTTTTGAATTAACTGAGAGACTACCCTGCCCCAGGTCTGATTAAAGGTTTCAGTTTGTGTTTTAAATAGAAAACTCCTACTTCTTTGGCTCGAAGGGGGTTGACTAGGGATTATCTTCCTTATAACTCCAGTGTTTAGGGTTTGAAAGAAACGCCTGTACATCGTCAGCAAGGTCTATCCAAAAGCATACTGTATGAGATTATGGCATTGTTTCATCATCCTCCCTCTAAAGACTTTGTAACTTTTATCAAGAGTTAAATGTCATAAAGAAAGTAGGAAGCACAATTCAAGAATAGTGAAAATGAATGGATGAATTCAATACAAACATATGCAATGCATTAATGAAACAGAGTTTGACATCAACAGATAATTGTTTGAATAACAAAAGAAATTACAACTTGAAAATTCAAATGAAACAAAAGTCTCTTAGTTCGAACTTGTCATTTCAGGTGGAGAACCCTCAGCAGAAGATTTTCATCTCGCCATCCGGCATGAATTTCAGCACTCCATTGTTAATCAAGTCTTGGATCTTATTTTTCAAAGCCCAACAGTCGTCGGTGTCAAGTCCAGGACATAGGAGTGGTATACACAAAATGCGTTGGGGTGATAGCTAGGAGCAGAGGTATTGGGCTTCCGAATAGGATCCTTTAAAGCAGTCAGATTGACCTCCAACAAGCGTTCCAGTATTAGAGATGATGGTATGTCGGTCTCAGTGAACTGTCTTCCAGACGTATTTTGCTTACGCTGATTACCCCATTGATGCTGGTGCGGTTGTTGTTGGGCTTGTGACCCTGAAGCAAGTTTAGGAGCTTTTCCCTTGTCTTATTGTCTCAAAAGAGGTTGAATGATGACTTGATATTCAACCCTAGTTGTTTGCCCCACTTGGTTATCTTGAAGCAGTTTGTTGATGAGGACCCTGAGCTCCTCTTGTCTTTGAGCCAGGTCTTGAATGAGAGCCAACTGGCCCACCAGCTGCCCCATCATCTGGATCTTCATTGTTGCCAGCTCAATCTGTAGCTCTTCCAACTGATCATTCCTGATGCCACCTGGGTTCCCTAGGACCATGCCCCTTGTGAGGAGAGCTTTCACTTCTTCTTTCCCCTGGGATAGGTTCAAGAACATTTCTTGAAGTTGAGCGTTCTGAAGCTGGATGTCTTTGACGGTCCTTTCTAGAGCCATCTATACTGAAATAAACAGTAGGAGAATAAGGAAACCTGAAAGGGAAAACCTGTCATGATACAATGCATGATATGTGGATGCATGTTTTCAAGAATCTCGCAGGGTAAACACAAGAAAATGTTAGAGGTTGAACTTCGATCAACATCTTTGATTGGAGAACTTTGTATTGATGGATGTCTTTCCATGAGAATCAAGCTCACCATGTCAAGTGGGTCATATCCCTCGATTCAAGTTGTTGTACTTGATCTTTGACGGCGTTTGTTTAGAGGAAAATCCTCTTGCCCTTTGGTAGGCGTCTGGTTCAACGTGACCCTGCATCAAAAACCCTCGAGATCCTCGAAATGGTTATTGAAAATGCTATGGTATGATGTTATGATGTTATGTACAGGTATGAAAAAGTAAGCAAGTGTATATACAGGTAATCATATTCACACAAAGCAGACAAGTCCTTAGGTTTAGGCTTGCATGGGGTTTGTAGGTAAGTACCCTCTTGAAGTTAGTTGGCTCAACCTGTCCTAGAAATAGTAACCGGGTTCTAAGGAGCTCAATATCACTGGATTATTTTCTATGTTCATTGTTTTGGTTTAGCCACTTAACTGGCGACCAAAATATTCCAAGAAAACAATCCTCAATGAGTGTAGTATCGAGTATCTACCAACTTCGGACTGCACTAAAGCCGGTCATCTCACTACCCCTAAAAAAGGCCAAGATGGTCAAGTAAGGTTCTAAGAGTTCGTTAGTGCTTCATGACATCATTCAGTGGCCCCGTATTCTCTTTGATTGACTCAAAGGCTACCGGTACCCACAAATATGTCGCACTAACGTAGCCACTGCTTCAACCATATCGGTATACCCCACATAGTTCCCTCACAGTTTATTGCTACTTACCTAAAAGGTGCCCCCAAATCCGGGTGTAGGATTTAAAATAAACCCAAACAAGGAACCCAAAAAGTAAAGCAATCAAAGCAATCAAGGTAAGCATGAAAGGTGATCTAAAACCCTAAGGTAACCCCACTTTTAGAAAAATTCCCCATCAGAGTCGCTAGTTCTGTGATACGGTGGGAGAACTGACTTGAGGTTTTGCATTTGTTTTCGCACTTGTTCGGTTTAGCAAGATTCGCCACCGACTTTTTATTTTATCCAAAGGAAAGGTCAAAAAGCACAGGAAAGACATTTGAGATGTTTTCTTGGGTTCGGGGGGTAGATTAGGAAAAGGGAAGGTTCTAGCACCCTTTTCATCCATGGTTATCCATGGGCTCTTAGTTACTTTTTTTAGATCACTTGCCTTTGCTTTTCAATTGTTTGAAATGGTGCTTTGTGTGTGGTTTTCGAAAATGCTTTGAAAAAGATGCCTTGTCTAGGCAACCTTTGTAACGATTCTTGTTTGAATATATACAAAGGTGTGTGTCTTTTTGAAAATATAATTCAATGTTTTGAAAGTTGTTTGGAATTTGTTTTGAAGTTGTATTGTGAAGTGTGTTTGAAATTGTTTTGAAGTTGTATTGTGAAGTGTGTTTGAAAATGGCTAGGATGTTTTGCAAGCTTTTGATCAAGTAACTAAGAGTTTTCTACTCTATTTTACTAAAAGATTTTTTCTCATGTTTTTAACCCTTTTTAACAGTGTTATTTCACCATTGTATTTGGTGAACAACCTTGCATTAGGATGTTAAACGGGACAGGCACGGGTCATCACATACAATCATTGAAAGCAACTTGTGAGAGGCTCTAGCAATTTTTGTAAGGGACGAGATCGTTTTATCGAAGGCAACATCGAGGGTCATCGAGGGACTACGATCTTTGTTTATTGAAGGGGCATTTGCTAGAGTGTCTCATACTCGAGGGACATGATTTCATTTTTCGAGGCAACAAGCGAGGTTACCCTAGAGGTGCAAGTGTGAATTGAGTATTGATTTTCATGCATTTGTCTTGTATTAGGTTATCTAACGATTGATTTTAGATCTTCGCATACAAACCCTAATTACTATACAATATATTGAAAGCGATAAATTTCGGGAATTTAAAGTCTAAGTTATTACAAATAAGTATCTAGGGATGGGGGTATAAATATTTACAAATGGGGATGAGTCGTATCAGAATAATAATGTCCAAATAGGTGTTACAACCAAATCGAACTGTCGCATTTTCAATGTAAAATTATAACAAAGTATAAGATAATGAAAATAAAATAAATATGAGATGCATGTATTTATTTACAAATGAACAAACAAAAATTTAACCTAATTAAGAAAGATTAAAAAATTATATTATTATTATTGTGTTTTATGTTTTTATGAAAAAAGTTTTAAAGAAAATTATTTAAATTAATGTTTCTTTTATTTATGTATTTATTAAATGTAACGAATATTAAAGAAAATTATATTGAAAAGAATGAATAAAAATTAAGTTATTATTTGTTTCTTATTATTTAACAAAAATAAATATTTTTAGAAAAGAAAATAATTGAAATTGTATTGGTTTTAAGAAAGAAAAGAGTTTTAAATAAAAAAAAGGTGGGCTTAAGAATATATTTTTGGATGGCCCAAAGGAAGAAGAACAAAAGGCCAGAAGAGGGGAAAAGAAGGGGGGTGCGTGTTAGTAAGAATGAAGTGGGCTCAGCAGTCTGGGCGAAGGCCCATTATCCATTTGGCATAATTTGTTAGGGTTAATGTTATGTTTTCAGAATTTAGGGTTTACAAGCTTTAGTTGTACAGCGGCGCCTCCTTCTTCTTCGTTTCTCTCATCTCTCTCAGGCGAAGCATTGATTTCTCCTCATGCCTCCAAGCTGCCAGAGCGTTGCCTCCCACTTCTCTCGTCTTCACAATTGTCTAAGTTGTTTGTGCTTGAACGGTACGAATTGCTTCATTTGCGTTTTAAGGTTTTTTACAAATATGTTTTCGTTTCGCTTGATTGTTATATGCATGTTTAATCTTTGTCCTTTTCTATGTTTACATGTAATAAGGGTTTGAGAGACGTACCTTGAACGTATTGCTTCTGAAAAACGATGGAGGGAGAGGGACGTGAGACTGGTGGCGCTTCTTGGTGGCCAGGCAAGGGGAGTGTGTGATAGTTGCTTGCTTGCTTTTACTGGTATCTCTGTATTTGACTTATTTTTGAATGTTTGATGATGATGTTTGTTCTGAGAACTATTGTTGTTGTTCTTTATGTTGTTTCTCTTCCTCTGAGTGCTTGAATATTGATTGCTTGATGATGATATTATCTTGAGAACTGTTGGCTTTGTTGATATTGTTGATGATGAATTTTTTTTGAAAACTTGTTTCTTTTACTTCTAAAACTCTTCCTTTATTTTGGCATTGATGTTCTGATGATGAAAATAATATTCTGAAGAAAAAAACTAGCTATTGTCGTGGCTTCTGAGTTCTCTTCCTCTCTCTTTGTGGGTTATTTGATTTTTTGATGATGAAGATACATTCTGAAAAACTAGCTATTGTTTGAACTATTCTGTTTTTTTGGTTGATAAAGCTTGTGATTTTGGTGCTGATGATAGCTAGACTGTGTTTGCAGTTTATGCAGTCTTTGGCCCAAACAGGTTTGGGAGTTTGGTTTGTGGTTGAATATGTAGTTTTGTTATTTGTTATGCAGATCTGAGTTTGTTTTTTGAGTGAGCAGGTTGTTGGTGTTGAGATGCAGTTTTGGGTAAGTTTTCTGCAGTTTTGGAAACAAGCTTGTAGGCTTGGAGTTTTAGAGGCAGGCTTCCTGTTAGTTTTATGTTTTAGAATCTGCGGATTTGCTTTGGGCTTGCAAGTTTTACTTGCATGTTTTTGTTGTTTGAGCTTGTAGTTGGGCAGGTTGTGACTAAGTTGTAGTTTGTGGCTTGAACTATAGGTTTTTTTGTTGAGCTTGAGAAGCAGTTTTGCAGGTTTGTTGTTTTGAGAGGCAGTTTGGCCTGAGTATTTGGATTTTTATGCAGGTTTAGTAGTTTGGTTGTTTACAGACTTGTAATGCAGGTTCGAAGGTCTGTGTTTTGGAAACAGGCTTGCTGTTAGTTTTTGCTTGCAGTTGGACACTGCAAGTTTTGTAATGCAGGTTTAATAGTTTTGCTCTATATCCTCCTCTCTCCCTTTGCTGGACTGTTAGACTGTTATATATTTTCTTTTTGCTTTCTTTTACTGTCTTGAAAACAACCTGCCAAAATTGCAAACTATCACTTCACTAGGTCTTCTCTTTCTCTCTCTCTCTCCCAAAAGCACTTTTAATTGCTTATTATATTATAATTTTGAAAAGCTTGTTGGGCCAGAAGATGATGATGAAATTGACAAGTCCCTTTGGCTTGTAACTTTGGTTTATCTCTGCATTGTGTACTTGTTTCCATATTTCCTGCATTGTATACTTTCTTTGACAGCTTTGCAACTTTCTGCTTTGTATACTTCTGCATTGTACTTGCTGTGACAGTTTGGCAACTCAATTTGACATTTGGTTAATGCATTTTGAAACTCAGTTTGCAGTTTAGTTTACTTGGTTAATGCGGCTTTGTACCTTTGTATTTGAACCATGTGCATGCTTTCAATTTATTTTTTTTACTTTTCTCTTTGTGAACCAAGAAGAGAAATCTTCTTGTGATTTGCAAAGAGAAAAAGTAAAGCATGATGAATCCAATAGCATTCTAATTCCAGCCAACAAGCTTTAATGATGATTTTTCTTTCTTCCTTTTCTGCTTGAAAATTCTTATACTAATTTCTTTTTCTCTGTCTTTTGCAGGTAAGTACCAATTGGATGATAGAGGAAGCAGTAGAAGTCAAAGACCTTAGGAGATTAGGCTTAGATTCATTTTTTTCATTTATTATAAACAAATATTATTGTAAATATTATAAGTTGTAATCTTACAATATTCGAATAAAATTTGTAACAACATTTGAAATAAAAAAAAAGTCTTTGTCAAATATCTTCCAATTTTTTTCTTTCATTTATTATTTAATTATTTAAGACTCTTAAATCAAAATAATTGAAACTGTGTCTCAATAATTCTAATCCAGATGAAATAAATAATCAACAAACTTTGCAGTCTCGCAACCCTATATTAATCACAATATGCGTAGTATTCCAATTAACATATGCGTTGTACAGTTAAACAAACAAGCATTCCATAAACCTTTCACTCCACTGATCAAACCAATGCCTCAAAGTTCCAAACAAAAGTCTCAGCTCCTATCCCAGATATTTAGGTTTTGAGAAACGACCAGTAATCTTGAACAAGCGTAAAAATAATGTAACAGTTAACTGAATTTCCGAGGATTCAGTTTCTTCTGAGAAATGCAAGCGCAAACCCTGATCCTGGATTACTGCCAAAGAAAGATCTGTCTGATTGATTCCTGAGCCAATCTGAAAAATCAGAGAAAACCCTGAGGTTGTGATTTCTTGTGAAAAAGGGAGGGCAAATTTTGGGGTACAACAACATGAAAGAAGTTCTTTCCTTGTGAATCGAAGGCAATCATGAAGAGGAAACCTTTGCCTTGTGCGTTGAAGGAAAGCACAGAGGAGGAACTTTTCTTGTGGATCAGGGCAGACACGTAAGAGGCCAATGCTCAATCGAAGCTTGCCTGCAGAAGACTACTGTTTTGTAAATTGAAGTAGGCATGTAGGGGGATACTGCTCAAATGAAGCTTGTGGACCAAAGCTTGCTCGAAGGGGACCCAACGCTCAATCGAAGCTAGTGGACCAAAGCTTGATCGAAAGGGACCAAATGCCCAATCGAAGACCTTGAAACAAAAGCTTGCTCGAAGGATTTTAGATTCCCAATTGAAGCTTACTCTTCTTTGATTTGATGCTTGAGAGCTAAAAATCCAATTGTACTTATGCAAACTTGCCCTTTTGAAAATCCTTGTGAGAAAATGTCATGAGAAAAAGGAGGGAAAATTTTGGGGTACAACTGTCGTGCTCAAGTAAGCGGCAAATTTCATCAGGGATCTCTTCACTATCCTCTTCCTCGACTCCAATTACAGGGAAAACAAATTTTGGAGGGGGCATAGGGTCATTGTTTTCAATAGTTAGGTCATAGATTAATCTGCACATATGATTTATGATTTATTTTAGAACACGATTAATGTGAAGGTTGTACAAATAAAAAATATTATTATATTTCTTTAATATTATTATTTTTATTTTTGTTACCATTTTCCAAAAAATGTGAAAAGTAAAAATAATATGGGGAACAAAATAACATTTTTATTTATGATTGGCAATACTTGAAACAAAATCCCAAGCATCTTATCTTTTGCCTTGGGTAGAGCAAAAGGATTTATTTTTAACATAGCCCGACACAAATAATCTCTCGCCTTGGGTAAAGAGAAAGGTTTTTTTCAAAATAAAACAAAGCATTACTCAGAAATGTGCATCACAGAAGGAATATCAACAGCAGTACAGTTCTGACAAACCACTCCATGCGCTATAAAGTTGGGTAAATGCTCTTCAGAATAATCTTTCATTATAACATCAACTTCGGGCAGAGTCGGATGGATAAAACATGCGCTTTGGAAAGCTTCTTGTATTGGACGGGTAACTATATCTTCCTTAGTTATTGCAAACACGGGATAAAAACCAAGACCTTCTCCAAACTTGTTCTTAGGCAAAGTTAACACCTGGCCCCATCCTTCAGCTGACCCACTCTCAACCATTCATCGCGCATCTTCAAAAGAAGAAATAGATGCCCCTTGCTTCTTTACTTCATTATTAGCAATATATAAAGCTTAGAACTGGGTCCCAATATCCCCATCAGCATCAATATAGGAAAAAGATGACAAGTGGCTTGCCATCATAGCCTGTTCTCCACCAATTGTTACCATCTTTCCATTCCTCACAAACTTCAATCTTTGATGGAGCGTGGAAGTGACTGCCCCTGCATCATGGACCCATGGGCGACCCAATAGGAAACTGTAGGAAGCATGAATATCCATTACTTGGAAAGTAATATGAAAGGTATGAGGACCAATTGTCATGGGGAGATCCACTTCACTGATGACAGTTTTCCTAGAACCATCAAACGCTTTGACAATTACCCCACTAGGTCTCATAGGAGCACCTTGATGTGATAGCCTATATAATGTAGTTTTGGGAAGTACATTTAATTATAAACCTATATCTACCAGCACACTTGACAAAATATTAATTCCACAATTTATCGGATATGCAAGGCCATATTATGGTTCCTTCTCTCTTCCAAAAGTTCTTCATCGCTGAAACCAAGATTATTACATGAGGTAATGTTTCCCATAATTGCATCAAATTGGTCTACCGTCACATCATGATCTACGAACGCCTGGTACAAGACCTTCATTAAAGCTTCCCTATGTGCACCAGAATCTCTTAGTAAAGCGAGCACAAAAATCTTAGAAGGAGTTTGCAATAGTTGGTCCACGATATTGTATTCACTTCTCTTAATGAGTTTAAAAATCTCATCATCATCAGGATGTGGGTTAGGACCACTGGATCGACCTGCCTCGACCCTTGGTTCAACATTCATCATCGGAACTTCCACTGGTATAGGTTTTCTAACTTGAGCTTCAGGCCTTTTCAATGGTATAGCTGCAAAGATACGCCCAATCCTTGTGACTATACTCACATCAGCAATATTGACAAAAGATGGAATCGGTGGTATGGGGACTTCTACTTCATTCTCAATCATTGTTGCATTATATTTGTATGGTATGGATTTGTCTGAGTTATAAGGCACGGGACCAAGAGGACAGATAATCAAAGGAGCAGCAGATGAAGTTTGACTATCATAAACAATATCCACTGGTTCAGGCATGTTGAACTTTGGCACTATACATTCACCTCATCATTTGGATCTCTGTCATATGTGATGGTAATGACCCTTTGATCTAACAACTTCTCAATATCTTCTTTCATAACAGGGAAATCAACTTCTATTGAGCAAAATTCATAAACGTCATAATTATGTCAATGTTTAAAGAAGGCAAGTCTACTTAAACTTTGATGTATTCTGATCAGTGAGTCCCTTATATGCTCAACTTGGTAGACTCAAAACTTTCTAGGACATTCGTGCACCATATTTACCGACGTTGTCCCATGTTGAGGCAATGGATTAGTTTGAACATTTGGGTTAATATCTTTTAAAGACAAAATACCACTCTTGATTAACCTCTATACATTCGCTTTCAAAGCAAAGCAATTTTCAATATTATGTCCTGGCGAACCTTGGTGATATGCACAAAATTAATCAGCCTTGTAGCAAGGGGAAGTATTATTTGGTGCAATAGGAGGAATTTTCTTTGTTATGACATTCTTCCGGATCAAAGAGGGGAACAACTCGGTGTAAGTCATTGGGATTGCATCAAACTTTGGTTTTCTCGGTGAACGATTCTGATTGTTGAATTGAGGAGCCTGTTGTCGAGGTTGCTGCTGAAACTGTCGTTGTTGAATTAGAGAGGCTCGATAGGTTGGAGCAACCATTGTTGGGTGGATAGAAGAAGTGACTGTTGCAATGTGTGAATATCCTCTTCTTGGCCTTCCAGGAAAAACTACACTAACATCTTGTTCCCTCCTCTTGGGGAAGACACTCCCAAATTTCTTAACAACACTGGATGTACCACCTTTCTTGGCTAGAAGACCTTCACGATTCCCTCTTCAAGTCGCATGCCCAAGTTCACCATCTCAGTGAAGTCTCTAGGCGCACTTGCGATCATCCTCTCATAGTAGAAAGGACCTAATGTTTTCAGAAAAATCTTTATCATTTCTTTTTCTTCAAGGGGAGGATAGCTTCGAGCGACAATCTCACACCACCTTTAGGCATACTCGTTAAAATATTCTCTATCCTTCTAGGACATAGCTCAGAGTTGATCTCGGTCCGGGGCCATGTCAACATTACACTTGTATTGACGAACAAAAGCCTCACTGAGGTCATTGAAGTTGCGGATTTGAGTGCTATCCAAACCGATGTACCATTTCAGGGAGGCACCAATTAAGTTGTCCTGGAAGTAGTGAATTAATAGCTTCTGATCATCAGAGTAGGTGGACATCTTCCTCAGATACATGGTTAAGTGACTTGGCGGACATGATTCACCTTTGTATTTTTCAAAATTCGGCACTTTGAACTTCGCTGGGATTTTCACGTTTGGGACCAAACACAATTCGTGATCATTTTTCCCGAACAAGTCTTTCCCTTTAATTGATCTAATTTCCCTTTACATTTCTTGGAATTGGTCTTGGAACTCCTCCATCCTATCGAAGATGCCTAAACTTTCAGCTGGTTCAGCATGATTAATGGGTTGATTTGTATATGGAATAGTATGAAGCACGGGAGCAGCAGCAGTCATTACAAACTGAGGGAAGGATACCATAGGCTAGATCACAGTTTGCACAGTAGTCATCTCAGGTTGAGGAAAAGATACAATAAGTTGAATCATGGGTTGCACTGTAGGCTGGTACTCTTATGGCATGAAATTGTAAGTCATACCCCATGGAAAACCTTTCGGCATTTTATATTACGGAGGGTTGACTTGAGCCAAAGAGGCTGGAGCGGTGAAGACCTCAGAAACCGCAACAGTTTGAGCTTGAGCTTCAGTGGCCGAAGTCGATGGTTGATTCTGAGTAGCCATCAAACTTTCCACCAAAGCAGTCAATTTTTCCAGTCCAGTATGAAGAGTAGTAACCTCCTTGCGAAGCTCAAAATTTTCTTGCTCTAGATCTTCCATTCTCTTTCGACGATTGGTGCGAGTATTATACTAGTGAAACCACTTGACGATCTATCAGAGTGGAAAAAGAAGCAAGAATAAGACTCTATAAAACATGTAAGATTGAATGTTGAATGATGCATGATATGCAATGCAAATGTTTATTTATTTTGATTGTTTTTCAAGGAACTTTAAAACATTGATAACTTTGCACACATCGATGGTAAAGGAATTTGGAACAACAAAGCTCATTTCATTAATAAAAGTTAGAAAATTACAACTTTGGAACATAAAATCCCTCTTAAAGAGCTTTACAAAATGGCATAAGTAATAAAAGCTAGGGACTATGATCATTCAGAATAATCATCAGACGACGGACTAAATACTACTTGTAACTTGAGCTTCCTAATCTTCTTTTCATAGAAGTATTTCATCTTTGTCTTCTTGGATACCAGCTGATCAACAACTTTCTTCCATGGATTAGGAACAGGAGTAACGCCTACCAAATCTTCCTTTTTTCTCTTCTTTTTCTTAGCATATTTCTTGAGCAATGCATCTTTCTGACAAAGCTTCTCATCACAATCAATAAACTAACCATCTTGAATAAATAGCATATCCTCCTTCTCCTTTAGCTGTCGAGTCAGGACCCTATTTTCGTATTCTTATATATTATATTTTTTCTTCCAAGCATCTCTTTCAGACTCCATTCTAGCCAGATTTTCCTGATAAACTTTCATGTTCTCAATAGGAATTACAATAGATGATGGTGTAGCAGCAGGGAATAAAGGTTTCTCGAGATAATAAGGCATCTTATGACAAAAGCCCTATCACGAGCCCATTGAAGGTAAGGCCCCAAAGAAACATCACCTCTCTACCCTAACATTCATCTTCCATTTCTATGGATATGGTGCCAAGCCCTTTCAATCTCCTCCTTAGCTACTTTGTGATTCTTTCCTTATTGGAGAAAGAAACCACTCAGATTAATGTTGTTTGGCTTGTCCTTCATTGGTTATCCAAACTGGCGGCGCGCGAGAACAAGATTGTAGTTAATTCCTCCCCTCGTACCAAGAAGAGGCACATTGGGAAAAACACCACAACTATCAATGATCTTCACATCATAATAAGCTTGATTGTACCAATCAATGTCGGAATGAGTAAGAGCCATAATTTTTGGCGCCCATCATGACTCCTTCATGAGATCCCAAAAAACATTAGACCCATGTAAATGGGAAACATACCACTGGGATAACAATGGTGTACAACAGATAATCATCCCACCTTGGTAGGAATTCCGAAGATGTATGAAATAAAAGGTATCTCCTTGTAGCGTAGGTACTGGATTTCTAATCAAAAAGATTCTAATGGCGTTGATATCCACAAACTTGTCGATGTTAGGGAACAAGAACAACCCATAAGCATGCAAAGCAAACACAACTTCAAAGGAGACAATATCCTTTATCTTGACGAAGTAACGAGCTTTCTTCAAAAAAAATTATGCAGGTAAGCTACGGATTCCTCCTTTGGTAGTCATGTTATCTTCTATCTCAAACTTCCTTAAGTTGGTAACCGCTGCTATCTCATGATACTTGGGTTCCTCTTCTAAACCGAAAAAAGGAACACAGTCGGTGATTGGTAAACCAAGTATATAATAATACTCTTCCAAAGTGGGCATCAACTGGTAATCAAGAAAAGTGAAACATCGATACAATGGATCATAGAACTGGACTAACGTAGTAAGGATACCCTCCTTCATCTTGCGTTTCATAAGAGGAATAATAGATCCATACTTCTTTCGGAAATCCTTAAAGTTCTCAATCTTGGGAATCAAACTCTTCAACTCTTCAATCTCAAGATCCTTGAAACTATAACTCCGAGTGTTTCTTTTTCCAAAATCCATAGTAAAAGTACCTAAAATGTCTGCAAAAATCATTCTTAAGTTCCTTGAAAAAAATGCTTAAATAATGCTTATGGATGCATGAATGAATGATAATGCAACAATTACACATAAATTCACAAACATGGGGGTTCAAAGGTTCAACGCTACGAGCATGGAGTCAAAGGTAAAGACCACCCCCAAGGTATGTACTAAAGGTTTAATCACACCTGTAAAATAAGGTTCTAAAGTTCCCAGAGTCTACGAACCTCCTTCACATATTACTAACATCTCGATTACTCGGTAATTAGAAATATTCTCAAGAGAAACTCGTCTGAGTGTAGCATCGCGTAACAACTACTTCTGGATTACTCCGTTATAATCTTCGCACTACACCAAAGAGGCCAAGATGGGTTAAGGGTTCTATGGTTCTCAGCTTCTCTGGCTTGTAGGTCGAAAGAAGTAACATCTTCTCAATTACTCGGTAAACGAATACTACAGTCAAAGGGGCCTCCACCGAGTGGTGGATTTCATGTCTCCTTCTTCGGGATTACTCCCTCAAAGTTAACATGACTATACCGCCCGTCATATTATTAAGTGTAACTTAGTTTGGGTATAGTATTTGTCCTTTGTAAGTATCATCAACACCCAAATAACCATACAATATATAACATATAATCAAACAAACAAACAAATAAAAAAATGACAAATTAGGCTTAACCCACTTAGGGATGGACCAGCAAGAGGTCAAGTTGTCCCCAGCAGAGTCACCAATTCTGCAGCGATAAAAAATGTAGCAGTGTAAATCGGAGATTGAGCTATTAATTAACTTGACTCGCAAAAGCAAGAGTCTCCACCGCACTTTATTATTTCCAAGGGAAAAGGGAAAAGAGCAAAATAAAACCCTTAAATATGCAATGTAAAGTAATACTTAAAAACATTAATGAAAATACAATGCGCTTTTGAAAGAGATTGAAGGTTTGGGGGTTGGTTATACAAAGGGAAGGTACTAGCACCCAATGCATCTGCTGTAATCTGTAGGAACCTTTTGAAATATCTGTTTTTTGGTTAAAATTGTTTGTTTGGTTAAAATGGTTTGTTTGGTCAAAATGGGTGTGAATGAGATTTTGAAAATACAGCGACCTAGTCTCGAATTTTTGACTTAAAAGGTGTGAGTTTTAAAATTGAGTCTTTTAAGAAAATTAAATTAAGATTAACAATATAGTAAAAACAAAAATGAATGAAGGGATCTACACAATCGTATAAGATGTATTTGATGACAGAGAGTCAACAAAGTTAAAACATTTCCCTTGGAATTGAGACGAACAAAAGATATAAAGATTAAACGATCGAGAATAAAGTTAATTAGAGCGACAATTGAATAATAACAAAAATTTAATAAGAGATTAATTTATAAGCATGTATTTTTAAACAATTAAATAACAAAAAATTAAATAAATACTAAATTATAATAGCAGGTATTTTTTGTATTTTTATAATAGCAAGAAATAATTGTATATATAGAAAAAACTAAATTCATATTTGGTTATCAAATATTTAATAAAATGGGAAAGTAAGGCTAAAAGAACTAAATAAACGAAGTAAAATATCTTGGCAAGGTGTTGAACTCGGGCCTCTTAGATTGCAACAGACATCCACTGAATTATGTTTGTTTATCTATTATAATTATGTTTTAATTAAAATATAAGGTGATAATGGTAATGAAATTGGGCCATAAGGTGCATTTGGGCTGACTCGGTTTGGAAGAGAACAAGGAAAAGTTTTTGGAACCCTAAAGCAAAGAAAAACGCCACTACTTCTGTCTTCGGAAGGGAAATATCACAGATTAAATCATTTCCAATAAACTCTTATCTCTATGTTTATCGTGAAACAAAATTAAATAAAACTCTCTCTCTCTCTGAATCAACTTCATTCATCACTCTTTATAATCTCTCTGGTTTTAACAACGGACTTCCTCCTCTTCCTCTGGTGTAAAGTCATTCTTAATGTTGAAGGTCATGCAGATCTCTTCAGGTGTGTTTCCTTTGATCATATCTGCTATAGTCTAGCATGCTAGATCAAGCAGGTTCTTGATGTTTAAGTAGTTAACAGCCAATGTAAGGTCAAATAGGGTAACCTGATCAACCTTAACAAACTCCGCATCCCAAGCTTTAAGTTCATCCTCACTAGGCTTATCAGCTATCGCAACATCAATATGCTTCTTACAAAACTCAATCACCTTAGCCAAAAAAACATGCTTGTGACATGGATGGTTCTTCTCCGCAATAATCCAACTCATTATGAATGTAATTAACAACATCAACAGTCCCAACCCTTGACCCTCCTTCTTTTTTTTCCAAATCCACTGATAAAGTTTTGGAGGGTGTTACGTTCATCGGCATGGAAGGAGAGTTTTTGGTGATTCATGGAGTGAGTGTAGACTTGCGAGATAGAATTTGCGGTGGTACAAAATTAATCATACATTGTTCGATCCACTTTGTAGAGACAAGTGGCGGAGGACTTTCGCTTTTTTCCCATAGTTAACGGTGGAAATCAGCGGAGATTGGAGGGTTGTTGGGTTAGGTCGGTGGCGAGGAGGATTATGTTGTTTATTGGAACGATTGAAGGAGAGAAGCATTTGGATTTTGTTGTTACTGTTATGCATTCTAGACGAAGGGTAATATTAGAACCGAGAAAAAGAAATCGGAAGCAGAAGAATTTCGTTGTTGAAGATGTAGAAACAGAGGAATGAATTTAGTGTAAAAGGAAAAAACAAAACAGAGAGATAGAAGTGTTGTTGTTGCTGCTGCTGCAATTTGTGCAAAAATTGTAGCTGCAATTGTTGGTCGAAGGTGTTTTGGTAGATCTGCAAAAAACATAGATATTGACGAGGGAGGGCAATGGAAGTGAAGTGAAGGTTAAGAGGGTATTGTTTTGTGTTTTTGAGAATGTTATATAATTTCTCTAATGTTTTTTTAGTTTCTATTATTTACTTCTGGTTTTCTCTTTTTATGTCATTGCAGGTGGATGTGAGAAGATGGCGGGTCTATGTTGGTTTTCCAGTATAGTCGGAGTTGCAGGAGTAGTAGGCCGAGTTGATTCAGGAGGTGCAGTGTTTCGCCGCCGGGAAGAACGGTGAGCCATTTGTTTTGGTGTGATTTTGTTTTGTTTTGTAGTTAAAGAAAGATAGGATTAAAGAATAGAAAGTGTAAAGTGAATGTGTTTGGAGTATCTTTTTATCTTTGAATTTTTATGTCATTTATTGTACATTTATGTATGCGTTTATCACTATTATTATTATTTCTAAACATTTTTAAATGTACACAAAATGCAGCAGTTGCAGAATACAGCAAAGGAATGTGATAAATCAAACATCCATATGGTATAAAAAAATGGTGCAAAGAGAAGATTCAAACATGTAGTAATGTTGCGATGAAAGCAAGTTTAATAGATACTAATAGATATATGAGAATATTATGCAGAGGTAATAGGGAGAAGAAATACCTATCTGAGTCTCTCTGGTGGAGCTTCAAAAAATAGTAAGTTCTCCCTCCCTCTCTTGTTGATGCTCAAACTTCTTTTACTCTGATTCTTTGTTGTGACTCTTGAACAAGTTTCTCTCTTTTCTGTTTTTTCTCCCCTTCAAAGTAGCTGCCTTGGTATCCTTTTATAGGCATAGTGGAGTAGAATTGAGAGGGAAAATTATAGAGATTTGAACAGTTATGAATGCCCTATTTCAATGCATTTTTCATACAATTTTAAGTTGCCATTTTAGTGAAATTTCTAGGTTGTTATGATGCAGGGCAGCAATGTGTAGCAGACTGGTTTATAGCAGTTTTTTTGCAGCAAGACAGTAGCAGGTTTTTTGTTGTTTTATGGGCAATATGTGAACTGGTTTGTAGCATTTTTATTGCAGTTTTGGGACTGTTTTGCAGGCTGTGTTAGGCTGACTTACAGGCTTCTATTGGACAACAAAAGTATCATAAAAAATTGGACTGTTATTATTGAAACAAGGATGGAAAATGGGAAGCAGGCTGCTGTTTTTTGTATTGGTTTGTAGGGGCTGCAATATGATATTGGGCTCTTAAAACTCTTTTGCATTGCTAAAAAATTTTGTTAATCTCACACTTGTTTTCTTTTTCACTAGTTGATGAAGAAATTATGAAGATTGGAAGATGGAGCTTTGATAATCAATGCATGGAGAATTTGAGAGACCTTAAAGATGAAGTCTTTAGGCATAAAAACTTTAAGAATTTATTTTGTGATTGTAACTTGAAACTTTATTGAATGTAATTTGGGCATTAACTTATATAATTTGAAAATGAAAGAAACCACGGTTACTTGGAACTTTGAAATTGTATTTTTTTATGTGTCTTGCAAATTGAATGAGAACCTTTGAATGATGTTGAACTTTTGTCAATTTGATATCAATAGAATTGAATTTGGAGTTTTGAACTTTAAATCATGAAGTGGACTATAGAATTTGATTTCACTTTGAATATTATGAACATGATCTCTTGATTTTGAATCTTAAGAGTGATATTTGGATAAAAGACTTCAAAAATTGATGAACATCTTAATTTTCAAGTAGCATGTGGAATTGATGTGCTTGATGTTTTAATTTGAACATTGACTTGGAACGTCCAAACTCATGAAAGAAATAATTTCCTTCCATATTTTGAATTATAAATGAACTTGAATCCATGGATTTGACATGATATCTTGAAAAATAATCATGGTTCCTGACTTGAATAATCACAAGGATAAGATTTGAAGAAATTATAGCGTCACGAATCATAATTCAAAGTTGTCAAGAAACTTCTAAATCCATAAAATTTCCTATAAAGTTTCAATAAATTCCATATCATTCTAAACACAAATTTGCTCTTGACCTCCTAAATTTGAACTTGTAAATGTTGACCTTTTGGTCAATGTGCTTTGAATCAATCTACGAACTTGATCCTCCCTTACATTCCCAGGCACATTGATGGATATGCGAAACAATGATGATGAAATCTTGACTGTGCTTTGAGGAAGTTTTGGAGAAGCTTGAGACCACTTGTCGAAACAGAGCATGGAAATAAACACACGATTCTCTGAAAAATCCCTGAAAAAGCTATCACACTTGAGACATCCGTGAACAAAATGAGCATGAATGAAGTTCGAGACTCCATGCACTAAGGTTAGAAGTTATTCCTTGATGAATCAGTCTTCGAGAATCAATGATCAACTATACTTCTGACTTGAGAGACTCAAAACCCTAATTGAGGTGTGACGCCTGATGCTCTTGATTCGAACCTGTTTTTGCACATGAAATCAAAGAAACAAAAAATGTCCTCTTCGTGCTTGATTAGAAGTTATTCATGCATAAGATAAAATGTTCACAACACTCGATAGTCTCTGCACAGACAATGCTCGAAGGTGAGAAGTTCAAAACCGACCATATTTCGTGACCTTGATGTATATAACAAAAAATGCAAATGAAGATGGGATCTTAGGTCCAAAATTGGGGTATGACAGATACTCATAGCATTGTTTGTTTTTAACTGGAAGTGAGTTTTGATAATGTATTTCCAAATGCCTTTTCAATTGTTTCCTTCTGGTTTTTTGCAAATCGACTAAGTTGTGGTTAATATAAATTTTTTGTGAGGGTACCATTGAAATCGTCTTGAAGAGACGGAGCGAATGGAATCGGTATGAACTCCTGATTTTACAGTTTGTAAGACCTGCAATTCTCACATGGCCAGAGGTTGAAGATGACCAACGTGTCATCTCTCAACCAATGACAAGACGCCACTTGTTTTTTCAAATCTGTTTTTTAATTAATGATCTGGTGGTTTATTCAATAATGTTCATATCATGCAAAGCACGCCAGATCCCTTGGATTTAATTACTAATGTGTTTTGACATTGATAAAATGGTCTATATCTTTTTGGTTTTATTTTTATTTTTTGATTTTATATTTTAATTATTTTAAACTTCAAAAATTCATAAAAAATCCATTTCAACTTCTAAAATTCTGAAAAATTATAAAAAATACTTTTGATTTTTCTCTTTCTGATTTTTATTTTTTCACAATTTTATTTTATGATTTGGTATTTTTTATGATTTTTTCACTTAATTTTAATTGTTTTAATTGTTTAAAAATATTTTTCTTGATTTTAGAATTGTGAAAAAAATATGGAAGGATCCAATGACTTCTTGACGAATATTGGGGACCTCATTTTATTTTTATTTATGATTTTACTATTTTTCACAAATTTTGGTTTTATTTTATTATTTCTTTAAATTCTAAAAATAGTTTCTAACTTTAAAAAATTCTGAAAAGTTTTGTCAACACTTATTGACTCATGCTTGACCTCTCACTATTTTTAAGGATTTTTATTTGGTGTTTTTATATACTTTTTGTATTTTATTAATTATGTCCCTTTTATTAATCACTTAAATATTGTTTTATTGAACATTACTTTATCATTTTTGTTTGGTCCTAATTCAGGGTGTTATTTTGGGACAAGTTCCTCAACCTCATAAGATCTTGGGTATTGATAGGTTGAAAACCCAAATCCATCAAAATGGATGAACAATGTTGGTGATATTTGAAACTCAAATTTCATCTGATACACCCCCTTCCTCTTCATCTTATCCCTTTCTTACTTGTGCTACATGTCGTTGGAGAATAATCTACGTATCATTTCTCTAACATGTGGTACATAAATTGCTATTGATCAGCCTCAAAATAAGTGTAACTTCTACATAAGTCCACTTACAATTGCTTAACATAGTGCTAAATTTGTCTCGATTCGAAAAATGATCATTCATGACTCAAACCTATATTTGCAAGACTTTGATCTTATCAATCCTCTAATAAACCTCATGAACTTTGGTTAAGCAAATCATTTGAATATCGTTGGTCATATGTGGGTGCCTTGAGTACTTGAAATGAATAATATACTTAACAAAAAAGCAAATAAAACTTGTCGTTGAGAAGCTTTAATTTTATCAATCTTCTAATGAGTTTTCAAATGAAAGTTTCAAGATGGTCATTCAACTAACCTCTAACTTCTAATTCAATAACAATTAACTTTACTTTATTCCTTTTATTTTGTGCCTTTACTTTTATCCACCATTTAATTTAGCATTTACATTTCATGCTATTTTAATCTTTGCTCGCTTGAGCATTTATCTTTATGTCATTTTATCTTTGCTCACTTGAGCATTCATCTTTATGTCATTCTTTTATTTTTCTCATTCAAGATTTTATTTTGTTTTTGAAGACACTTAATAACCAACTTGAACATTAAAAGTTTTAAGGTTACTTAGACTATTTGGTTACTATTCTTGGAATTATGGAGTTATGGACCTCTTGGACTTAGGATTAGAAGCCTTGATACCCTTGGGACTATGTTGTTATTTTTTTCTGAAGTTCTCGGGGTTTACTCAAAGACATTGGGATGATTTACTTTGTATGCAGGTTATTCTGATTATACGCTTTATTTGTGATTGTGAATTCCTCTGTATACAGTCGTTACTCTTCCCAATTTTTGTGAAGACTTAATGCATCTAAAGCTTTGTATTTCTAAGAGGTTTAGTATCTTTGCTTACTTGGTTTAAATCCAAAGGATAGGAATTCTACATTAACTTCTTATGTCAAGTATTGGCTTCTTATTGGTTAGATCGTTCTTTTCCTTAGCGTTTACCTTATGTTTTAGGATAGTCCTTTCATCTCCTCCTATCTTCTTTAATTTCAAATATCTTCTCCCTCCTTTTCAAAACTCTTATTGCTTTCTAACTTGAACTGTTTTCATAATAAACATGGACTTAGGTCCATGCATTTTCAAAATCTTTTATTAATTAAACTTTAATTAATTTAATCATATTTTGACATCTTTCTCAAGACTAAAATTCACTAACCTCATTCAAACAATTTTGCCACTTTGGCTTTTTAATTTAAAACTTTTCTCAAAAGATTAGACTTTTGTTGATTCTTGTAGTGATGTGAGCTACTATACTTCTACGATATGTAGTGAAGTGGGATATTTTCCACTTGGGTGTTGAGTGAGGCTTTGTTGATTTTTAAAATCTAAGCTATATCTTCCACTTTGAGATGATGCAAATTCTCCTCTCTCATAATCGTGGGTAGTAAGTATGTTTTCCACTCGGATATGACGATGATGTCTCTTCTCTTAAAATTAACCAACACACTTGTGTTTTAAACCTTTTTGAGGTGAATTACGAGTACCCTGATCCCCTGTTGCATGAAAGGTGGTACATAGGCACTAAAGGTTCACAACCGCGGCTGGTGAAAAAATTGTTTCTTTTCTCATCTCCACCATTTATTTTTGTATACACCTTTCATAGCCAAAATACACAGATTTTCAAAGAGTTTCTGCAAAGTACCGTATATGTTTAGAGTGTCTATACCTTCCATTTGCATAACCAGCCCCCATACCTAGATTCTCTCCCCCTCTTTTTGGGTTTATTCACTCTTTTCTAATTTACTTTGAAAACAATAAAGCGCGGTGGTGATTTTTATTTGATTTGTACGAGTTAGGTCAATACAATGGCGTAGTCTCAACAATTTTGCCGCTACATAAGGTTTCAGATTAAAATACTTGGGCTTGTAAACATAGGTTTGGGCCACAAATGATCATTTTTTGAATCGGGACAAATTCAGAGATATGTTAATTAATTGTAAGTGGACTTATGTAGAAGCCACACCTATTTTAAGGCAGATTAATAGTAATCTATGTACCAAACATGTTAGAGAAATGGTTATGTATATTATTCTCCAAAAGCATGTAGAACAAGTAGAAACAAGAAAGGGATATAATGAAGAGGGAGGGGAATGATAGTGTAACTAATGTATCAGATGAAATTAAGTTCCAGATATCATCAACATCATTCATCCATTTTGGAGGGTTTGGTTTCTCAACCTATCAACACCCAAGATCCACTGAGGTTGAGTAACTTGTCCTAAAATAACACCCAAGTGCCCAAATCAGAACCAACCACAAAAAATAATAAAGTATAATTAATAAGACAATATTTTAATGATTAATAAAAAGGAAATAATTGGTAAAATATACAAAGTGTATTAAAACACCAAATAAAAATCCTAAAAATTATCAGAGGTCAAACATGAGTCAACAAGTGTTGACAAAAATTTTTAGAATTTTTTAAACTCAAACTATTATTAAAATATAAAGAAATAAGCAAAAAAAACATAAATTTGTAAAAAATAGTAAAATAAAAAAAATGAGGTCACCAATATTTGTCAAGAGGTCATTGGATCCTTCCATATATTTTTCAGAATTTAAAAATGAAGAAAAGTATTTTTAAACAATTAAAACAAGTTAAATAAAGTAAAATATCATAAAAAATACAAAATCACAAAATAAAATTTTGGAAAAATAAAAATCAGAAAGAGAAAAATAAATTGTATTTTTTATATTTGTTTCACAATTTTAGAAGTTGAAATGAATTTTTTATGAATTTTTGAAGTTTAAAACACATTAATATAATAAATCAGAAAATAAAGTAAAAACCAAAAAACTAGTAAAAGACAATCACTGGTTGAAGAACGACACGTAGGTCGTCTTCAACCTCCAGACCCCTATGCGTTGGGTTTTTATGAGATTCTTCAAACAGAATTGTTTGAAGCTCAAATAGGTATCATTGGAGAAAATTGACCAAGTTATGATCCTTCGAAGTCACACAAGAGAATTTGATAACTTTCCCAAAGGACTTGTAATCTTTCCCAATCATTAGTGATCTTACATTCAAAATTAGCCTTAGATCCTTGATGGTAAGTTGTTAAGGACTCTTCAAAGAGAATCCTGGATTTGGAATCAATCAAAAATCTCAAAAAATAAGCAAGATATGGTCCTTGGAAGTCAGCAAACCCTAGCTCAGAGAGTGTCAAAATGACTTGGAACCCCTTTCAACTTTTGATGATTTTTCTTGCAGAATTAAATCTTGTCATGTGAAGAGAAGTTGTTGTAGATGATGATAAGAAACCATAACAAAATGAACCAACTCAAAATATTAGAAATTGATAAAGTTATGCACTTGTGATCACTGAATCAAACATTTTCTCAATTAGGTCAAACTGGTTGAATCAACCTTGAATCTTTTGAACTTTCTAGGAAAAATAAAACTTGATGTATCACATTAGGCCTTGAAATGATGTTATATTTAAGCACACTTAGATATGGAGCTTGAATATCAATGAAACTTGTTGAGGAAGGCATGGAAATAAACACATGAACCTATGAATCTTCTTGATGAATGCCACCACCATCCTTGAGGAAAACTTGACCTAAATAAGGCAGGAGAGCTCTTTAAACCACAAAACCTTGATATCATAGACATATCCTTCAAGCTTAAGCTCTTTCAATCCATTGAAGAACCATTATACTGAGGACCACCCCTCAAAATGTAGGTTAGATGGTGAGATGAATGCAGTTGTGTCATCGCCTAAAATATGAACATTCAAAGAAACATATATACATATTTTGATGTTAGTTAAAAGAACACATGTTAAATATACACAAGTTAAGGTGCTTGGTGATCCCTCAAGAGAAAACTTAAAGATAGGATGAAGTAGAAAGGGAGAACCAGCACTAATCTGTGATCTTGATGTATTGATAATATGAGAGATCTTAGGGGGGAAATTGGAGTATAACAGCTTCCGTTATTTAAGTGTCTTCTATCCGGAGATGCGAAGGTTAAAATCTTCGTCTCGACGCGATTGAAGATACTTAAATACAAAACAAACCCTATTTTTGGCCCTAAGATGCCATGAAATTCTTATGATTATGAATGCAAACGACCAAATCCATAGGTGGCACAAAACACCACTGGGGAAACACAAAATAAAACCAACAGACCAAAAAGAGAGTTCGACCAAGAAAATAAATAACTGGGGAACAACATGACTATGGGGCTGGTTATAAACAGGTAAATCCAAAATCGTGAATAAAGAAACCAAATGTATAGTAAGATTTCAACAACGGTAATTCTTAACAATGCAAGCAAAAAGATATCAAGGAGGTAACTAATAAGAAAGGATTATCGGCTCAACTGGAGGAAAGAAACTCAACTCCATTGAGGAAAAAAATAACTCCGCTGGGGAAAAGAAGACTCAACTCTACCGGGGTAAATCCCAAAGAAGAGACAAAGTATCATCAAATAAATAAGGAAAAAGAAATGGATAACAACAACCGATAGATAATTGTGAACTACCCACTCATAAAGTAGATAGCAAAAAGAGAGTAACATCAACCCATAGCGAATCATAAACTACCAACCCGAAGGGGACGTAAATTGAAACGGTAAGTAATATTGGCTCAGAGATAACAGTAAACATCAATATTGAGATAGGTAACGAATAATTGACATCAGTACTTATGACTGGAAACAAATGTTTGACATTAGCGCTTATGGCTGGGAACAAAGGTTTGACATCAACACTTATGGCTGGGAATAGCTCAACTCATTTGGAGTAAAGTCCAATGAGGAGAAAGCGATAAATGCCACCTAACGAATGACGGTGAACTACCAACTCAAGAATGAAGGTAAAAAAAACAAAGAACAATAACAAGTTTCCCAAAATTCTAGAATTCCACCTAGAATGGGTCTCAACTTCCTCTTTAACCAAGGCATTGCATCTAGAAAGGGTAATAAACTTCAGTAAGAATCTTTCAATGAACTGTCTTGTCATATTGAAAAGACCGACCATCCATTAGAGTACAGCCTCAATAACGAACTATCTCCCATAACAAAGAGACTACCATCCATCAGAGTAAAATGAATCTCAATAACGAACTATCTTCCATAACTAAGAGACCACCATCCATCAGAGTAAAACTTCAACAACAAACTATTTCCCATAACAAAGAGACTACCATCCCTCGGAGTAAAAGCTCAATAACAAGCTATCTCCCATAACTAAGTGACTACCATCCATCGGAGTAAAACCTCTACAACGAACTATCTCCCATAACAAAGAGACTACCATCCATCAGAGTAAAACCTCGACAATGAACTACCTTCCATAACTAAGAGACTACCATCCATCAGAGTAAAACGAATCTCAACAACAAACTATCTCCCATAACAAAGAGACTACCATCCATTGAAGTAAAACCTCAATAATGAACTATCTCCCATAATGAAGAGACTACCTTCCATCGAAGTAAAACCTCAACAACGAACTATCTCCTATAACAAATAGACTACCATCCATCAGAGTAAAAACTCAACAAAAAACTATCTCCCATAACAAAGAGACTACCATCCATCGGAGTAAAACCTCAACAACAAACTATTTCCCATAACAAAGAGGCTACCATCCATCAGAGTAAAATGAGTCTCAACAACAAATTATCTCCCATAACAAAGAGACTACCATCCATTGAAGTAAAACCATCTTCTTTGGAATTAACATACTTACTGGGGAAGTAAAGGTTGCTCAAATAAAGAGATTGTCACTTGTTGTTATGAAAAGGATTGCAATAACACTATTGGGAAATGAATTTTGATTTCATGGGGAAATAACAACACATTCCTGCTGAGAAGATAAAGTCTTCATGTAAATAAATGCACATTCTTAATCCATGGCTCACAGCCTATAGGGATCAAAATAAAATTGTTGTTGGGACCAAACATTTAACCCTGGAACAAACCGGAGTGAATAGTCATCCAATAGGAAGGCTAAAGCAAAATTCTTCCACGAGGGATAACTCAGTAAGGAAATTGAAAGGATATACACTTTCTGCTTAAAGTTGACACTCTATTGGAGAGAGGATAATATATCAACAGAAACATCAATGAATGCAAATGAGAAATGGATTTTAATTAAGGTGTGCATTATGTATGTATGAATGTTATCATGTATATGGTGACAAAACAAACATACTGCACTAGGGATAACCAGAAAAAACCAACTCGGGTAAGGACAACACTCGGCTAAACGCATCAAGGATGAAGATTCCATCAGAGACTAAGCACCGATTGAGGAAACAAATTCCTTCTTCAAGGCATAACTTCACTGGGAAGAAACATGGTATTAAGATAATTAAAGCAACATATGATAGTAATAAACCAATACAGTTGTAGGGATATAATAGACCCTCCCTCAGGCTTCACCGGGGAATATCATACAGTCTTTGCTAGGGAAGACAAAGCCACATCATCTAGACTTCAACTGGGGATTCCATACTGACTTCACTAGGGAAGATGAAACCATGAACATCGAAAGGATCCCAAACACGTTCTTCAATTTCAAGAGTAGTGGTTGTGCAAAATTCTCTGGGGAAAATCTATGAAACTTCACAGAGATAACAACTTTAGAGGGAAGTATCATCTTTGATTCATCTGGGGAATTAAGAAGTTAATACATAAGAAGTCAAAATTATGTGGATTTTAAATCAAACTCAAAACTTGGCGAGAGAAAACCCAAAAAGTTGACAGTTGTCTCAACACTTCTTATAAAACAATATTTCTTTTGTCTGGCTACCTGGGGAGTACATAATAACAACAATGTCATAATTGGAGAGAGCGATGCTCTGCAAAAGATTCTAAACCAGTTCTCAACATAAAGAGAGAAAGAAACCCATTAAATAAGCAAAAGCTTCATAACTTTACAAATCTCTGCTTGACCATAACTCATATGGGGAAAGGATCACACTCACATAGAGAAATCTCCATCAAGATCTAACTGGGGGAAATGGGATCACAAATCCAAAGCTGTATCACAACTTGAAGAAAATCTGAATCAAGGCTTAACTGGAGAAAATGGGATCACAAACCCAACACCACACCACATATCAATTGGTATGAAATCTAACAAACACAAGTGAACTATGCACATATCAGCAAGAGTAACTCGGGAATACTTCTTGGGGAATCTTTTCAAAACTTTGGAGTTCATCCATCCTTGGAACCAATGCTTTTGTCCCACTTGAATCACGGAATTGAAGTAAAAAGTAATTTACAAATTCTTTTCAAAAACATGTTTTTATTAGTAAGTCTTTTTGTTTTGAAAATTACTATCAATAATAAATGTAATTTTTATAAACAAAATAAAATAAGAACTACAAATAATTGGATAAAGGCTCAAACTTTAATAGAATGGTAGTTTGGAAATGGCGTGACTACATGGATGATTTCAAAGTTTTGGAAAATGGTATATACATGGAAAAGATACATTGAAACAAAATGACCACTATTCTCCCTAACAACTTTGAACTCCTGAGCATAGGCTTCAGTTGATGTGTGATGAGAATCCGAGAAGACTGTTGCTTCAATAATCAAGTCCTTTTTGACGCGGTTACTTGCTAGGAAATCCCTAACTTTTTCCTAGGTTTCCCTTGCAGGTTTTCAACCTACCGAGAAAATTTATTTTGTTTATGCCTCTAACTTTTTCCTAGACCGCCCTTTCGGGTTTTCAACCGACCGAGACGCTCTCTTTTGCCTAAGCTGCCATTTCGGGTTTTCAACTTAGTGAGTTGTTCTTTTATTTATTTAGGTGAAGCATTTCTTGACTGCATCAACATTCATGGGATGTGGGAATTCCTCACCATCCATAGTTTTAAGAATCAATACACCACTAGAGAAGGCTTTCTTGACAACATATGGGCCTTCGTAATTGGGAGTCCACTTTCCCCTAGAATCAGCGTTTAAAAAACATGATATCTCTGAGCATGAGGTTTCCTTCTCTGAATTCACGAGGCTTGACCTTCTTATCAAAAGCTTTCTTCATTCTTTTCTGATATAACTGACCATGCACAAGGTCGTCATTCTCTTTTCTTCAATTAAATTCAACTGGTCAAACATGTTATGGACCCATTCAGCCTCTAACAACTTGGTTTCCATTATTACACGTAAAGAGGGAATCTCAACCTCAACGGGGATCACTGCTTCCATACCATACACAAGAGAGATTAGGGTTTCCCCAGTTGAAGTGCGGATGGATGTACGATATAGATGCAAAGAAAAAGGGAGCATCTCATGCCAATTCTTATAGGTAACCACCATCTTCTGGATGATCTTCTTAATGTTTTTATTAGCATCTTCAACAGCCCCATTCATCTTAGGCCTGTAAAGAGACGAGTTGTGATGGACAATCTTGAATTATTCATAAAGTTATGTCAACATCTTATTATTCAAATTTGAGTCGTTATCAGTAATAATAATACTTGGCACACCATACCTACATATAATATCGTTCTTGATAAAGCGTACTACCACATGCTTGGTGACATTAGCATAAGAAGATGCTTCCACCACTTGGTGAAGTAGTCAATTTCCCCTAAGATGAAACAATGTCCATTCGACGCCTTGGTTTCAACCATTCCAATCATATCAATACCCCATATAGAAAAAGGTCATGGGGAAGAAATAACATTGAGAAGCATTGAAGGCACATGAATCTTGTCAGTATAAATATAACACTTATGGCACTTCTTCGCAAATTTGTAACAGTCAGATTCTATTGTAAGTCAATAGTAACCTTCCCTAAGCATATTATTTTCCATCAAATGTCCATTAGCATGGTTACAAAAGGAACATTCATGGATCTCATGCATCAACATGTATGCTTCGTGTCTATCCACACTTCTAAGAAAGACCATGTCATAATTTCTTTTGTATAACACATCTTCATTGAGGAAAAATATACCTTCCAACCTTCTCAATGTCTTCCTATCTTTATTTGACACCCCAAGTGGATATTCTTGAGTTTAAAGGTAGTTTTTGATATCATAATACCAAGGTTTTTCATCTGACATCCCTTCTGTAGAAAACACATGAGCTGGTCTATCAAGAAGTCGAACTGTAATATGAGGTACATCATTCTAAGCCTTTACTTGGTACATGGAAGCCAAAGTGGCTAAAGCATCTTCCATATGATTATCATCTATGGAAATGTGATGGAATTCAACTTTATTGAAGAAAGGTAATAATCTTCTTGCATAATCTTTATAGGGAATCAAGCCAATGTGACGGGTCTCCCATTATAATTTGATCTGATTTATTACCAAAGTTAAATCACCATATACATCAAGAATTTTAATTCTGATATCTATAGCCTCTTCAAGACCCATGATACAAGCATCATACTCTGCCATGTTATTGGTACAATCAAATGTCAATCTTATCGTAAAAGGAATATGTGACCCATCGGGAGTGATAATCACGACACCAATTCCTTTCCTATAATATTTTATAGCTTCATCAAACACCATATCCCATCGGGATTCGGGATCAGGACCTTCCTCAGGTAAAGGTTCATCACAATCTTTTACTTTCAAATACATCACATCCTCATCAGGGAAATCATACTCAACAGAATGATAATCATCAACTGGGTGGTGAGAGAGGTACTTGCCAACACACTACCTTTAATAGCCTTCTAAGTATGGAATTCAATATCATATTCAGACAACAACATCTGCCAACACAAAATTCTTCCAGTAAGAGCAGGATTTTCAAAAATATACTTAATTGGAACCATTTTGGAAATCAACCAAGTAGTGTGATTCAACATATATTTCTGCAATCGCTTTTCTGCCCAGGCCAAAGCACAACATGTTTTTTCTAGCATAGAATATTGTGACTCATAGTTAGTGAACTTCTTGCTCAAATAATAAATGACATATTCTTTTCTTCCCATTTCATCTTGTGGTCGTAAAATACAACCCACTGAGTTATCCAACATAGTCAAATATATAATTAAAGGTAATCCTTCAACCGGAGGGATCAAGATAGGAGGCTAAATCAGATACTCTTCAATGCTTTCAAATTCCCTTTGGCAATCATCCTTCCATACACAACCTTGATCTTTCTTTAACAAGTTGAAGATTGGTTCACATGTTGTAGTCATATGGGAAATAAATTTGGAAATGTAATTTAAACGTCCAAGGAAACCTCTTACTTGCTTTTCAGTTCTTGGTTCAGGCATTTCTTGAATTGCCTTAACTTTATTAGGATCAACTTCAATTCCTTTTTGGCTGACAATGAAACCTAGCAACTTTCCTGAACGAACACCAAAAGTACACTTATTTGTATTCCAGCGAAGTTGATATTTTCTCAAACGCTGAAACAATTTCAACAAGTCTTTCATATGCCCTTCCTCAGTCTATGATTTGGCGATCATATCTTCAACATATACTTCGATTTCCTTATGCATCAGATCATGGAATATGGTTTTGATAGCCCTCTGGTACATTTCACTAGTGTTCTTAACCTCGAAAGGAATAACGCTGTAACAGAATGTTCCCCAGGGTGTGATAAACATTTTTTTTCCATGTCCTCGGGAGCCATCCTAATTTGATTATATCCGGAGAATCCATCCATGAACGTGAACACTTTGAATTTTGTTGTGCTGTCAACCAATATATCAATATGGGTAATGGAAAATCATCTTTTGTAATCGCTTTATTTAAATCTCTATAATCAACGCACGCGCATACCTTTTCGTCTTTCTTTAGTACTGGAACAATATTGGTGATCCACTGAGGGCACACTGATGTCACAAGAAAACTAGTATCAATCTGCATCAAAACCTCTTCTTTAATCTTCATTGCCATGTCAGGATGAGTTCTTCGCAGCTTCTGCTTAATTGGAGAACATTCTGGCTTTAATGGCAAATAATGTTCCATAATATCGATGTCCAAACCATGAATGTCTTGGTAAGACCAAGGAAAGATATCTACATACTCTTTCAGCAACTCAATCAGCTTGCTCTTCACATCAGGATGAAGTAGTGCCCCAATCTTGATTTCTTTCATATCTTCCTTTGAACCTAAGTTAATTATCTTCAACGGCTCTTTATACCTGAATGGTATTTTCCTCGTGCTTAAGCAACCGTGAAACCACTTGTCGGATTTCATCATATTCTTCTTCTTCAGCCACATACACAAGATATTTAAATTTGGGAGAGGGTGACGGGTCATTGCACTCAACGAGTTTTTAAATTAATCTGTACATATGATTTATGATTGATTTTAGAAACTGACACATGTAAACAAGTGATTATGCAAATTTATTTACAATTAATATTTATTTCGAAAGGTTTTCTCTGACTACCACTTTCCAAGAAAAAACACAAAATAAAAACACAATTTAGAAATCAAAAACAAATTTTACTAACGATCTTAAAATTCCAAACAAAAGACACGTCCATACAACATCACTTTCACCTTTGGGCTGATCTTGATTCATCAATAAAACTCAAGATTCATCAAAAGTAAAAAATTTACTAAATTAAGATTTTCTTAGGGAGAAGTAAACTGAACTTTGACCAAGCATAACTTTCACATACTTCATTATAAATTTCTCAACCTAAGCTCTTTTTGAAGGAAATTCAAGTCTCTACAACTTTGTCTCTCTTAGCTCAAGGCTAAAAATGCTTCATTTGAGAGATATGGGCTAAAATATTACAGGTCATTTTAAAAGTCAACCAAAAGACACTTTTTGTCAAAGTGATTTACGTCAAGATAAATTATTCAAATTAAAAAATGACCAACATAGATATTGTAGAATAAATCTTGAGGTTTCTAAAAAATCCAAAATCACCTTCAGATGACAGAAATTCAGAGAGTTATGATTTGTGCAAGTTGGGCAATTTTAAGAAAATGCATGAAGTTCAAAAGTGATCTTGACCTCATAATGGACCTCTAAGTCAATTTATGCATCATTTTAATTTTTATTTCATTTATTTTTATTTTTATTCATTTAAATTCAAAATTAAATCAAATAAATATTAAGTGAATGTATAAGGCATAAAGATATTTTCAAACTGTGTGGGACTATTCTTGAAACAAATCTTCATGGTTTTGTCATATTTCAATATATTTTCAAACAAAATCAAAAGATATGTTTTACATGATGTCAAAGCCAATCTCTTAACCTAATCTCTTCTCCTATAAATACATTGCATCTTCAGACCAAAAGAACACACAAAATTTACGTCAAGAACAATCTCAGAATCTCTACTTTTGTCAAAAACTAGGGAAAATTCGAAATCCAATTTCCATCCATCTTCAAAGGCCAAGGGACCCTTCAAATTGATCCCTGAGGTATCATAAAGTAAGTTTTGACCATTCTTAATGATCAAAAGTGCATGAAATATGCATTGCAAGCATCATCGCTTTTGCATATTTTGTGAATTTTGTATTTTATATTCATGATGCTTTGATGTATACTAACAATTATAATGTGTTCCTGAGACCAAATAGTGCAAGTTTAATCCCTTGCATGAGGTCCTTGACGCCAAAGTCGTCCATCACCATTTTTGTAGCGATTTTCATTATTTTCATCGTATCTTATTGTGCAAGTTTTATTAGCCAAAAATAACACCACCATTGGATTCACAAGGGTCGATTTAGGGGGATAGGGCCTTTCTTGATCTCTAACATTTCCTATTTTTGCAAGTTACAAAATCATCTCGCCGGAGAAGATGACCGGAGCTAGGGATCTGGTGCCTCTCCGGTCCATTGGTTTATATTATATTTAATGGTTTATATTGTATAACAAGATGAGAGCGTAGCACCGCTGGCCAAGGCGAAGGCGTATAACATTAAGGGTGAGGGTTTGATACCTGCGTCTGCAATGTTTTTTTGTTATTTTCTAAATAACACACAGGTATCATACATATTATTCAACACCTATTTCCAAACACCAACAGGCGCATGACCCAGTGGCAAGCGATGCAGCGTGAAAGTCAGGAGGGCGTGGGTTCAACACCCACCCCATGCAAATCCTTTTTCCCTTTTTTAAACCTAATTCCTTTTCTTTTTCTTTTCTAACCCTATTTTTTTTAAATTATTTATTAAACTAACTTTTTTTTCCTTAACACTAATAAATTAGGATTAGGGTTTTAGTTAGTTTTTTTTATTTACTAAATTAATTAATTAATCACCTTTTTCTTTTTTAAAATTAAAATTAATTAGAATTTAGGTTATTAATTATTATCACTTAAATTATTTTCCATGAAAAAATCATAGAAAACATTTTTACATTCTTTTTTTTTCCTTCTATTTTTCTATTTTCTTATTTCTTATTTAATTCATAGATCAAGTATATAGGTCACATTTTCTAATGTAATAGTGTAGATTTACTTTCTGCATTTTTTCCTATTATGTAACTGCTCACAGGATGTAATAACTCAGGTTTAATTTTCCACACTTTACATTCCACACTTTATTTTCTGTACATATTTAATGTTAGTAATTAGGGTTTGTATGTAAATACTAATAATTGAACCTAGAAAACCCTAATATTCAAGATAAATAATTGAATCAATACACTTTATACACTTGGACCTCTAGGGTAACCTCTCTCGTTGCCTTATGATATTGGTCACGCCCCTCGAAAGTGGGGATACTTTAGAAAAAGACTCTCGATACAATCATCATAGTCCCTATGATACAAAAGATCATAGTCCCTCGATGTCCTTCAAGTTGCCTATGAAAAATGATCTAGTCCCTTCGAGTTGCCTACAAAATGATGATAATCCCTTCGATACAATTGCTAAAGTAGCCTTACTTGTTGCTTTCGATGACCATACGATGACCCTACACCAGTCCCTTCACATCCTATAGATAGGGCCACCTACCAACTTATGGTATGGATAGTACTAGCTCTAAAGGAGAAGGAAACTAATAATAAATACTTAAGTGGGTAAGAAACTCTTAATTGCTTGCTCATAACTTTTCACAAAACTTTTTTTCACACTACACTTTCAAACAAATATTTTCAAAAATAACACTTTGTATACATTCTTGAGGACTAATACAAGAGTTATTACAAAGTCAGCCTTACATTGGAAATTTCAAAATATTTTCAAACAAATCACATACACAAAGTAAGTTTAAAAAAGTGAGCCAAGTAATGAAGAGGCCCTAGATAACTACGGATGAAAAGGGTGCTAAACCCTTCCCTTTTCATATCTTACCCCCCCGAACTCAAAATGTATCAAAGGTCTTTATGGTTCTTTTCACCTTTCCTAAGTATTGGATAAAAGAAAAGTTGGTGGCGACTCTAGCTAACCGCACATTTGGATAAAATCAAAAAGTCAGTTCTTCCACCATATTAAAGAACTGGAGACTCTATTAGGGACTACTACTTAAAAAAGAAGGGTTTCCTTAGAGTTTAAGATCACTTTACTTGCTTTTAATTGTATGCTTTGCTTGCTTTACTTTAAGGGTTTGATTGGGTTTAATTGTTTGTAAGATCCTACACCCGGATCTAGGGATGCCTTCGGTAAGTAGTAATTGATCATAGAGGTTGTACGATGTAGACTGATATTGTTAACATGATGGATATAGTTAGTGTGACACTTTGGTTTGTACTGATGTTCCTTGAGTCAGTCAAGGATAACATTAGGTTTCTGCATGGTGTCATTAACACTAACTTACTTTTAGAACCTTAATTGACCCATATTGGCCATTAGAAGGTAGTGAGATAGTCGGCTTTGGTGCAGTACAAGGTTGGTTGATACTCGAAACTACGCTCATTGAGATTTTACTTTCAGGATGTTTTGGTGGCAAGCCAGTTGCCGTGCTAAAATAAAGCCTGCGAGAAAGATCAGGGATATGAGATTCCTAGAACCCAATTACTATTTTAGGACAGGTTGAGCCAACTTAACTTAAATGGGGAAGGGTACTTACCTATGGAATTCATGTAAGCCTTTAAACCTAAGGTTCTTGTGTGACTTGTGTCTGTTTTCTACTTATCTAACATGAACATGACATCATATCATCATAACATAACATTTTCACTAACCATTTCAAGGAACTAGGGATTTATCTTTGTTTTTTATTGTAAGTTATGGGCCTCGCTCGCAGAAACACTATCCCCGTCAAATTTGTAAGGGTACCTTCCCAGCTTAAGGAGTTAGTCTCAAAGATTCCCGAAAACTCTCAATTCACCAAAAGGCATGGTTATCTACTCAGTTTGGTTACATCGGGTTTTGAAGAAGACATGATGAGTGTTCTGTTCCAGTTCTTTGATCCTGGGCATCAGTGTTTTACCTTTCCAGATTATTAGTTGGTACCCACAATGGAATAGTTCTCTAAGCTACTTGGAGTACCTATTCTTGATCGGACACCCTTCACCAGTTTAGAGAAAGTTCCAAAATCTGAAGATATTACAGCACCCTTACATATGAAACGGTTCGACATTGTTTCTAATAGGGAAACAAGAATTGGAGTCAAGGGCCCTCTTGCTAAATTTTTGATAGAGAAAACTCAGTTGTTTCTAGATGCTATGAGTTTTATGCTTTTGAGGAGATCTTGGCTCTATTGATCTATGGTTTGGTGCTATTCACTAATCCATACCAACTCATAGATGTGAACACCATCAAAATATTTCTTACTCATAATCCTGTGCCTACTTTTCTTGGAGATATTTTGCATTCTCTTCACACTTGTACTATGAGGAAGCGAGGGACTCTTATGTGTCTCATAACTTTACTGTCTAGGTGGTTTATTTCCCACCTTCCCCGATCAGTGATGAAGAATGAACAGGGTTTGAGGTGGTCTCGAAGGATGATGTCACTCTCTCATTTATATATCTATTAGTGTTCTCGATCTTATGAGGATATAACTATTATTGACTACTGTGGGGAATTCCATAATGTGCCACTCCTTGGCATAATGGGAGGTATCACTTACAACCCTTCCCTAGCTCTACGCCAATTTGGTTATGTTAAAAGAGACGGTACTCATAATATGCTCATCCAGGGTATTGTATTTGATCATGAGAATGATCCTCAAGGTTACCGTCAAAGGTTTATACGTGCTTGGGGCATGGTGAATAAGATTGATAACAAGACTTTGGGGAAATAAACTCTATCCCTCTGGAGACCTACCTCAGATGGGTGCGATCTCGTGCTCAAAGGATATATTCCTCATACCATTCTTCATCTAGATATGCCTACTGACCTTGAAGAGCTAAAGAAGTCCTAGATTCGACTAAAAGAAGAAAGGGAAACCTTTGAGACTCAGTTTTATGCTAGTGAGAAGAAAGTATTTGAGTTAACCAAATGCCTTCACAAAGAGAAGAGCCTTAATGTATATGTCAACACAAAGAGGAATCGTCCATGGGAGACTTGAGTGATACTTTATTCCTTTGTAATCCTTCTTTTTGTTTTCATTGTAAGCCTAAAACGCGTTTATAATCTGAACTTACTAACAAGAATCTTTGTTGTTGTTTCATTTTTGTTAACAGATTTAAATCCCACAAGGTCCTTGAAAACATTTCATATGCATCTACATACCATACATATCATTACATAACAGGTTTCCAAGACAATTTTCTCATCTTCTTGTTGTTTATTTCAGCAGAAAATGGCTCTTCAATAGACAGTCAAAGATCTCCAGGCTTAGAATGCCCAGTTCCAACAAATGTTCCTAAACTTAGCCAAGGGGCAAGAAGAACTGAAGGGGCTCATTGTCAAAGAAAAGGAGAAGAAGACAAATAAACCAATCGGCGTCCTTAACATGGGGAGGAGGTTCAGAGGTCCAGTCAAGCGAGCTCAAGATTTTGATATCCAATCGGATGAAGATGACAACCAAAATGAAGATGGTAAAAATGTCAAAACTGAAAGAAACGACCTTGGTTCTAACAAGTTTCCTGATGAAGAGGTAGAGGATAATTTGGATGAATAATATCCCCCTGCTGATGATAAGTATAAGCTGTTAGAATAGCGTCTGAAGGCTATGGAGATCCAGAAGGTGCCCGACTTGAACTTTGAAGAATTGGGTTTAGTCTCAGGAGTCGTCATTCCTCCTAAGTCCAAAACTCCTACCTTTTCCAATTATGATGGAGTTTCTTGCCCGGAGCTGCATTTGAGATCATATGTTCGGAAAATTAAACCACACACTTCTACCAAGAAATTGTGGTCGCATTTCTTTCAAGAGATTATGTATGGAACACAACTAGAATGGTATTATCAACTTGGAGGTACCAATATTCGTACCTGGGAAGATTTTTCTGCAACTTTCTATAAACAATATCAATACAAATCTGATTTAGCATCAACCAGCATGCAACTACAGAGTATGTCCATGGATTCTGAAGAAGGCTTTAAAGAGTACACACAGAAATAGAGAGATCTTGCAGGAAAAGTTCAACCTTCTTTGGCTGATAGGGATTTGGTTGACATGTTCATGAGAATGTTGTAGCGGTAGAAATGTTGATACAAAGCCATTGGATTGACTTGACTCGCACAGATCAAACAAAAATCGCCACTGTGCTTTATTGTTTCTAGAGGAATGGGAAAATAATAAATAACCCAAAAAAGAGGGGGAGAGAATCTAGGTACGGAGGTTGGTTATCAAAAGGGAAGGTATTAGCACCCTAAACATCTACGGTACTCCGCAGGAACCTTTTTGAAAATTTGTGTATTTGTCTATAACTGTTGTATAAAATATAGATGGTGGAGATAGGAAAATAAGTATTTTTTTTTACAATTTTTGCACCCTTGGCGGTTGTGAACCTTTAGTGCCTACGTACCACCTTTCGTGCAATAGGGGATGAGGGTACTCATAATTCACCTTTAAAAATTTTAAAACATAAGTGTGTTCGTTATTTTTAAGAGACAGGACATCATCGTCATCTCTGAGTGGAAAGCATACCTACTACCCACAATTATGAGAAAGGAGAATTTTCATCATCTCAAAGTGAATGATATAGCTTGGAATTTAAAATCAACAAAGCCTCGCTCAACACCCAAGTGGAAAATGTTTCACTTCACTATATATCGTAGAAGTACAGTAGCTCCCATCACTACAAAGATTGACAAGAGTCTAATCTTTTGAGAAAAGTTTAAGTAAAAAAGCCAAAATGTCAAAATGGTTTGAATGAGATTGATTGAATTTTAGTCTTCTCACAAAAATGTCAAAGTATGATTAAGTTGTTTAAAGTTTGATTAAGAAAATGTTTTTGAAAATGCATGGACCTAAGTCCAAGTTTATTGTGAAAGTGGTTCAAGTTTGAAAACCAGAAGAGTTTTGAAAAGGAGGGAGAATATTTTTGAAATTAAAAGCTAGGGAAAAGAACCGCCTAACCAAGAAGAAGTCATCACTTGATACAATGAGTCAATGTATAATTATCATCCTTTTGATCAAAACCAAGCAAACTAAGATACTAAACCTCTTAAGAATACCAAGCTTCAGATGCATTAAGTCTTCACAAAAATTGGGCAAAGTAACAATTGTATATGTAACGCCCCGATATTTAATTATTTATTTAATTAAATATTATTTGGAATATTTTACTTTAATTCGAATTTTATCGTAAGAGTCGAAATTATTTTTATTAAGTTGGAATAATAATTTAATCAGGTTTATATTGGTATAAATAAGTTAAAGTATCACTTTACTAATAAGCTTAGAATTGATGTTGGGCTTAAGTATGGTGTCGCGAAGTAATAAGGGGGTGTATTGATTAGGCCCATTTAAGTTACTAAGGATTAAATAATATTATTTTATTAGAAAATAGAAGAAAAGAGAGAAAGTAGTTTTATCAGGTAAACAAAAAGAGAATAGGGTTTTGTGAGAAGAGAAGAGGAACGAGGAAGCTGCTGCTAGGGCTAGTTTCCAGAAATTAAGTTGGAGATTTTTTGAGTTGTCTTCAAATCAACCAGGTAAGGGTGGGTTTCTTATCCTATAATGGGGTATATGATATTTTGTATGTGGGAGTTTGTATGTGGAATCTTTACTGTTTTATTGATTTGTGTTGGTTTATGTTGTTGTGATAGGCATGATTAATATTGTTTTAGTTATAGAACTGTCAAAGAAGTATGTAGGTTTATGTGTTAAACGCTTGTCTGGTTTGGGTTTGGATTAGGAGACAGAAGAATTATTGAAGCAGTATAGAAACTACGCATAGAAAATAAGTATAGAAAATAAGAAAAAGGAAATGAAAATGAAACTTGAAGTGTAAGTGCCATCCGACACTTGTTGTTCCATGGGAGTTGTCTTTCAGAAACCTTGGGAGAAAGAGAGAAGTGCCGATTGGCACTAGGGCAATGGTGGGAGAAAAAGTGCACCTCTGGCACTGTGAGGCAGGGGCACTTACTTCTATCTCTATTTTCTCTGTTTCTCTGTTTTGTATTCTATGGCACTATGCTGCATAATTTTTAAATGATACCAGTAATAGCTAGTAGCAGTATATATGAATGTCACTGTTTTCAGTAGCAGTAAATTAAATTTAGTTTCTAGAAGCTATTTTTATGTGGAAGAATGGCACATCCAATAGTTGTATAATAAATTAGTAATTTTAGGGAGAACAATTAAAAGTGGACTATATATTTTAAATGGATGAATTAGTATTTTATTAGTGATGAACATAATTTAGCAGTAGGATTAATTTAATTAAGTTGGCAAATAATTGGAAACCAGTTGATTAATTCGGTATGTTGGTATATTGATGTATTTTGCGAATCGACCTAAATTTCGTTTTGTTTCGATATCTCCGTGGTGAATAAATGTTGAGATTTACCTTGATTAATTGGTAATAACTGTGATATAGGCCTTTGGCCAATGTTGAACAATATGAATTATTGTCATGTCGATCTTTATTATGTTATTGTCGTTGGTGCGTTGCCTAGTTGTGGTTATTTATATCATCGCATAGCATAGCATAGCATTAAAGTTGGCCTGGAATGGCATGTTCTAAGTTGGAGCGAATGCTCACCACGTTGGCCTTTATTGGCAAGATCTTATGTTAATGGCTTATGCCTTATGCCTCGGTAAACTGGAACTTTCTATGTTGGGAGTTCTGCTCCAATGGTACCACATGCATTTGAATAATTGAGTCACATTTGAAGTCGTTAATTTGTTGCTTATTTGAAGTGTTGTTTACACACGGTAATGTTATAAGTTGAATTGAGGTGTTGTTGAATTGTATTGCTTTATGTTGATTTGGTATGAAGAGGTGATTTTACATAAACTGATTTCGATATATTATTTATCATATGTTCTATTATAGTATTCGATATCTCACCCCTTCAATTTGAATGTTACCCTTTGTTGGTAACGTGCAGGTAACCAAGAGGAGTAGCCGTTAGCGTTGTTAGTTCGAGTTTGGTGTCATTGGTTCTGACACATAGCACTCGGGGGGAAATGAACACTTGTCTTATTTTGTTGTTTATTTATCGAACCTTATGTTGTTATTTGAGGAGTTATCATATTGATGTTGTTTTATGATTCAAAATATGTTATCTCTCATATGGGGAATTATTATGAATCTGTTGTGTGATCAATCAAAGTTGGTTTATGTTATGAAGACTTTATTCATGAGTTGTGTTCATTCCATTTTCTTTAAGTGTTATGTATCTATTCTAAAAGAATGTCAGGTTTATGTGTCTCTGTTGAATGTGCAGCATCCTTGTTATATTGGAAATTTTATACTCTAATTTTCCACAAATTGCTTTGGGTAGAATTGGGGTGTTAGATTAGTGGTATCAGAGCAGATCGGTCTGTCCGGTCAAGTTATCGAGTCGTAGTTATTTAACAATCGAGTATTGTTAGTTTTTCTTAACTGTTGTATGTGTTGCAGTGATAAGATAAGATGGTTGGGAGGAACGCTGCTGCGATTGTTGCTGCTCTGCAAGCGATGGCTTAGGCTATGCAGAATTAGCCTAATGCTGACGAGAATGCTGAATCTCGTAGTTTGGCAACTTTCCAAAGGGAGAATTCGCCAGTGTTCAAGGGTAGGCATGATCCTGATGGAGCACTAGATTGGTTGAAGGAAATCGAGAGGATTTTCCGTGTGATGGATTTCACCCCAGCACAGAAGGTTCGGTATGGCACTCACATGCTAGTAGTTGAAGATGATTACTGGTGGCTCGAAATGCATGCAAGGTTGGAAGCTATAGGTGAGGAAATCACTTGGATTGTGTTCCGTAGGGAGTTTTTTAGGAAGTATTATCCTGAAGATGTTTGGGGTAAGAAAGAGATTGAGTTCCTTGAGTTGAAGCAAGGGAACAAATTTGTCACTGAGTATGCTGCTAAGTTTATTGAGCTGACTAAGTTCTATCCACATTTTGATGGTGAAGGTGCTGAATTTTCTAAGTGCATCAAGTTTAAGAATGGGTTGCGCTCGGAAATCAATAAGGTTGCTGGATATCAGAAGATTCACGTCTTTTATGATTTGGTTGATAGTTACAAGATCTTTGAAGAGGATAGCAATGCTCATCACAATATTATTAGTGATAAGAGAGGTAAGAGTCAACAGAGTCGTGGCAAGCCTTATGATGATGGTAGAGGTAAACAAAGAGTTGCTCATGGTCAGAGGACTAGTGGGGGAGATTCTCTTGCTAGAGTTGTATGTTTCAAATTTTGGCAACCTGGTCACAAGAGTAATGTGTGTACTACTACGGATGGGAAGAGGTGTTTCCGTTATGGTAAGATTGGGCATACGATATCTGACTTCAAGCATAGGGAGATAATATGTTTCAACTGTGGTGGAGAAAGACACATTGGTAATAATTGTCTAAAACCAAAGAAGGCACAAACTGTTGGCAAGGTGTTTGCTTTGGCTCGGACTTCGACAGCTAGTGAGGAAAGACTCATCAGAGGTACATGTTTCATTAATTGTACTCCTTTAATTACTATTAGTAATACTGGTACTACTCATTGTTTTATTGTTGTTGATTGTGTTGAAAGATTGGGTCTTGTGTTGTCTTCTATGGATGGAGAAATGGTCGTCGAGGTCCCGGCTAAGGGATCAGTGACTACTTCTCGTCTATGTTTAAATTGTCCTTTGTCGATCCTCGGCAATGACTTTGATGTTGATTTAATTTGTTTGCCGTTAAGCGGGTTAGAGGTGATCTTGGGTATGAATTGGTTAGAGTATAACTATGTCCATATCAATTGCTATAACAAGTATGTGAGGTTTTCTACTCCTGAAGAGGAAAAAGTTGGTTTGTTGACCAGTAAATAGTTGAGGCAACTAATGAAAGATGAAGCATAAATGTTCTTGTTGATGGCATCGCTATCAATGGAGAACCAAGTTAGGATTGATGAGGTGCAGGTGGTGAAAGAAATTCCTGAAGTGTTTCCTAATGAAAATCCTGATGTACCGCCAGAGAGAGGTTGAATTTTCGATTGATCCTGTACCTGGTACCAGACCTGGTTCTATGGCAACGTACAGGATGTATGCATATGAATTGTTTGAATTGAAGAAGCAGTTAGAAGAGCTACTTGAGAAAAAGTTTGTAAGACCCAGTGTATCACCGTGGGGAGCGCCTGTGTTGTTACTAAAGAAGAAAGATGGAAGTATGAGGCTTTGTGTTGATTACAGGCAGTTGAATAAAGTGACGATTAAGAATAAGTATCCGCTTCCAAGTATTGATGAGTTGATGGATAAATTGGTGGGTGCAAGTGCGTTTTCTAAGATTGATTTGAGGTTAGGGTATCACCATATTAGAGTGAGAGAAGATGATATTCAGAAGATCGCGTTCAGGACTCGGTATGGACACTACGAGTATTCGGTGATGCCTTTCGGTGTGACCAATGTGTCGAGAGTATTCATGGAGTACATGAATCGTATCTTTCATACTTATTTGGATCGGTTTGTGGTGGTATTCATTGATGACATTCTGATTTACTCTAAATCGGAAGAAGAACATGAAGAGCAACTAAGAGTTGTATTGCAAGTTTCGAAAGAGAAGAAGTTGTATGCGAAGTTTTCCAAGTGTGAATTTTGGTTGCATGAGGTTAGTTTCCTTGGTCATGTCATTTCTAGTAGTGGCATTGTCGTGGACCCTTCTAAAGTTGATGTTGTGTTGCAATGGGAAGCTCTGAAGTTAGTTACTGGGATTAGAAGTTTCTTGGGATTAGTCGGTTACTATAGACTATTTATCAAAGGTTTTTCTAAGTTTTCACTTCCGCTAACCAAGTTGACTTGTAAGGGTAAAGCCTTTGTGTGGGATAGTCGATGTGAAGAAAGTTTTACTGAGTTGAAGAAGAGGTTGATGTCGGCTCCGGTTTTGACCTTGCCAAATCCGGGGGAACCTTTTATTGTGTATTGTGATGCTTGTCTGATGGGGTTAGGTGGTGTACTCATGCAGAATAGTAAGGTGGTTGCTTATGCATCGAGGCAATTGAGGACTCATGAAAATAATTATCCTACGCATGATTTAGAATTGGCTGCAGTTGTCTTTGTGTTAAATATATGGAGGCATTATCTTTATGGTTCTAGATTCGAAGTGTTTAGTGACCATAAGAGTTTGAAATATCTTTTTGATCAGAAAGAGTTGAATATGAGGCGGCGAAGGTGGTTAGAATTGCTGAAGGATTATGATTTCGGTTTGAATTATCATCCAGGAAAAGCTAATGTTGTGGCTGATGCTTTAAGCCGAAAGACGTTACACATGTCGACAATGATGGTTAAAGATTTGGAGTTGATTGAGTAATTCTGAGATTTGAGTTTAGTTTGTGAAGTGACACCGCAGAGTGTTATGTTGGGAATGTTAAAGATTAATAATGACTTTCTTAACAGTATCAGTAAGACTCAAAAGCTGGATATGAAGTTGGTGGATAAGATGATAGGAATTGATCGATTTGAGAATGATGATTTTAAGATAGATGCGCAAGGTGTGTTGAGATTCTGAAATCATATTTGCATTCCAGATGATGAAGAGATTAAGAAAGTGTTTCTTGAGGAAAATCACAGAAGCAGTTTGAGTATTCATCTAGGAGCTACTAAAATGTATCAAGATTTGAAAGGTTTGTTTTGGTGGCCTGGTATGAAGCGAGACGTGGCACAGTTTGTGTATGCTTGTTTGACTTGTCAGAAGTCGAAGGTTGAGAATCAGAAGCCTGCGGGGTTGATGCAACCGTTAGAGATTCCAGAATTGAAATTGGATAAAATTTCGATGGACTTTGTAACGGGATTACCTAGTACCTTGAGAGGACACAATTCGATATGGGTGATTGTTGATAGGCTTACGAAGTCGGCACACTTTATACCTATTAGCATCACATATCCAATTTCAAAGTTGGCAGAGATTTACACCAAAATCATTGTGAAGTTGCATGGTGTTCCTTTGTGTATTGTGTCAGATAGAGATCCGAGGTTTACTTCTGATTTTTGGAAAAGTTTGAAAGAGGCGTTAGGATCTAAGTTGAGATTGAGTTCGGCGTATCATCCTCAGACGGATGGTCAGACCGAGAGGACTATTCATTCATTGGAGGATCTGTTGAGAGCATGTGTTCTTGAACAAGGGGGTTCATGGGATACTTATCTTCCATTGATTGAGTTCACTTATAATAACAGTTACCATTCTAGTATTGGGATGGCACCTTTTGAGGCGTTGTATGGTCGGAGGTGTAGGACTCCATTGTGTTGGCATGAATCTAGTGAAAGTGTAGTGCTTGGACCTGAGATTGTTTGAGAGACTACTAAGAAAGTGAATCTTATCCGAGAGAAGATGAAGGTTTCACAATGTAGACAGAAAAGTTACCATGACAAGAGAAGGAAAGATTTAGAATTCCAAGCTGGTGATCATGTGTTTTTAAGAGTCACACATGTCACTGGTGTTGGGCGAGCTTTGAAGTTTAAAAGCTCACTCCTCATTTTATTGGTTTGTATCAGATATCGGATCGAGTTGGGAAAGTTGCTTACCGAGTGGCGTTACCGCAAAACCTTGCTAATTTCCATGATGTGTTTCATGTATCGCAACTTTGGAAGTATATTCCCGATCCGTCTCATGTGATTCAGATGGACGATGTGCAAGTACGGGATAATCTCACGGTGGAGACGATCCCTGTGCGAGTCGCGGATCACGAGACGAAGATCCTAAGAGGGAAGGAGATTGCATTGGTGAAAGTTGTTTGGTTAGGAGCTGCTGGAGAGAGTATGACCTAGGAGTTGGAGAGCAAGATCTGAGACTCCTATCCCGGGTTATTTGAACCAGGTAAACTTTTATTTTCGAGGACGAAAATATTCTAAGTGGGGGAGAGTTGTAATGCCCCGATATTTAATTATTTATTTAATTAAATATTGTATTGAATATTTTACTTTAATTCGAATTTTATCGTAAGAGTCAGAATTATTTTTTTAAGTTGGAATAATAATTTAATCAGGTTTATATTGGTATAAATAAGTTGAAGTATCATTTTACTAATAAGCTTAGAATTGATTTTGGGCTTAAGTATGGTGTCGCGAAGAAATAAGGGGGTGTATTGATTAGGCTCATTTAAGTTACTAAGAATTAAATAATAGTATTTTATTAGAAAATAGAAGAAAATAGAGAAAGTAGTGTTATCAGTTAAAACAAAAAAAATAGGGTTTTGTAAGAAGATAAGAGGAACGAGGAAGCTGCTGCTAGGGCTAGTTTCCAGAAATTAAGTTGGAGCTTTTTCGAGTTGTCTTCAAATCAACCAGGTAAGGGTGGGTTTCTTATCCTATAATGGGGTATATGATATTTTGTATGTATGAATTTGTATGTGGAATCTTTACTGTTTTATTGATTTGTGTTGGTTTGTCTTCTTGTGATATGCATGATTAATATTGTTTTAGTTATAAAACTATCAAAGAAGTATGTGGGTTGCTGTGTTAAACGCTTGTCTGGTTTGGGTTTGGATTAGAAGACAACAGATTTATTGAAGCAGTATAGAAACTATGCATAGAAAAAAATATAGAAAATAAGGAAAAGGAAATGAAAATGAAACTGGAAGTGGAAGTGTCGTCCGACACTTGTTGTACCATGGGATTGCTGTTTGGAAACCTTGGGATTAAGAGATAATTGTCAATCGACACTAGGGCAATGATGGGAGAAAAAGGGCCACTCTGGCACTGTGAGGCAGGGGCACTTGCTTCTGTCTCTGTTTTCTCTGTTTCTCTGTTTTGTCTTCTATGGCACTATGCTGCATAATTTTTAAATGATACCAGTAATATCTAGTAGCAGTATATATGAATGTCACTACTTTCAGTAGCAGTAAATTAAATTTATTTGCTAGAATCTAGTTTTATGTGGAAGAATGGCACATCCAGTAGTTGTATAATAAATTAGTAATTTTAGGGAGAACAATTAGTTGTGGACTATATATATTTTAAATGGCTGAATTAGTATTTTATTAGTGATGAAAATAATTTAGCAGTGGGATTAATTAATTAAGTTGGCAAATAATTGGAAACCAGTCGATTAATTCGGTATGTTAGTATATTGATGTATTTTGTGAATCGACCAAAATTTCGTTTTGTTTCGATAGCTCTGTGGTGAATAAATGTTGTGATTTACCTTGATTAATTGGTAATAACTGTGATATAAGCCTTTGGCCAATGTTGAACGGTGTGAATTATTGTTATGTCGACCTTTATTATGTTGTTGTCGTTGTTGCGTTGCCAAGTTATGGTTGTTTATATCATCGCATAGATTAGTATTGCATTAAAGTTGGTCTGGATTGGCATGTTCTAAGTTGAAGCGAATGCTCACCATGTTGGCCTTTATTGACAAGATCTTATATTGAGGGCTTATGCCTTATTCCTCGATAAACTGGAACTTTCTAAGTTGGGAGTTCTGCTCCAATGGTACCACATGCATTTGCATAATTGAGTCGGATTTAAAGTCGTTGATTTGTTGCTTATTTGAAGTGTTGTTTACGCACGGTAATGTTATAAGTTCAATTTAGGTGTTTGTGAATGGTATTGCTTTATGTTGATTTGGTATGAAGTGGTGATTTTACATAAACTGATTTCGATATATTATTTATCATATGTTCTATTATAGTATTCGATATCTCACCCATTCTGTTTGAATGTTACCCTTTGTTGGTAATGTGCAGGTAACCAAGAGGTGTAGCCGTTATTGTTGTTAGTTCGAGTTTGGTGTCACTGGCTCTGACACGTAGCACTCTGGGGGAAATGAACGCTTGTCTTTTTTTGTTGTTTATTTATTGAACCTTGTGTTATTATTTGAGGAGTTATCATATTGATGTTGTTTTATAATTCAAAAGATGTTATGTCTCATATGGGGAATTATTATGAATCCGCTGCGTGATCAATCAAAGTTGGTTTATGTTATGAAGACTTTATTCATGAGTTGTGTTCATTCCATTTTCTTTAAGTGTTATGTATCTATTCTAAAAGCATGACAGGTTTATGTGTCTCTATTGAATGTGTAGTATCCTGATTATATTGGAAATTTTATACTCTGATTTTCCGCAAATTGCTTTGGGTAGTATTGGGGTGTTACAGTATACAGAGGCATTCCCAATCATAGTCAAAGCATATAATCATAATATCATGCACACAAAGAGAATCAACTCAATGTCTTGGGGTAGACCCCAAGAGCTCTATACTAAATAACAACAGAGTCACGAGGTCTTAAGGGTTGCCAAGGCCTCTAATCCTAAGTCCAACAGGTTCATAACTCCATAATGCCAAGGATAGTAACCAAATAGTCCAAGTAACCTTAAAGTTTTTTGTTTTTCAAGTTGGTTATTAAGTATCTTCAAAAATAAAATTAAAGGCTCAAGTGAGCAAAACGAAAAATGACATAAAGATAAATACTTAGTTGAGCAAAGATGAAAATAGTATGAAATGTAAATGCTAAAGTAAACGGTGTATAAAATTAAAGGCTTAAGATATAGGGCATAAAGTAAAAAAATACATAATAGAAGTCTATTGTTAATGAGTTAAGAATTAGAGGTTAGTTGAATGACCATCTTGAAACTTGCATTTAAAAACTCCTTAGAAGATTGATAAAATCAAAACTTCTCAACAACAAGTTTCATTTCCTTTTTGTCAAATATATCATTCATTTTAAGTTCTCGAGGCAACAACAAATGATCAACAATGTTTAAATGATTCACTTATACCAAAATTTATGATGGTTCATTAGAGGATTGATAAGACCAAATCCTCCTAACAATGAACCCCAAGGTTATTGGATAAAAAGTTTCAAATTAACATACTTGGGCTTGCAAACATAATTTTGGGCCACGAATGATCATTTCTCGAATCGGGACAAAATTTAGCGCTATGTTAAGCAATCGTAAGTGGATTTATATAGAAGTCGCACCTACTTTGAGGCCGGTCAATAACAATCTATGTACCATATGTTTAAAGAAATTATATGTAGATCATCCTCTAACAACATGTAGCACAAGTAAGAAAGGAATAAGATGAAGAGGGAGGACAAATATTCGAACCAAAGATTTTAACCAAACTATCATTAAAATCATTCATCCATTTTGGGGAGTTAAACTTAACACCCAGAATCAGCCACAATAAATTCAAAATAAAATTGAATTTAATAGGCAAGATAGAATGTAAAAATGACTTTTAAATCATTATTATTAAGTGAAAATAAAAGGCAAAAATAACAAGCTACATTCAAAGTATCAAATAAAAATTAGAAGAAAACATAAAAAGGTCAGAAATGATCTCAATTATTTATACAAAAATTTTGGTAATTTTTTAAAACAGAAAAGTATTTTTTAGAATTATTTAAAATAACTTAAGCAAGTAAAAAAATGATAAGAAATAATAAAAATCCGAATAAAACTCTAATTTTTTTTAGAAAGTCAGAATAAAAGAAAATGATTTTTATGAATCTTTTTAGAATTTAAAAGCATCAAAAAGTATTTTAAACAATGAAAAAAACAAGTCAAAACAAAAGAAAAATCATAAAGAGAATGTTTGAAAATATTTTTGTGAATTTTTTCATAATTTTTGAGTTAGAAATGAATTTTTTATGAATTTTTGAAGTTTAAAACAAATAAATATAAAAATCAGAAAATAAAAATAGAAAAAAAAAATATGGACCATTAGATGTGAATTAAAACGAGTTAGTTAACATATCCAATGGATATGGCACGCTGTGCATATCAGTCTTTTTTGAAAATCACACCAAATCATTTTTTTAATAATTTAAAGTAACTTAAAATTTGGCACGTTGGATGGAGTATGACTAATGAAAGTAATTAGATCCAAGGGTCTTCAAGACGCGCATATGGTAAGACAAGTGCACTAGATAAGATTAAAAAAACACATGTCACGCTATCATTGGCTGAAGTACGACACATAGGTCGTCTTCAACCTCCATACGCCCTAAATTAGAGTTTCACAAACTGTAAAATTAGAGAACCAGACCGATACCATTAGATTCGTCTCTTCAAGACGATTCTAATGGTACCCTCGTGCCAAATTTATTTAAGCTAAGCAAGGATGGATTTGGAATAAACCAGAAAAAACAGCGAGCACAAAATTTCCAAGTATCTCTCTCAATTCTCAATGAAAATGAAAACCGTAAGAAGTATGAGAATCAGAAGAATAGGAATTTATTTGGTTTAATTTGGTTGAGAATTCTAACTGAACGAAGTTGCAGAAAATTACTCTGAAAATGGACTTGGGTAGCACGGTTTAGGACATTTCAAGGCTTCGTTCTTCTTCTGTTAGCTTCAGTGAAGTTCAAGGATAAAGAATCTGCAAAGAAATTAGATTGAAAAGTGGAGAAAGGATGAATTTGAAAACTCGGTTAAAGTGAATTATGAAGAGAGTTTGGAAGGGTGATTTTGGATATCCAAGCTTGAGAAAATGAGAGGAGTGAGGTCCTCTATTTATAAGGAACTGAATGACACAAAGAATTGGGAAGACAATTGAAGTTTGGAGGGAAATTGGATGAAGCCCGAAAAATGAAATATGTGTGACTCCATGTGCATCAAAACTCATCCAATTCCTGCGTTTTGATCCTTAATTCAACTTTGGGAACTTTGTTAAACATGTTTAAATAAAAAATGCATGCTAATTTTGTGTTTAGAAGCTGGATTACGGATTTCAAATTCTGACTTTGAAGAAAAATTCAATTTCAAGTAGCTGACTTTGAACTCATGGTGTGCACGATTTAGAGAACCTTATGACTTGATTCTTGACGCATTGGAATGATGAGGTAACATTATTTATAATGTTCCAAAAAAATAGATCATATGGATGCTTGATCTAGAAGTTGTGCTTGGTCAAATTCAGGAAAAATGTGTTGACTTTTATACTTAGAAAAATTCTAAGTTTTTCTTCAAAAATGACCTATAATGTTTTGATTCCAAACAAGGTCTTCCTTAAAAATTAATCTTTGATAATAAACTTTATCTTAAAGTGGACTCTTTAACGAGAATTGTGAATTTTATATCACTAAAAAATTCCAAATATTGAACAAGTTATGATCTTTTGAATTTGATGAAAATTCATGAGGTGACCTATAATCTTTTGAACTAAAAAAGCCTCTTGAAATAATTTACAAGCTTAGAACCAAAATGAGAGTTAAATTTAACACCCTTTATATTATTATTAAAAAAGAATGAGCTCAAGATGATAAAAATTGACCAATTTATGATCCTTTAAAGTCACATAAGGAAATTTGATGGCCTGTCTAGAGGACTTATAATACTTCTCAACATTAGTGATCTTCCATACACAATTTGTTTGAAACCTTTGAAGTGATTTGTTGAAAACCCTTTAAAGAGAAGCACATATTTAGAATCACTCAAAAATCTCAAAAGATGGACAAGATATAGCCCTTAGAAGTCCAAAACCCTAACTCCTAGAGCATAAAAATGATTTGGGAACCCCTTTCAATTTTGGCAATATTTCATGTACAAATAATTTTTCTATGTGAAGAGAAATTGTTGTGGGTGATAATAAGAACCTATTTTAACAATAACCACTTCCAAATGTTGAGAATTGAGGGAGTTATGCACTTGTGATCAAGGAATCAAGAACTTGTCAAATGAGGTCAAACTTCATTAATTAATTCTTGCATCTTTTGACTTCCTTTGGCAATTGAAGCATGATGAATCATAGTAGACCTTGTCATGAAATTATTTTAAAGCACTCTCAATGATGAAGCTTAAATTTTAATGATGCTTTGTTGAAGAAGGCATGGAAATAAACGCATGAACCTATGAATCAACTTGATGAAATGTGTTGTGCCCTCACCTATAGTATCATAATATATAGAGAAAACATTCATTATATTTGTTAGTTAAAAGTTAATCAACACGAGACATATATGACCGTAATATACAAATAAAAGTGCTTGCTTATTCCTCATGAGCAAACCTAGAGATAGGGAGAAGAACTAAACCGTAGTGTGTGATCTTGATATGATTGGGTTGATATGAGATGATAGAGGGATCTTAGGGGGAAATTGAGGTATAACAGTTTCCCTTATTTAAGTGTCTTCTATCCGGAGATACGAAGGTTAAAATCTTCGTCTTGACGCGATTGAAGATACTTAAATATAAAACAAAATCTATTTTTGGACCTAATATGCCATGCAACGCTTATGATTGTGCATGCAAATAAACAACTCCAAAGGTGACATAGAACACCACTAGGGATGCGGGAGATAAAGTAAAAGATCAAAAGAAAATCCGACAAAGAAAATAAATCACTGGTGAACAGAAGACTCAACTCTACCTGGGGTAAAGCCCAAGGAGGAGATAAAGCATTATCAATTCAAATATTTGAGGAAAAGGGTATTGAATGACAAAGATCAACAAATAACTATGAACTACGTGTTCACAGAGAAGGTAGAAAAAATGTAATGTCGAATCACAGAGAATAGAAATGGTACGATAATACCGATAAATACCAATATTAGGGTAGGCAACAAGCGATTGGCAACAGTACTTATGACTGGAAACAAATGAATTCTTTTAGGGCAAAGTGGATCTCAATGACGAACTATCTCCCATAATGACGAGACTACCATTCATCATAGTAACAAATCTCAATAATGAACTATCTCCCATAATGACGAGACTACCATTCATCGGAGTAACAAATCTCAACAACAAGCTATCTCCCATAATGACGAGACTACCATTCATCGGAGTAATAAATCTCAACAAAAAACTATCTCCCATAATGACGAGACTACCATTCATTAGAGTAACAAATCTCAACAATGAACTATCTCCCATAATGACTAGACTACCATTCATCGGAGTAACAAATCTCAATAATGAACTATCTCCCATAATGCGAGACTACCATTCATCGGAGTAACAAATCTCAATAACAAGCTATCTCCCATAATGACGAGACTACCATTTATCAAAGTAACAAATCTCAACAACGAACTATCTCCCATAATGACGAGACTACCATTCATCGGAGTAATAAATCTCAACAACGAACTATCTCCCATAATGACGAGACTACCATTCATTGGAGTAACAAATCTCAACAACGAACTATCTCTCATAATGACGAGACTACCATTCATTGGAGTAACAAATCTCAACAATGAACTATCTCCCATAATGACGAGACTACCATTCATCAGAGTAACAAATATCAACAATGAACTTTCTCCCATAATGACGATACTACCATTCATCAGAGTAACAAATCTCAACAATGAGTTATCTCCCATAATGGCGAGACTACCATTCATCGGAGTAATAAATCTCAACAACAAACTATCTCCCATAATGAAGAGACTACCATTCATCAGAGTAACAAATGAATCTACTTTGGGAACTAAGAGACTTACTAGGGAAGTACAGGTTGCTCAAATAAAGAGACATGCCATTTGCTGTTATAAGATACCTGTTGGACAAAGAAATATGACTTCTCTATGGAAATGCGAATATATTCATGCTGAGGAGATAAAGTCTTCTTGTGCAAAATAAATACACATTCTAAAACCAGGGCTAATAGCCTACAAAAATTAGAATAATAATGTTGCTGGGGACCATAGATTCAAACCAGGAATAAACCGGAGTGGAACAGTCAACCAAGACAACACCTAATGAGAAATAAACTCAAAAGGGGGTTACATTCCATCCAGATAATGAGCTGAATAAGAAGGCTAAAGTGTAAGTCTTCTATGAGGGATAACTTAGAGCGAAATAGAAAGGATATACACTTTATGCTTAAGGTTGACAATCTATTGGAGAGAGGGTAACATAACTCTTCAAAATAGGGTAATATGTCAACAAAAACATCAATGAATGCAAATGAACAATGAATTTTAAATTCAGCTATGCATGATGTATGTGTCAACGTATAAATGTTATCATGTATATGCTGACAAAACAGACATACAGTACTGGGAATAACCAGACATAACCAGCTTGGGTAAAGTCAACACTCAGCTAAATCACATCCAGGATGAAAATTTCATAAGAGAGTAAGCACCAACTGAGGAAATAAAGTCCTACTTCACGTCTTAACTTCACTGGGAAGAAACATGGTTTGAAAATAATCACAGCATAATCTGATAGAAATAAACCAATACAAGATGCAGGGATATAACATCCTTCTCCAGACTTCCCTGGGAAATATCATACAAACTTCACTAGGGAAGACAATGCCTTATCGTCTAGACTTACACTGGAGATTATAATACTGACTTCACTAGTGAAGATGAAAACCACATCATCGAGACTTCAACTGTGGATCTCGTGCTGACTTCATTGGGGAGTACAACACCACGTCATCTAGAGGAGCCCAAAATACATTCTTCAATATCAAGAGTAATGGTTACATAAACTTCTCTGGGGATAAATTTTGAAACTTCATGGGGATAACAACTTTCAGAGAGAAGCATCGTCTTATATCCATTTGGAGGTCTAAGAAGTTAATCAATACAACAAGAAATCAAAATTATAGAGATTTTAAATCAAACCCAAAACTTGGTGAGAGAAAACCTAAAAAGTTGACAACTGTATCAACACTTCTTAGAAAACATATTTCCCTTATCTAGTTGCTCAGCTAGGGAAAATCTGTGTCAGGTCCTGATTGGAGAATCTGGGATAGAGGTGCCAAACCAAAATAATCAACCTACAGAAAAATCTGACCCGAGACTTAACTAGGGGAAATGGGATTACATGCCCAACATCGCACCATATATCAATTGATATGGACTCTAACTATTTGAGAAACACGAGAAGATCATGTGCATATCAGCAAGAGTGACCTGGGAGAACTTTCCTGGGGAATATTTTTTCAAAACTTCGGAGTTCGTCCATCCTTGAAATCACTACTTTTGTTTCACTTGAATCAAAAAAACTGAAGTAAAATGTAATTTGTAAATTCTTTTCAAAAAAATTTCTATTATTAAATTTTTTTTGTTTTAAAAATTACTATCAATAATAAATGAAATGTTTGCAAAAAGAATAAAATAAGAACTACAAGGAATTAGATAAAGGCTCAAACTTTATTAATAGAATGGTAGTATGATAATGGCGGGACTCCATGGATGATTACAAAGTTTGGAAATGGTAATATATGGAAAAGATACATTGAAATACAATGACCATTATTCTCCCTAACAACTTTGAACTCCTGAGCAACAACTTCTGTTGAAGTGTGATGAGGATATAAGAAGATCTTCGCTTCAGTGATCAAGTCTTGTCTGACGCAATTACTTTCCAAGAAATACCTAACTTTTTCCTAGGTTTCTGTTGCGGATTTTCAATCTAGCGGGAAAATTTATTTTGTTTGTGTCTCTTATTTTTTCCTAGACCACCCTTTTGGTTTTTCAGCCTACCGAGACACTCCTTTTTTCCTTAGTCGCCACCTCGGGTTTTCGACTTAGCGAGCTGTTCTTTTATTTCTTTTTAGGAAAAGTATTTATTGACTGCGTCAGCATTCATAGGACGTGGGAACTCCTCACCATCCATAGTTTCAGGAATCAATGCACTGCCATAGAAGGCTTTCTTGACAACATATGAGCCTTCATAATTGGGAGTCCACTTGCCCCTAGAATCAATGTTAAAAGACATGATCTTTCTGAGCACGAGGTCTCCTTTTCTTTGAATTCACGAGGCTTGACCTTCTTATCAAAAGCTTCATTCATTCTCTTCTGATATAACATGCCATAACACAAGACCGTCATTCTCTTTTCTTCAATCAAATTCAATTGGTCAAACATGTTCTGGACCCATTCAGCCTCTAACAATTTGGTTTCCATTATCATACGCAAAGAGGGAATCTCAACCCCAACGGGGATCACTGCTTCCATACCATACACAAGAGAGAATTTTGTTTCCCCTGTTGAAGTGCGAACGGATGTACGATACCCATGCAAAGAAAAAGGGAGCATCTCATGCCAATCTTTATAGGTAACTACCATCTTCTAGATGATCTTCTTAATGTTTTCGTTAGCAACTTCAACAACCCCATTCAACTTTGGTCTGTAAGGAGATGAAATATGATGGACAATCTTAAATTCTTCACAAAGTTCTGGCATCATCTTGTTATTCAGATTTGTTCAATTTTCAGTTATAATCCTTCTTGGCACACCATACCGACATATAAGATTTTTTTTTATAAAACATACTACCACCTACTTAGTGACATTAGCATAAGAAGCTGCTTCCACCCATTTGGTGAAGTAGTCTATTTCCACCAAGATGAAGCGATGTCCATTCGACACCTTGGGTTCAATCATTCCAATCATGTCAATACCCCACATAGATAAAGGCCATGGGGAAGAAATGGCATTGAGAAGCGTCAGAGGCACATAAATTTTGTCAGCATAAATCTGGCACTTATGGCACTTCTTTGTAAATTTATAATAATCAGATTCTATTGTCAGCCAATAGTAACATGCTCTAAGCATCTTCTTTGCCATTGAATGTCGACTTTCATGGGTACCAAAGGAACCTTCATAGATCTTATGCATCAACATGTGTGCTTCGTGTCTATCCATGCATTTTGAGCAAGACCATATCATAATTTCTTTTGTATTACACATCTTCATTGAGGAAAAAGCTTCATGTGAACCTTATCAATGTCTTTCGATCTTTGTTTGACGCACCGACCGAGTATTCTTGAGTCTAGAGAACATGCTTGATATTATAATACCAAGGTTTTTCGTCTGATGTTCCCTCTATCGCAAACACATGAGCTAGCCTATCCATATGTCGAACTATGATACGAGGTACATCGTTCCAAGTATTTACTTGGTACATAGAAGCCAAAGTGGCTAAACCATCTACCATCTGATTCTCATCTATTTTTAAATCAACCAAGTAGGATGATACAACATATATTGCCGCAACCTCTTTTCCGCCCAGGCTAAAGCACGTCATATTTTTTTTCTAATATAGAATATCATGACTCACAGTCAGTAAAATTCTTGCTGAGATGATAAATGGCATATTCTTTTCTTCCTGTTTCATCTTGTTGTCCCAAAATATAGCCCATAGAGTTATCTAACATAGTTAGATACATAATCAATGATATTCCTTCAACAGGAGAGAGCAAGATAGGAGGTTCAAGAAGATACTCTTTAATGCTTTCAAATTCCCTCCCCTAATCATCTTCCCATACATAACCTTGATCTTTCTTTAACAGCTTGAAGATTGGATCACATGTTGCAGTCATATGGGAAATAAATCTAGAAATGTGATTCAAACATCCAAGAAAACCTCTAACTTGCTTTTCAGTTCTTGGTCCTGGAATTTCTTGAATTACCTTAACTTTATCAGGATCAACTTCAATTCCTTTTTGTCTGACAATGAAACCTAACAATTTTCCTGAACGAACACAAAACGTAAACACTTTTTTGGATTCAAGCGGAGGCGATACTTCCTCAAACATTGAAAAAGTTTTAATAAATCTTCTGGATGCCCTTCTTCAGTATGAGATTTTGCGATCATAACACCAACATATACCTCAATTTCCTTGTGCATCAGATCATGAAATAGGGTTGTCATGGCCCTCTGGTACGTTGCACCAGCGTTCTTCAACCCAAAGGGAATCACTCTGTAATAGAATGTTCCCCAGGGTGTGATAAACGTTGTTTTTTTCCATATTCTCAGTAGCCTTTCTGATTTGATTGTATCCGAAAAATCCTCCCATGAACTAAAATACTTTGAATTTTGTTGTGCTATCAACCAACATATCAATATGTGGCAATGGAAAGTCATCTTTTGGACTAGCTTTGCTTAAATCTATTTAATCTACGCACATGCGAACTTTTCCATCTTTCTTTGGTAATGGAACAATTTTGGCAATCCAATGAGGGTACACTGATGTCACAAGAAAATCAATATCAATTTTCTTTAAAGCTTCTTCTTTAATTTTCGCTTCCATATCATGATGAATTATTTGCAACTTCTGCTTGATTGGTGGGTATTCTGGCTTTAGCAAAAAATGATGTTCCACAGTATCAGTATCCAAACCAGGCATGTCTTGATAAGATCGGAAAATATATCCACATACTCTTTCAACAATTCAATCAATTTTCTCTTCACATCGGGATAAAGTAATGCTCCAATCATGACTTCTTTTGGATCTTCCTCTATACCCAAATTGATCATCTCCAATGGATCTTTATACGGCTAAATGGTACTTTCCTCGCGCTCAATAAACCCTGAAACCTCTTATGGGATTTTATCATATTCTTCTTCTTCGGCCATATACACATGATATTCAAAGGTGGGAGAGGGTGCATGGTCATTATACTCAACGAGTTTTTTAATTAATCTGCACATATGATTTATAATTGATTTTAGAAACTGACACATATAGCAAGTGATTATGCAGATTTATTTACAGTTAATATTTATTTTGAAAGGATTTTTCTGATTACCATTTTCCAAGTTAAAATCATAGAATAAAGACATAATTTGGGAATCAAAAACAACTTTTATTAATGATTTTAAAAATCAAAACAACAGATATGCTCATACAACATTAATACTTTCACCTTGGGCAGAGTGAAAGATTTTTTAAAATACTAACAAAAAACAAATTACTTTGAAATGTGAATGCAAGAAGGAACATCAATAGTGAATAATTCTTGACTCTGACTCCATGCGTCACGTAGTTCGACATCTCTTGCTCTGATTCATCTTTTAGAATAGTGTTTATCCTTGGAGTAGTTGGATGAAGATAACCTCCACTGTGAAATATATCTTGATATTTACCCAAAGCAGACTCCGGCTTCACGATTTCCTTCTTCATGGAGAAACCCAGAACAGTGTCTTTCCTATTCATAGTAAGATCGATAACCTGCCCCCACACTTTGCTAGGGATTTTCTGCACTACTTGTTGCGCATCCTTAAACGAGGCTATAGGACTCTCATTCTTCCTTACATTATCAATGGACAAAGCTTGGAACTGAGTTCCAACAGCGGCTTCCTTAGCTTCTATAATGCTAAAGGAAGACAAATGAGATATCAACAGAGATTTCTCACCATTCATAATGACCATACACCCTTCACGAATAAATTTCAGCTTCTGGTGCAAGGTTGAAGTTACAACTCCTGCTTCATGGATCCATCGTCGTCCCAATAAATAGCTGTAGGTGGGAACAATATCCATAACATGGAAGTAATCTGGAATAAGTCTGGACCTATGTGAATAGGGAAATCTACTTCTCCGATGACAGACTTCCTCGAACCATAAAAAGCTTTGACTATTATGCCACTTGGCGCATGGGAGTTACCTAGTACTTAAGCTTCATGAGTGTACTCCTTGGTATGACATTCAAAGAAGACCCATTGTCAATCATCACATTGGACAAAGAGTCATTCTTACAGTTCATGGAAGTATGGTGAGCCATGTTATGGTTCCTTCCTTCATCGGGAAATTCGTCATTACAAAAGCTTAGATTATTACAAGATGTAATATTCCCCCCAACACTGCTAAACTGATCCACAGACATGTCATTTTCCACAAAATTTTGATCCAACACTCTCATCAGAGATTCCCGATGAGCAGAAGAGTTCATTAGCAAGGCTAAAATGAAAATCTTAGATGGATTTTGCAACAATTGATCTACAATCTTGTAGTTACTCATCTTGATAATTTTCAACAAGTCATCCACATCCTTTTCCAAAGCAGCGCCACTAGATTATCCCACCACTTTCTTAGGTTCAATATTCTCAGCAACCTTTTTATCAGAATTAACATCCCCTCGAGTGATAGGGCGAAGACACGGCTACTGCAGGTTATCTAATTAGCTTCAGCAATATTCTTAACATCAGACAAAGGTTAGATAGGAATTTCCACACAATCTTCAAGGATAGTCACATCGTATTTATATGGCACAACTTTGTCTGATTCATATGGGACAGGACTAGGCAGAAAAATAACCACTGGAGCAACAAATGGCTGTCTATGGTACTCAATATCTATAGTAGCGGGAACACTAAAACACGACACAATAACATTCACCCTTCTTCAGAATATTTAGGAATCATAAAATCATTATTGGAGAACATATCTTCGTCAAAAGAAAAGAACTCATCAGCGGAAACATATTCATCATCAAACATGGCCTCGACTGAGCTATCTTCAATCATATTAACTCCATTGTAATCATCTATGTTGCCCGTGACTTTGATAGTACCATTATCTAACAACAATTCAACTCCTCTTCTCACGATAGAACAACCACGAGAATCCCTACAGCTGATCTGACAAGACCCATAATGGTGTTCTTCTTGGTCATCGATGTGACAAAATGTAGTATGCAGCTGTACCAAATCATCATTCATATAATTCACATCAAAAATCCAGAATTCACCGGGACACCCATAAACCATATTCACATTTTCTTCATACTCAGCCATTGGCCTGATTATGTGAATAAGACCTTCATCAATCATTTCTTGAAGATCAGCTCTTATTTTTTCACATCCCTGGATATCTGTATTGCAAATACTATAACCGGCATGGTTGTGCGTATAATAGCTGAATTCACAGAGATCAGGATGCATCTTTACTAAATCCCCTCTAACCAAGTTGATATCAAAAATTTAGAAGTCCCCAGGACAACCAACAACCATATTTATGGTATTTCCACCTCCATGTTTAGGTAAAGGGTTATCTTTCACATTAGTACCTACATCTTTAAAGGATAAGAGGCCAGATCTCACCATATTTTGTATCTCAGATTACAAGGGATAACAATTTTCAATGTTGTATCCTGGGGCTCCTTGATGAAAAGCACAAGTCTGATCCATCTTATAATACCATGGTAAAGTGAAGGTATAGCAGGGACAGGCCTAGTCTGACCCAGTTTTTCTGAATCAAAGCCTGAAACAACTCCACATAGCTCATTGGAATAGAGTCAAAAGCCTCTCTCGTCTGACTTTTCCCTTGATTTCCCTATGGAGGTGGTCTCTAATAGGCAACAATAGTCAGAGCTACATTAACGATTGGAGTTATATAAGCAACCTGTTGTTGGTACCTATGATGTCTTCTAGGTGGTCTAAAATTTCTTTCCTCAATGACAGCATTTGTTTCACTTTCTTTCTTTCTAGAAAACCTGTATGATGACTTCTTTATTCCTTCGTCTCTCGTCAAGCGTCCTTCCCTAACAGCTTCTTCTAGACGAACACCTATGCTTACCATCTCAGTGAAATCACTCTGTGCACTGGAAACTATCCTTTCATAATAAAATTATACAAGAGTTTTCAGGAAGACCATCGGAGGTACCACCTGAGCGGCTACCTCACGCCAATGTTGTGCGTATTCTTTGAACATCTCCTTGTCTTTACGAGCCATCAAGACCAATTAGTCACGGTCAGGTGCCATAAACATGTTGTACTTATACTGTTTGATAAAAGCTTCACCTAGATCATTGAAGGTGCGGATATTGCTACTGTCCAAACCCATATACCACTTCAAAGTAGCACCGATTAAACTATCCAAGAAGAAATGAATAAGAAAACACTGATAATCAGTATATGAGGATATCTTTTTGATATACATCACCAAGTGATCCCGAGGACAAGAGTTTCCCTTATACCTCTCAAATTCTGGCACTTTAAACTTCACTGACACTTTTACATTGGTCACTAAATAGAGTTCAGTGGCGTTTTGTCCGAATAATTCTTTTCCTCAAAGAGCCTTCATTTCTTTCTGTATCTCATTGAATTGGTCTTGAAAGTCATTCAATCGGTCATAGAAACACACACTTTCACTTGGTGGAGGAACATGATGATAAACTTCATCATTAACAAACAACATAGCATTGACCGTAGGAGGTGCAGTATAACGAATCTCATTTTTAGCAACAAGAGTAACATGCATCATAGGAGGTGCAGTAATAGCAGCCGTTTGAGAAAATGGAGAAACTTGAGCATCAAGATTGTAACCTTCTAGCATGAAATGTTCAAGCATTCCCCATGGGTAACCCTGAGGCATCCAGTTTTGAGCAACAATAACTGGAGTAACAGAAATGGGAATTGACAGAACCTCGAAAGTAATCGTTGTTTGTTGTGGCTGAGCAAACAGAGAAACAAGTGGTGGCTGATTCTGAGCAGCCACCAATGATTCTATCAAAGCAGTAAAATTAGCCATACCGGCATTCAATGCAGTAACTTCTTCATGTAGCTCACGATTCTCTTGTTTAAGATTCTCCATTTTCTTCCTGGAATTAGCCCGAGTATTATACCGGTGAGACAATTTGCTTCTGAATTGAGTAGAGAAACATAATAAGACACCTAGAGATGAATAGAGATGCAAAAAAAATATGTTCAAGATGATGCATGATATGCAATGCATATGGTTTATTTATCGTTATTAAGAATATGTCAAGGAACTCAAAGGATTATAAACTATTTGCAAACCTTAAGGTACTAACACATTTTGAAATACTAAAAATTTCATTATAATAACTTCATAATGGATTACAACTTTAAGTATAAGTTTCAATAATCCTAAGTACTAGAGAATAAAGATATAATCTAAAATCCTAAGGAGGAAAAACTGAGGAATATCTCTCCACACACTAACGCTTTCCCATGAGTCTTGCAATCTTAGCCTTCAACTGCTTGTTCTCTTTTGCATACCTGTCGACGACTTCTTTCCAATCACCAGAGTCAGGAAGTGAGTAACTAGGTTAGGACCAAGCTCTAGAGGAAAATAAATCCCCTTTCTTCTCCATCATCTCCATAGCACGACTCTCAAGAATCTCGATCAAGTCATCCTTCTCTTTCAATTCTATTTGGTAGGACATCTCTAAAGTCTGACACTTATTCTTCCATGCTTTCTTCTCTTGCTGCATCCTAACCAAGGAAAGATGAAGTTCTTCCATATCACCTAAAAGGGGAGGAGTAGTCTTCTAAAACATATCAGGTATAGGTTCTTCACGAGTATATGGCATCTTCAATTGAATTTCCCTTTCTTATACCCAGCGGATATGAGGCTCCAAAGAAATAGCTCCTCTTGGTCCCAAGTTTTTTTTACTCTTCCTATGAATATGGCGCCAAGCCTTTGCAATTTCCTCCTTAGCTTCCTTATGATCCTCTTATTCTTTGAGAAAGAAACCACTCAGATGAATACTATTTGGCTTTTCTCTCATCGGATATCCAAGTTTACGATGCGCAAGAACGAGATTATAGTTAATTCCTCCCTTTGTACCAAGAAGAGGTACATTGGGGAAACTACCACAACTATTAACAATCTCCACATCATAATAAACCGGATGATACAAAACAATGTCAGAATTAGTGAGTGCCATAATCTTTGGAGCCCAACGAGGTTCCTTCTTGATATCCCAAAAAGCATCAGACTGAGGTAAGTGAGAAATAAACCACTGATATAACAAAGGAGTGCAACAAATGATCATCCCTTCATGATAAAAATCTTGAAGATGAATGGAATAATAAGTATCTCCTAATAATGTAGCGACTGGATTCCCAATCAAATAGATCCTAATGGTGCTGACATCCATAAATTTGACGACATTAGGAAATAAAAATAACCCATAGGAAAGCAAACATAGATAGCCTCAAAAGCAAATGTACTCTTCATCCTAGCAAAGTAGCAAGCTTTCTCTAATAAAAACTGAGCAGGTATGTTAGCCTTAATCTCAGACTTCCCAAAATGAATCATGGCAGAAATTTCATGGGACTTGGGCTCTCCCTCTAAAGCAGTGAAAGGAACATGATCAGTAATAGGTAAACCCAATAGGTAAGAGTACTCCTCCAATGTAGGCATCAACTGATAATTAGGGAAAGTAAAACACTGATACAACAGATCATAAAACTGGACCAGAGTAGAAAGAATACCCTCCTTCATCTTGAGCTTCATAAGAGACACGATGGGTCCATACTTCTTCCGAAAATTTGTAGAACTCTCGATCTGGGGAAACAAACTCATCAATTCATTTATCTTAGGATCCTTGAAACTGTACTTTTGAGTCTTTCTTTTTCCCAAATCCATGGTTAAAAAGTACCTGATATATTTGCAAAAAGTCAAATTTAAGTCCCTTGAAACAAATGTTTTAAAGGATGCTCATGGGTGCACGAATGTATGATGCAACAATCACACACAAGATCATAAACATGGGTGTTCAAAGGTTCGACGTTAAGAGCATGAAGTCAAAGGTACTACGTACAAGGTATGGACTAATAATTTATCACCCACCGAAAAAGGTTCTAAAAGGTTCCCAAAGTCTACATCCTTCCTTCGGATATTACCAACATCCCGATTAACTCGGTAGTTAGTAATATTCTCAAGAAAAACTCGTTTGAGTGTAGTATCACATGAAAACCACTTCCAGATTACTCCATCATAGTTTCCGAACTACACCTAAAAGGCCAAGATGGGTTAAAGGTTCTACCGTCCTCACCTAAAAGGGGCCTCCACTGAGTAGGGGATCTCATGTCTCCTTTTTTAGGATTACTCCCTCAAAGTTAACATGAATATACCGCTCGTCCTATCTTAAGTTTTCCCAAGCCTGGGTAGAGGACTTATGAGAAAACACCAAGCACCCTGAAAACCAAAAAGAATCCAGACAAACATATATACAACATATAACATACAACAAATAATAGCACATACAAAATATAAACAAAGATAGGCTTAACCCATTTAGAGATGGACCAGCATTTGGTCGATCATTCCCTAGTGAAGTCGCCATTTTTCTGTAGCGGTAGAAATGTTGAGACAAAGCCATTGCATTGACTTGACTCGCACATATCAAACAAAAATCACCACTGCGCTTTATTACTTTCAAAGGAATGGGTAAATAGCGAATAACCCAAAAAAGAGGGGGAGAGAATCTAGGTATGGGGGTTGGTTATGCAAAGGGAAGATATTAGCACCCTAAACATCTACGATACTCTACAGCAACCTTTTTGAAAATTTGTGCATTTGGCTATAACTGTTGTATAAAAAATAGATGGTGGAGATGGGAAAAGAAGAATTTTTTACAATTTTTGCACCCTCCGCAGTTGTGAATTTTAGTGCCTACATACCACCTTTCATGCAATAGGGAATCAGGATACTCGTAGTTCACCTTTAAAAATTTTAAAACATAAGTGTGTTGTTTATTTTTAAGAGACGATACATCATCATCATCTCTGATTGGAAAGCATACTTACTACCCATGATTATGAGAAAGGAGAATTTTCGTCATCTCAAAGTGGAGGATATAGCTTGGATTTTAAAATCAACAAAGCCTCTCTCAACACCCAAGTGGAAAATGTCTCACTTCACTATATATCATAGAAGTATAGTAGATTGCATCATTACAAAGATTGACAAGAGTCTAATCTTTTGAGAAAAGTTTAAGTAAAAAAGCCAAAATGGAAAAATGGTTTGAATGAGATTGATTGACTTTTAGTCTTCTCACAAAAATGTAAAAGTATGATTAAGTTGTTTAAAGTTTGATTAAGAATTTTTTTTGAAAATGCATGGACCTAAGTCAAAGTTTATTGTGAAAGCAGTTCAAGTTATAAAACCATAAGGGTTTTGAAAAGGAGGGAGAAGATTTTTGAAATTAAAGAAGATAGGAGGAGATGTAGGGACTATCCTAAAGCATAAGGTAAAAATTAGGGAAAAGAACCATCTAACCAACAAGAAGTCAACACTTGACACAATGAGGTAATATAGAATTCCCATCCTTTGGATTAAAACCAAGCAAACTAAGATACTAAACCTCTTAAGAATACCAAGCTTCAGATGCATTAAGTCTTCACAAAAATTGGGTAGAGTAACAGTTGTATACAGAGGCATTCCCAATCACAGTCAAAGCATATAATCAAAATATCCTGCACACAATAAAATCAACCCAATGTCTTAGGGTAAAACCTAAGAGCTCCAGACAAAATAACAATAGAGTCACAAGGTCCCAAGGGTAGCCAAAGCCTCTAATCCTAAGTCCAAGAGGTCCATAACTCCATAATGCCAAGGATAGTAACCAAATAGTCCAAGTAACCTTAAAGTTATTTTTTGTTCAAGTTTGTTATTAAGTATCTTCAAAGAGAAAATTAAAGTCTCAAGTGAGAAAAATTAAAAATGAAATAAAGATAAATACTCAAGTAGCAAAGATGAAAATAACATGAATGTAAATGCTAAAGTAAATCGTGTATAAAAATAAATGCACGAGATAAAGGGAATAAAGTAAAAAATATATAATAAAAGTCAATTGTTAATGAGTTAAGAGTTAGAGGTTAATTGAATGACCATATTGAAACTTGTATTTGAAAACTCATTAGAAGATTGATAAAATCAAAGCTTCTCAGCAACAAGTTTCATTTTCTTTTTTTCAAGTATGATGTTTAAATAATTCACTTAGACCAAAATTTATGATGGTTCATTATAGGATTGATAAGACTAAAGCCTCCTAACAATGATCCCCGAGGTTATTGGATCAAAATTTTCAAATTAACATACTTGGGCTTGCAAACATAAGTTTGGGCCACGAATGATCATTTCTCGAATTGGAATAAAATTTAGCGCTATGTTAAGCAATCGTAAGTGGACTTATATAGAAGTTGCACCTATTTTGAGGTCGGTCAATAGCAATTTATGTACCATATATTTGGAGAAATGATATGTAGATCATCCTCTAACAACATGTAGCATAAGTAAGAAAGGGATAAGATGAAGAGGGAGGGTAAATATTTGAACCAAAGATTTTAATAAAACTATCATTAAAATCATTCATCCATTTTGGTGGAGTTAAACTTAACACCCAAGGTCTAATGATGTTAATGAAGCTTATGATTAAAAGTCACATAGTTCAAAATCAGGCCGAATAAATTCAAAATAAAATTGAATTTAATAGGCAAGATAGAATGTAAAAATGATTTTAAATCATAATTATTAAGTGAAAATAAAAGGCAAAAATAACAAACCAAATTCAAAGTATCAAATAAAAATTATAAGAAAACATAGAAAGGTCAGAAATGATCTCAAGTATTTATACAAAAATTTTGGTAACTTTTTAAAATAGGAAAGTATTTTTTAGAATTATTTAAAATCACTTAAGCAAGTAAAAAATGAAAAGAAATAATAAAAATCAGAAGAAAAAAAAGAAAATGATTTTTATGAATCTTTTCATAATTTAAAAGTATCAAAAAGAATTTTAAACAACGAAAAAAACAAGTCAAAACAAAAGAAAAATCATAAAAAATATCAAATATGAAAATAAAATTGTGGAAAAAAAAAATAGAAAGAGAATATCTAAAAATATTATTGTGAATTTTTTCATAATTTTTAAGTCAGGAATGAATTTTTTTATGAATTGTTGAAGTTTAAAACAAATAAATATAAAAATCATACTATAAAAATAGAAATAAAAAAAATATGGACCATTGAATGAGAGTCAAAACGTGTTAGTAAACAGATCCAATGGATCTGGCGCGCTGTGCATATTATAGTCTTTTTTTGAAAATCACACTAAATCATTTTTTTAATGATTTAAAGTAACTTAAAATCTAGCGCGTTGGATGGAGTCTGGCTAATGAAAGTAATCAGATCCAAGGGTCCTTAAGACACGCATATGGTAAGACAAGTGCACTGGATAAGATTTTAAAAAATATATGCCACACTATCATTGGGTGAAGCACGACACGTAGGTCATCTTCAACCTCCAGACGCCCTAAATTGGAGTTTCACAAACTGTAAAATTAGAGAACCAGACCGGTACCATTATATTTTTCTCTTCAAGACGATTCTAATGGTACCCTCGCACCAAATTCATATAAGCTGAGCAAGGATGGATTTGGAAATAACCAAAAAAATAGCGAGCATGAAATTTCCAAGTATCTCTCTCAATTTTCAATGAAAATGAAAAATGTAATAAGTATGAGAATAAGAAGGACGAATAGAGTAGAATAGGGATTTATTTGGTTTGATTTGGTTGGGAATTCTACCTGAACGAAGTTGTAGAAAATTGCTCTGAAACTGGACTTGGCTAGCATGATTTAGGACACTTCAAGGCTTGGTTCTTCTTCTGTTAGCTTTAGTGAAGTTCAAGGATAAAGAATCAACAAATAAATTGGATTGAAAAGTGGAGAAAAGATGAATTCAAAAACTCAAAAAAGTGAATTATGAAGAGAGTTCGGCAGGGTGATTTTGGCTGTCCAAGCTGGAGAAAATGAGAGGAGTGAAGTCCTTTACTTATAAGGAAGTGAATGACGCAAAGAATTGGGAAGAAAATTGATGTTTGAAGGGAAATTAGATGGAGCCCGAAAAATGAAAAATGTGTGACTCCATGTGCATCAAAACTCAACCAATTCCTGCATTTTGATCCTTAATTCAATTTTGGGAACTTTTTAAAACATATTTAAATCAATAACGAGTGCTAATTTGGTGTTTAGAAGCTGGATTATGGATTTCAAATTCTGATTTGGAAGAAAAATTCAATTTCAAGTAGTTGACTTTAAACTCATGGTGTGCACGATTTAGGGAATCTTAGGACTTGAATATTGATGCATATGAAAGATTAGGTAACATTCTTTATAATGTGACAAGAAAGAGATCATTTTGATGCTTGAGCTAGAAGTTGCGCTTGGTCAAAATCAGGAAAAATGCGTTGACTTTTATACTTAAGAAAATTCTAAGTTTTTTCTTCAAAAATGACCTATAATGTTTTGATTACAAACAAGGTTTTCCTTCAAAATTAAGCTTTGATCATCAATGCTAGCTTGAAGTGGACTCCTTAAATATTATTGTGAAACTTATATCACTCAAAAATTCCAAATATTGAACAAGTTATGATCTTTTGAATTTGATGAAAATCCATGAGGTGACCTATAATCTTTTGAACTCAAAAAGCCTTTGCAATCATTTACAAGCTTAGCACAAAAAAGATAGTAAAATCTAATATCCTTAAAATCATTGTGAAATAAGATTGAGCTCAAGATGATAAAAATTGACCAATTTATGATCCTCTGAAGTCACATAAGGAAATTTGATGACCTATCTAGAGGACTTGTAATCTTTCTCAATCATTAGTGATATTCCATACAAAATTTGTTTGATACCTTTGAAGTGATTTGTTGATAACCCTTTAAAGAGAATCACATATTTGGAATCACTCAAAAATCTATAAAGATGGACAAGATATAGCCCTTAGAAGTCTAAAATCCTAACTCCTAGAGCATCAAAATGACTTGGGAACCCCTTTCAATTTTGACAATCTTTCTTATACAAATACTTTTTCTATGTTAAGAGAAATTGTTCTGGATGACAATAAGAACCTATAGTAACAATAACCACTTCAAAATGTGGAGAATTGAGGGAGTTATGCACTTGTGATCAAGGAATCAAGAACTTGTCCAATTTGGTCAAACTTCTTTAATCAATTCTTTCATATTTTGAATTCCTTTGGCAATTGAAGCATGATGAATCATAGTATACCTTGTCATGACATTACTTTAAAGCACTCTCAACGATGAAGCTTAAATTTCAATGAAGCTTTATTGAAGAAGGCATCGAAATAAACTCATGAACCTATGAATCAACTTGATGAAATGTGTTGTGCCCTCACTTATAGTATCATCATTTATAGAGAAAACATTCATTATATTTGTTAGTTAAAAGTTAATTTACACAAGACATATATGATCATAATATACAAAGCAAAGTGATTGGTGATCCCTCGTGAGCAAACCTAGAGATAGGGAGAAGAACCAAACCCTAGTGTGTGATCATGATATGGTTGGGTTAATATGATATGATAGAGGGATATTAGGGGGGAAAATTGGGGTATAACACATACTAACAGGTCCTTTCTATAATCACCTACTTGGAAGTTCTTCAGTCGGTTTCACTGAACTGATATTAATAGGAGAATGTGTTGAGAATGGAATCAGAAGCGGTAAAATTCAGGTGGCTACATCTTCGAATATGATGAAGAAGTCTTATAATGGTAAGAAAGAATCCAATGTTGTGTACGGCCAGATGGTTCGTAATAAAAGTAACTGCAACCAATTTGTGGGGGAAGTTCTGATATCTAATCTCGCGCCAGTACTACAACAATAACAATATCAACAATAGAGTAATCAGTGTAGGTAGGATGCACCCGAGAGTCAGTTCACAATAATCAACATGCCATTGTCTCAAGCATTGCAACACATGTTTAAGGCAGAGCTGATTACATTGAAGGATCCTACTCATAATCCTAATACTTCCTCTCCCCGTTACAATCCCAATGCAAGATGTGCATATCACTCCAACAGTCTCGGACAATACACTAACAATTGTTTGTCTCTTAAGCATAAGATCCAAGACATGATTGATGCTAAGGAGATTGAATTTTATCCTCCTGAGACTCCTAATGTGATCACTGCAACTATGCCTAATCACGACAATGGAATTAATGCTATTGATTATGTTTCTTATGTTTCTGTTATGAATGACTTGACTACTTCTTTGATGATTGTTAAGAAGAATTTATTGCAAGCCAGTTTACTTCCAGGTTGCATTGAAAGGTGTTATTATTGTGCGTCCCATTACAATGGTTGTGCACTACTGAAAGAAGGTGTTCATAGTTTGATGGATGACCGTCTAATTCTATTTGAGAATATTCCTTCTATTGAGAGTATGTCTCAAGACCTGAAGCTTGAAGATGTGTCTGCAATTTTTGGTACTCCTATAAGGATCACTTCTAAGGGTCTTATGAATATTATTGTCGAACCTATGGTTGTCCTTTAATTATAAATGCGCCTGGACCAATTCCATCTTCCTCTGGTAAGGCTATCCCTTGGAATTATGTAGATGATGTCTACTACCATGGTGTCAAACAAGAACTATTGATTGTCAAAGTTAAAAATACTGAAATTATTAATCCCAATGTTGGGAATATTGCTGGGACTAGTAAAGTTACCAGAAGTGGAAGGGTTTTCTCTCCAGAGATCTCTCCAAAAGCTGTTACTACACAAGTTTGTATCACTACCACTGAATCAACTATTGAAACTCGAGGCAAAGAACATACGACTGATTCTGCCCAGACTGAGTAAACGAAAGGGGTTACTACTGAAGATACCTCCAATCAAGATATGGAAGAAGTGTTGAAAATTATTTGAAAGAGTGACTATAAGATCATTGAACAGTTGGGGAAGACCCCCTCCAAGATATCAATGATATCTCTGTTGTTATGCTCTAAAGCCCATGCTCAGGCTCTCGTAAAGTTCCTGAAATCTGCTCATGTACTGCAGGAAATCTCGGTTGATCAGTTTGGAAATTGTCTTGCTAGCCTGACAACCGATAATGGGATAGGCTTTTCTGACGCTGACTTAACTCCCGCAGGAAGGAACCATAATAGGGCCCTACATGTCTCTATTGAGTATAGGGGCACTACCTTATCCCATGTATTGGTGGACACAGTTTCCTCATTGAATGTATTGCCAAAATCTACTTCAGACAAACTTGACTGTGAAGGGATTGTGCTAAAACCCAATGGCATTATGGTAAGATATTTTGATGGTTCAAAGAGAATGGTGCATGAAGAGGTTGATCTTCCAATCAAAGTGGGTTCCCAGTTCTTCGACTCTACTTTCTATGTGATGGACATTCATCCAACCTATTCCTGTTTGATTGGACGCTGTTGTACCCCAAAATTTGCCCTCCCATATTCATCAAGATTTGTCAAGTCAAGGTCACAAAATTCCCCAAGGGTTGTGCAGCTCAACTGTCTCCTATACAGTCAAAACTAGGGTTTGGGTTCTGATCAAGAATTGGAAGATTTCAAAGGTCCAATCAAGTCTCACATGCCTACAAAGATGGTCAAGTATCCTCATATCAAGCTTCAAGGCATTCAGCTCAAGATTGCACAGTCAAAACCCTAGATTTGCACTACAGTCAACTGTAGGGGCAAAATGGTCATTTGACAGTCAAAAGTTCAAATTTTTGGTCAACACATCATTTTGAAGCCACAAACATCATTTGATCAATGCTTGATCATGATTCTCAAAATTTGGCTCAGAAATCATCAAAGATGCAAAAGTTGCTATATTTGGACAGCTGAAAAAGTCAACTGAAATTGACCAGGGCATAACTTTCACATGGATTATCAGAAAAATTCCATCCAAAGCTCATTTTGAAGAGAAGGACATTTCCTACAACTCATCTTCATACTTCAAGTCCAAGAAATGCTCTCACAAAAAGTTATCAATTTCAAACATTATAGGTCATTTTCAAAAGTCAACAAAAAGTGACTTTAAGTCAAAGGCCATAACTTGAGATTGGTAAATCAAAATGACATGGGACCAAAGGCATTGGTTAAAGGACTCAAAGACCTTTCCAAAATGTCCAAGAACATGTGAAAAGCTTAAAAATTGACCAAGTTATGCCTTGTGGAAGTTGGGAAATTTTTGGGAATTTTGAAAAGTCAACATTGATGCAAAAGGCCTAAATTTGCTATTGGGCCCATTTTTCTTCCAAGTTTCTTCATGCCAAGCCTATGCACGACCACTAGGCCCAAAGGGAAGTATTTTCATATTTTTTAATTATTTATTTGAATTTATATTAATTTATATTCATTTAAATCATTTTAATACATGAAAAATACAAACCTAACCTAAAAAAATCTTTTTATGCATATTCCAAGGTCAATATTTCGTGCACTTCTTAATTAAGCAAGTTTTGATGAGAATTGATCAGATTTGAACTAAAATGCACATGGAAAAGATTTGGAAAAAATCTTGTAAAATCAAATATTGAAATCCATTATGGCATGAGATTTTGTACAACTTTCCTGACCTAAAAGCCTCTATACATACTCAGGATCAAACCCTAATGAAGAGGGGACTGCAAGCTGCGCCCAAAACAAGCATTGCATATTGAAAATTTTTCTTAAAAACTCAAATCTGAAAAGTGCCTTGGAGGTCGATTAAAACCTCCAAACCTATTCCAAAAGCTTCAGTGGCAATTGCTGGACACATTCCAATCATTATCATCAACCAAAACACCTTGAATTGGTACTCCTAAGTCAAACCGTACCTCAAAATTCTTGAAATCGCATAGCATAAATTAGGCATTCTTTTGCATTTTTCTTTGTGGATCCTTGCTTATGATGAGTTTCTAGAGCTAACCATTACATTCAATTGCTTTTTTGTGCCATATATACGAATTCGCCATGTTTGAATATTAGGGTTGCAGGTTTCTGAAATTGGGGATTTTGCATAGGGGAAAAATTAGGACTCAAGACTACCATGGTTGTATTCAGTAGGTCTGGACGAAGATAACCCCATACTCGCGATGGATTTATGTATCAAGGAGAGCTATTCGCTATTTTCTGCTAGCCCCCCTAATGCAACGCTTCAAAAACCGCTGCCTTATATGTTTTGTTACAGAGCACGCGAAGGGGACGATGCGTTGGCAGCATGTGATTAGCTAATTTGAAATTTCGCGCGTGTTATCCATTACGCCTTGATTTTACCTTTTGTTATTTATTCATTATATTATGTTAATTGAAATTGAATAGCTCAGCTGACAGGTGGACACGCTTGTAACCCTCATGACCTGGGTTCAAGTCCCAGGTCTGGAAATATTCCATATTATTTTGCCATAATAGTTCCTATGCAGGTGCCCCCTTGTGGATCACCGTACACGCTACATCCAGGCCACCCACGTGTGCACTAAGATCAATCCAAGGCCAAGATTCTGAAGAACACATATACTCAGGTCAAACGCATCATACATAATCCAGAAAAGTCTACAAATTCAAGGCTTAATGGGCCAAAACTCCAGGCCTGCACCTCCAATTTGGGGCTACCCCCCCCCTGGTTTGCATTTTTTCTATTTTTCTTTTTATTTGATTTTTGCTATTTTATTTATTTTATTTGTTTCAACATAATTAATTTATTTTACAAAATATAAAAAAACTCATTCAAAAATCAGAAAAGACCAAATTGTAATAAATATTTTTTTTTTAATTATTTTCTAAATAAATTGTGTAATTGAATTTAGTATAATTAGGTTTTTTTTTAATTTTAATTCTTTTCATAACAAAATATAAAAAATATAGAATTTAGGTTTAATAACTTTTTAATTTCTTTTTAATTTTTCCCTTTTTTCAGAATAACAATATTATTTATTTATTATTTTATTTTCATAAATTAAAAATTGTACATAAATTAATTTAGAGTTAAATTAGGTTAAAAGTCAATATTTTCATAATAAACTTAAAAAACATTAGAACTAGGGTTTAGCATTTTAATTTTAATTAATTTTTTCTTTTTTTTTCTTTTAAATCTAAAAAATACAAAATACCAAAAACACTTTTAATCATTTAATTTTTTAATTCTCATTAAACTGCTAATTTTTTGTAAACGGGTCCAACGCCCGTCGTTAATCATTTAATTTCGCATGATTTATTTTTATCGTTCATTGTAATTATGTAAATCTCCCAAAGCCATGTAACTTTACTTTTCGCACTTTTATTTACCTCGCATTATTTACTTTTCCGCTAAATCGGGTCCGGTTTAATTTTGGCGATGTGGACCCGCGCCTTTGTAATAGCTGTAGATTTATTTTTCCGCAAACTTTATAACTGTTAAATATGCATGCAAGAATGAATGTCTTAATTAAAATCAAGCGTAGATCACAATGACATGACAAAAGACAAATATCAATGAAAACGACACACGATTCGCACACACCACCCCTAGGGTACGCCTCACTGTTGCCTTTCGAAAGGTGATCGTCGAGTAGAGGATGTCTTAGTAAGTCCTCATGATCCGGGAACCTGGCATGAGGGTAGCTTCTAAGGTGTCTTCCCATTGCTCCAGTGATCACCATGTCCCTAAACATCGAATTGACCCGAACACCTCCAACGGTGGTGCTACCTACCTCTCAATGGTGGGATGGCACTACTTTTAAGGACATCTACACAGACGAATTCCTTAGGGTAGGTAGGTTCTCAAGGATACTTGCTCTAATTTCAAACAAATCAAAATCTTTTTACACCGACACTTTCAAAAAGCTTTCAAAGCAAACCTTTTCAAACACTCTGACGTATGAATCGATCTGAAATTTTTCAAAGAAACTTTTTTAAACCCACATTGAAAAGCAAACAAACAATTTTGAAAACACAAGTGAGCAAGTATCTAAGAGCCCATGGATAACCATGGATAGAAAGGGTGCTAACACCTTCCCTTTCTATAACCTACCTCCCGAACCGAGAGCAATCTCTTTAAGGAATTTTTCTGTGCTTTTGTCCTTTCCATTTGGAGAAAATAAAAGACGGTGGCGACTCTTGCTTCCGCGACATTTCGCGAACCAGCGTTAAACAGTCAGTTCCAGATCCACCGATCACAGAACTGGCGACTCTGCTGGGGACCCTTTATAAAGTGAGGTGTACCTTAGGGCTAGCTTATAACTATGTTTTCAATTGTTTTCCTTGTGTGCTTTAAATTGTGGGTTACTTGGGAGTTCTATAGATCCTACACCCGGATCTGGGGGATACCTTTCTTAGAAGGTAGCAACAAGGCTGTGAGGGAACTGTGTGGGGTATACCGACATGGTTGAAACAGTCTGCTACGTTGATGTGGCACTTTGGTGTGTACCGGTAACCCTTGAGTTCAGTCAAGGAGAGTACGGGGCCTCCGCGTGGTGTCGTGAAGCATCAACTGACCTTAGGAACCTTAATTGAACTATCTTGGCCTCTTTAGGGTAGTGAGATAACTGACTTTGGTGCAGTCCGAGGTTGGTTGATACTCGATACTACGCTCAATTGAGGGTTGCTTTCCTGGGATATTTCGGTCGCCAGTTCAGTGGCTAAATCGAAACGATGAACAATGAAAGCAATCCCATGATATTGGGAACCTTAGAACCCGGTTACTTTGATTAGGACAGGTTGAGCCCACCAACTGAAAGAGGTTAATACCCAGACCCCGTGCTGGCCTAAACTTTAAGGGTTTCTCTTGTGTGACTTGTGTGCCTTCGTACTTAACTACTTGCATGCTTGTTATCTGACCCTTGATGTCTTGCAGGTTTTGTTTATAGTCCTTAATTGGGACTCATAACAAAATATACTGAATTTCTTGCAGGGTTGTTTATAGTCCTTAATTGGGGCTCATAACAGGGTTACTCACATTACCCCATGCATAGCATGACATCATACCATTGCATACATCCTAACCCATTTCAAGGATCTCAAGGGCTTGTGATGCAGGTCATGATGAACAATTATCCCAGCAAGGGGCAAAGAGGATTTATTTTCCTCTAGCCAAGGTTGTCAGAGGCTATGACCCACTGGATATGGTGAGCCTTTGACCCTTGAAGAAGGAATCTCAGCAAACATGAAGTTCCCTCAATCAAGCTACCTAGTTCTAACAATTTTTGTTTATCCCGCGAGATCCTCGAAAACATTGCATGCATATCATACGTCTCATTGCATTGCAGGTATCCCTTTGACAGGTTGCTTACCCTTCTCCGCTGTTTATTTCAGCCGCTCGTCATGAATCCTGAATCATCAGCCGAGCAGACTATCAAGGATCTTCAAGCTCAGAACGCCCAGTTCCAAGAGCTGATTATGAATCTGACCCAGGGGCAGAAAGATCTGAAGGCTCTGCTTTTGAAAAAGGACAAGAAAAAGAAGAGGACTGTCTTGTTCAGCCCTAGACGCAGATCTGGGAATACACCGCAAGTTGAAGCTGAGAGGACAACCCCATCTGTGGGAAAAAGCAGTCATCATGAGAGAGAGGTTCCCAGTCCAGTGGTCTCCGACAACGAGACAGATTTTGATGAAGAGCAGTACCCTCCTGCTGATGACAGATATAAGCAACTGGAGGACAGAATGAAAGCTATGGAGGTTCAACAGGTACCTGGGCTGGACTTCGGAGATCTGGGTTTGTCGACTGGTGTGATTATCCCACAGAAGTTCAAAGTACCACCCTTCTCTAAGTATGACGGGGCGTCTTGTCCCAAGCTGCATCTAAGGTCATATGTTCGGAAGATCCAACCATATACGGTGGACAAAAACTTGTGGATCCACTTCTTCCAGGAAAGTCTTTCAGGGACTCACCTCGAATGGTTCTATCAGCTGGATGGGACCAAAGTTCGTAACTGGGAGGAGTTGGCTACTGCTTTCTATAAGCAGTATCAATATAATGCCGACCTTGCTCCTACGCGTACCCAACTCCAGGGTATGTCGTTAGGGTCAAGTGAAGGTTTTAAAGAGTATGCACAGAAATGGAGAGACCTTGCGGGAAGGGTACAACCTCCATTAACTGACCGGGAACTCGTTGACATGTTCTTGGGGACCCTATCCGGGCCATTCTTCAACCACCTGATTGGTAATTCATCTGCCAGATTTACCGACCTCATCCTGACTGGCGAAAGAATCGAAGCTGGTATCAAGAGTGGGAAAATCCAAGAGGCCACACCTTCTGACACCCACAAGAAGCCTTACACGGGAAGGAAAGAGTCTCATGCAGCTTACAGCCATAAGAGTCGACATGATCAACATGCAGGGGCAGTCATGATCTCTGGTTCTGCATCACGCCGCCAACCACAGAGGGGAAACCAGCAAAGGCCGGACGGGCCTAAAAGGCAGTTCACCAACATTAACATGCCATGGTCGCAAGCACTGCAACATATGTTGAAGATGAACCTGATTGCAGTGATCAACCCTCCTGCCAATCCTAAGACCTCCTCTCCTAGCTACAATCCAGAAGCCAGATGCGCTTATCATTCCGATAGCCCGGGGCACGATACTGAGGACTGTTGGGCACTAAAGTACAAGATTCAGAACATGATCGACGCCAAAGAGATCGAGTTCGAGCCTGCTGAAACTCCCAACGTGATCAATGCTCCATTGCCAAAACATGGCTAGGATCGAGAATTTTTTTGTTCATTTGAATTCAAGTTGTATTTTTCCTTTCTTGTTCAGATAAACAATTATTATGTTAAACTCTTTTATTTCATGAATGCATTACACATGTCTGTCTTGATTAATTATGTTTACTATGCTTAAAACTGCTTTCATATTTTTGCAATGAGAATCCTAAACCTCTTGAGGGAGGATGACGAAAACGATACCACGATCTTTACAGTATGCTTTTGAACAGACCCCGCTGATGAGGTACAGGCATTGTTTCAACCCCTAAACACTGGAGTTATAAGGATGATAATCCCTCGTCAACCCATCAGAGCCAAAGAAGTAGGAGTTTTTATTTTCGAAAATCAAAACCCTTAATCATAACCTGGGGCAGGGTAGTTCTCTCAGTTGAGCCAAATGCATCTTTACAAAACGAGCAAAGACAGTAATGGTTCAGAACAATCAAAAGGACAGGCAGTCATCATCAAAATTCATAAATAAAAAGCTCAAAAAGTCTAAACCTACAAAGGGGGCTTACGAAACTGGGGCATCCCGCTGACTGTAATTCCAAAAAAGGAAACAGTTCAGGCAAAAAAAGAAAGGGATAACGAAATCAAAAAAAAAGAGGTCCTACAAACCCTCGACAAAAAAGGAATGACTGCCTATAAATTGTCAACATCCGAACCATCACTGGAATATCAGAGCAAAGACTCAAACAAGGTATAACGCACGATCAACTGAGTTTAGGTTTGGAGAACATCACGAAGAGCGGGTGGGTACAAATAATTTGAGCCTTTATCCTTTGTTTCTTAAACCGTGAACCCGGCCACGATATAACCCTTAAAAGTCCTAGCTGAAGCATGGGTTAGTTCGAAAGCATACTGTTACGAAGGTATCCCGACTCCTGAAGATTTGCTGTAAAATATTGAGTGGACATCGCACTGTATTACAAAAAATGCATTTTCAAAATTCAAGACAGACATAGACTTTTGCATTCTTAAAATAACCTTGTTTGCATATGACTATTTGTTTGAACAGCAGGGAAATTCGCATGATGAACACCTTGTGAACAGAAGAACCCCCAATCAAGGGGCACAGTAGGAGCATTGCCCAGTACCTGGGGCATGACAAAATACTTCCAACAGGGGCAACTCCTTACATTCTGAGAACGTGGACATAGTCGAAAAAATACTACGCACAATCAAAGACCCGCTAGGTTGACACACCTAGGCAAAAATAAGGGCTTCCCGGCGAACCAAAAGGGTTCGGGCAAAATGAAGGGATGAAACGACAAACATGTACACCCGGCAAGTCGAAAACCTGAAAAGGCGGCTTGGGCAAAAATGGGTATCCCGGTGGACTGAAAACCCGAAAGGGCGGTCCAGGCAAAAGTTAGGGATCAAAGCGTACGACTACGTTCCGGTATCTCATCACTTGTCTACTCGAAGATTTGTCAATCACCCACACGGGTATCCTCTTCCCTCACCTCCGAAGCAGGGGCAATAATGAGCTATCCAGGCAATCCAATTGCTCTGCCAACCAAAGTACAACGGAAAGATCAATATAAGAATGATTACCATCTACCCCTACAAATTCCAGATCGTGGGTTAACGTCCGAGACCAAACAGGACAATCATCCACTTAATCAAAATCATGCAACCCAACACCGGTTTCTGCTCAACCTTCAGACAAAGTCATACACAGACTCCTCTATCTCAAGATGACCTAACCCCGGTTCATCAAAAAGTTTTTACACAAACTTATCCAGGTAACCTAACCCCGGTTCCTCCAGAAGTCTTACATGGACCTACCTTAAGATGACCTAACCCCGGTTCATCAAAGTTTTTACACAAACTTATCCAAGTAACCTAACCCCGGTTCCTCCAGAAGTCTTACATGGACCTATCCAAATAACCTAACCCCGGTTCTTCCAAGAGTCTCACATGGACCTATCCCAAGATGACCTAACCCCGGTTCATCTCGAAGTTTTACACAAACTTATCCAAGTAACCTAACCCCGGTTCCTCCAGAAGTCTTACATGGACCTATCCAAATAACCTAACCCCGGTTCTTCCAAGAGTCTCACATGGACCTATCCCAAGATGACCTAACCCCGGTTCATCTCGAAGTTTTTACACAAACTCGTCAAGTAACCTTACCCCGGTTCCTCTAGAAACCTTACATGGGTTTATCCCAAGCAACCTTACCCCGGTTCATCCAAGAAGTTTGTACACAAACTCATCCCGAAGCAACCTTACCCCGGTTCGTCAAGAAATCTCACATGGATTTATCCTAAGGTAACCTAACCCCGGTTCCTCCAGAAGTCTTACATGGATTTATTTCAAGATAACCTCACCCCGGTTCATCAAGAAGTTTTACATGAACTTACCTCACCAAGCAACCCTACACCGGTTCTCCCTTTCCAAGAACGCAGTTTTACACGAACTCATCATCAAAGTAACCCTACCCAGGTTCCTTCTCCATTTCAGATGCGATTTTACACGAGCTCATCAGCAGGCAACCCTACATAGGTTCCCTCTTTCAACCTACAGCATTACAGTCCAAAACTTCCCCAGCAGAGTCGCCAGTTCTGTGATCGGTGGATCTGGAACTGACTGTTTAACGCTGGTTCGCGAAATGTCGCGGAAGCAAGAGTCGCCACCGTCTTTTATTTTCTCCAAATGGAAAGGACAAAAGCACAGAAAAATTCCTTAAAGAGATTGCTCTCGGTTCGGGAGGTAGGTTATAGAAAGGGAAGGTGTTAGCACCCTTTCTATCCATGGTTATCCATGGGCTCTTAGATACTTGCTCACTTGTGTTTTCAAAATTGTTTGTTTGCTTTTCAATGTGGGTTTAAAAAAGTTTCTTTGAAAAATTTCAGTTCGACTCGTACGTCAGAGTGTTTGAAAAGTTTGCTTTGAAAGCTTTTGAAAAGTGTCGGTGTGAAAAGATATTTTGATTTTGTTTGAAATTAGAGCAAGTATCCTTGAGAACCTACCTACCCTAAGGAATTCGTCTGTGTAAGTGTCCTTTAAAGTAGTGCCATCCCACCATTGAGAGGTAGGTAGCACCACCGTTGGAGGTGTTCGGGTCAATTCGAGTTTTAGGGACGTGGTGATCACCAGAGCAATGGGAAGACACCTTAGAAGCTACCCTCATGCCAGGTTCCCGGATCATGAGGACTTACTAAGACATCCTCTACTCGACGATCACCTTTCGAAAGGCAACAGTGAGGCGTACCCTAGGGGTGGTGTGTGCGAATCGTGTGTCGTTTTCATTGATATTTGTCTTTTGTCATGTCATTGTGATCTACGCTTGATTTTAATTAAGACATTCATTCTTGCATGCATATTTAACAGTTATAAAGTTTGCGGAAAAATAAATCTACAGCTATTACAAAGGCGCGGGTCCACATCGCCAAAATTAAACCGGACCCGATTTAGCGGAAAAGTAAATAATGCGAGGTAAATAAAAGTGCGAAAAGTAAAGTTACATGGCTTTGGGAGATTTACATAATTACAATGAACGATAAAAATAAATCATGCGAAATTAAATGATTAACGACGGGCGTTGGACCCGTTTACAAAAAATTAGCAGTTTAATGAGAATTAAAAAATTAAATGATTAAAAGTGTTTTTGGTATTTTGTATTTTTTAGATTTAAAAGAAAAAAAAAGAAAAAATTAATTAAAATTAAAATGCTAAACCCTAGTTCTAATGTTTTTTAAGTTTATTATGAAAATATTGACTTTTAACCTAATTTAACTCTAAATTAATTTATGTACAATTTTTAATTTATGAAAATAAAATAATAAATAAATAATATTGTTATTCTGAAAAAAGGGAAAAATTAAAAAGAAATTAAAAAGTTATTAAACCTAAATTCTATATTTTTTATATTTTGTTATGAAAAGAATTAAAATAAAAAAAAAAACCTAATTATACTAAATTCAATTACACAATTTATTTAGAAAATAATTAAAAAAAAAATATTTATTACAATTTGGTCTTTTCTGATTTTTGAATGAGTTTTTTTATATTTTGTAAAATAAATTAATTATGTTGAAACAAATAAAATAAATAAAATAGCAAAAATCAAATAAAAAGAAAAATAGAAAAAATGCAAACCAGGGGGGGGGGGGGGGGGGGGGTAGCCCCAAATTGGAGGTGCAGGCCTGGAGTTTTATCCATTACGCCTTGATTTTACCTTTTGTTATTTATTCATTATATTATGTTAATTGAAATTGAATAGCTCAGCTGGCAGGTGGACACGCTTGTAACCCTCATGACCTGGGTTCAAGTCCCAGGTCTGGAAATATTCCATATTATTTTGCCATAATAGTTCCTATGCAGGTGCCCCCTTGTGGATCACCGTACACGCTACATCCAGGCCACCCACGTGTGCACTAAGATCAATCCAAGGCCAAGATTCTGAAGAACACATATACTCAGGTCAAACGCATCATACATAATCCAGAAAAGTCTACAAATTCAAGGCTTAATGGGCCAAAACTCCAGGCCTGCACCTCCAATTTGGGGCTACCCCCCCCCCCCCTGGTTTGCATTTTTTCTATTTTTCTTTTTATTTGATTTTTGCTATTTTATTTATTTTATTTGTTTCAACATAATTAATTTATTTTACAAAATATAAAAAAACTCATTCAAAAATCAGAAAAGACCAAATTGTAATAAATATTTTTTTTTAATTATTTTCTAAATAAATTGTGTAATTGAATTTAGTATAATTAGGTTTTTTTTTTATTTTAATTCTTTTCATAACAAAATATAAAAAATATAGAATTTAGGTTTAATAACTTTTTAATTTCTTTTTAATTTTTCCCTTTTTTCAGAATAACAATATTATTTATTTATTATTTTATTTTCATAAATTAAAAATTGTACATAAATTAATTTAGAGTTAAATTAGGTTAAAAGTCAATATTTTCATAATAAACTTAAAAAACATTAGAACTAGGGTTTAGCATTTTAATTTTAATTAATTTTTTCTTTTTTTTTCTTTTAAATCTAAAAAATACAAAATACCAAAAACACTTTTAATCATTTAATTTTTTAATTCTCATTAAACTGCTAATTTTTTGTAAACGGGTCCAACGCCCGTCGTTAATCATTTAATTTCGCATGATTTATTTTTATCGTTCATTGTAATTATGTAAATCTCCCAAAGCCATGTAACTTTACTTTTCGCACTTTTATTTACCTCGCATTATTTACTTTTCCGCTAAATCGGGTCCGGTTTAATTTTGGCGATGTGGACCCGCGCCTTTGTAATAGCTGTAGATTTATTTTTCCGCAAACTTTATAACTGTTAAATATGCATGCAAGAATGAATGTCTTAATTAAAATCAAGCGTAGATCACAATGACATGACAAAAGACAAATATCAATGAAAACGACACACGATTCGCACACACCACCCCTAGGGTACGCCTCACTGTTGCCTTTCGAAAGGTGATCGTCGAGTAGAGGATGTCTTAGTAAGTCCTCATGATCCGGGAACCTGGCATGAGGGTAGCTTCTAAGGTGTCTTCCCATTGCTCTGGTGATCACCACGTCCCTAAAACTCGAATTGACCCGAACACCTCCAACGGTGGTGCTACCTACCTCTCAATGGTGGGATGGCACTACTTTAAAGGACACTTACACAGACGAATTCCTTAGGGTAGGTAGGTTCTCAAGGATACTTGCTCTAATTTCAAACAAAATCAAAATATCTTTTCACACCGACACTTTTCAAAAGCTTTCAAAGCAAACTTTTCAAACACTCTGACGTACGAGTCGAACTGAAATTTTTCAAAGAAACTTTTTTAAACCCACATTGAAAAGCAAACAAACAATTTTGAAAACACAAGTGAGCAAGTATCTAAGAGCCCATGGATAACCATGGATAGAAAGGGTGCTAACACCTTCCCTTTCTATAACCTACCTCCCGAACCGAGAGCAATCTCTTTAAGGAATTTTTCTGTGCTTTTGTCCTTTCCATTTGGAGAAAATAAAAGACGGTGGCGACTCTTGCTTCCGCGACATTTCGCGAACCAGCGTTAAACAGTCAGTTCCAGATCCACCGATCACAGACGCCCTTGGATTCATGGGGCAGACGTTGTCAATTCTACTTTACACCAAAAGTTGAAGTACCCTGTAAAAGGAAAAATCGTTACAGTTTTCAGTGAAGAAGAATACATGGGGACCCATTTGAATTCCTTCAAGCATGTTGAGATGGATGGTGAATTCTTCGAGACTCCTTGTCAGGCATTTGAAGTTATTCCTCAAACAACCCTTGTTGACAAAGCTACTCCTACCATTCCTAAGGTTACCAGGATTCCACCAAGCATGACTTCTCCGAAAGACGCCAAGGATGTGGTAGAAGAAGGTGGTGGCATTGTTTGGAGTCAGCTTTCCAACATCCCTTACAAGTCTGGTAAATTTGGTTTGGGTTTCACCTCAGAGGCTCAGAGGGTTGTCTATCGTGCTCATACTAATTCTAAGAGACTGCCATTCCGCATCAACAACAATGGAATTCACAAAAATCAAGTCAATATTGTGGAAGATGCTGATAGCGACTGTGACATAGACAGTTGGATTTTACATACTACTGGAAATGGGCTCAACAATTGGAAGGCTAAAGACTTTATACCAATCTCCTTTAGTCAGGAGTAAATGTTATTTTCTATTTTCTTGCTTTCAAGTTTTTGGTTATGTAATTTAAACAATAACTTTAAACCTTGTGCCTTACTCGGGGCACAACGACCCATTTGTTAGGGTTGTCCTTTTTTATCCGGATATTTTCATTTAATAAATCATTGGACGTTTGCATTTAAATTTTGCGCTCTTTTTCTTTCTTTTACATTATTTCTTTCAAAATAGTTATGTGTTCTTACGCACGCCCACACAACAAATTGCAGATCAATATCCACCTTGGATCCCATTGATAACAATTTTGCTATTGCCAATTATGACTTCGAAAATCTGATCTACCAAGCCGAGAACGAAGGTGAGGAAGATTCTGAAGCACATGGAGAGCTTTCTAGGCTGTTAATATAAGAAGAAAAATCCATACAACCGCATGAAGAGCCAATCGAGGTTGTGAACTTGGGTACTGAAAAGGACAAGAAAGAAATCAAGGTAGGCACCAACCTAGAAGACATTGTCAAATAGAGATTAATCCAGATGATGCATGACTATGTTGAGATCTTTTCTTGGTCGTACAAAGACATGCCACGTGTAATACGGTGGGAAAACTGACTTTTTGTTTTTATTCAAATGTGTCGATAGCTAGAGTCGCCACCGACTTTTCTTTTATCCAATATTTAGGAAAGGTGAAAAGAACAGGAAAGACCTTTGATTGATTTTGAGTTCGGGGGGGGGGGGGGGGGGGGGAGGGGGTAAAATATGAAAAGGGAAGGTGTTAGCACCCATTTCATCAGTAGTTATCTATGGGCTCTTAATTACTTAGCTCACTTTTGAAAACTTGCTTTGTGTATGTGATTTGTTTGAAAATATTTTGAAATTGCCAATGTAAGGTTGACTTTGTAATAATTCTTATATCAGTCCTCAAGAATTTATATAAAATGTCGTTTTTGAAAATATTTGTTTGAAATGAAGTTGAAATTTTTTTTTGTTTTTGAGCAAGCAATTAAGAGTTCCTTACCCACTAAAGTCTTTCTTGTTCTTTTCCTTCTCCTTTAGAGATAGTACAATTCATACAATTAGTTGGTAGGTAGCATTATCTATTCGATGTGAAGAGACAGACGTAGGGTCATCGTATTGTCATCGAAGAAAAATAATTAGAATACCTTAGCAATTTGAAGGGACTATCATCATATTATTCGTAGGGTCACCGAGGGACTATATCATTTTTCATAGGCAACTTGAGGGACATCGAGGGACTATGATCTTTATTCAAAGGGACATGATGATTTGATCGAGGGTCTTTTGCTAAAGTATCCCTACTTTCGAGGGACGTGACTGATATTCATAAGGCAATAAGAGAGGGTACCCTAGAGGTGCAAGTGTGAAGAATGTATTGATTTCAGTTAATTTATCTTGAAATTAGGGTTTTTTAGGTTGTTTTTAGTCTTGCCATACAAAAAGAAAGGGTGGAATGTAAAATGCTGAAATTTAAACCTAAACTGTTACATCCTTTGAGCAGTTACATAATAGAAAAAATGCGAAAAAGTAAATCTACGCTATTACATAGGGAATGCATCATATACATTTGATCTAGGAAAGTTAAATAAGAAAAAAGAAAAAAAATAATGTGGAAATGTTTTTTTTGTGATTTTGTAGAAAATCATTTAAATGATAATAATTAAATAAACCTAAATTCTAATTGATTTTAATGTTTAAGAAAAAAAACCAATTGAATTAATTAATTATTTCAAGAAAATTAAATAATAGTTGAAAAAAAGTAATCCTAATTTATTAGTAAAAGGGTTACTTTGATGATTATTTAAAGAAATTAGGTTTAGGGTTAGAAAAATCAAGGAAATTAGGTAAAATAAAAAAAAGGGTAAAACTGCATGGGGTGGGTGTTGAACCCACGCCCTCCTGCTTCACAGCTGCTTCGCTTGCCACTAACTCAGGCGCTTATTTGTTTTTTGGAACTAGAATTGAATGAAAATATATGAAACCTCCATGAATTTGGAAAAATAGCAAAAAAACATTATAAAAGGCACGGATCGAACCCAGCCCCTTAACATTATACGCCTTCGCCTTGACCAACGGTGCTACGCTCCAATCCGGTCATACAAACGTAACAAATAAATATAATATAAAAGTGGACCAGAGAGGCACTGGAGCCCTAGCTCCAGTTTTCTTCTCTGGCGATCTCAACTTGTAATCTGCAAAAATAGCGCATGTTAATGAACAAGAAGGACCCTACCCCCCCCCCCCCCCCCCCCCCTAAATCAACTCTTATGAATTCAATGATGGCCTTAGTTTTTGGTAATTCATCCTGCATAAAGAGATACAAAAACAAATAACGCAAAAAAGACTCAAACATGGTGATGTATGATTCTGGAATCATGGGCTTCATACAAGGGATCAGACTTGTGTTATTTTATCTCGGGAACACGTTAGAATTGTTAGTTTCAAACAAAGCATCGCAAAAATTAAAATATGAATTTCATGAAAAACACAAAACTGAGGATACATGTAATTCATGTTTTAGGAATCTTTGATCATCAAGAATGATCCCAAATTACTATGTAATACCTCTAGGATTGATTTGAATGGGTGGTTTGCCTTGAGGATGACTGGAAAAATGATTTTGAGTTTTCCCTAGTTTGACAAAAAATTGAGATTTTGAGAGAATGCTTTTGAGCAGCTTTTTCTATCCCCTCTTTGTCTAAATATGCAATGTATATATAAGAGAAGATATTAGATTAAATGATGGGCTTAGACATCATGTAAAACTTATCTTTGATTTTGTTTGAAAAATAAATTGGAATATGACAAAACCATGAAGATTTGTTTTGCAAATAAGTTCCCGCGGTTTTTGCATGATCTCGGGCCCCCAAACAAAATAAAATCTCAAACCTTTTATAATTTGTACATTATTTGATATTTATTTGATGTAATTTTGAATTTAATTGAATAAAATAAAAAATAAAAGAAATAAAAATCACAAAAATAAATGAATGGACTTAGGAGTCTCTTATGAAGTCAGGAACACGTTTGGAACTTAGAAGATAGGCCCATTAGCCCAAAAAATTTAGATTTGCTTAATTTAGATTTCATGCATTTTCTCAAAATTTCCCAACTTGCACAAATCATATCTCACTTAATTTTTATAATATGAATGTCATCTTTGACTTTTTAGAAACCTCAAGATGTCCCCTACTATCTTCATGTAGGTAATGTTTTCATTTGAATCGTTTATCTTGATGTAAACTGCTTTGACAAAAAGTGTCTTTTTGTTGACTTTTAAAATGACCTGTAATGTTTTGGCCCATATCTTTCAAATGAAGCATTTTTAGCCTTGAGCTTAGAGAGACATAGATGTAGAGAATTTAATTTCCTTTAAAATGATATTTGGTTGATCATTTTCTGATGAAGTATGTGAAAGTTATGCTTGGTCAAAGTTCAATTGACTTCTTCTTAAGAAAACCCTAATTTAGTCACTTTTGACTTTTAGTGAATCTTGAGTTTTTTTGATGAATCATGATCAACCCTTGATCAAATGATGAATGTGACTTCAAAATGTTTTTATTGACCAAAAATCTTGAAGTTTGACTGTAAATTGGTCAAAGTTGACTTTTTGCCCAATACAGTTGATTTTCAATCATTTGTAAATTGGTACGCAGAAGAATTGTGATGCTTTATCCTGAACTATGTGCAGAGTTCCATGATCATAGTATTGTTAATATTGGTACTATTATCCTTGATGATCCTTTTAGGGATGCCATACCGACAGTTAAGGTTGTATTTAATAAGCTGAGCCACAACATTCTTGGTAACAGAAGCAAACGAGGCTGCTTCAACCCACTTCGTGAAGTAATCAATAGCGACAGGATGAAACGATGCCTATTGGAAGAAGTAGGATTAATATATCCAATCATACCAATGCCTCACGTTGCAAATGACCAAGGAGCAGTCAAGACATTCAAAATAACCAGAGGCACATATACTTGTAAGCGTAAATCTGGCATATGTGGCAAGTTGTGGAATGGTGATGGAAATCAATTTCCATAATAGACTAATAATAACCCACTCCTAGAATCTTCTTATCCATTGTATGGGCACTGGAGTGAGTACCAAAGACTCCTTCGTGCATGTCTTCCATAATTTTCTCAGCTTCATTCTTGTCTACACAATGAAGCAGAGTCGAATTATGGTTGCGCTTGTACATGATTTTGTTACTCATAAATAACTTGGTAGAGAACCTCCTTAGAAATTTATTATCATTGATAGATGCTCCTTCCAGATATTCTCGAGTTTCGAGGTATCTTTTTACTTCTCGGTACCAAGGCTTTTCCTCTACTCCATTAGTATCAACTTTGTAGCAATGCGCCGGTTCGTCTAGTCTCTCAATATTAATTTGAGGAGCTTCATTATCCCATCTGAATTTGAACATTGATGACATGGTAGCTAATGCGTCTTTCAATTGATTCTCTTCTCGTGGAATATGTTCAAAAGTGATTTCCTCGAAGTATGGAATTAATGTCAACACATGCTCTCGATAAGGAATAAGATTTGGATGCTTCACATCCCATTCTCCCTTAATTTGACTGATCACTAGGGCTGAGTCCCCATATACATTCAAGAATTTAATTCTCATATTGATGGAAGCTTTGATACCCATAATACATGCTTCATACTCGGCCATATTGTTGGTACATTCAAAACACAACCTGGCGGTGAAGGGCCTATGACATCCCCTGGGAGAGATAATCGCAACATCGATTCCATTACCAAGTGTGTTGGAAGCTCCATCAAAAACCATAGTCCATCAGGATCCTGATTCAGGTCCTTCATACGGTCCATGTTATTCATAATCAGTAACTAGCATAATATTCTCATCTGGGAACTCAAAATTCATAGACTGATAGTCGTCTACAGCTTGATGAGCCAAATTATCTTCCAGTACACTTCCTTTGATTTCCTTCTGAGTAGTATACTGAATGTCATATTCTATCAAGACCATTTTCCATCTTTCTATTCTTCCAAAGAGAACGGGTTTCTCGAATATGCATTTTATTGGATCCATCTTAGAGATCAACAAAGTAGTATGAGTCAACATATACTGTCTTAGTCAATGAGCAGCCAATGCCAGAGCGCGTCAAATTTTCTCGAGAGTGAGTACCTTGTTTCACAGTCGGTAAACTTGTTCCTAAGGTAGTATATTGCATGATCTTTTCGACCAGACTCGTCATGTTTCCCCAATACACACCCCATTGAGTTCTCTAACACTGTCAGGTACATGATCAAAGGTTTTCCTTCAACCGGCGACATCAACACCTAAGTTTTTTGGAGGTACTCCTTGATTTTATCAAAAGTTATCTGACATTCGTCATTTCAATTAACTACTTGATCTTTCTTTAGTAACTTAAAGATTGGCTCACAAGTAGCAGTCAAATGGGAAATAAACTTGGAAATGTAGTTTAATCATCCCAGGAAACCTCTGAATTCCTTCTCAGTACAGGGATCTGGCAATTCTTGAATGGCTTAAACCTTGGAAGAATCAACTTCAATACCTTTACCACTGACAACGAAACCTAGGAGTTTACCAGATCTTACCCCAAAGTTCACTTTTTTGGATTCAACCTCAACTTGTATTTCTTTAATCTCTCAAACAGCTTATGTAGGTGGTCGAGATGTTCTTCTTTAGTCTGAGACCTGTCTATCATGTCATCAACATAAACCTCTATCTCATGATGGATCATGTCATGGAACAAAGCTACCATAGCACGCTGATATGTGGCATCGGCGTTCTTCAAACCAAAAGGTATAACTTTGTAACAAAAAGTGCCCCACTGTGTGACAAAAGTAGTCTTCTCCATGTCTTCAGGTACCATCTTGATTTGATTATAATTAGAGAAACCATCCATGAAGGTAAATACTTTATGCTGAGCGGTGTTGTCAACCAGAACATCAATATGCGAAAGTGGAAAGTCGTCTTTGGGGCTTGCCCTATTCAAATCCTTTTAGTCTATACACATACGCACCTTGCCATCCTTCTTAGGTACTGGAACCACATTTGCAACCCATTGGGGATAGGACGTAACAACTAAGAAACCTGCATTGAACTGCTTCATAACAGCTTTGATTTTTTCAGACATCTCGGGATGCATACGACGAACCTTCTATTTTATTGGAGGACAGCCTTCCTTCATCGGTAGATGGTGAACCACAATGTCAGTATCAAGCCCTAGCATGTCTTCGTACGACCAAGCAAAGATCTCAACATAGTCACACAATATCTAGATTAGTATCTTTTTAACATTGTCTTCTAGGTTGGCACCTATCTTGACTTCTTTCTTGTCCTCTTTAGTACCCAAGTTCACAACCTCGACTGGATCTTTATACGCTCGTGTGGCTCTTTCTTCCTGCATTAATAGCCTAGCAAGCCCTCCAGGTACTTCACAATCTTCCTAACTTTCGTCCTCGGCTTGGTAGATCGGGTTTTCGAAGTCATAATTAGCAATAGCATAATTGTTATCAATGGGATCCATGGTGGATATGGATATGCAATTTTTTTTGTGGTTGTGTGTAAGAACACATGGCTATTTTGAAAGCAATAAAGTAAAAGAAAGAAAAAGAGCACAAAACTTGAATGCAAACGTCCAATGATTTATTAGATGAAAATATGCGGATGAAAAATGACAACCCTAACAAATGGACCGTTGTGCCCCATGTAAGCCACAAGGTTTAAAGTTATTGTTTAAATTACATAACTAAAAACTTAAAATCAAGAAAGTAGAAAATAATATTTACTCCTGACTGAAGGAGTTTGGTATAAAGTCTTCAGCCTTCCGATTGTTAAGCCCATTTCCAGTAGTAGGGAAAATCCAATTGTCTATGTCACAATCGCTATCAGTGTCTTCCACAGTGTTGACTTGATTTTTGTGAACTCCATTGTTGTTGATGTAGAATGGCAGTCTCATAGAATTAGCACGAGCACGATGGACATACCTATGAGCCTCTGAGGTGAAACCCAAAATGAATTTATCGAACTTGTAAGGGATTTTGGGAAGCTGACCCCAAACAGTGCCACCACTTTCTTCTTCAACAACCTTAGCGTCTTTCAGTGAAGCCATTCTTGTTGGAATCCTGGTAACCTTAGGAACGGTAGAAGTAGCTTTGTCAACAGGGTTTATTTGAGGAATAACTTCAAAGGTCTTTCAAGGAGTCTCGAAGAATTCACCATCCATCTCAACATACTTGAAGGAATTCAAATCGATCACCATGTATTCTTCTTCACCGTAAACTGTAATGATTTTTCCTTTTACGGTATACTTCAACTTTTGGTTGGTGTAAAGTAGAAGTAACAGCGCATGCCCCATGAATCCAAGGGTGTCCAAGAAAACAAGAATAGGCTGGACGAATTTCCATCACATAAAAAGTAGAGCCGAAGATCGGGGAACCCACTTTGATTGTAAGATCAACCTCTCCATGCACCATTCTCTTTGAACCATCAAAAGCTCTTACCACAATGTCACTGGGTTTTAGCATAATCCCTTCATAATCAAGTTTGTCTAAAGCAGCTTTTGGTAATACATTCAATGAGGAAATTGTGGCCACCAATACATGGGATAAGGTAGTTACCTTACACTCAATAGAGACATGCAGGGCCTTATTATGGTTCCTTCCTGCGGGAGTTAAGTCAACATCGGAAAAGCCTAACCCATTATTGCTTGTCAGGCTAGCAACACAATTTTTGAACTAATAAGCAGAGATTTCTTGCGGTACATGAGCAGATTTCAGAAACTTTACCAAAGCCCGAGCATGGCCTTCAGAGCACAACAATAGAGATAACATAGATATTTTAGAGGTGGTCTTCCCCTGCTATTCAATGATCTTATAGTCACTCTTTCGAATAATTTTCAGTACTTCTTCCATCTCTTGCTTGGAGGTATCTTCAGCAGTAATCCATTTTGTTGCCTCAGTCTGGGAAAACTCAGTCGTATGTTCTTTGCCTCGAGTTTCAATAGTTGATTCAGTGGTAGTGATATGAACTAGTGTAGTAACTAATTTTGGAGAGATCTCTGGAGAAAAAACCCTTCCACTTCTGGTAACTTTACTAGTCCCACCAATATTACCAACATTGGGATATCTTTGATAGTTAACAGTTCTTGCTTGATGCCATGGTAGTAGATATCAGCTCCATAATTCCAAAGGATAGTCTTATCAGAAGAATACAGAATTGGACCAGGCACAGTAATGATCAGAGGAGAAACCCTAGGTTCGGCAGTAATCTTCAGAAGACACTTAGAAGTGATCCTCACAGGAGTACCGGAAATTACAGACACGTCTTCAAGCTTCGGGTCTTGACACATACTCTCCATAGAAGGGGTCTTCTCAAATAGATTCACACAGTCATCCATTAGACACTGAATACCTTCTTTCAGCAGTTTGCGACCATTAGATTGAGACACACAATAGTAGCAATTTTTGATGCAACCTAGAAATAAATTGGCTTGCGGAAGCTTCTTTTTGAAAATCATTAGAGGAGTAATCAAGTCATTCATAGCATAAACATAAGAAACATCATCAATAGCATTAATGATGTTGTCATGATTAGGCATAGGTGAAGTGATCACATTAAGAGTCTCAGTAGGATCACATTAAACTCCTTAGCGTCAATCATGTCTTGGATGTTATTCTTCAGAGCCCAACAATTGTTAGTGTCATGTCCGAGACTGTTGGAGTGATATGCACTTCTTGCATTGGGATTGTAACTGGGGGAAGTAGTATTGGGATTCCGAGGAGAATATTTCAATGTAATAATATATGCCTTCAACATGTGTCGCAAAGCTTGAGACTGGCATGTTGATTCTTTTGAACTGTCTCCTGGGTGCGACCTGCCTACGCTGATTATTCTGTTGTTGTTATTGTATTGGCGCGAGATTAGAGATCAACAATTCCCCTATAGATTGGTTGCAGTCACTCTTACTATAACCCTTTTGGCAGTACACAACATTGGATTCTTTCTTACCATTATAAGGCTTCTTCACAGTGTTCAAACATGTAGCCACCTGAATTTTACCGCTTCTGATTCCATTTTCAACATGTTCTCTTGTTAATATTTGTCCAATGAAACCGACTGAAGAACTTCCAAGTAGGTGATTATATAAAGGACCCGTTAGCATGCTCATGAACATGTCAACCAATTCTCTATCAGCAAAAGGAGGTTGAACTCTGCCTACAAGATCTCTCCATTTCTGTGCATACTCTTTAAAGCCTTCCTCAGAACCCATGGACATCTCTGTAGTTGTATGCGGGTTGGTGCCAAATCAAAATTATATTGATACTGTTTATAGAAAGCTGCGGCCAAATATTCCCAAGTATGGATATTGGTACCTTCAAGTTGATAATACCATTCTAGTTATGTTCCAAACAGACTCTCTTGAAAGAAATGTGTGATACGGTGGGAAAGAACTGACTGTTTTTTGGAATGCTGGTTTGCGTTTTGTGTTTGTTTTCGCAAAATATCGCGGTAAGAAAGAGTCGCCACCGTCTTTTATTTTATCCAACAAGGAAAGGAAAAAAGCATAGAAAAACTCCTTTTTCGAGATGTTTCTCGGGTCCGGGGGGTAGATTATAGAAAGGGAAGGTGTTAGCACCCTTTCTATCTGTGGTTATCCACGGGCTCTTAGGTACTTGCTCAAAGTGTTTTCAAAATTGATTTTCTTTGTGTTGGTGGGTTTGAAAAGAGTTTTTTTGTTTGAAAGTTGTAAGTGTGAAAAGTTTTATTTTGTTTTAGAAAGAGCAAGTACTTAAGAACCATCTACCTACTCGAAAAAGGAATCAATCTGTGCTAATGTCCTTTAGACAATGCTATCCCACTATGAATGAATAGGTAGCACCGTCGTTGGAGTTTAAGGGTCAATTCGATTAAGGTAACCAAGTGAGGTGTACCCTAAGAGTGCGCATGTGCGAGTGTGTTGTTTTCAGTTAATTTTGTCTTTGTACATGTCAATGGTTATCTATGTTGATTTTAGGTTAAACATTCGATCTTGTCATGCATTCCATATTATCAGACATCTAACAATTTATAAGTTGTGGAAATTAAATTGCGGAAATTAAACTAACTATTACAAGGCGTCGGGTATTTACATCGCCAAAAGCAACCCTTGAAATTAAAATGCGGAAAATAAATAAAGTGGTAAAAGATAGTTAAAGTCCTATTAAGCTATTACATTCCGGAAACAAGTACAATAATATGATAAAATGGATCGCGTGCGGGAAATTAAATCAGGCGAGTTCTTAGGGTTTTGACCCTTTAATTATTAAAGAAAAGATTTTTTTTGGTTATTTTTGAATTAAAAAGAAATTAAACTAAGTTAAGCATTAAATTAATAAATTAATTAATTAATAAAAATATTTTTGGGTTTTTTGTATTTAAGGAAATAAAAATAAATTTGATCAATCTTAATAAAACCTAATTGTCTAAGTTAATTTTAATTATTGCAAAATATATTAAAAGTTATTCCTAATTAATGCTAAATTAATTAAATTAATATTTATTAACAAAAATAAAATGCTGAAAATTAATTTAATAAAGAAAACATATTTTTGGTTATTAATTTTATTAAGAAAAAAAAGTTTTGATTGGTTAGTTAAATAATAAAAATAATAACAATAAACACAATAAAAGAAATAATAAAAGAAAATAAAAAGAGTTTAGGGTTTGGGCCTGATTAAGGAGGTTTTGATAGTAATTTCCAAGGCCCATTAACATGCAAGCCTGGTGGACTTTTTGGATCCAGCGTGGCACTTTGACTAGGGAGTATGGTGGACATCCCATATGGACCACCAGATCTGGCCTGGGGCCATCTGGCAAGCATTTGAGTGAGGGAGCATGATGTACTGCGCGCTTGGTATTGCATTGAATTACCTGAAGAAAAATAACGCAAAGCATATGGGGGGACCTGGGATTCGAACCCAGGTCCTGTTGGACTTTTAACAAACGCCACTACCACTCAACTAACGCGCTTTAGTTGTTAATACAATGGATAATAATAATTATAAGTGAAAATACATTAATATGCCAAAAATCAACAAAAACGCGCCAAGTATTTGAATGGGCCAACCAGGGAGAGACGCGTCATCATCTTCTTCCTTCAACCCTGTAAATTTACCTGCGGATTTATATCCGCAGCTAAATTCATATGTCCATCCTAAAATCTATTTCAGGCCATGGAAATTCTTCCCAAGACCATGGTCATGCTCGTCTCTCTCCCCTGGTTACGTCCATGTCCATCAATGGCATCAATTTTTCCTGTAAAAGAAACGCCCAAAAAACACACTACAAAACCCTAGGTTTGGTTACAGGGCTACAGTTCATATAAATGCAATCAAATAATGCCAAAAGTTCAGAAATTTCATGAGCATCATAAATATGTCAAAGATTTGCCAAGAAAATGCAAGAACATGGAGTTACGATTTTGAATACAGGGGTATGAAACGGGATGCTTACAGTGCGATTTGTTGCGTATGAAAGCTTGCTTTTGATTGCAGCAGGTTCGATGATTGTCCAACAATGGATTGGTGTCGAGATTTGCCCTTGAAAACGCCTCCAAGGATGATTTCAGTTTCACACTTTTTCACATTTTTTCAAGTTTTGCTTTTGATGATTCTGCAGCCTCTAGCCCTTGATCTCATGTGCTTTGGCTTGTATAAGTAATGTGCAATGCATTAGGTCAACAAATGTGGGCTGAATCCTTGCACATCAATGCTTTGAGATTGGATTTGATCCTGCATTGAAAACTTGCTTAATTTGCCAAAAATCAAATCTTTTTTCACATGGAATGATTGATACGAATTTGATCATGACATTGATGATGGTTAGGTCCTGAAAATAGAAAAAGATCTCATGTAATCAAGTTTTGTGATTTTATTTGATTTAAATTGATTTAAAATAAAATAATTCAATAAAAAATAAAATAAAATAGAAAAATTGATAAATGGACACAATGCTGAAGCTATGACACGTGTTTAGTGTGACAAGATCAAATCAAGTGGAAAAGAATGGGCCTATTTGACAAAATTTGAAGTTTTGGGGATAGTTGACTTTTGGCAATTTTTCAAAAATGCACAACTTCAACAATGCACAACTTCTTAAATTTTGAACTTTTGGAAGTTTTCTTGGACTTTTTATAAATATTGAGATGTCCTCTAACCATCCCTTTTGGTCTCATCTCATTTTGATATTCCATGATAAAGTTATAAGCTTTGGCAAGAAAGGTGTTTTTGTTGACTTTCAAAAATGACCTATAATGTCAAAATTTGTAACTTTTTGTGAGTGCATTTTCTGATCTTGGGGTATGAAGATGGATTGTAGGAAATTGCATCCTCTTCAAAATGAGATTTGGATGGGTCATTTCTCATAAAGTATGAGAAAGTTATCCTTGGTCATAGTTGAGTTGACTTTTCCTGCAAAACCCTAATTTAGCAACTTTTGAGTCTTGATGAATTTTGAGCAATCCTTGATGAATCATGATCAACCCTTGATCAAATGATGAAATATCCTTCAAAATTAGAATGTTGACAAAAATCTTGAAGTTTGACTGTTTATAGGTCACAGTTGACTTTTGCCCTAGCATAGTCGATTTTTGGACCCCTTGAGCAATTGACTGACCAAACTTCCTCTGCAAGGCTTGAAATTTGGCATGGATGATCTTGAGAACATATTAGGACATTGGGGAGCACTTGAGGTCATTTTGATGCAAGGACCTTGATGCAACACAAAACCCTAATTTGAGGTTGACTACCTTAGGAGATAGCTTGATTGTCCAACTCTTGAGCAATCTTGAGCCACTTGGAGATTTCTCTTGCCATGTTTGGAGAAATATGGGAGGGAAAATTTTAGGGTACAACAGCTGCCCCTGTTCAATCTTCTTAAACCTGGGGATATAGATTGGCTTTCGGGCCTTTCGTGATCCGAAGGTGGAAGATGATTGAACACTAGAGTGCCCAGAAATTTGCACTCGTATGAAGTGGTATTAACCTTGTGATGTCGGGAATGGGCTTACAGATGCCATTTGGAGGCTGTTGATAGGTGGTCTGAAATTCGACTAGAATAGGAATCAGGGAGATCTTAGCGTCGATCTAACTGAACCAGAGAAGGTCTTGGATTAACTTTGACTGGATCGGAATCAGAAACATCTTAGGATTGATTTAACTGAACTAGACAAAAGTCTTGGGATATCTTCAACTGGAATACGAATCAGGGAGATCTTAGGGTCGATCTGACTGAACCAGAGAAGGTCTTGGATTAACTTTGACTGGATCGGCATCAGAAAAATCTTAGGATCGATTTAACTGGACTAGACAAAAGTCTTGGAATATCTTCAACTGGAATACGAATCAGGGAGATCTTAGGGTCGATCTGACTGAACCAGAGAAGGTCTTGGATTAACTTTGACTGGATCGGCATCAAACAAATCTTAGGGTCGATTTAACTGGACCAGACAAAAGTCTTGGAATATCTTCAACTGGAATACGAATCAGGGAGATATTAGGGTCGATCTGACTGAACCAGAGAAGGTCTTGGATTAACTTTGACTGGATCGGCATCAGAAAAATCTTAGGGTCGATTTAACTGGACTAGACAAATGTCTTGGAATATCTTCAACTGGAATACGAATCAGGGAGATCTTAGGGTCGATCTGACTGAACCAGAGAAGGTCTTGGATTAACTTTGACTGGATCGGCATCAGAAAAATCTTAGGATCGATTTAACTGGACCAAACAAAATTCTTGGAATATCTTCAATTGGAATACGAATCAGGGAGATCTTAGGGTCGATCTGACTAAACCAGAGAAGGTCTTGGATTAACTTTGATTGGATCGGCATCAGAAAAATCTTAGGATCGATTTAACTGTACCAGACAAAAGTCTTCCATAGATGTAGTTTCTTTTTTAGGGGACTATCAAGTCATATGAGTAGTCAACGGTGTTTGCTGATTCGTCTTTCCCTGAAAAGGTAAAGAGTTAGTCATATGCAATGTCATGATGCATGATATATACCAAGCAATGATGCTCTCAAAATAAATGAGATTGTGTGGTATGATGCTTATATGCATGTATCATGATGTATGGAAATGTAATGTTTCTAGCTGGGGAAAATAAATCCCGGATAGCTGCTGGAGACAAGAGTTGAATTCTTCGCTTCCACTCGGGATGGTGAACGGAGGTGATTGCGAGAATAAACCTGCAGGAGAAGATAACTCCATTGGGGAATATACTGATGAGGAGATTACTCTGTGGGGAAGAGATGCTCTGCTGAGGATTCCACTGATAAATTCCGTCGGGATGAATTATCGTTGCTGGTGATATTGAATCTGTTGGGGGATTGAATTCCTGTTTGTGAAAGGAAAGAACTCCGTTGGGGATGATCTCTCAGTTGCGACTTGCTGGGGATAACCCTTTAGACTCTTGTGGGGATAATCCTCTGAATTATGTTGGGAATGATCCTTTGAACTCGGCTGGGGAGATTTATTTTTGTACCCCGCTGGGGTTAAACTTCCAGAGTCTACTGGGGATGATGCTTCAACTCCGTTGGGGAAGCTTTTTCAGACTGTGCTGGGGAAATATTGACTCCACTGGGGGGTATCTTGTATTCTGCCGGGGAACATTCTTATACTCCATTGGGGAATATTAAGACTGTCGGGGATATCAAGTCTTTCTAGTGCTGATGGTAGATCAACTCTGCTTAGGGAGAGTATTGCTGATTCGTTCACGGTTGCAAGTCTCAGCTGGGGGAGAGCTACCATTACTGTCTTACTCTGCGGGGAGTGAAAGTATATTAGCCATATTCTTCAGCGGAATCTACCTTGTACCTGGTGGGCCAAGCAACTATACAGTTCGGACAATTCTTATTGCCCCTGTTTCTGATATTACCCGTGATTCATCTTTAGTTTCGCATGTAAATATTCATGAGCAGCAATTAATGTCAAATGCATATATCAAAAATGAACATTGGACATTCTTTGCAAAACAAAACAGAAAAAGGAAAAACAGTTGGAAATTTGTCTGAAAATGAATTGTATTAATTTTGAAGTTTGGCCTGTAAATAGGCGTTTTTGTACAAGAGGTTGGCGTCCTAGTAAGAGAACGCCGCCGAACAAATAAAATTTACACAACTTGTGAAAAGAAAACAAAACAGCTATGTGAATAATCCCACTGGGTTCCAACTCTGCTATTGCCTTTATGTCCTCAAGCATCTCATCACTTTGCTGCTTAGTTGAAGGTAGATTAGATTGATTAGTGTCGTCCGAGCTTGATAGTCGATACCGAAGTCTGGATGCAAGGTGATCCAATGAGACATAGTGTTACGCTTTGATCCCTAATTTTTGCCTGGACCGCCCTTTCGGGTTTTCAGTCCACCGGGATACCCTTTTTTGCCCAAGTCGCCTTTTCAGGTTTTCGACTTGTCGGGTGTACAGATTTTTCATTTTCATCCCTTATTTTTGCCCGAACCCTTTTGGTTCGCCGGGAAGCCCTTATTTTTGCCTAGGCCAGTCAACCTAGTGGGTTTTTGATTATGCGTAGTATCTTTTCACTATGTCCGCATTGACGGGGTGAGGAAGGTCGTCACCATCCATGGTGGTTAGAATCATCGCTCCTCCTGAGAAAAGGTTCTTAACCACAAATGGCCCTTCGTAAGTAGGGGTCCATTTGCCCATGGGATCACCTTGAGGTAGAATAATGTGCTTGATTACCAAATCCCCAACTTGATACTCTTGTCGTTTAACTTTCTTGTTAAATGCCTTGATCATCCGTTTCTGGTACGTATGACCATGACAAATAGCAGTAAGTCTCTTTTCATCGATTAAGTTCAGCTGATCAAGCCGGGTCTGAATCCAGTCATCTTCACTCAAACTTGCATCCTTCATGATCCGAAGAGAGGGTATCTGAACTTCGATGGGCAAGACAGCCTCCATGCCATATACCAAGGAATAGGGTGTTGCCCCTGTTGACGTCCGTGATGAGGTACGGTACCCATGAAGAGCAAATGGTAACATCTCGTGCTAGTCTTTGTATGTCACCGTCATCTTCTGCACAATCTTCTTAATGTTTTTATTAGCTCCTTCTACAGACCTATTCATCTTCGTCCGATAAGGAAAAGAGTTGTGATGTTGTATCTTGAACTGCTCGCAGAGCTCAGTGATCATTTTGTTGTTGAGATTGGTACCATTGTCCGTAATGATCCTCTCGGGTACACCGTATCGACCGATCAGATTGTGCCGAATGAACCGTGCTACGACGTTCTTGGTTACAGTAGCAAAGGAAGCTGCTTCAACCCACTTCGTAAAGTAATCGATTACTACCAGGATGAAACGATGCCCGTTAGATGCCTTAGGTATGATCTCGCCGATCATATCAATGCCCCACATTGCAAAAGGCCAAGGAGATGTCAAGACGTTCAGCGGAACTGGAGGTGTGTGCACCTTATCAGCATAAACTTGGCACTTGTGACATGTCCGAGAATGCTGATAACAGTCGGCTTCCATCATGGACCAATAATATCCTGCCCGTAGGATCTTCTTTGCCATGGTGTGTCCACTGGAATGAGTTCCGAAAGTACCTTCATGTAATTCCGCCATGATCCTTTCTGCTTCATTCTTATCCACACAATGCAGTAAGGTCGAATCATGGTTGCGCTTGTATAGAATGCCATTGCTGATGAAGAACTTCGCCGCGAATCTCCTCAGAAACTTCTTATCATTAACAGATGCACCCTCGGGGTACTCTTGAGCCTCAAGATACCTTTTTACTTTGTGTAACCAGGGCTTTTCTGTTACCTCTTCAGTCTCAATGTCACAGCAATGTGCAGGTTAGTCCAATCTTTCTATGATAATTCGGGGAGCTTCATTGTCCCAATTAACTTTGAACATAGAAGACATCGTAGCCAGCGCGTCCGCCAACTGATTCTCCTCTCTAGGGAAGTGTTCAAAGGTTATCTCCTCGAAATGGGGAAGCAACGTCAATACATACTCCTTGTAAGGAATAAGATTTGGGTGTTTCGTATCCCGCTCGCCTTTGATCTGACTGATCACGAGAGCGGAATCTCCGAGAACACTTAGAAACTTAATCCTTAGGTCAATTGCTGCTTGAAGACCCATGATGCACACTTCATACTCCGCCATATTGTTGGTGCAGTTGAAACATAGTCGGGCGGTAAACGGAGTATGAGAGCCTTTAGGAGATATGATCATGGCGCCAATGCCATTACCCAAACCATTTGAAGCTCCATCAAAGTACATAGACCATCGGGATCCCTCCTCAGGTCCTTCATCCGGTCCAGGTGTCTCACAGTCAGTCACTATCATGATATTCTCGTCCGGAAATTCAAAGTTCATAGACTGGTAATCATCCACTGCCTGATGTGCCAAATGGTCTACCAATACACTTCCCTTGATTTCCTTTTGAGTCGTGTACTGGATGTCATACTCAGTCAAGATCATCTGCCATCTCGTTATTCTTCCAGACAAGGCAGGCTTTTCGAAGATATACTTCATTGGATCCATCTTTGATATCAACAGGGTAGTGTGAGTCAACATATACTGTCTCAGCTGTCGAGTAGCCCATGCCAAAGCGCAGCAAGTTTTCTCGAGCAGTGAGTATCGGGTCTCACATTCGGTAAACTTTTTGCTAAGGTAATAAATAGCATGCTTTTTTCGGCCAGACTCGTCATGTTGACCCAGCACACACCCCATTGAGTTATCGAGTACTGTCAAGTATAAGATCAAAGGTCTCCCTTCAACTGTTTGCATCAGAATAGGTGGCTCTTGGAGATACTCTTTGATCCTTTCGAAAGCGGTCTGGAATTCATCGTTCTAACGTACTACTTGATCTTTCTTCAGCAGCTTGAAGATTGGTTCACAAGTAGCGGTTAGGTCTGAGATGAATCGGGCAATGTAGTTTATTCGTCCCAGGAAGCCTCTGACTTCCTTCTCTGTTCTAGGAGCTGGCATTTCCTGTATGGCTTTCACTTTTTCTGGATCCACTTGAATACCTTTGTCGCTTACGACGAAACCCAACAGTTTACCAGATCTAACCCCGAAGGTACACTTGTTCGGGTTTAACCTTAGCTTGTACAACTTCAACCTGTCAAATAGTTTCTGAAGGTGGTCAAGGTGTTCCTCCTTAGTTTGGGACCTTGCAATCATGTCGTCGACGTATACTTCAATCTCATGATGGATCATGTCATGAAACAAAGCAACCATGGCACGCTGATACGTTGCCCCAACATTCTTCAATCCAAAAGGCATGACCTTGTAGCAAAAGGTTCCCCACTGAGTAACAAAAGTTGTCTTCTCCATGTCTTTGGGAGCCATTTTAATCTGATTATAACCAGAGAAGCCATCCATAAAGGAGAAGACTTTATGCTGGGCGGTGTTGTCAACCAGAACATCGATATGAGGTAGAGGGAAGTCATCCTTGGGGCTTGCCCTGTTCAGATCCCTATAGTCAACACACATTTGAACCTTACCATCCTTCTTCGGCACAGGAACCACATTGGCCACCCACTGCGGGTAAGAAGTAACTGCTAGAAAACCGGCGTCAAACTGTTTCATCACTTCAGCCTTGATTTTCTCAGACATCTCTGGGCGCATTCGGTGGACCTTCTATTTCACTGGAGGACAGTCTTCCTTGGTAGGTAGGCGATGAACCACAATATCAGTATCCAAACCAGGCATATCTTCGTAAGACCAGGCAAAGATCTCAACATAGTCACGCAGCATCTGAATCAACCGTTGCTTCACACTAAGCTCCAGATTTGCACCGATCTTGACCTCTCTCTTGTATACCTTTGTACCCAGATTCACTGATTCCACCGGCTCTTCGTGCAGCTGAATAGCCCTCTCTTCCTGAAGTAGCAGTCTTGCAAGTTCACCAGGCACTTCGCAATCATCTTCACCTTCGTCTTTGGCTAAGTTGATTGGATTTTCGAAGTCATAATTGGCAGTAGCAGAGTCGTTACCAGTAGGATCCAGAGTGGATGTAGACCTGTATATGTGAGTGTGTGTAAAATAACTGTTTTGCAATATATAATAAAAGAAAAACAAGGAGCATAAAATTTGAAATGCAAGAAACATCCAATGCTTTTATTAATGATATATGTAGATGACACACATAAAGCCCTCACAAATGAAGCCACGGTGCCCCGGGTAAGAGACCGGGCCGTAGAGTTTAAAACATTGTCTGTTACAAATCCAAAACAAAAAGTTTCATTACTGGGTAACAAAAGAAATAGGGATGAAGTCCTTTGTTGTCCAGTTGCTTGGTCCACCATTAGTAGTAGGATAGATCCACCTGTCGAACTCATACTCTTCAACATCGTCTTCAATGGCATTCACACCTGAATTGCTGATGAATAGGGGAGGACTCCCGATCCGTGCATTCCGAACAACCCTTTGAGCTTCTGCAGTGAAACCCAAACCAAACTTGTTAGTCTTTTGTGTAAAATCAGGGAGTCGTCCCCAATTTGCACACCTACCTTTCTTGACAACAGCCCGGGGATCTTTAAAGGAAGCCATATTCATAGGAGGATCTTCAACAACAATCTCAGCGGACGCCAGTGTCTGGGGAACCTCTTCAAAATGCTGGAATGGGGTCTCAATGAACTCCCCGTCCATCTCTACATATCGAAAAGAATTGAGGTGGCTCACCATGTACTCTTCCTCTCCTTGTACTGTCACGATCTTCCCTTTCACTGGGTACTTCAGCTTCTAGTGGAGCGTTGACGTTACTTCCCCAGCCTTGTGGATCCATAGACGACCCAGCAAACAAGAAATAGATGGCCGAATGTCCATCACATAGAATGTAGAGGCAAAAACCTGAGAACCAACCTTAATCGGGATATCAACTTCTCTGTGCACCATCCTCTTAGACCCATCAAAGGCCCTGGCGACAATGTTGCTTGGTTTCAACTCCAACCCTTCATAGTCCAACCGGTCTAGAGCTTTCTTAGGAAAAACGTTCAACGAGGAACCAGTATCCACCAATACATGAGCAAGAGTGGTGCCCCTGCATTCAATGGAGACATGCAGGGCATCGTTGTGATTCTTCCCTTTAGCAGTCAAGTCGGCGTCAGAGAAACCCAATCCATTATCAGCAGTCAGACTAGCCACGCAATCTTTAAACTGATCAGCTGACGTTTCTGGCGGTATGTGTGCAGTCTTCAGGAATGCAATCAGAGCCTTGGCATGGGCCTCTAAGCATAGAAACAGTGACAACATAGATATCTTGGATGGGGTTTTCCCCAGCTGCTCGACTACATTGTAGTCGCTCTTTTGGATGATTTTCAGAATCTCTTCCATCTCTTGTCTAAAAGCTTCAACAGTAATCGTCTTCGGTGCCTCCGTCTGGGAAGGCTCACTGGTGTTCCCCTTGCCCCGAGCGTTAGAGGACTCGGCGACAGGGGTAAGAATAGGAACTTGAATAGGAATAGTAGCAGGTACACTGGAAGGTGTAATAACAATAGGTTTTCGGGCCGTTGATGGAGAGATATCAGGTGAGAAAAGTCTTCTGCTGCGGGTGACTTTAGCAGGTCCAACAATATTGCTGACGTCAGTATCAGCATCCAACTCTTGTTTGACTCCATGAAAATAAACATCGGCCCCGTAATGCTAAGGGACAACTTTGTCATAGGTGTAGGGGATAGGCCCAGGAACAATGATGATCAATGGTGCGATTATTGGAGCAGATGTAATTCTAACAGGCTTTCTCGAGGAAGCCTTGGAAGAATTGTCGAAAATGGTGATAATGGCAACTTTTTCAGTATGAACCAAAGAAACAACAGTCTTTTCAAACAGAATTTCTTTACTATCCATCAGGCGCTGGATACCTGATTTCAAGAGATGGCAACCGGTTTGTAGGACAGAACACATACGGCAACCTTCGTCAACCTGGAAATAAACCGGCTAGCAAAAGGTTCTTCTCCACAGTCGTCAAAGGGGTAACAATGTCATTCACAGAAACCACAAACGAATCTTCATCTATAGCATTCACTCCATGCTTGGGCATAGGAGCAGTCACAACATTAGGTTTTTCGGGCGCCTCGAACTCAATCTCTTTAGCATCAATTAAGTCCTGTATCTTGTTCTTCAAAGCCCAACAATCAACTATATTATGCCCCGGGCTATCAGAGTGAAAAGCACAGCGGGCATTAGGTTTGTACTTTGGTGATGCTATATTTGGATTCTTCGGGGCTTCCCTTGGAATCACCAGATTAGTTTTCAATAACTGCGGCAGAATCTGAGACAAAGTCATGCTGAGACCGGTGAATTGCCTTCGAGGTCTCTCGTCCTTTTGTTGATTATTGTGCTGAGGAGCACCAGCAGGTCTTGAAATAACAACCGCATTAACAGTTTGGCGATGTTCAGGTCTCTTCTGTCTTTTCGAACTATAGACAACACTGGACTCTTTCTTAAAAGGCTTCTTCTCGGTGCTTGATGAAGCACCCTTTTGTATCTTACCAGCCTTAATACCAGCCTCAATCCTTTCACCGGTCATGATTAGCTCTGTAAACCCAGACGAAGAGCTTCCGATCAAATGGTTGAAAAATGGACCAGACAAGGTCCCCAGAAACATGTCCACAAGCTCCCGATCAGCCAAGGGTGGTTGCATTCTTCCGGCGAGGTCCCTCCACTTCTGAGCATAATCTTTGAAACCTTCGCCCGTTCCCATTGACATACCCTGGAGTTGGGTATGCATGGGAGCGAGGTCGGAATTGTATTGGTACTGCCTGTAGAAAGCAGTAGCCAAATCTTCCCAACTACGAATACTGGCTCCGTCCAACTGGTAAAACCATTCAAGCTGAGTCCCTGAGAGACTATCTTGAAAGAAGTGGATCCATAGGTTCTTATCAGCAGTGTACGGCTGAATCTTCCTTACATATGACCGGAGGTGCAACTTCGAACAAGAAACTCCGTCATACTTAGCAAAGGCTGGTGCTTTGAATTTGTGGGGAATCACCACCCCAGATGATAGACCCAGATCACCAAAGTCCAGACCAGGCACCTTCTGAACCTCCATCGCACTCAACCGGTCTTCCAGTTGTTTGTATCTATCCTCAGCCGAAGGATACTGGTCTTCATCGAAACCCGTCGCGTTGTCTGAGACCACAGGGCTAGAAGCCCTCCTTTCTTCTTGACTATCTTTCCCTTCAGATGAGGTGGTCAAATCAACTTCATCCCGTAGCCTGTTTCCAAACTTGTGACCTGTTTTAAACAAGACTGTCCTCTTTTTCTTCTTCTTCGTCTCTTTCAAAATCAGGGTCTTCAGATCTTGCTGACCCTTAGCTAGATTCATGAACAGCTCTTGGAATTGGGCATTCTGGTCTTGTAGGTCCTTGATTGCTTGCTCAGATGAAGGTTCAGCAGACATGATGAGTGCTGAAATAAACAGCGAAGAAGATAAGAGACCTGTAATGGGTACCTGTTATAAAGTGCATGGGATGAAATGCGTATGATATGATTTCAAAGACAATCGAGAGATTCAAATTCGTAATCAAGAAATGAAACACACTTTATTAGATAAACTTTGAAATTCAAATTGTTCAATTGATGCCCTTAAGGCGTTACAAGAAAGGAAATACTGAAAAGTAAATAAAAACTGGAAAGGAAATAATCAAAGGATAATCAGTGCTCCCATGGTCGCTTCTTGTCCGTGCGGACATAGTCATTGAGAATCGGCTCATTCTCCAGCTGCCTAGTCAACTTCTGGATCTTCTGCTCTTTCTCGTTAAACTTTTCCCGATAAGAATCCTGCTCTTCTCTCAGCTGCATCCAAGACCTTTTGAGTGCCCCAATGTCAGTGGGCATATGAGGATGGAGGATGGTCGGAAGAACCCCTTCTTCATTAGCAACTTCAACAATGATAGGCAGGACGGCTTCATACGGCATACCCAGCTTTTGGGCACGGATACGAACCCATCTGAGATATGGCTCCATCGGAAGTGAAGTCTTTGGACCCAGCTCATGTGGATCAGATGTGTGAACTCTATCCCAAGCCCTTATGAATCTGCGGCATTGCTCGTCGCTATCCCCTTGAAAATCAAAGATGATACTAGGAATTAGCAGCTCATGAGGTCCTTCTCTTCTGGCTCGCCCAAACTGACGTAAGGCCAAGCATGGATTGTAAGAAATTCCTCCATTGGTTACTATCAGGGGAACGTTATGGTACTCCCCACATCGATCAATGATAGCCACCTCATCCATACCCTTGATAGTCTAGATGATGTCATTATGCGAGAGAGAGACATAACCCTATAAGCCCAGCCCATGCCTTCTTTGTTCTTCACCACTGATTTGGTGAGGTGCAAAATAAACCACCTCGCCAATAATGGAGCACAACACATCAAGGTTCCCCGCTTTCGAGAAGTACGGGCATAAAGCTGATGAAGAATGTCACCCAAGAGAGTGGGTACAGAATTACGAGAGATGAAGATTTTCACCGCATTCACATCAACGAAGGAGTCAGGGTTCGGAAACAATACCAAGCCATATATCACAAGAGCCAGAATATCTTCGAATGCCTTGAAGTCTAGACTATCCCAGAAATAATTAGCCTTACCAACCAAAAACTTAGTCAGAAAGCCCTTTGCTCCACTTCTAGTCTCCCAATTAGCCATTACCTCATCCTTTGTCAAATGAAGGGCTGAAGCAATTTCTTTTGGCCTAAGGATCTTCTCCCAACCAGTAAACGGGGTCTGCTTCAGAATAGAGATACCGAGTAGATCAGAGAACTCTTCTAGGGTGGGAACCAACTGGTAATCCTGAAAAGTAAAGCAATGGTACAGAGGATCATAGAATTGGACCAGGACACTCATCATCTGCTCGTCCAATTTGGAGGTGACCAAACTGAGAAGATACCCATGTCTTCTGATGAAGGAGGTAGTATCAGGCATCTTTGCAACCAATACTTTAAGCATGGTGGGAACCTGGACAAAGTTGATCCGGATGGTATTCCTACACATGGGCATCATGACCTACAAAATAGAACAAAGATGAATCCCTCATGTCTTTGAAATAGGTTAGCCCAATGCAAGATGTATGCAATGTTATAATGTCATGATGTCATGATAGAAAGCACATCACAAGTATCCACAAATAGCAAACATGGTAAAGGCACACAAGTCACACAGAGAGCCCTTAGATTTCAGGCTGGCAAGGAGCTTAGGTACTACCCTCTTTCAGTTCAGTTGGTTCAAACCTGTCCTAAAAATAGTAATCGGGTTCTAGAGGATCTCAATATCACTGACTACCCTCAATCGGTCATAATTCCAGTTTAGCAACCTTTTCTTGCGGCCGGAATCATCGCGAGAGTTAAGTCTCAATGAGTGTAGCATATTGCTACTGTTCTATGGCCAAGTTGGTCAATTTAAAGGTTCTAAGGTCAGTTGGTGCTTAATGACCCCTTAGAAGACCCATATTCTCCTCGTTCCAACACAAGGGATATCGGTACAGACTAAAGTACCACGCCAATGTAGCTACTGCTTCAACCGTATCGGTATACGCCGTACATTTCCCTCACAGTTTATTGCTACTTACCTAAAGGGTATCCCCCAGATCTGGGTTAGGATCTATAGTAACTCCGATACAAGCCCACAAATATAAAGCATACAAAGCAAACAATTGAAAACACAATGATCTAATCCTAAGGTACACCCCACTTATTAATTTCCCCATCAGAGTCGCCAGTTCTGTGATACGGTGGGAGAGAACTGACTATTTTTTGGAATGCTGGTTTGCGTTTTACGTTTGTTTTCGCAAAATGTCGCGGTAAGCAAGAGTCGCCACCGTCTTTTATTTTATCCAACAAGAAAAGGAAAAAGCACAGAAAAACTCTTTTATCGAGATGTTTCTCGGGTCCGAGGGGTAGATTATAGAAAGGGAAGGTGTTAGCACCCTTTCTATCCGTGGTTATCCACGGGCTCTTAGGTACTTGCTCAAAGTGTTTTCAAAATTGCTTTTCTTTGTGTTGGTGGGTTTGAAAAGAGTTTTTTTGTTTGAAAGGTGTAAGTGTGAAAAGTTTTATTTTGTTTTAGAAAGAGCAAGTACTTAAGAACCATCTACCTACTCGAAAAAGGAATCAATTTGTGCTAAAGTCCTTTAGACAATTCTATCCCACTATGAATGAATAGGTAGCACCGTCATTGGAGTTTAAGGGTCAATTCGATTAAGGGACGTGCGGTCACTAAAGCAATGTTAGGACGCCTTAGCGGTAACCCTAATGTCTTAGATCATTTTTCTGAGGCAACCGTTTCGAGGCAACTATGATCTTTGGACAAGAGGGTGACCTCTAAAACTTCCTATACTCAATGATCGCGTTCAAAGGCAACCAAGTGAGGTGTACCCTAAGAGTGTGCATGTGCGAGTGTGTTGTTTTGAGTTAATTTTGTCTTTGTACATGTCAATGGTTATCTATGTTGATTTTAGGTTAAACATTTGATCTTGTCATACATTCCCTATTATCAGACATCTAACAGTTTATAAGTTGCGGAAATTAAACTAACTATTACAAGGCGTCGGGTATTTACATCGCCAAAAGCAACCCTTGAAATTAAAATGCGGAAAATAAATAAAGTGGTAAAAGATATTTAAAGTCCTATTAAGCTATTACATTTCGGAAACAAGTACAATAATATGATAAAATGGATCGCGTGCGGGAAATTAAATCGGGCGAGTTCTTAGGGTTTTGACCCTTTAATTATTAAAGAAAAGATTTTTTTGGTTATTTTTGAATTAAAAAGAAATTAAACTAAGTTAAGCATTAAACTAATAAATTAATTAATTAATAAAAATATTTTTGGGTTTTTTGTATTTAAGGAAATAAAAATAAATTTGATCAATATTTATAAAACCTAATTGTCTAAGTTAATTTTAATTATTGCAAAATATATTAAAAGTTATTCCTAATTATTGCTAAATTAATTAAATTAATATTTATTAACAAAAATAAAATGCTGAAAATTAATTTAATAAAGAAAACATATTTTTGGTTATTAATTTTATTAAGAAAAAAAAGTTTTGATTGGTTAGTTGAATAATAAAAATAATAACAATAAATAAATAAAAGAAATAATAAAAGAAAATAGAAAGAGTTTAGGGTTTGGGCCTGATTAGGGAGGTTTTGATAGCAATTTCCAAGGCCCATTAGCATGCAAGCCTGGTGGACTTTTTGGATCCAGCATGGCACTTTGACTAGGGAGTATGGTGGATATCCCATCTGGACCACCAGATCTGGCCTGGGGCCATCTGGCAAGCATTTGAGTGAGGGAGCATGATGTATTGCACGCTTGGTATTGCATTGAATTACCTGAAGAAAAATAACACAAAGCATATGGGGGGACTTGGGATTCGAACCCAGGTCCTGTTGGACTTTTAACAAACGCCACTACCACTCAACCAACGCGCTTTAGTTGTTAATACAATGGATAATAATAATTATAAGTGAAAATACGTTAATATGCCAGAAATCAACAAAAACGCGCCAAGTATTTGAATGGGCCAACCAGGAAGAGACGCGTCATCGTCTTCTTCCTTCAACCCTGTAAATTTACCTGCGGATTTATATTCGCAGCTAAATTCGTATGTCCATCCTAAAATCTATTCCAGGCCATGGAAATTCTTCCCAAGACCATGGTCATGCTCGTCTCTCTCCCCTGGTTACGTCCCTGTCCATCAATGGCATCAATTTTGCCGGTAAAAGAAACGCCCAAAAAATACACTACAAAACCCTAAGTTCGGTTACAGGGCTACAGTTCATATAAATGCAATCAAATAATGCCAAAAGTTCAGAAATTTCATGAGCATCATAAATATGTCAAAGATTTGCCAAGAAAATGCAAGAACATGGAGTTACGATTTTGAATACAGGGGTATGAAATGGGATTCTTACAGTGCAATTTATTGCGTATGAAAGCTTGCTTTTGATTGCAGGAGGTTCAGTGATTGTCCAGCAATGGATTGGTGTTGAGATTTGCCCTTGAAAACGCCTCCAAAGATGATTTCAGTTTCACACTTTTTCACCTTTTTTCAAGTTTTGCTTTTGATGATTTTGTAGCCTCTAGCCCTTGATCTCGTGTGCTTTGGCTTTTATAATTAATGTGCAATGCATTAGGTCAACAAATGTGGGCTGAATCCTTGCACATCAATGCTTTGAGATTGGATTTGATCCTCCATTGAAAACTTTCTTAATTTAGCAAAAATCCAATCTTTTTGCACATGGAATGATTAATACGAATTTGATCATGACATTGATGATGATTAGGTCCTGAAAATAGAAAAAGATCTCATGTAATCAAGTTTTGTGATTTTATTTGATTTAAATTGATTTAAAATGAAATAATTCAATAAAAAATCAAATAAAATAGTAAAATTGATAAATGGACACAAGGCTGAAGATATGACACGTGTGCAGTGTGACAAGATCAAATCAAGTGGAAAAGAATGGGCCCATTTGACAAAATTTGAAGTTTTGGGGATAGTTGACTTTTAGGCAATTTTGCAAAAATTCCCAACTTCAACAATGCATAACTTCTTCAATTTTGAACTTTTGGAAGTGTTCTTGGACTTTTTAGAAAGATTGAGATGTCCTCTAACCATCCCTTTTTGTCTCATCTCATTGTAATATTCCATGCTCAAGTTATAAGCTTTGGAAAAAAAAAGGTGTTTTTGTTTACTTTCAAAAATGACCTATAATGTCCAAATTTGTAACTTTTTATGAGTGCATTTTCTGATCTTGGGGTATGAAATATGGGAGGGCAAATTTTTGAAGTAGTGTGTGGTTTAATTTTCTGAACATATGATCTCAAATGCAGCTTCGGGAAAGAAAACCCATCATACTTGGAAAAGGTAAGAGTTTTGAACTTAGGAGGAATGACGACTCCTGAGAGTAAACCCAATTCTTCAAAGTTCAAGCCTGGCACCTTCTAGATCTCCATAGCTTTCAGACACTCTTCTAACAACTTATACTTCTCTTCAGCAGGGGGATATTGTTCATCCAAATAATCCTCTTCCTCTTCATCATGAAACTTGTCATAACTAAGGTTGCTTCTTTCAGTTTTGACATTTTTACCATATTCATTTTTGTTGTCACCTTCATTCGATGGGACATCAAAGTATTGAGCTTGCTTGACCGGACCTCTGAACCTCCTCCCCATATTAAGGACGCCGATTGGTTTCTTTGTCTTCTTCTTCTTTTCTTTGGCAATGAGCGCCTTCAGTTCTTCTTTCCCCTTGGATATGTTTAGGAACATTTCTTGGAACTGAGCATTTTAAGCCTGGAGATCTTTGACTGTCTTTTCAAGAGCCATTTTTCTGCTCAAATAAACAGCAAGAAAATGAGAAAAATTGTCTTGGAAACCCGTTGTATAATAATATGTATGATATGTAGATGCATATGCAATGTTTTCAAGGACCTTGTGGGATTTAAATTTGTTAAAAAAAATAAACAACAATAAAGATTCTTGTTATTAAGTTCATATCATAAACGCCTTTTAGGCTTACAATGAAAACAAAAAGAAGGGTTACAAAGGAAGTCTCCCATGGACGCTTCCTCTTTGTGTTGACATATGCATTAAAGCTCTGCTCTTCGTGAATGTGTTTGGTCAGATCCAATACTTTCTTCTCACTAGCGTAGAATTGTGTCTCAAAAGTGTCCCTTTTTTCTTTCAGTTGAATGCAAGACTTTTGTAGCTCTTCGAGGTCAGTAGGCATATCTGGATGAAGAATGGTATGAGGAATATCTCCTTCAGCAACAGGCTCCACAATTATTGGTAGGACAAGGAGATATGGCATTATAAGATTTTGAGCATGAGATCGCACCCATATGAGATAGGGCTCCAGAGGGATGGAGTTTTCTGTCCCAAAGTCTTGCTATCAATCTTATTCATCATGCCCCAAGCATGTATAAACCTTTGACGGTAATCTTAAGGATCATTCTAGTAATCGAATATAATACCCTGGATAGGCATATAATGAGGATCGTCTCTTCGAGCATAACCAAATTTACATAGATCTAGAGAAGGGTTGTAAGTTATACCTTCCCTAATGCTAAGGAGTTGCACATTAGGGAATTCCCCACAGCAGTCAATAATAGTGGTATCCTCCTGAGATCAAAAACACTAATAGATATCTGAATGAGAGAGTGACATCATCCTTTAAGGCCACTTCAATCCTTGTTCATTCTTCATCATTGATCGGGGAAGGTGTGAAATAAACCACTTAGATAGTAAAGGTATGCAACACATAAGAGTCCCTCGCTTCCTCATAGTATGAGTGTGAAGAGAATGCAAAATATCTCCAAGCAAGGTAGGCACAACTTTATGAGTAAGAAATATTTTGATGGCGTTCACATTTATGAGTTGGGTTGGATTAGGGAATAGTATGAAACCATAGATCAACAGAGCCATGATCTCCTCGAAAGCATGAAAACTCATAGCATCCAGAAAAAATTGAGCCTTCTCTATCAGAAATTTAGCAAGAAGTCCCTTGACTCCACTTCTTGTATCCCAATTAGATACAATGTCGGACCGCTTCAGATGTAAGGTTGCTGCAATATCTTCAGGTTTTGGAAAATTTTCTAAACCATTGAAGGGTGTCTGATCAAGAATAGGTACTTTGAGTAGCTTAGAACTCTTCCATTGTGGGTATCAACTAATAATCTTGAAAGGTAAAACAGTGACGCTCGAGATCAAAGAACTAGAACAGAACACTCATCATGTCTTCTTCAAAACCTGAGGTAACCAAACTGAGTAGATAACCATACCTTTTGGTGAATTGAGAGTTTTCGGGAACCTTTGAAACTAACTCCTTAAGCTGGGAAGGCACCCTTACATAGTTGATCCAGATAGTGTGTCTACGAGCGGAGGCCATAACCTATAAAAAAGAACAAAGATAAATACCTAGGTCCTTGAAATGGTTAGTGAAAATGTTATGTTATGACGATATGATGTTATGATGTCATGTTCATGTTAGATAAGTAGCAAACACACACAAGTCAGTCAAGAGCCTTAGGTTTAAAGGCTTGCATGAAGTCCATAGGTAAGTACCCTTCCCCATTGAAGTTAAGTTGGCTCAACCTGTCCTAAAATAGTAACCGGGTTCTTGGAATATCATATCACCGATCTTTCTCGCAGGCTTATTTTTTAGCACGGCAATTGGCTTGCCACCAAAACATCCCGAAAGTCAAATCTCAATGAGCGTAGTTTCGAGTATCAACCAACCTTGGACTGCACCAAATCTGACTATCTCACTACCTTCTATTGGTAAAGATGGGTTAATTAATGTTCTAAAAGTTAATTAGTGTTAATGACATCACACAGAAGCCTAATGTTATCCTTGGCTGACTCAAGGAACATCAGTACAAACCAAAGTGTCACACTAACGTAGCCATCATATTATCCATATCGGTATATGCCGTACAACCTTTATAATCTATTTCTACTTGCCTAAGGTATCCCTAGTGTGATACGGTGGCAAGACCGACTGTTATATACTGGTTTTGCATTTTTTGTTTGCAAATGTGCGGTAAGAAAGAGTCGCCACCGTCTTTTCTTTTATCCAAATTAAGGAAAGGGTGAAAAGAACAGAAAAGACCTTTTCGAGAGTTTTCTGAGTAAGGGGGGTAGATTATGGAAAGAGAGGGTGTTAGCACCATTTCCATCTATGGTTTTCCACGGGCTCTTAGAGGTTTGCTCATTTTGAAATACCTTTATGCTTTGTGTGTTTGAAAATGTTTTTCAAAATACCTTAGTACGGCGAACTTTGTAATGTTTCTCGGGATAGTGGAGAAAGTATACAACGTGTTTTGAAATTTCTTTTGAAAAGTAGTTTTTGTGTGTAAGCGCAAAATATTTGAGGAAACTTCTAACAGCTATCTACTTTGTTACTCGAAAGGGTTGTTCTTTTCCTCTTTTCCTTTAGACAATTCTATCCTACTATTAGTGAGTAGGTAGCCTTGTCGTTGGATGTTTTGAGGGACAATTGGAGGGACGTTACAGTCACGAAGGCAACTTGTGGAGACGCTTTAGCAATTTTGTTTTAGGGACTAGATCATTTATCGAGAAGGCATCTGTAGGGTCATCGAGGGACTATGATCTTTTGATTTATGGGTCTTTGCTAAAGCGTTCTTACCTCATGACTCTTTTATAAAGGCAACCAAAATGGGTGTACCTTAGAGGTGCTTGTGTGTAATTGTGTTCAATTCAGTTATTTTTGTATTTTTGTTAAGTTTGCTAGCGTTTGATTATTAGTCTTATCATACAAGCCTAATTACTACGATGCTGATCTTGCGCCTACCCGTACTCAACTCTAGAGTATGGCCATGGTCTCCAATGAAGGTTTCAAGGACTATGCGCAAAAATGGAGAGACTTGGTTGGAAGAGTTCAACCTCCTCTATCTGAAAGAGAATTAGTAGACATGTTTTTGGGCACCTTGTCTGGTCCCTTCTTCAATCACCTAATTGGGAGTTCATCGGCAGATTTTACTGAAGTGATATTGACTGGAGAGAGGATAGAAGCCGGGATAAAGAGTGGAAAGATTCAAAAAGATACATCCTCTGCTGCTATAAGGAAGCCATTTATCAGAAAGAAAGAAGTGGTTTCTATTTATCCTCAGAGAAATCAAGATAGGTCCGAACGCCGTCCAATGTGGGGGCTGTTATAATTCCTACACATGCGCCTGATCAGCAAAGAAATAACCAACCAAGGATGGAAAGGCCAGTCAGACAATTCACCAAAATTAACATGACCCTATCCCAGGTATTGCCACATCAGTTAAGATCCAACCTAGTGACCTTGAAGCAAGCTCCAAAGAATCCTAATACAACATCTCCTCACTATCATCCTAATGCCTGATGTGCATACCACTCTGAGAGTCCCGGTCATGACACTAACAACTATTGGGCTTTAAAGAATAAAATACAAGACCTCATTGAAGCCAAAGAGATTGAATTCGATGCGCTCGAAAAGCCAAATGTCATTTCTGCCTCTATGCCCAAACATGGCCATAATACCAATGCCATTGAAGAAGAAATGTTTGTTACTTCAGTTGATGAACTTATGACCCCACTCTTGACTATTAAAGTGAACTTGTTGAATGCCAGTGTGTTCCCGGGCTGCAATGAACGCTGTCATTTCTGTTTTTCCTCACCAACAAGCTGTCCTTTGTTGAAAACAGGCGTTCAGTGCCTAATAGATAACAAAGAAATTTTGTTTGAAAAGACTTATGTTCCACCTATTCCTTTTAAAGATGTTTCTATCATTACCATTTCCGCCAATTCTTCCAGGGTCTCCACCAAAATACGCGTTAGAATTACATTAGTTCCAAAAGAAGCTCCTTTGATAATTACAATGCCTGGACCAGTCCCGTATTCGTCAGACAAAACCATACCATGGAATTATGGAGGGGATGTCTACTACCATGGTGTCAAGCAAGATTGGCCAGCCGCCGAAGATTCAAGTTCTGAGAAGGTTAACTCCGATATCAGTGATATTGCAGGGACTAGCAAGATTACCCGAAGAGGAAGGATATTCTCTCCAGAAATTGCTCCCCCAAAAACAATTTATGGACCCGTACTCATTCTTGTTGCTACTCCTCCAAAAGTTGTCCCCAGTCCTACAATCATCCCCACTAATACTCCAACTGACAAAGCTGTTACAATCCCTGTTATCATTCCTACTGACACTCCTGCTACCAAGTTAACCGAGACTCGAGGAAAATGTGTTATGGTTGAGTCTGTCAAGACGAAGACACAATCATTGGCTATCCCTGAGACCTCCTGGAAAGAGATGGAGGAAATTCTAAAAATCATAAAAATAAGCGATTACGATGTAGTTGAGAAACTGGGGAAAACTCCATCTAAAATTTCCATGCTGGATTTACTACTATGTTCCAAGGCGCATGCAAAAGCCTTGGTAAAATTCCTGAAAACTGCCCATGTACCCCAAGAGACATTTGCAGATCAGTTCCAAGACTGCGTAGCCAGCTTGACTGCAGATAATGGTCTAGGTTTTTTGGATGCTGATTTAAAACCAAGAGGAAGGAAGCATAATGAGGCATTGCATGTCTCAGTTGAATGTAGGGGCACAACCCTGGCTCATGTTTTGGTGGATACTGGCTCATCTCTGAATGTATTGCCTAAAAAAGCTCTTTATAGGCTTGACTGTGAGGGATTGACATTGAAGCCAAGAAACATAGTAGTAAGGGCTTTTGATGGCTCGAAAAGGATGGTGCATGGGGAAGTGGATATCCCCATAAAGGTTGGAACCCAAACGTTTGATTCAACTTTTTATGTAATGGATATATGCCCTTCATATTCCTGCTTGCTAGGCCGACCATGGATCCACAATGTTGGTGATGTTACTTATACTTTGAACCAAATGCTGAAGTATCCAATTTAAGGGAAGATTATCACCGTTCATGGAGAAGAAGAATATATGATCATTCATCTCAATTCCTTCAGATATGTGGAATTAGATGGTGAATTTATTGAAACTCCATTCCAACACTTTGAAGAAGTCCCGCAAGATGTGGCAGTGACCAAGGCTGTTCCCAAGATCACAAGGCCTCCACTCAGGATGTCATCTTTGAAGGATGAAAAGGTAGTGATATAAGAAGGTGGGTGCACTATCTGGGGGAAACTCCCAGATATCCCATACAAGTCCGACAAGTTTGGCCTGGGTTTCACTTCAAATGCTCAGAAGGTTGTACGCCACGCTCGTGCTGGAGGACCACCCCTAAAGATCAGAAACCGTGAAGTCAATGCGGTAGAGGATGATGAAGATGTTTGCAACCTGGAAGATTAGATCTTCCCAACTGTCAGTGGAGGGCTCAGCAATTGGGAGGCTAGAGATTTCGTCCCGATCACTTTTATCCCACAGTAATTTGTCTTTACATTTTGTTGGATCTACAATATTAAAATAATTCAAACTCTTAAAACCTTGTGTCTTACCCGAGGCACAATGGTCCATTTGTAAGGGTTATCATCTCATTTAGATATGACATCAATGAATCATGGACGTTTTGCATACAAACTTTGCGCTCATTGTTTTTCATTTTACATTGTTTCTTTCAAAAATAGCTATACCCTTACACACACTCACACTCACAATGCAGGTCTACATCCATTCAGGATCCCATGGATAACGGTTCTACTATGGCTTTTTGTGACTCTGAAAATCTAATCTACCAAGCCGAAGACGAAGGTGAGGAAGATTGTGAAGTACCAGGGGAACTTTCCAGATTACTACTGCAAGAAGAGAGAACCATTCAGCCTCACGAGGAACCCGTGGACATAATCAACCTGGGTATCGAAGAAGACAAAAAATAAGTCAAGGTGGGTGCCAATCGCGTCTGATTCAGTTGCTACACGAGTATGTTGAGGTATTTGCCTGGTCATATGAAGACATGCCGGGACTTGATGCAGATATTGTGGTACATCGTCCACCTACAAAAGAGGATTGTCCACCAGTAAAACAAAATGTTTGTCGAATGCGACCAGATATGTCAGAGAAGATTAAAGCAGCAGTCATGAAACAATTTAACGCTGGATTCTTGTCCGTCACCTCCTATCCGCAATGGGTTGCCAATGTTGTTCCCGTACCCAAGAAAGACGGAAAGGTACAAATGTGCATGGACTATAGAGATTTAATAGGGCAAGCCCTAAGGATGATTTCCCACTTCCCCACATTGACATCCTAGTTGACAATACGGCACAACACAAAGTGTTTTCTTTCATGGGAGGTTTCTCAGATTACAACCAAATCAAAATGGCGCCTGAGGACATTGAGAAAACAACATTTGTCACACAGTGGGGCACATTCAGCTACAAGGTGATGTCGTTCGGACTAAAGAATTTTGAGGCAACCTATCAGCGTGCCATGGTAGCTTTATTTCACGACATGATACATCACGAAATAGAGGTCTATATGGACGACATGATAGCTAGATCTCAAACAGAAGAAGAGCATCTTGATCATTTACAGAAACTGTTTGAGAGGCTAAAGAATTACAAGCTGAGGTTGAACCCAAATAAATGCACGTTTGGAGTGAGGTCTGGTAAACTGCTAGGCTTTATCGTCAGCAACAAGGGTATTGAAGTAGATCCTGCCAAGGTGAAATCGATACAAGAGATGCATACTCCTTATACTGAGAAGGAAGTCAGAGGATTCTTGGGACGTTTAAACTACATTGCCAGATTCATTTCTCACCTGACAGCTACTTGTGAGCCAATCTTCAAACTATTGAAGAAAGATCAAGTAGTCAAATGGAATGATGAATTCCATATGGCTTTCGACAATATCAAAGAATACCTGCAATAGCCTCCTATTTTAATGCCACCAGTCGAGGGAAGACCATTAATCATATATCTAACCGTTTTTGAAAATTCAATGGGGTGTGTGTTGGGGCAGCATGACGAGTCTGGCCAAAAAGAGCACGCTATTTATTACCTGAGCAAAAATTTTACCGACTGTGAAACAAGATATTCACTGCTCGAGAAAACTTGTTGCGCACTGGCATGGGTTGCTCGCCGGCTAAGACAGTATATGCTGACCCATACTACCTTGTTGATATCTAAAATATATCTGATAAAATATATCTTCGAGAAGCCTGCTCTCTCTAGGAGAATAGCAAGATGGAAGATGATCCTGACGGAATATGACATACAGTATACTACCCAGAAAGCAATAAAGGGAAATGTATTAGCTGATCACCTTGCTCACCAAGCTGTAGAAGACTACCAGTCCATGAAGTTCGAATTCCCAGATGAAGACATCATGATGGTAAACAACTGTGAAGACTTCAGGCCATATGAAGGACCTGAACAAGGATCCCGATGGATCCTGTGCTTTGATGGGGCATCCAACGCACTTGGCAATGGTATTGGTGTTATACTCATATCTCCTAAAGGATGTCATACTCCTTTTACGGCAAGACTTTGATTCAATTGTACAAACAACATGGCGGAATACGAAGCATGCATCTTTGGTCTCAAAGCTACCATAGACTTGGGGATCAAATCCTTGAATGTATTCGGAGATTCAGCGTTGGTTATTAGCCAGATCAAAGGGGAATGGGACACCAAACACCCTAACCTTATCCCTTATAAAGAACATGTTTTTACATTGCTCCCACATTTTGAGAAGATTACCTTCGAGCACTTCCCGCGAGAAGAAAATTAGCTAGCAGATGCACTAGCCACAATGTCATCTATGTTTAAACTTAAATGGGATAACGAGACTCCCCAGATCACCATTGAATGAATGGATGAACCAACACACTGTCACGAGATTAATACTGAAGAAGTAGTGGACCGGCCTTGGTTTCACGAAGTCAAGAAGTATCTCGAGTCTCAAGAGTATCCAGAAGGAGCTTCAGTTAATGATAAGAAGTTCTTAATGAGATTCTCTTCTAAATTCTTCCTTAGTAATGGCATTCTTTACAAACGCAACCATGAATCTGTGTTACTTCGATGCGTAGATAAGGTTAAAGCTGAAAGGATCATGGCTGAGTTACATGAAGGCACCTTTGGCACCCATTCCAGTGGGCATACGATGGAAAAGAAAATCCTACGGGAAGGCTATTACTGGTCTACCATGGAAGCAGATTGCTATCAACACTCTCGAACCTGCCAGAAGTGTCAGATTTATGCTGATAAAGTGCACGTACCTCCGGTTCCTCTAAATATCTTGACAGCTCCTTGGCCCTTTGCTATATGGGGAATAGATATGATTGGGGAAATCAATCCGACAACCTCCAATAGACACCGCTTCATCCTAGTGGCCATTGACTATTTTACAAAGTGGGTTTAGGAAGCCTCATTCGCTTCTGTTACCAAGAATGTTGTAGCCCGGTTCATTAAACAAAATCTCATCTGCCGGTATGGTATCCTGGAGAGGATCATCACCGACAATGGTACGAACCTGAACAATAATATGATCACCGCCTTGTGCGAGCAATTCAAGATCCAGCATCAAAATTCTTCCCCTTACCGACCAAAGATGAATGGTGTTGTCGAAGCTGCAAATAAGAACATTAAAAAGATCATACAGAAAATGATAGTCACATACAAAGACTGTCATGAGATGTTACCATTCGCTCTCCACGGGTATCATACTACAGCTTGCAAATCGATCGGGGCAACACCCTATTCTTTGGTATACGGCATGGTAGCTGTCTTGCCTATTGAGGTTCAGATCCCCTCTCTAAGAATTATGAAGGATGCAGGTCTAAATGAAGACGATTGGATCCATACTCGACTTGATCAACTGAACTTAATTGATGAGAAAAGACTTGCTGTTGTATGCAATGGTTAAATGTATCAAAAATGGATGATCAAGGCTTTCAACAAAAAGGTCAGACGTATCAGCAAGGCGATCCCAGGGGAAAATGGACTCCTACATACGAAGTACCATTTGTAATCAAAAGCATTTTCTCTGGTGGAGCAATGATCTTGACCATCGTGGATGGTGACGACCTACCGCACCCTGCGAACGCAAACATAGTCATAAGATACTACGCATAAGAGACCTACTAGGTTGACACACCTAGGAAAAACAAGGGCATCCCGGCGAACCAAAAAGGTTCGAGTAAAAATTAGGGATAAAACAAAACAAAAAATTGTACACCCGGCAAGTTAAAAACCCGAAAGGGCGACTTGGGCAAAAAAGGGTATCCCGGTGGACTGAAAACCCAAAAGGGCGGTCTAGGAAAAAGTTAGGGAATTAAAGCGTATGACTATGTTTCGTTGGATCACCTTACGGACACCTTGCAAACTCGACATTCCTGACCAATCCAATCATCTTCGGACAAGGCAACAAACAGACAAGATGCTCAGAGATACGAAGGCTATAGCAGAATGGGAATCCCATGGGATTATTACACATAGCTATCTTTTCTTTGTATTAAAATTTTTATTTTTACGACAGCATTCTCTTACTAGAATGTTTGTCTCACTGTACAAAAAATACTTACTCAAAGTCAATAAAAAGATATTCCTTTGAAAGTGCAAAACTATCTGTTTTTCTTTACTCTTGTGTTTTGTTTACAAAAACGTCCAATGGTTCATTGTTGAACATATGCATTTGAACATAATTACTGTTTACAAATAAACAAAATAAAAGACAATTATTGATGGTTTTAAGAGATAGGGAAATCTCTCTAAGTTATTTTCCATAAAAATCCCCCGCAGTGTATAGTTTAATCCCCAGTGGAACAAAGCTTCCAATTATATGTCCCCGGTAGAAATCACCCAATTTCCCCGGATTCCCCAAATAGATTTTTCAAGCAGTACATGGCATCTCCCTCACAATAGAGTTTATTTCTCTAAACGGAAATTCATCAACACTTCGACTTCAAGACATGAAGACTTACATGCCCTCAGCAACATTCAGGGATTAATTTTCCACAAATCCAACAAACAGTGCAATAGACTAGCTCACACACGCATACATGGCATCCTCATATCATAAACATTGATAAAACAAATGCATTATATCATACATTTCATACAACATGACTTTGCATTTTAGCTAACATTTTACCATTTTCAGAATAAGATTAACAGCTACAATTAACAATGTTCTGAGTTTGCAGATACAGTTTAGATACGCTCCAGACACGGATGCCATTCTGATACTTATTCAGATTCAACTCTCAGATACAATTCAGATACGCTCTAGACACGGATTCCATTCTGATACTCATTCAGATTCAACTCTCAGATATAGTTCAGATACGCTCTAGACACGGATGCCATTCTGATATTCATTCAGATTCAACTTTCAGATACAATTAAGATATGCTCCAGACACAGACTCCATTCTAATACTCATTCAAAATCATCTCCCATATGCAGTTCAGAAACGCTACAGACACGGACGCCATTCTGATACTCATTCTTTCAGCTTACAAATTACAATACAAATAATCACTTTTGGATGGAATCTTTAAGCCCATATCCTACAGCTTCCTATCACCTCTCAAAATGGCATCTTTAAGTCCATTCCCTCAACCATCACATCACCGAGTGCAAATTTCTGGGCACTCTAGTGTCCAATCATCTTCCACCTTTGAGTCACGAATGGCGAAACTCGCCAATCTAACTCTTCAGGCTTAAGAAGATTGAACAGGGGCAAATGTTGTACCCCAAAATTTTCCCTCTCACTTATCAATAATTTTCTCACAAGATCTCCTTGGACTCAAGATTGCATTAGGGTTTGGTCAGCTCAAGACACCTCCTTAGGCACTGATGACTAAAATTAGGGTTTAAGTTTGCACAAGGATTTTTGAACTATCAATGCTTCATATTAATTTCATGGATCATTATGGACCCCCAAGATTACTCATGTCAAGTTTCAAGCCTTGGATCACACTTTTGATCAGTCAATTGAACAGTTGGTCTAAAAATCAGCTGTATTGGGGAAAAAGTCAATCATGGCCAATTTATAGTTAAATATCATAATTTTTTATCCACATCAACATTTTAAACCCATATGTATCATTTTATCAAGTTTGTACCACAATTCCTCAAGAGATTTAATCTAATCCCCAAAAGGGCCAAATGGTTAAATTAGGGTTTTTACTGGGAAAGGGCAATTTCTGGTTTTTGACCTAGAAAATGGTCAATTGGTTTAAGGCATGATCTCAAGAGTCCATTTGCATCATTTTAACCTAATGACATGGTTTCAAACATTGCAAGTCTATTAGATTGACAGATAAATTTTGCAGTCAACTGATCAAAAGTCAATTGTATACTGAAAAGTCAAACTTTGACTTTTTGGTCAAATTCAAATGCCAAAGATCACAATTCATCAAAACATGTCAAAATATGAAACTTATTCATCAAGAAATCAAAAAGTCAAGATTTCATTTTTGAAAGTCAAAATTTCTAAACTTAGAAATTTTTCTAAGTGTTGAAAATTCATGTTTTTTCATAAATTTGAGCCAATTTTTCACCATGATACAAGATGATTCCAGAGAAACTCCCAACATGAAAGTTGTAGATCTCCATGAAATCTACAACTTTTCTTCACACAACTTCTTCCAAAAGTTCTTGGATATCAAGTTATAATTTCAAGAACATAGGATCATGAAACTAAACACTTAGTGAAATTTTGCCCTCATTTGGTCAGGATTTTGACTCAACTTCATGGCACTTTTTCATATAGTTCCAATGAGAATATTCAAAATAAATTCAAATATGGGTTGTAGATCACATTGTAAGCTTTCCAAAATGTCCAATAACTCCTTGAGATCATTCTTGAGTAGGGAGAATCGAAGAGATGAAGTTGGTGTTTTGTCACTTGAATTAGAAGGCATTTTGTGATGGACAAGAATCCAATTTCAAACCTATGCTGCACAATCTTGTTTTGCATGCTTCTAAACCTCAACATATCTCCATAATCAGAAGATTACACTTACTTTTGAGCTATTATCCAAGTGTTCCAAGCATTGTCCAAGCCAATTTGCCATTTTTGGAAGAAAGTTACCATTCCATTCTTGAAAAGTTACTTTAATCACAAAGTCAACTTGTCTTGAGCTTCTAACTTGTTCTTTCTGCACACACAACCCCTATAATCCAAAATCAAGGTGTCTAAGACCTGAAGAAGCTCAGGACATGCTTGTACAACATTTGTGATTTGTCATTTCACTTTTCTTCAAAAGCAAGTTATAGAGCCATAACCCTATAACTCAGAAGCCTGGAGTGATTTTATGCTCTAATCTTTTCCATACATATTAACAAGTTTATTGCAAGCTAAGGGACGATTCCAAGCATCCTAAAAACTCTCCCAAACACCCTTGCTGCACAAGACTGCTCAACTTGACAGTTTTGAGCCAAAAACTCTCCATCTCCATTTCCAATCGTGCGTTTTGATTCTTAATCATTCAAACACCTTACATACATCATACACAAATGATCCAAGCCCCTGTTTCAAGACTGTAACCTCTCCATCACTATTCACCATTTTCAAACATCAAGCTTGCAAGTTGACTTGAGTAGGGAGATTCAGGGACTTTCAAAGCAAAGTAAGAGTTGGAATACACTCAAGGAGGTCCAGGAAAGCTAAACAGGTTCTTAGGACACCTCAAAGTGTACTCAAACTCCATACGCGAATCCATCTGCAAGAGATAAGTTTTCTAACTTCAATATCTTGATACAAGAATCCTCTGTGCATACATTCTAAAGTAAAAATGTAGATATCATTGCTCTAAAGGTAACCATGTCCATAGTTTTCATTTATATTGACAGTGTGTAGAGAATTTTAGATTTGAACTTTCTGAAAATATTAGGTTTCAATTTAGGGCCAGCAAAATTAATATTCATCTTTGACTTTTAGCTTACATAAGTTATATGGTTGGATTCGTGAGGAAAAATAGCACAACTTTCATGTTTGCATTTTCCATTTTTGTTGAGAAACGAATGAGATACAGGTGGTTCGGCTGGCTGAAGGTTGAAGACGAAGTACAAGTCATGGAGACGTTTTACCTTATGTATTTATTCTTTCATTTAAGTTAACGGATGTACAACCACCTAAGTGGTAAGGCAGCGCGTATTATTGGTAGAGGTCATGAGTTCGAACCTCAGCGTTGCCTTTTTGCAATTTTTTTACATTTTTTGTCTTTTTTTTGTTCCTTCCAGCGCATGGGCCTTCCACCTTCTGGGCCTGATTTTTTTTCTAACCTCCCCCCTGTTTCATATTTGCACCCTGGTCCAATTTTATTTTATTTCTTCATTTTTTTTTATATTTTCTAAATACTAAAAAATGATTAAAAAAATACAAAAAAATGATATTTTATATTTTGACTTATTTTATTTTATTTTTTCCATAAATAAAAATATTTTTCATTCTTCATACTTTATTTATTTATTAAAGTAAATCATATAAACTTAATTAATATTGTATTATTTATTTATTTTTCTTCACACCATTTAAAATATATTATTTTAATACCCAAAAGACTAAAAATAGTTTATAATGCTATAAATATTTTCAAAATAAAAAAAGCCAAAAAATAATACTTTTCTAAAACTTATTTTCTTTTGATTAATAGAATTAGGGTTTTCACCTAAAATATTTTCTCAACAATTTCAAACTTAATAAATTATTTTCTTTATTTTATTAGGTTAAGGTAAAATTCCTTTTTCATAAAACATCAAACAAAATATCCATTTTTCTTCACATTTATCTTCTTATATATTTAATTCATCTTGTGCATTATTTATTTCAATTCTTGTATAAATTCGATTTGGTTGTAATAGACTAATCAGGGTTTGATTTCTTATAATCCCCATTTATAATTTGTAAACCCCCTCCCACAAATTTTGTAATAGCATAGTAATTTTAAAATTCCGCAATTTATTGCTTTATATATAATTGCTAGTAATTAGGGTTTGTATGGAAAGACTAAAATCAACAAGTAGAAAAATCCTAATTCAAGACAAAAACAAGCATGAAAATGATACACTTGCACACAAGCACCCCTAGGGTAAAATCCACTTGGTTGCCTTATAAATGGCCATATTACGCATGTGAGATATCTTAGAAAAAACAAGCAAATACAAGATCATAGTCCCTCGATGATGCTATCTAAGCTGCCTTACAAATGATCTTAGTCCCTCAAAAAGAATGCTAAGATATCTTGAAACATTGCTAATTATGGTTATACGATGACCCACGCCCGTCCCGTTTACATCCAAAGATAGGGTTGCTTACCAAATCAATGGTAAGACAACAATGTCAAAGGAAAAGAAATGAACAAGAAAGACATTTAAGTAGGTATATTGCTCCTAATTACTTGCTCCATTTGAAAACAAACATCCTTTCTATTTTCAAAACAATCACATACACTTTCAAACATCTTACAAAATTGAAAACATTTTCAAAAGATCAAACATCTTTGTATACATTATTACGAACGAGAACCATTACAAAGATTGCCTAAACAATGGCCTCTTTACAAAATACTTTCAAAAACCACACAAAGCACAATTTCAAACAAAAATCAAGTGATCTAGAAAGTAACTAAGAGCCCATGGAAAACCATGGTTGAAAAGGATGCTAATACCTTCCCTTTTCATAATCTACCCCCCGAACTCAAGAAATAATCTCAAAGGTCTTTCTTGTGCTTTTTCACCTTTCCTTTTTGGATAAAAGAAAAGTCGGGTGGCGACTCTTGCTAACCGCAACATTTGCGATCAAACACAAAAACCTCAAGTCAGTTCTCCCACCGTATCACACGTAGGACTTTATATTTCCGCAATTTATCGCTTTTAAAATATAATGCTAGTAATTAGGGCGTGTATGGAAAGATATGAAATTAACAAATAGATAACCCTAATCAAGACTAAAATGCATGCAATCAAACACACTTGCAAAATAACACCCTTAGGGTAATCTCACTTCGTTTCCTATCGGAAAAATAGTCATGTCCCTCGAACATGGGCGCTTTAGCAAAATACCCTCGATAAAAGATCGCAGTCCCTCGACGACCCTCGATGTTGCCTTTGGTAAACGATCTAGTCCCTAAATGACATTGCTAAAACGTCCATGGGTTGCCTTCTTTGACTATACAAAAACGTCCCGCGCCCATCCCTTCACATCCAACGATGGGGCTTCTTACCAAAATCAATGGTAAGATAGCAATATTTAAAGGAGGAAGAAAATAACATTTAAGAACTTTTGAGTAGGTAGATTCGCTCCTAGTTGCTCGCTTGCTCACAACAAAAACATTTTTATACACTCACACTCCCATTTTGAAACATTTTTCCAAACAAACATTTTGTACGCGTTATTATAGAGACAAGAACCATTACAAAGACATTTTCAAAATACCTTCAAAACCCACACCACAAGAACATTCAAAAAAAATAAAGTGATCTAGCAAGAAACTAAGATCCCATGGAAAACCATGGATGAAAAGGGTGCTAATACATTCCCTTTTTATAATCTACCCCCTAAACTTAAGAAATAATCTTGAAAGGTCTTTCCTGTGATTTTTTACCTTTCCTTTTGGATAAAAGAAAAGTCGGTGGAGACTCTTGCTAATTGCAACATTTGCGATTAAACGCAAAACAAAAGTCAGTTTTCCCACCGTATCACAAGAGTCAACCTTCTCAGAACTTGAATCTTCGGCAGCTGGCTAATCTTCCTTGATACCGTGGTAGTAGACATCCCCTCCATAATTCCATGGTACGGTTTTGTCTGACGAATACAGGATTGGTCCAAGCATTGTAATTATCAAAGGAGCTACTTTAGGAACTGATGTAATTCTAAGGGGTCTTTTGGTGGAGCCCCTGGAAGAATTGTCGGAAATGGTCACGATGGAAACATTGTTATAAGAAATAGTCGGAATTGAAGCCTTCTCGAACAAAATTTCCTTATTATCTATTAGGCATTGAATGCCTACCTTCAGCAAAGGACAGCTGGTTGGTAAGGACAAACAGAAATGACAGCTTTCATCACATCTTGGGAATACATCGGAATTTAACAAGTTCTTTTTTATAGTCAGGAGTGAGGTCACAAGTTCATCAACTGAAGTAACAAACATATCTTCCTCAATGGCGTTGGTATTATGGTCATGTTTGGGCATAGGGGCAGAAATGACATTGGGCTTTTCTGGCGCATCGAATTTAATCTCTTTGGCTTCAAGAAGATCTTTTACTTTGTTCTTTAGCACCTAATAGTTGTTAGTGTCATGTCCGGGACTCTCAGAGTGGTATGCACAACGGGAATTAGGATGATAGTGAGGAGAGGTTGTGTTAGGGTTCTTTGGAGCTTCTTTCAAAGTCACTAGATTGGACCTTAACAAATGTGGTAATACTTGAGATAGGGTCATGTTAATTCTGGTGAATTTTCTGACTGGTCTTTCCATTCTTGACTTGTTGCTTCTTTGTTGAGCTGGCTCTGTTTTAGGAATCATGACAGCCCCCACCATTGGACGGTGTTCAGCCCTATCTTGATTTCTCTAAGGATAAAAAGCAACCACTTCCTTCTTTCCGATGAATGGTTTCCTTACAGCAGCAGAGGATGCGTCTTTTTAAATCTTCCTATTCTTTATCCCGACTTCCACCCTTTCTCCAGTCAATATCAATTCGGTAAAACCTGCCGATGAACTCCCAATTAAGTGGTTGAAGAAAGGACAGGACAAGGTGCCCAAGAACATGTCTACTAATTCTATTTCAGATAGGGAAGGATGGACACTTCCTGCTAGGTCCCTCCATTTTTGCACATAGTCTTTAAAGCCTTCACTTGAAACCATGGCCTTACTCTGGAGTTGAGTACGGGTGGGTGCAAGATCAGCGTTGTATTGGTATTGTTTGTAAAAGGCAGCGGCCAGATCTACCCAGTTATGAACATTGGCTCTTTCTAACTGATAAAACCAATCAAGTTGAGTTCCAGAAAGACTGTCTGGAAAGAAGTGTACCCATTGATCCTTTTCAGTGGTATGAGGTTGGATTTTCCTCACATAAGACCGGAGATGCATTTTGGGACATGAAACTCCGCCATATTTGGCGAACACCGATGCTTTGAATTTAAGAGGGATGACAATCCCCGATACTAATCTCAACTCCTCAAAGTCCAATCCAGGAACTTTTTGGATTTCCATTGCACTTAACCGTTCTTCTAGATGCTTATACTTGTCATTAGCTGAAGGGTATTATTGTTTGGAATAATCTTCTTCTTCTTCTTCCTCTTCTAACTCTGACTGGACAACTATTTCTTTGCCTTTCCCATCTTGATTGTATTTGTCACCGGATGTCTTTGCAAAGTCTAAGGCCCTTCTTGTTTGCCCTTGGAATCTTCTTCCCATGTTCAAAACTCCGGTTATTTACTTTGTCTTCTTTTTCTTCTCCTCAACCAGCAAGGTCTTCATTCTTGTCCTTTGGCTAGAGTTAAGAACATCTGGTTAAACTGGGAATTTTGAGCTTGGAGGTCCTTCAGCGTTTGCTCGAGATCCATCTTACTGAAATAAACAGTAGAAAGATGAGGAGACTTGTTGCAAGAAACCTGCTTATGTTATGATGAATGGTAAATGCGTATGCAATGATTTCAAGGATTTTAAAGATTCAAATTTGTTTTAGACAAAAAGGAAACACATGTTATATTAATAAATTAAATCTTGAGTACATTAATGCTTCTTTGGGCAAAATAATACAAAAAACTCTAAGATAAAAAGGTTGTACGCATCCTCTTTGGTGCAATGTAGGAATTCAGAGTCTGCTCTTCATGAAGTTGCTTAGTGAGTTCCAAAACCTTTTTCTCGCTAGCGTAGAATTGGGCTTCGAAAGTATCTCTCTCCCCATTGAGTTGTATCCAATGTCTTTGTAAGTCTTCAAGAGGGGTGGGCATGTCAGGATGTAGGATAGTGTATGGCACATCTCCTTCCATAACGGGCTCAATGATTACCGGGAGAATGGAAGGATAAGGCATCATAAGACTCTGAGCACGAGTTCGTACCCATTTGAGGTAAGGATCACGGGGGATGGAATTCTTATACCCCAGCGTCTTTCTCTCTACCTTTTTCAACATCATCCAAGCTCGGATAAATCTCTGGCGAAAACATTGATCGTCGTTCTCGTAGTCAAATACCAAACCTTGAATCAGCATCTCATGCGGGCCATCCCTTCGGGCGTAACCAAATTGTCTTAAGGCTAAGCAGGGGTTGTAGGTGATGCCTCCCCTAATGCCAAGCAAGGGGACATTTGTAAATTCTCCATAACGGCTGACAATAGTAACATTCTCTAGGGATCGGGAACACCAATGAATGTCTTAATGCTTGAGCATCATCAACCTTTATGACCACCTTAAACCTTTCTCGTTCTTCAATACAGATTGGGGAAGATGCGAAATAAACTATCTTGCCAAGAGAGGAGTGTGATACGGTGGGAGAACTGACTTGAAGGTTTTGCATTTGATTGCAAATGTTACGGTTAGCAAGAGTCTCCACCTACTTTTCTTTTATCCAAGAGGAAAGATGAAAAAGCACAGGAAATACCTTTGAGATTATTTCTTGAGTTTGGGGGGTAAATTATGAAAAGGGAAGGTATTAGCACCCTTTTCATCCATGGTTTTCCATGGGTTCTTAGTTACTTTCAAGATCCGTTGCTTTTGTTTGAAATTGTGCTTTGTGTGTTTTTGAAAGTATTTTGTAAAGAGGCCATTGTTTAGGCAATCTTTATAATGATTCTCGTTCGTAAGAATGTATACAAAGATGTTGATCTTTTGAAAATGTTTTCAAGTTGAAAGATGTTTTTTTTAAAGCGTAGGTATTTGTTTTGAAAATAGAAAGGATGTTTTGTTTGAAATTAAGAAAGTAATTAGGAGCATTCTACCTACTCAAAAGTCTTTCTTGTTCATTTTCTTTTCCTTCGACATTGTTGTCTTACCATTGATTTGGTAAACACCCCTATCTTTGGATGTAAACAGGACGGGCATGGGTCATCGTATAACCATGATTAGCAATGTTGCATGGTATATTAGCATTATTTTTATGGACTAAGATCATGTGAAAGGAAACATAGATAGCGTCATCGAGGGACTATGATCTTGTATTTGCTTGTTTTTGCTAAGATACCTCACATGCGTAATATGGCCATTTTGTATAAGGCAACCAAGTGGAATAACCCTAGAGGTGTTTGTGTGCAAATGTATTGTTTTCATTCTTGATTTTGTCATGAATTAGGGTTTTCTAAGTATTGGTTTTAGTCTTTCCATACAAACCCTAATTACTAGCATTTGTATATAAAAGCGATAAATTGCGGAATTTAAAGTTACTACGCTATTACAACATTTGTGGGAGGGGGTGTACAAATTGAATGGGGATTTCAAGAATGTAAACCTAGTTAGTCTATTACAACCATATTTAATTGGTATTAATGTATAAGGATTGAAATGAATACAATGTACAAAAATGAATAAATGTATAAAATTGCAAAATGTGAAGTAAATGGGTATTTGTTTGGATTTGTTAGAGAAAAGGGATTTTGACTTAATATAATTAATTAAAGAAAAAAATTAATTAAACTTAAAAGTAAACCTAATTCACTAAGAAAAGAAATTAATAAAACCCTAATTCATTAATTGATTAAAAAAAATAAGTTTAGAAAAAATATTTTATTTGGTATTTTTGTCTTGAAAATATTTATAGTTTTTATAAAATATTTTTGGCCTTTTTTTAATATTAAAATAAATATATTTTAATAGGTATAAAATAAAAAATAAATACAAACCTAGTTTTAATTAAATTTACAAGATGATTTGTAAAATTAAATAAAGTATGATTAATAAAATAATTTTTTGTATGAGAAAAATAAAATAAACTAAGTCAAAGTATAAATCTATTATTTTTGTATTTTTCATGATTTTTTAGTATTAGGAAAAATATTTAAGAAAATAAATGAAATAAAATTAAGAAAATAAAATAAACTGGGCCAGGGGCGCAAACAGCCTACAAGGGGGTTAGTAAGCAAAAACAAAAAACACCAAGAGCCCAACAAGGCCCAGCGCTTGCCAAAAAAAACAAAATCAGAAAGCAAAAATGTGAAAAATGAAAAGGGTACCACTGGGGTTCGAACCCAGGTCCCAAAGGTTACAGGCGCGCGCTTCTACCACTGGAGTGGCTATACATCCGTTAACATAAGCAAAACAATAAGTATATGATACAAAACGCGCCCTGACTACTTCATCTTCAACCTCCAGCTAGACCAACTGTAACTTGCTCATTTCACATCAAAAATGAAAACTGTAAACATGAAACTTGTAGAAAATTTCCTCATGGTTCCAGAAATGTAAAGCATTAAAACTATAGATCAAAGATAAGCATGACTTTTAATGGCCCTAATCTGAACCCTAAAAATCTCAGAAATTCCAGTCTCAAAATTCTCTAAGCTCAAGCAAAATTAAAGGAAACTATGAACATGGTTAGCTTTAGGGCAATGATATCTACATGTTTTGTTCATAAATAAATCATTGATGATGCTTGTATGAAGAGTTCATAGTTAAAAAAACTTAACTCAAAACTGGAAATCGTGTTTTGAGTTTGAGCTTGTTTCAAGTGATGGTGATGATCAGGTTAGCTTCCATGAGGTCCCAGGAAGCTAATGCAATGATTAGCTTGAGCAATGGATGGCTGAAATGGTCTAGAGAAGTCAATGTGCAGAGCTCTGTTTTTGAAAATGGAGGATGGTGTTAATGGTGTTACAGTTCTGTAGCAGGGTGTGGGATCAGTTCTATATGATGTTTAGAAGCTTTAGAAACCAAAAGGCCAAGAAACGCACAAGTAGATTACGAGTTTCAAGTTTTTGGTCAGTTTGTGTGAAAATGAAAGTATGAGATATGTTTCTGAGTTCTAGGTGTTTTCAGGGCATGATCCTTCGTGTCTTTTTGGCCAATGGTTTGTGTATGTATAAATAAAAGTGTTTGATAGCTTTGGACAATCAGAAGTACAAGTTTTTAGCTTTTGGCTAGGTTACTTGATTTTGAAGAAAAGTGGACAACAAGTTTCAAGAGGAGGTACAAGCATGGGTTGGATGATTGTAAGTGTCTAAACCATTTCTCATGAGTTATAGGACATGTTTTATCAGAAGAGAACAAGTGCAAGGCTCAAGAACCAGTTTTGTACAAAAAGTCACTTTATCAAAATGGCAATGTAACCTTTCTTCCAAAAATGGACATAAAGCATGTCCATGCATTGAATGCTTGAAGTGAGACCTCTAACAGCTGTGTAAACCATTAATTATGGAGTGCCTAACAAGTTTGAGGCCTGCAAAGTAGTGTTTATGCAGCATAGTTTGAATTATGAAATTGGTTCATCACAAAATGCCTTGTAAATCAAGTGAGAAAACCCTAACTTCATCTCTTTGATTCTACCTACTCAAGAATGATCTCAAGGAGTTCTTGGACATTTTGGAAAGCTTACAATGTGCTCTACAACCAATCTTTAAATTTCTTTTGAATATTCCCCTTGGAACTATATGAAAAAGTTCCATGAAGTTTGGTCAAAATCCTGACCCAATTAGGGCAAAATTTCACTAAGTGTTTTATTTCATGACCACATGTTCATAAAATTATAACTTGAGATCCAAGCACTTTTAGAAGGAGTTGTGTAAAGAAAAGTTGTATATTTCATGGATATCTACAACTTTCATGTTGTAAGTTTCTCTTGAATCATCTTGCATCATGGTGAAATTGTTTCTCAAAATTATGAAAATATAAGAAATTTCCAACACTTAGAAAAATTTCTAAGTTGAAATTTTGACTTTTTAAAATGAAATCTTGACTTTTTGATTTCTTGATGAATAAGTTTCATATTTTGACATGTTTTTATGAATTGTGATCTTTGGAATTTGATTTTTGACCAAAAAGTCAAAGTTTGACTTTTCATTATACATTTGACTTTTGATCAGTTGACTGAAAAATTCATATGTCAATCCAATGGACTCGCAATGTTTTAAACCATGGAATTAGGTCAAAATGATGCAATTGGACTCTTGAGATCATGCCTTAAACCAATTGATCACTTGCTAGGTCAAAAATAAAAAATTTCCCTTTCCCAATCAAAACCCTAATTTTGACCATTTTGCCCTTTTGGAGATTTAATCAAATTTCTTGAGGAGTTGTGGTCCAAACTTGATCAAATGATACATATGAGTTTAAAATGTTGATATGGATCAAAAATTCTGAAGTTTGACTATAAATTAGCCATGGTTGACTTTTCCCCCAATATAGTTGATTTTTTAGGTCAACTGCTCAATTGACTGAGCAAAAGTGTGATCCAAGGTTTGAAACTTGACATGAGTGATCTTGGGGGTCCATAATGATCCATGAAAGTCATATGGGGAATTTTAAGTTCAAAAATCCTTGTGAAAACTCAAACCCTAATTTTGGTCATCAGTGCTTAAGGAGGTGTCTTGGGCTGATCAACCCTAATGCAGTCTTGAGTCAAAGGAGATCTTGTGAGCAAATTCTTGATAAATGAGAGGGTAAATTTTGGGGTACAACAAGGACTAAAACACATAAGGACACATCTTTTCCTCATAGTTCGAGTGTGAAAAGAATATAGAATATCCCCTAGCAAAGTAGGCACCAGATTATGAAACATGAAGATCTTGACGGCGTTCACATCTATGAGTTGGTCAGGATTGGGGAAAAAACCATTCCATAGATGAGGAGAGACACAATTTCCTCAAAGGCTTGCAAATCCAAAGAGTTGCAACAGTTTCGGGATTTCTCAAATAATAACTTTGCTAGGAAGCCTTTGACACCACTCCTTGTTTCCCAATTAGTTGTGACATCAGATGACTGCAAGTGTAGAGCTTGAGAAATCTCTTCTGGCTTTGGGTCTCTTTCCGTACCATTGAAAGGTAGTTGATTGAGAATGGGAATCTTCAAGAGTTTGGAGAATTCTTCCAAAGTTGGCACAAGTTGATAATCGGGAAATGTGAAGCAATGGTGTAAAGGATCAAAGAATTGAAAGAGCACCTTCATCATGTCTTCGTCAGTGTTGGAAGTGACCAAGTTGAGTAGGCGACCATGTCTCTCGGTGAATGGAGAGTTTTCTGGAATCCTTGAAGCTAGCTCCTTAAGTTGTGGAGGGATCCTTACAAGATTGACTTGAATGGTTTTCCTGCGAATAGAATCCATGTCCTACAAAACAGAACAAAGATAAATCCCAAGATCCTTGAAATGGTTAGTGAATGAATATGATGTTATGATGTTCATGATTTTATGTACAAGTAAATAATATAAACAAAGCAAACAAGTCCTTAGGTTCAGGCTTGCATGGAGTCTCATAGGTAAGTACCCTCTTGAAGTTTAGTTGGCTCAAACCTGTCCTAGTAATAGTAATCGGGTTCTAAGGAGCTCAATATCACTGGTTTGTTTCTTTGAGCATTGTATCAGCACAAGCCTCTTTAATGGCGACCGAAATATATCAAAAAACCAAACCTCAATGAGTGTAGTATAGAGTATCTACCAACTTCGGATTGTACCAAAGTTGGTCATCTCACTACGTCCTAATGGCCAAGTTGGTCAAGTAAAGGTTATAAAAGTTCATTAGTGCTTCATGACATCACTCAGCGGCCCCGTATTCCCCTTGATTAACTCAAAGGCTACTGGTACCCACAAATATGTCGCACTAACGTATCTATTGCTTAGACCATGTTGGTATACTCCGCACAGTTTCCACAACGTATTGCTACTTACCTATAAGGTATCCCAAATCCGTGTAGAGGATCAAACCCAAACAAAGAACCATAATGTAAACCATACAAGTCAAACAATGAAGGCAAGTAAATGTGATCTAACCCTAAGGTAACCCCACTTTTAGAATAACTCCCCAGCAGAGTCGCTAGTTTTGTGATATGGTGGGAGAACTGACTTGAGGGTTTTGTGTTTGATTACAAATGTTGCGGTTAGCAAGAGTCGCCATCGGATTTTCTTTTATACAAAAGGAAAGGTGAAAAAGCACAGGAAAGACCTTTGAGATTATTTCTTGAGTTCGGGGGTAGATTATGAAAAGGGAAGCTATTAGCACCCTTTTCATCCATGGTTTTCCATGGACTCTTAGTTACTTGCTAGACCACTTGCTTTGAAATTGTGCTTTGTGTAGTTTTGTTGAAAGTATTTTGTAAAGAGGACATTGTTTAGGAAATCTTTGAAATGATTCTTATTTGTAAGAATGTATACAAAGATGTTTGATCTTTTGAAAATGTTTTCAAGTTTGTAAGATGTTTTGAAAGTGTAGGTGTTTATTTTTAAAAATAGCAAGGATATTTTGTTTGAAATTGAGCAAGTAATTAGGAGCATTATGCCTACTCAAAAGTCTTTCTTGTTTATTTTCTTTACCTTTGATATTGTTATCTTACCATTGATTTGGTAAGTAACCCTATCTTTAGATGTAAACGGGACGGGGGTGGGTCATCGTATAACCATGATTAGCAATGTCGCAAGGTATCTTAGCATTTTCTTTAAGGGACTAAGAACATTTGAAAGGCAACTTAGATAGCGTCATCGAGGGACTATGATCTTGTATTTGTTTGTTTTTTTGCTAAGATACCTTATATGCGTAATATGGCCATTTTGTAAAGGCAACCAAGTGGAACTACCCTAGGGGGTGCTTGTGTGCAAGTGTATTGTTTTCATGCTTGATTTTATCTTGAATTAGGGTTTTCTAAGTATTGGTTTTAGTCTTTCCATACAAACCCTAATTACTAACATGTTATAGATAAAGCGATAAATTGCGGAATTAAAAGTTACTACGCTATTACAACACTTGTGGGAGGGGGGGTGTACAAATTGTAAATGGGGATTGCAAGAATACAAACCTTAATCTATTACAACCAAATTGAATTGGATATAAATGTACAAGGAATTGAATGAATACAATGTACAAAAATAATAAATATGCAAAAATGTAAGTGTGAAGAAAACGGATATTTGTTTGGATTTTTTTTAGTGAAAAGTGAATTTGTTTTAACCTAATTAATTAAAAGAAAATAATTAATTAAACCTAAATTTGTTAAGAAAAGATTTTGAATAAAAACCCTAAATTTATTAATTGATTAAAAGAAAATAAGTTTGTAAGAAAAGTATTTTTTTTTTTTGGTATTTTTGTCTTGAAAATAATTTATAGTATTATAAAATATTTTTGGCTTTTTTTATATCAAAATAATATATTTTAAATGGTGTAAAAGAAAAATAAGTAAAAACCTAGTTTTAATTAAATTTACAAGATATTTAGTTAAATGAATAAAGTATTTATTAAATAAAAATAATTTTTATGAGATAAAATAAATAAACTATGTCAAACTGAAAATCTAATATTGTTGTATTTTTTATGATTTTTTAATATTAGGAAAAATATTTAAGAAAACAAATAAATATAAATATATATATATATATATATATATATATATATATATATATATATATATATATATATATATATATATATATATATATATATATATATATATATATATATATATATATATATATATATATATATATATATATATATATATATATATATATATATATATATATATATATATATATATATATATATATATATAAGAAAAGAAAAAAAGAAAAAAAATCTGGGCCAGGGGTGCTGATAGCGTGCAAGGGGTTAGAAAGCAAAAAATAAATAAAAAAACAACAAAAGCCCAATGAGGCCCAAACGCTTGCAAAAAAGTCAGAATGATGGAAAAAATATGAAAAAAAACAAAAGGGTATCACTGGGGCTCGAACCCAGGTCCTAAAAGTTACAGGCGTGCGCTTCTACCACTGGGGTGGCTATACATCCGTTAACATAATCAAAACAATAAATATATGATGTAAAACGCGCCTTGAGTTAAACTTCATCTTCAACCTCCAGCCAGACCTACTGTAACTTGTTCATTTCTCAACAAAAATGAAAACCGTAAACATGAAACTTGTAGCAAATTTCCTCACGGTTTCAGAAATGTAAAGCATTAAAACTACAGATAAAAAATAAGCATGAATTTCATTGGCCCTAAACTAAACCCTAAAAATCTCAGAATTTTCAATCTTAAAATTCTCTAAGCTCAAGCAAAATTAATGGAAACTATGGACATGGTTAGCTTTAGGGCAATGATATATACATGTTTTGTTCACAAATAAATAATTGATGATGCATGTATGAGAAGTTCCAAAGTTAGAAAACTTACCTTGCAATGGGGTATCAGGTTTGAAGTTTGAGTAGCTTTCAAGGAGTTCCAGTGGTTGGGTTAGCTTCCTCAAGTTCCCAGGAAACTAATGGAATGCTTAGCTTGAGCTGAAATGGCCTGAGAAGTTCTGGAGAAGTCCAAGTGCAAAGCTCTATTTTTGAAAATGGAGGATGGTGTTAATGGTGTTACAGTTCTGTAACAGGGTGTGGGATCAGTTCTAAATGATGTTTAGAAGCTTTAGGAAACAAAAGGCATGAAAACACATGAGGAAGTTATGAGTTTCAAGTTTTTGGTCAATTTATGTGAAAATGGAGGTATGGAATATGATTTTGAGTTCTAGCTCTTTTCAGGGCATGAGCATTCGTCTCTTTGTGGCCAATGGTTTGTGTATGTATAAACAAAAGTGTTGGAGATCTTTGGACAATCAGAAGTACAAGTTTTTTAGCTTTTGGCTAGGTTACTTGATTTTGAAGAAAAGAGGGAAACCAAGTTTCAATGTGTAGTACAAGCATGGGCTGAGTGATTGTAAGTGTCTAAACCATTTCTCATGAGTTATAGGACTTGTGTGATCAGAAGAGAACAAGTGTAAGGCTCAAGAATAAGTTTTATGCAAAAAAGAACTTTATCAAAATGGCAATGTAACCTTTCTTCCAAAAATGGATATAAAGCATGTCCTATGCATTGAATGCTTGAAATGAGACCTCGAACAGTTGTGCAAGCCATTAATTATGGAGTTCCTAACAAGTTTGAGGCCTGAAAAGTAGAGTTTATGCAGCATAGTTTGAATTTTGAATTTGGTTCATCACAAAATGACTTGTAATTCAAGTGATAAAACCCTAACTTCATCTCTTCGATTCTCCCTACTCAAGAATGATATCAAGGAGTTCTTGGATATTTTGGAAAGCTTGAAATGTGCTATAAAACCCATCTTTAAATTTATTTTGAAGATTACCCTTGGTACTATATGAAAAAGTGCCATGAAGTTGGGTCAAAATCCTAACCAAATTAGGGCAAAATTTCACTAAATGTTTTGTTTCATGACCACATGTTCTTAAAATTATAACTTGATATACAAGCACTTTTGGAAGAAGTTGTGTGAAGAAAATTTTTATATTTCTTAGAGATCTACAACTTTCATGTTGGAAGTTTCTCTTGAATCAGCTTGCATCATGGTGAAAATTTTGCTCAAAATTATGAAAAAATAAGAAATTTCAAACACTTAGAAAAATTTCTAAGTTTAGATATTTTGACTTTTCAAAATGAAATTTTGACTTTTTGATTTCTTTATGAATAAATTTAATATTTTTACATGTTTTGATGAATTGTGATCTTTGGCATTTGAATTTGACCAAAAAGTCAAAGTTTGACTTTTCAGTATACAGTTGACTTCTGATTAGTTGACTGAAAAATTCATCTGTCAATCCAATGGACTTGCAATTTTTTGAACCATGTTATTAGGTCAAAATGATGCAATTGTACTCTTGAGATCATGCCTTAAACCAATTTATCATTTGCTAGGTCAAAAATCAGAAAATGCCATTTCCCAGTCAAAACCCTAATTTTGACCATTTTGCCCTTTTAGAGATTTGATCAAATTTATTGGGGAATTATGGTCCAAACTTGATCAAATGATACATATGAGTTTAAAATGTTGATGTGGACAAAAAATTATGTATTTTGGCTGTAAATTGGCCATAGTTGACTTTTTCCCCAATACAACTGATTTTTAGGTTAACTGCTCAATTGTCTGGGCAAAAATGTGATCCAAAGCTTGAAACTTGACATGAGTAATATTGGGAGTCCATGATGATCCATGAAAGTCATGTGGGGAATTGGAAGTTCAAATATACTTGTGAAATCTCAAACCCTAATTTTGGTCATTAGTGTTTAAGGAGGTGTCTTGAGCAGATCAAACCCTAGTGCAATCTTGAACCCAAAGGAGATCTTGTGAGCAAATTATTGGTAAATGAGAGGGAAAATTTTTGGGTACAAAACTCCTCCAAAAGCTATTCCCAGTCCTGCAATCATCTCTGCTGATACTCCTGTCGACAAAACTGTTGCAGTCCATATTATCACCCCTACTGACATTCCTACTGCCGAGTCAACCGAGACTCGAGGCAAAGGTATTCTGGTTGAGGTTGTCCGGATGAAGGAATAATCAGTAGCTATCCCTGAGACCTCCCGAAAAGAGATGGAGGAAATTCTAAAGATTATAAAAAGAAGCGACTACAACATAGTCGAACAACTAGGGCAAACTCCATCAAATATTTCCATGCTGGCTTTATTATTATGTTCTGAGGCTCATGAAAAGGCCTTGGTAAAATTCATTAAAACTGACCATGTACCCTAAGAAACATTTTCCGTTCAGTTCCAAGACTGCGTAGCCATCTTGACTGCAGATAATGGTTTAGGTTTTTCGGATGTTGATTTAACGCCAAGGGGGAGGAAGCATAACGAGGCATTGCATGTCTCAGTCGAATGAAGGGGAACAACTTTGGCACATGTCTTGGTTGATACTGGTTCGTCTCTAAATATGTTGCCTAAAAAGGCTCTTGATAGGCTTGACTGTGAAGGATTGACCTTGAAACCTAGCAACCCAGTAGTAAGGGCCTTTGATGGCTCAAAAAGGATGGTGCATGGGGAAGTGGACATCCCCATAAAAGTTGGAACCCAAAAATTTGATTCAACATTTTATGTAATGGATATTCGCGCTTCATATTCCTGCTTATTAGGTCGACCGTAGATTCACAATATTGGTGTCGTTACCTCTACGTTGCATCAAATGCTGAAATATCCAATTCAGGGGAAAATCATCATTGTTCATGGAGAAGAAGAGTATATGGTCAGTCATCTAAACTCCTTCAGATATGTGGAATTAGATGGTGAATTTATTGAAACTCCATTCCAGCACTTTGAAGAAGTCCCGTAAACTGTGGCAGTAACCAAGGTTGTGTCTTAAGTCCCAAAGATTACAAGGCCTCCGCTCAAGATGTCGTCTTTAAAAGATGCCAAGGCAGTGATAGAAGAAGGTGGGTGCACTATTTGGGGCCAACTCCCAGATATCTTATACAAATCTGACAAATTTGGTTTGGGTTTCACTTCAGGAGCCCAGAAAGCTGTATGATGTGCTCGTGCTGGAGGACCACCCTTAAAGATCAGCAACAGCGAAGTCAACGCAGTGGAGTGTGAGCAACCCCTTAATAATTGATTTTGAATGATTGCAAATATAAGTGAAAAAAATAAATACATGTGTGCACTACAAAAATATAATATAACATGTTTAAAATAAGCTAAAAATGTATTTTACTCATAATGCATCATTATGAGTCGACACAATAGTTTTTGTATCGATACATAACTTACTGAAGTCCCTGGAATACTATCTCAAACTATTATGCATAGATACAAAAGCTTACGTATCGACGCATAACTGTTTGATGCCCCTGTAATGCAAACTTAAACTTGCATGCATCGATACATAATCTTATGCATCGACACATAACATTTTGATGCCCCTGTAATGAAAATTTAAACTTGCATGCATCGATACAAAATCTTATGCATCGACACATAACACTTTGATGCCCCTGTAATACAAACTTAAACTTGTATGCATCGACACAAAACCTCATGTATCGACACATGACATTCTGATGCTCCTGGAAAACATTTTTGAAATTATATGCATCGATACATAATATCATGTGTCGACTCATACTATGTTTTATGTTCAAAAATTAAAATTACAATTAGTATGTATCGACACATACGCGTTATGCATCGACGGATATAAAAATGTTGATTCTGTAAAATGTTATAATATTATTTTTCATCGACTCAAAACAACATGTGTCGACCCATCCTGTCACTCATAACAAACATGAGTCAACTCATAACCAACATGTATCGACTCATAATACTTTATTTTTGGCTAACCGTTTTCTGTTACATATATAAGCAAGTATTTTTCTTAGCAGAAGGCATTGCAACATATAAGAATTGTGTGCAAAAATTTGTGAGCAACCCGAAGCCTAAAGAAACTTCATCTTCATCATCTTCTCAACCATATTCATTAAACAACAACAAAGAAAATCAAACATCCTTGTTGAAGTGAATCAAGCGGTCAGAGATAACGTTCAACTGTGTATTGAAAGAATCTCAGCTGAGTTGAAGGTTGAATAGGAGGCTTCAAGAAATAAACTAAGGAGTTTGTCCTTCAAGAACGGGTGTGTTCTTGAGGTTTTTGTTAGCAACGGTCGCACGAGTCGAATTCATCCGTAGCGAGGGATTTGGAAATTGGAAGGATTTTTGCAAACAGGTCATGGAAGCGGAGGATCGTTTGTGGACCTTGCAGGAAATCTTGATACAGCTCATATCAAGTGGTAGTTCTTACAAGAAGAAGAAGATCATAGGGATTTCAATCTTTCTGTGTAGTGTAACCTTGTTATTAAACATTCAACAAATTGTTATAAAAGTTCTCAGTTTAAATTATGAAATTGAGAGTGAGAAGTACCCACACGCGAGGACGACAGTGGGGAACTTCCTTATCAAACTGCATGCGTATCGTTCTTCCTTTCACTGTCTCTATATTTTTACATATTCCATAATATTGTAATTCAATTGGCTTGCTAAGTTTTTCTGTCTAATGTTAAACATAGTGGTTCAAACATTTTCATCAAACCACCACTATTAAATCATTAAACAAGCATATGCCAAGTGTTTGACAAAATTCCTAACAAATTTCTTAATTCATTGGAAATATTGCTTTAATGATAAGTGCATTGAAATGTTATGTATCCAAGTTGTATATTCATCTATTTCATTTAATAAAAATCCAGCAAGTTTTTCATATGTTAAGTTTTCTAGTAGTCAGTTCAAAGTAGATGGAATTGATTCAGGACATTGATTTTTTGCTGCTTTCAACTCGTTTTGATAAAATAATTTTAAATCCCTGAAAAACTTAGTGGTGGTCTATTCACCCCCCCCCCCCCCCTCTTGATCACTTGCCACACCTTCTAACAAGTGGTATCAGAGCACCGGTTAGCTGGTGCTTTGTATCTACTAGTAACGCTATGGCCTTTAAACCAAAGGGGGCGTATAATAAAGCTCATGTTTTCAATAGTGAAAACTATGGCTACGGGAAAGACTGCATGCGAGTACACATAAATCCCGTTGATAGGAATGTATGGACTGCCATTATAAATGCTCCCTTTCAAATCACCATGAGGAATGATGCAGGTGCAATAGTACCTAAACTTGAGGATCAATGGAATGAAATGGATGAAAAGAAATGGTCGTGCGATTGGAGAGGCAGAAATATGATAATCTCAGCACTTAGTGTTAATGAGTATTATAGGGTGTCTCATTGCACGTCCGCTAAAGAAATGTGGAATACTTTAGAAATTGCCCATGAAGGCACTACTGAAGTTAAACAGTCCCGCATAAATACACTCAATCAAGAGTTTGAGCTCTTTCACATGAAACAAGGAGAATCTGTCTCTAACATGCAGAAGAGATTCATTCATCTTATGAGCCATTTAAATGCACTTGGAAAACCTGTTTCCAATGAAATTGCTACTAATAAAATTCTGAGATGTCTTAGCAGGGAATGGCAACCTAAAGTAACAGCTATCAAGGAAGCAAATGAACTCACTATGCTTACCATTGCAACTCTGTTTGGAAAGCTGGAAGAACATCAACAAGAATTGCAAAGTCTTGAAAAATATGAAAATAAGAGTAAGAAGGAGAGGAACAAAGACAGGGAGGGTGAGAAGAAGTCAATAGCTCTAATGGCTTCTAGCTCTAAGTCCTCAACCAAAGAGCAAGATGATAATGACTCAACTAGTGATGAAAATTCTGATGATGAAGAAATGGGACTTTTTGTTCAGAGATATAATAGATTTATTCGAAAGAATAGAATTAAGTACTCCGATAAGAATCTCATAAGCTTTCGAAAACAACCCAAAGAGCCAAGGCAAGAAGAAAATAAAAAACAAAGAGGTAAAGGATCTTGTTACAATTATGGTAAAGTTGGACACTACAAACCAGACTGTCCAAAGATAAAAAAGGATAAAGGAAAAGCTCCACCAAAGAAGTTCAACAAACAAAGAAGAGCTTACATTGCGTGGGAAAGCGATAGTGATTCATCAAATGATGACATTTCAAGTGGTAGTGATGAAAGTGCAAATTTATGTCTGATGGCACAAACCAAAAATCAATCCTTTCACAAGTAAGACAACCACAACAAGCAAGTAAGACAAGCATATCCTAACAACTTTTCTTCTATGACCTTTTCTGAACTAAAAGCAGCTTTTGAAAAACTGCAATACAAAGCCAAAGATGCTTTTAAGAGATTATCCTCCGATAAACAAATATTTTCATTTCTGGAGAGTAAAGTCTATAAAGTTGAAAAAGACTTAAAAAGTCTAAAAGCTAGTATTGCAGAAAGTTCAAAAGATAAGGATGTTACAGGATGTATTCCCATAATGGAATGTGAAGTTTGCCATATTTGGAAACAAGAGGTTAGAACTCTTAATTCCAAATTAGAAAAAGCTTTATAGCCCAAGGTCACATTTACAGTCGATCCTAGAATTTTTAAGAAAACGTTGAATCCACCATATTCAAAATATTCTTTTGTTTAAAAAATACCAAAGGATTCAATGAGCATAAGTAAAACAATACATCATCATCATCATGGTTTATGCCATTATTGTTGTCGTTTTGCAAAACTCTCTCAAAACAGAATGGAATTGTAAATAATTGCAATTCGAAGCGATCATAGAGGTGAATTTCAAAACCATCTCTTTGATAAGTATTGTGACAATCGTGGTATTGAGCATAACTTTTTATCACCTCGAACTCCACAGCAAAATGGAGTTGTGGAGCGCAAATATCGCGTCTTAGAGAAGTTGGCGAGAACAATTCTCAATGAAGGTGGATTACCAAAATATTTTTGGACTAATGTAATTAGTATAGCCTGTTATGTTTTAAATAGAATATTAATTCATCCCATTTTGGATAAAACACCTTATGAAATTTTAAAAGGAAGAAAGCCAAACTTTTCACATATTCATGTATTCGGTTGCAAATGTTTTGTTTTGAATAATGGAAAAGAAAATCTTGGAAAATTTGATGCAAAAGCAGATGAAAGTATCTTTCTTGGATACTCACAATCAAGCAAAGCATATAGGGTATACAATAAACGTTTACTTACAATTGAGGAGTCAGTTCATGTCTCTTTTGATGAATCTTATCTGAAACATGTTAGAAAAGGTATTTCTCTTGATGGTGCAGGTGTATCTACTGAAAATATACTCAAAGAAACTGTTGAGGAAATTGTTCAGTCCAAAACAGTTGATGATGAGGAAGAAAAATATACAAGCCTTTTAAAAGATGAGGAAGAAGGGCAAATGGAAGCTAATGATATTCCACTAGATTGGAAGACCTCTAAAGACCATCCCATTGACAACATATTGGGAGATATCTCAAAAGGAGTAATGACTCGCTCCAAGATAAGTAATTTTTGTTATCATTTTGATTTCGCTTCACAAGTAGAACCTAAAAATGCTAAAGAGGTCTTGATTGATGAATTTTGGCTAATAGCCATGCAAGAAGACCTAAATCAGTTTAAAAGAAATGATGTTTGGGAACTTGTCCCTCGTCCGCGAGACCATCATATCATAGGCACTAAATGAGTTTTCAGAAATAAACTTGATGAAAATGGAATGATAACCCGCAATAAAGCATGCTTAGTAGCACAAGGATATAATCAAGAGGAGGGCATTGATTATGAGGAGACTTATGCTCCAGTTGCTCGCCTTGAGGCTATACGTCTCTTGCTCGCTTATGCGTGTGCAAAAGATTTTAAGCTTTATCAAATGGACGTAAAGAGTGCCTTTCTTAACGGACTCATAAATGAAGAAGTGTATGTCTCACAACCTCCTGGTTTTGAAAATAACGAATATCCAGATCATGTCTTCAAATTAAAACGAGCTTTATACGGTCTTAAACAGGCCCCTCGAGTCTGGTATGAAAGACTTAGTAAATTTCTACTTGATCATGGTTATTCAAGAGGTAAAGTGGACACCACTCTTTTCATTAAACGTAAAGGAAAGCACATCCTTTTAGTTCAAATATACGTAGATGACATTATTTTTTGTTCAACTAATCTAAACTTGGTCGAGGAATTTTCCAAAGTCATGCAGGGTGAATTTGAGATGAGTCTCATGGGTGAGCTAAACTACTTTCTCGGTCTCCAAATAAAGCACCTCAATGAAGGCACAATTATATTTCAAACAAAATATTGCCAAGAGTTACTTAAACGATTTGGGATGAACAACTAAAAACCAATTGACACCCCCATGCCTACCAACAGAAATTTAGACAAGGATGGACATGGTAAGAGTGTTGATGTCAAGAAATATAGAGGTATGATCGGATCCCTCTTGTATCTTACAGCATCTAGGCCTGACATCATGTTTAGTGTTTGCATGTGTGCACGATATCAATCGGATCCTAAGGAATCCCACTTGAAAGCTGTCAAGCGTATACTTAGGCATCTCAATAATACATCTAAGTACGGGCTATGGTATTCCAAGGGAAGATATTGGAGTTTAGTAGGTTACTCTGATTCTAATTTTGCTGGCTGCAAATCAGATAGGAAAAGCACTAGTGGAACATGTCACTTGTTTTCAAACTCTCTAGTAAGTTGGCATACCAAAAAGCAAGTTTTTTTGCTTTGTCAACTGCTGAAGCTGAATACGTTGCAGCAGGTAGTTGTTGTGCTAAGATCTTATGGCTGAAGCAACAATTACAAGACTATGATATTCAATTAAAACTTATTCCAATAAAATGTGACAACACAAGTGCTATAAATCTCACTAAGAATCCAGTCTTACACTCACGCACTAAACACATAGAGATTAGACATCACTTTCTTCGCGATCATGTTGAAAAGGAAGAAGTTACAGTTGAGCATGTTGATACTAAAATCAACTTGCTGACATATTTACAAAACCACTAGCAACAGAACTCTTCTTCGACATTCGTCGTGAGCTAGGGATCTAAATATCCTTTCTACCTACTTTCTCAATTACTTATAAGTTGATCTAAATGTTCCATTGATAATGTCTTCGTATATCTCTTTTTCATAAATTGTTTGAACTTGACATATGCAATTTACATTACATCATTACACATGCATAATGCTCTTTAGATGATTCACTTTTTTATAATCATTTAAATTGGAACTTGGTACCATATCTCTCTGTTAACAAGAAACTGTGAAAAACTGCAATTTCTGTCAAAATCTGTGTTATGAGTCGATACATACAGTTATGAGTCAACTCATATAATTTTTTTTATAAAAACAGAAAGCAAGAATTGGTTTCAGATCAACGCATCAAGGTTTGCGTCGACACATATTCCTTCCCGTCGACTCATAGAATTATTGTGTCGATACAAAACATTTAAGACAAAGAAAAATTGTTCTTTAACACAGGATGTGTCGACACATACAAATTTCGTGTCGACACATAAGAGTAATAAATGCCATTAATTTTAATTGGGCCTACCCACCTACCCATCCCTCTAACTACTCGTATCATCACATACAAGCCTCCAACCCTAATAATTCTTCGCCCCACTCATCACTCTTCTATCTTCAATAAAAAAAACCTCATACCCAAACTCTTAACTACCCTTCTTCTACAACCAAGCATGCCTCCAAAAACAAAAGGGAAGGGAAAATTAGCTGTTGGACCATCCGGATCTGTCCCAGATATCCCTCCAAGCGCCTTATCTATCATGCATCCCGCCATCGCAGAAGAATTTGAGCAGTCCTTTAAAACAAGGTTAGTTATGAAACCCCATGTCTTTGATAAGGCTAAGGTTCTATCCCTCCATATCACAGATGTCTGTGATATCCTAGATGCTCAACAACTAGGGTCATTTCTTAACATTAGAGAAGACTACCATGAAGACTTTATAAGAGCTTTTTATGCTGGGTTAGAAACAAATAAGGGCTGGTGCTTTAAAGTCAAAATCGGGACAAGAAGATATGTTTTTGAAGCCATTGATTGGCAAAGCGTTTTTGGCATTCCTTTTTGAAGGTGAATAATGAAAAGCTACTATGACCAAAGTTTTGATACAGACTATGATGAAGAAGATTTCATAACCTCAATTCTAAAATTTGATCGACCTCTAGGCGAGTTTGAGCCGATAACCACCGGCACTATCAAAAGCATTCCTAGAATGCTTCACTGGATAACTTCACATATATTGCATCCAAGATCCGGTGGCCACTCTAGGCTAGACAGGTCAGATATCTATCTTCTGCATATTTTGCTAGATAGGGTTCCCCTAAATTGGACAAACTACTTTGTCAAACGCATGTTCCTTATGCGAAACAGCCAGAAGAACACTGCACTTGGATATTTGGCTCAAATCATGAGAATTATCAAGTTCTGGAACCTTGTTATCCCACATGTTCCTCTCATCTCTCCTACTGCTGCCCAAGAGTTTAATAAGCCTACTTTATCTCACATGGGATACAGATGGGACAAAAACCGTCAATGCCTTTATTTTAAGGAGAAAGGGTTAAATGTAAGGGTATATAACTTTGACATCCCCTATGAACAGATCTATGAGGAGGAGGACCATATTGATGCTGACATGCCAAGTATCAATGAAAATGTCCAACCTGAAGCAAATCAGGCTGGAACCGATTGGGGTGAGTTAGTGCCAAACCGTTGGTCTCCAACAAATTACCAATTTGATCAAACCGCACAACCTCATGGTGCTCCCACTGCTGCAACGGGCTCTTCCTAGGAAGCTCCTGCTTACCTCACTGCCATGTTTCAGCAAATACAGGTTGCAAATGATTCTCGCCAAAAAGAAGCGAGACTATGGCACAACCAGTAAAATGAATGGCACAAAGAGCATGAGCAATGGTATGATGAGCACACACGGATGTACCAAAATCAACATTCGTGGCACTCAGATTTGGTCAAATGGCACCAGGTGTTTTACAATGAGATTAGAATCTTCATGGATGACTGCCTTCAAAATCCTGGAATCATGGAAAATTTCATAAATGTCGATATCCAGAACAGGTTTCGACGATATCAGTTCATGACTCAGAATCCTGGCATCAATCCACCTCCACCGCCTCCCCACCCTACAACTACGGCGAATCTTGTGATGGGCATAATCCCTAGTCTATATCTCCATGTCATATATTGTATACCATTAATTCATGTTTTTTAAGTAGTTGTATTAATGTCTCCTTCAAACAATCTATTTTGCTTATGTAATCTAACTTCTATCTGCAATTAATTACTTTTAACTTGATTACTTCCTGTTTACTCTATTATTTACTCAGTTATTGATAACATTATTCCAAGACTGAAGATGTGAAAAACACAAGAAGGGGGGTTGAATTGTAAAACTTTAAATCAAATGCAGACAACACTGTATTTTTATCCTGGTTCGTTTAATCTCAAACTACTCCAGTCCACCCGTCAAGGTGATTTCGCCTCTCTCCAACGAGGTCTTAATCCACTATATTATAATGAATACAACAACTACTTTAACAACTGTTAAAGCCTTCTTGAGTCTAACCACATACCGGTTTATCTCAAGGAAATTCTCTTACAGATAAATGAACAAAAGTGTGTTTGATGTTTTCTAATAAAACTATATATCACAACCGTGATAATACATAATGTTAAGCTTAGAATAATACTAGACTGCTAATGCTATTGAGTAGGCGTGGTTGAAAGCTTTAGCAAATTGTATGAATGAGATCGTTTTCGTATGCGTGCGTAAAGAGTATTAGACTTTTCTTTTCTCACACAGTCTTGTATAAATAGTCACAGAAGAGATACGTTGGTTGTCCATAAATCCATTTCAATGCTATTAACGTTCTTTCCTTTTTGAGAAGATCTTTGTCTTGGAATAAAGCCGTTGGTAATAAATCTGTCTTGAATGCTTAGTAACGTTGACACTTTAGAGTCTTCTCTGCTTATGGTAATCAGAATGTTCTTTCCTTTATGCTAACGCTTCTGAGTGTTGATGACTTGGTTAGGATCTTGATCAGAGTCAGAGTATTTTATGCGCAGATTCTGTTCATCAGGCTTCAGCGTATAGCACATGTTATATGATCTTCTGATGCTGACATATCTTCTGATGTTGATGTTGATACTGATATTCTGATGCTTATTCCATCAGAGTTTCTATAAATACAAAACATAATTTTAAGTAGCATATATGTCTTATATAAATCTTGCAATTTATTTAATCTTGTATTTTGTTATCATCAAAACTCTAACTGAGGGTTGTAGAATCAAACTATGTTCTAACAATCTCCCCCTTTTTTATGATGACAAAAACCGGATTTTTTTCAATTAAAATTACAGAATAAAAGGTATCAGAGATGAACAAATAACGAATAAAAGGTATCAGAGATAAGAAGATAAGGAATAAAAGATATCAGAGCAACGAGGAGAAAAACTCCCCCTGAGTTGATTACTTCCCTTTAATTCCATGAGACCTTGAGCATCAGAACTTTACTTTATCAGAGTTCATCAGATTCATCAGATTCTTGTACCTGTATGCTTTTCAGAAGAAAGAAATTCAAATATATCAGAATGTTAGAATGTTTGAGACTTATGTCTCAGTAATCCGTTATTGAAAAATGTCATTCTTTCTCCCCCTTTTTGTCACTTATCAAAAAGCACAGATAATCAGAGTTAAAATAATCAGAGCTAAAAAAGCGTTTATATTAAAAACAGAAGCAATGATAAGTTCAGAACACGTAAAATATTACAGACAACACATGTAAAGAAAACAAGGAAAACACAAGAAAATTCTAAGAGGGAGGTGGAAGACGTGTGAATAGAGCTTCCAACATGCTCTTGATTTGATTGTTGGTTTCCTGTTGCTGAGATACAAATGTTTGCTATAGCATCAATTTTGATGTCCTGCTTATCCATTCTTTTATTCATCAGCATATCAGATCTTTGCAAGTCCTTCAGAGTCTGCCTGTCAAGAGAGGAAGCTTGAGGATCTTCAAAAACAGGATGCTTCTCAGAGCTATCTGCAATAACTTCTTCTTGACCCAAGTCTTCAGCTGGAATCATCTGTTCTTCTGCATGTTGAGCTTTGGATGCTGGACACTTTTCAGACCAAGGAGCAATGTCCAGCGGGAGTACTTCTTCTTTAAGCAGCTTGCTCAGAACTGGACCTTCAATTTCCTTCAGCAGATTGTTGAAGTTCTGTTGAGCCTGTCCATAGCTCTGGTCTTGCAACTTAAAGGTTTCAGCGCATACCCATCTTCTGAATTTTGTCCAGAAGAGGTCTGATACAGCAGGATCAACCAGTTCCAGACTTGCTTGTTTCAAAGAAGTGATCCACTTCTGTATTTCTGTTTCAAAGTTCAATATGCTGGAACCAACATCTGGATGTTTTGGTTTAGGGATATCAGTTTTGTTGTTTATTGCAGCAAGGCGTTCAAAGAATGTTAGATCAATGACAGTCTTGTTGTGGTCATCCGAATTTTTCTTAGGTGAGGGAGTGGGAGAGTCATGAATTACGATTGGACTTGATGGGGAATTTGGTGGAGTTATTTCTGGTGAAGAAGGAAGTTGAGGAATATTTACAGTGGTACCACAGGGCAATTGAATGGCCAAAGGTTGTGGTTCAGGGGATTCAGAGGGTTGAGCCTCAGAGGTTTGAGTCTCAGGTTGTGGAGATTGTTCATGTTGAGGAGAGGGTGGATTAATATCTGGTTGAGGAGATGAAGGTTGTGGGATTTCTGGTTCTGGAGAGAGTGGAATTTCTGGTATTGGTAAGAGGGGAGTTTCTGTGTTTGGATTTGGATTTTCTGTTTCGGGAACGGAAGTGTGTTGGTCTATATCAGAAAGAACTTGTTCAAGTTCTTGTTCTGGTATGGTTTCAGTATTTCGATTTTGTGGTTGGGGGCGAGATCTTCTGAGGGTTAATGATTCAGAAGGATCAAAATCAAGGTCAAAATCATCGAAAGTTTGAGGTGTTGGGTTTTCAGATGGAGTTTGAATTGGATTAGATGTTGAAATAGCAGTTGAATATAAAACAGTTACAGAAGAAAGATTACCTCTCTTCTTAGGAGTCTGTTGAGATGATCCTTCTGCAGCAGCTTTTCTTTTCTTTGTCTTCTTCAGAACAACCTCTGGAGCCTTCTGCTGAAGATCTTGAATATTCAGATTTGGTGTTGTACCATCAGCTTTGCGAGTATCCAGATATCTCATAATGATTTATGGTTTGGAGTCAATCTCTGAGAACAGAGGGAAGTCGTCCAAAGGGACTCTTCTGCTGGAGATTTCAGCAAAATGAGTGACGCTAGGCTCCTTCTTGATGTTCTCTATCATCTTCATTTTCTTCAGATTTTTGGCATTTAGCTGCTTGCCAACAGAAGGTTCCAGAGTGATGATTTCTTGTGCCTCTTGCAGATGATCAATCAGCCTATTCTCTATAATAATATCTGATATAAGACTTCCCAAGGGTATCCAATCCCTTTTTGTTCGCTCTTCTTCTCTTTTTTCTTTGACACTTGTTCTGAGATGGTTGAATAGAAGATGAGCTAGATTTATCTTGACATTCTGAGAGATAAAATAGATCAGAAATTGCTGATCAATGTTTATGTAATCAGGAGAGCTGGTAGGCTTCCTGTGGTTGAAACAGCCCAGAATGATCTTGGCCCAAATCCTGTGTTTGTCCTTCAAATCCCTTATCTTGCTGGAGGGAAGCCCCAGCGTGAAAATTTCCCTTGCAATTAGGGAAACATCTGCACACCTTTCTGCCATATCAATGCAACGAATACCACCACCATTGTAGCCTATCAAGCGAGCAATGAGGTCTTCAGTGATAACAATCTTCTTCCCCATAATATAGGATGTGACTTGATGATTTGAAGAAGAAGCGTGAATCCAAAATTCCTTTACTAGAATAGGAAATGTTGGACCCACCAGCCTGTCAAAATACTTTTCCCAACCTTGAGCTTTAACCTCTTCAGATAAATTAAAACCATTCTCCTTAAGACTGTTGAAATCCACTATCAGTTCAGACAGAACTTCAATATTCTTGATTGGAGTTAGAAGCGTTCTGAATGGTACTTCATATTGTTCAGATGAAACAGTTTTCTGGGAACCTGCAGAAGGAATGCTGGAAGAAGCCATGTTCACACGAGGTTTTTTGAAAAAGATTGAAAGGTTTTCTTGAGAAAGAAGAACACTGAAAACAGAAATATTCAGAGGAAACGAAAGTGAGGGTAAAAAGTGTAAATGGTGTGAAGTGTTTAAATAGATTTCTAAAAAGGTTTTGAAAACATAAACGTTTAAGAGAGAGAAATTAATAATGATTATTAGCATTTAATGATAGCTGATTTTAGGGGATTCAGAAAGATATTTGGAACGGTTACCCATGACATGTGTCTCAATGCATCCAATCAGCGCTTTGTCTTTTTCAGAAACGTGAACGCGTGTTCAGCCTCAGAAAACGGCTGATGACTGGATGACACTTGTTTTCTTGAGTGAACAGCATATTTCCATCCTAGAAATGAAGCACTCAGATCTTCATGGATAGATTCTGATACAATCTGCACTTCTAAAGTTCTGAAGGAAGATTGATCAGTAGTTCACAGAAAATAAACAAAATTCTGAAGGTTAATATATAAAATTAAAACAATTTTATTATGGGCAGAGCTTCATGCTCAGATGTTTCAGAATGAAGTTGAACCTATCTTCAGAAAGTGGTTTTGTAAAAATATCAGCCCATTGATGGTCTGTGTTAATAAATTTTAAATTTAAAACCCCTTTCTGAATATAGTCCCTAATAAAATGATGTTTTATTTCTATATGCTTAGCCCTAGAATGTAAAATTGGATTTTTACTTAAGCAAATGGCAGAAGTATTGTCACAGAATATAGGAATGTTACTCTCAAATATCTGGAAGTCCTCAAGTTGATTTTTCATCCAGAGCATTTGTGTGCTGCATCCAGCTGCTGCTATGTATTCAGCTTCTGCTGTTGATAGAGCAATTGTGGATTGTCTTTTGCTGGACCATGAGATCAGATTTTCTCCCATAAACTGGCAGCTTCCAGAAGTGCTTTTACGCTCTACTCTGTCTCCAGCAAAATCAGCATCACAATATCCTACTAAGCTGTAATCACTTGATTTTCTATAAAACAAACCCAGATTAGTAGTACCTTTCAGATACTTGAAAATTCGCTTAACTGCTGTTAAGTGAGATTCTCTAGGATCTGATTGGAATCTTGCACAGATGCATACACTGAATAAAATATCAGGTCTTGAAGCTGTCAGATAAAGAAGAGAACCAATCATACCTCTGTAGACCTTCTGTTCTACCTTTTTGCTTACCTCTTCTCTTTCCAGAATGCACGTGGGATGCATTGGAATCTTTGATGGCTTACATTTTGAGAGATCAAATTTCTTCAGAAGTTCTCTGACATATTTGCTCTGATGAATGTAAGTTCCTTCTGGGGTTTGATTGATCTGAATGCCCAGAAAGAATTTCAGTTCCCCCATTAGGCTCATCTCAAATTCTGTCTGCATACACTCAGCAAACTTTCTTCCAAGAGAAGGTTTAGTAGATCCAAAAATGATATCATCAACATAAATCTGACATACTAAAATGTCATTCTTAACTGTCTTACAGAACAGAGTTGTGTCCACTTTCCCTCTGGTGAATTCCTTTTCTAACAGGAAGTTACTTAGTCTTTCATACCAAGCTCTGGGAGCTTGTTTCAGACCATAGAGTGACTTATTTAGTTTGAAAACATATTCTGGATTTTTTGAACTTTCAAAACCAGGGGGTTGGTGCACATATACCTCTTCTTCTATATAGCCATTTAAGAATGCACTCTTAACATCCATCTGATACAAAGTGATGCCTTTATTAACAGCAAATGAAATTAAGAGTCTGATAGATTCTAACCTGGCGACTGGAGCAAAGGTTTCTGTATAGTCTATCTCCTCTTGCTGACTATAACCTTGTGCTACCAATCGTGCTTTATTTCTGATGACTTCACCTTGTTCATTCAGTTTGTTTCTGAACACCCATTTTGTTCCAATGACGTTGAATCCTTTTGGTTTGGGAACTAGATCCCATACGTCATTCCTTGTGAATTGATTCAGCTCCTCTTGCATTGCTAGAATCCAGTCATTATCCAGAAGTGCTTCATCAATTGTTGATGGTTCAATTGGAGAAACAAGTCCCATGAGGGATTCTTCAGAGTTTCTGAAGCTAGATCTTGTTCTAATTGGATCTTCCTTTCTTCCTAAGATTGTTTCTTTTGGGTGATCCATGCTGCTTCTGGATGGTCTTTTCTGAAGTTGATCAACAGAAGGTGTTGGATTGCTTGCAGTGCCTCTTTCTGATGTTGAGGGAGTGTCTCTGTTAAGAGCTTCTGATGACTTGTCTTCAGTACCTGTGAATTCAACTTCCATACCTACAAGTAATTCATTCTGCTTTGATTTTGGAGAGTCAAGCTTATCATCAAAACAAACACTGATTGATTCTTCAACAATCTGTGTTTCTGTATTATATACTCTGTACCCTCTTGAGCGTTCAGAGTATCCTAACATAATACACTTTTGTGCTTTAGAGTCAAACTTGTTCAAATAATTTTTTGTATTTAAAATAAAACAAGTACATCCAAATGGATGAAAATAGGAAATGTTGGGCTTTATGTTCTTCCACAATTCATATGGATTCTTTTCCAGAATAGGTCTTATGGAGATTCTATTCTGAATGTAGCACGCTGTGTTTATTGCCTCTGCCCAGAAGATCTTAGCAACGTTAGTCTCGTTGATCATGGTTCTGGCCATTTCTTGCAATGTTCTGTTCTTTCGTTCTACAACTCCATTTTGCTGGGGAGTTCTAGGACAAGAGAAATCATGCAGAATGCCTTTTTCATTAAAGAATTACTCAAAATCTTTGTTTTCAAACTCTCCACCATGATCACTTCTGACTTTGACGATTCTAAGATCCTTTTCATTCTGAACTTGGTTGCAGAAGGTGACAAACACAGAGTGTGACTCGTCCTTGTGTCTTAAGAACTTTACCCATGTCCATCTACTATAGTCATCTACAATTACTAACCCATACTTCTTGCCACTAACTGAAGCAGTTTTAACTGGTCCAAATAAGTCAATGTGCAGAAGTTCTAATGGCTTAGAGGTGGAAACAACGTTTTTAGATTTGAAAGCTGGTTTTGCAAACTTGCCTTTCTGACATGCTTCACATAGAGCATCTGAATTGAACTTCAGGTTAGGAAGTCCTCTGACCAGATTAAGTTTGTTAATCTGAGATATTCTTCTCATACTAACATGTCCCAATCTTCTGTGCCAGATCCATTGCTCGTTGTTAACAGACAAAAGACACTTTACATTCTGACTTTTCAGTTCAGAAAGTTTTATTTTGTAAATGTTGTTTCTCCTCTTTCCATTAAATAGGATAGTCCCATCTTTCTGACTAACAGCTTTGCATGAATTTTGATTAAAGATTATATCATAACCGTTATCACTTAATTGACTTATGGATAATAGGTTATGCATTAATCCATCTACTAATAAAACATTACTTATAGAGGGAAGATTTCCATTACCTATTGTTCTAGAGCCAATGATCTTTCCCCTCTGATTGCCTTCAAAGCCTACGTGGCCTCCAGGCTTAAGTTCCAGGCTTTGGAACATATGCTTTCTTCTCGTCATGTGTCGTGAGCAGCCAGAGTCCAGGTACCATGATTGGTGTTTCTGCTTTGCTGCTAAAGATATCTGCCACATGTATTATTTTATCCTTAGGTACCCATATTTTCTTGGGTCCTGATTTATTAGTTTTACTAAAACTCTGGTTGAATTTTGGTTTGGCAGAGTAATTACTGCTTGTATATTTGATGTCATGTGTGTTCCCATATACAAAGTGTGAATCAATTGAAGTGCGTTTTATAACTAAATCCATGGCATTCTTTGGTGTAGGTACCTTACCTTGGTATCCTATTCCTTTTCTGCCATTTCTGCTAACTCCATAGATCATTGAAGCCATTTTTCTTCTATCTATGTTTTTAGCTAGAAACTTCTGAAAGCTGTGATCATACTCCTTGATGATCTCATCAGCACTGCTGGGAGTTTCAGGGATTGTTTCCTTCTGAGAGTTTTGCAATAGATTTTCTAATTTTGAAACTTTATCTTTCAACTCAGAATTCTCCAATTTGAGACTCTCAGTTTCATCAGAGTCAGAAGCAAGATTCCTTTTCAGGTTTCTGAATTTGACTCTGATCTGCTGATATCTTTCCAGAATTTCATTAAGGCTTTCAGCTAGTTCATCCTTAGTAAAGTTAATAGCAAAGTCAGGAAATACCTCTTCTGTATCTGATTCAGAGTCTGACTCAGAAGCTTCACTGTCTTCTGTTATGTTTGCCATGAGAGCTATGTTTGCTCTCTCATCATCTGATTCTGAGTCAGCTTCGGATGTCTCAGAATTATCCCATGTAGCCATGATACTTTTCTTCTTTTCCTTGCCAAACTTCTTTTTGGGCTTATCCTTCTTAAGCTTTGGGCAATCACTTTTGTAGTGTCCTTGCTCGTTACATTCATAGCAGATGATGTCTTTGTTGTTTGGCTTTCTGCTTCCTGAAGAGCCTTCAGATCTTTTGTGTCCAGAGGAGGATTCTGACCTTTTGTATCTGGAGAAAGATTCATTCTGATTCTCTGATCTTCTGGGATTCCTGAACTTCCTTTGCCTCTGCTTCCATAATTGATTCACCCTTATGGAGAGGAGAGATAGTTCATATTCTTCTGATGAGGACCCATCAGAGGTTTCTTCAACAGCCTGCAAAACTTTGGAGTCAGATTTTCTATTAGATTTTAAAGCTAATGTCTTACCTTGCTTTTGAGGTTCATCTGCTTCTAGCTCTATCTCGTGACTTCTGAGGGAGCTGACAAGTTCCTCCAGAGAGATTTTATTGAGATCCTTAGCTAGCTTCAGCGTTGTGACCATTGGCCTCCACTGTTTTGGCAAGCTTCTGATGATCTTTTTAACATGATCAGCAGTGGAATACCCTTTGTCAAGAACTTTGAGACCAGCAACCAGAATTTGAAATCTTGAGAACATAGTCTCTATTGATTCACTCTCTTCCATCTTGAATGCCTCGTACTTCTGAATGAGCGCAAGAGCTTTGGTTTCTTTGACTTGAATGTTTCCTTCATGCGTCATTCTCAGAGAGTCAAACATATTCTTTGTAGTGTCTCTGTTTGATATCTTTTCATATTCAAAATAAGAGATGGCGCTGAGAAGAATTATTCTGGCCTTGTGATGATTTCTGAAATCACGCTTTTGCTGATCAGACATTGTTTTCCTGTCAATCTTCTGACCACTTCCATCACTGGGTGCGTGTATCCATCAGTCACCATGTCCCACAGATCAGCATCATGGGCCAGAAAGAAGCTTTCAATTCTGTCTTTCCAGTAATCAAAGTTCTCTCCATCAAAGACTGGAGGTTTTCCACTGAATCTGTCTCTTTCTTCATTGTTGTCATTGCTGATGTTTTGATGTGGTCCTGCCATTGTGTTTTTCTGACGCTGGATCTTGTACTGACACGGTTAAGTGTTATAAGCTCAGAACCAGGAGCTCTGATTCCAATTGAAGATGTGAAAAACACAAGAAGGGGGGTTGAGTTGTAAAACTTTAAATCAAATGCAGACAACACTGTATTTTTATCTTGGTTCGTTTGATCTCAAACTACTCCAGTCCACCCGTCAAGGTGATTTCACCTCTCTCTAACGAGGTCTTAATCCACTATATTTAACTGAATGCAACAACTACTTTAACAATTGTTAAAGCCTTCTTGATTCTAACCACAGACCGGTTTATCTCAAGGAAATTCTCTTACAGATAAATGAACAAAAGTGTGTTTGATGTTTTCTAATAAAACTATATATCACAACTGTGATAATACACAATGTTAAGCTTAGAATAAAACTAGACCGCTAATGCTATTGAGTAGGCGTGGTTGAAAGCTTTAGCAAATTGTATGAATGAGATCGTTTTCGTATGCGTGCGTAAAGTGTATTAGACTTTTCTTTTCTCACACAGTCTTGTATAAATAGTCACAGAAGTGATACGTTGGTTGTCCATAAATCCATTTCAATGCTATTAACGTTCTTTCCTTTTTGAGAAGATCTTTGTCTTGGAATAAAGTTGTTGGTAATAAATCTGTCTTGAATGCTTAGTAACGTTGACACTTCAGAGTCTTCTCTGCTTATGGTAATCAGAATGTTCTTTCCTTTATGCTAACGCTTCTGAGTGCTGATGACTTGGTTAGGATCTTGATCAGAGTCAGAGTATTTTATGCGCAGATTCTGTTCATCAGGCTTCAGCGTATAGCACATGTTATATGATATTCTGATGCTGACATATCTTCTGATGCTGATGTTGATACTGATATTCTGATGCTTATTCCATCAGAGTTTCTGTAAATACAAAACATAATTTTAAGTAGCATATATGTCTTATATAAATCTTGCAATTTATTTAATCTTGTATTTTGTTATCATCAAAACTCTAACTGAGGGTTGTAGAATCAAACTATGTTCTAACAAAGACATCCTGTGTGAATGCCAAGACAATTATTTATTGAAATTGTATATCAATTTTCTTATGTGCTAAGATTGCTGAAAATATTGCTTTTTCTCTTTTTGATATGTTCAAAGGGGGAGAAGAAGATTGTGTTAGTGAAGATTGTATTTGTGTTAGAAAGAAGATGCACAAACTCAGGGGGAGCAAGCTTATTCATCTACACATCATCAGATATTTGCCATCATCAAAAAGGGGGAGTTTGGGAGCAACCCCTTCATAATTGATTTTGAATGATTGAAAATATATATGAAAAAAATAAATACATGTGTGCACTACAAAAATATAATATAACATGTTTAAAATAAGCTAAAAATGTATTTTACTCATAATGCATCATTATGAGTCGACACAACAGTTTTTGTATCGATACATAACTTACTGAAGTCCCTGGAATACTATCTCAAACTATTATGCATCGATACAAAAGCTTAAGCATCAACAAATAATTGTTTGATGCCCCTATAATGCAAACTTAAACATGCATGCATCGATACAAAATCTTATGCATCGACACATAACATTTTGATGCCCCTGTAATGCAAATTTAAACTTGCATGCATCGATACAAAATCTTATGCATCGACACATAACACTTTGATGCCCCTGTAATACAAACTTAAACTTGTATGCATCGACACAAAACGTCATGTATCGACACATGACATTATAATGCTCTTGGAAAACATTTTTGAATTTATATGCATCAATACATAATATCATGTGTCGACTCATACTATGTTTTATGTTCAAAAATTAAAATTACAATTAGTATGTATCGACACATACGCGTTATGCATCGACGGATATAAAAATGTTGATTCTGTAAAATGTTATAATATGATTTTGCATCGACTCAAAACAACATGTGTCGACCCATCTTGTCACTCATAACTAACATGAGTCGACTCATAACCAACATGTATCGACTCATAATACTTTATTTTTGGCTAACCGTTTTCTATTACATAAATAAGCAAGTATTTTTCTCAGCAGAAGGCATTGCAACATATAAGAATTGTGTGCAACCATTTGTGAGCACCCGGAAGCCTAAAGAAACTTCATCTTCATCATCTTCTCAACCATCTTCATTCAACAACAACAAAGAAAATCAAACATCCTTGTTGAAGTGAATCAAGCGGTCAGAGATAACATGCAACTGTGTATTGAAAGAATCTCAGCTAAGTTGAAGTTTGAATAGGAGGCTTCAAGAAATAAACCAAGGGGTTTGTCCTTCAAGAACGGGTGTGTTCTTGAGGGTTTTGTTAGCCACGGTAGCACGAGTCGGATTCAGCCGTAGTGAGGGATTTAGATATCAGAAGGATTTTTGCAAACAGGTCGTGGAAGCGGAGGATCGTTTGTGGACCTTGCAGGAAATCTTGGTAAAGCTCATATCAAGTGGTGGTTCTTACAAGAAGAAGAAGATCATATGGATTTCTATCTTTATGTATAGTGTAACCTTGTTATCAAACATTCAGCAAATTGTTATAAAAGATTTCAGTTTCAGTTTTGAAATTGAGAGGAAGACGTACCCACACGCGAGGACGACAGTGGGGAACTTCCTTACCAAACTGCCTGCGTATCGTTCTTCCTTTCTCTCTCTCTATATTTTTACATATTCCATAATATTGTAATAAAATTGGCTTTCTATGTTTTTCTGTCTAATGATAAACATAGTGGTTCAAACATTTTCATCAAACCACCACTATTAAATCATTAAACAAACATATGCCAAGTGTTTGACAAAATTCCTTACAAATTTCTTAATTCATTGGAAATACTGCTTTAATGATAAGTGCATTGAAACATTAAGTATCTGAGTTGTATATTAATCTGTTTCATTTAATAAAAATCCAGCAAGTTTTTCACATGTCAAGTTTTCTAGTAGTCGGTTCAAAGAAGACGGAATTGATTCAGGACATTGATTTTCCGCTGCTTTTAACTCGTTTTGATAAAATAATTTAAATACCTGAAAAAGTTAGTGGTGATCTATTCGCACCCCCTCTTGATGACTTGCCACACCGTCTAACAAGTGGTATCAGAGCACCGATTAGCTGGTGCTTTGTATCTACTAGTAACGCTATGGCCTTTGAATCAAAGGGGGCGTATAATAGAGCTCCTGTTTTCAATGGTGAAAACTATGGCTACTGGAAAGATTGCATGCGAGTACACATAAATTCCATTAACAGGAATGTATGGACTGCCATTCAAAATGGTCCCTTTCAAATCACCATGAGGAATGATGCAGGTGCAATAGTAACTAAACCTGAGGATCAATGGAATGAAATGGATGAAAAGAAATGGTCGTGCAATTGGAGAGGCGGAAATATGATAATCTCAGCACTTAGTGTTGATGAGTATTATAGGGTGTCTCATTGCACGTCCGCTAAAGAAATGTGGGATACTTTAGAAATTTCCCATGAAGGCACTACTGAAGTTAAACAGTCCCACATCAATACACTCAATCAAAAGTTCGAGCTCTTTCACATGAAACAAGGAGAATCTATCTCTGACATGCAGAAGAGATTCGTTCATCTTATGAGCCGTTTAAATGCACTTGGAAAACCTGTTTCCAATGAAATTTCTACTAATAAAATTATGAGATGTCTTAGCAGGGAATGGCAACCTAAAGTAACAGCTATCAAGGAAGCAAATGAACTCACTATGCTTACCATTACAACTTTGTTTGGAAAGCTGGAAGAACATCAAGAAGAATTGCAAAGTCTTGAAAAATATGAAAATAAAAGTAAGAAGGAGAGGAACAAAGACAGGGAGGGTGAGAAAAAGTCAATAGCTCTAATGGCTTCTTACTCTAAATCCTCAACCAAAGAGCAAGATGATAATGACTCAACTAGTGATGAAAATTCTGATGATGAAGAAATGGGACTTTTTGTTCAGAGATACAATAGATATATTCGAAGAATGGAATCAAGCACTCCGATAAGAATCTCATAAGCTTTCGAAAACAATCCAAAGAGCCAAGGCAAGAAGAAAATAAAAAACAAAGAGGTAAAGGACCTTGTTACAATTGTGGTAAAGTTGGACACTACAAACCAGACTGTCCAAAGATGAAAAAGGATAAAGGAAAAGCTCCACCAAAGAAGTTCAACAAACAAAAAAGAGCTTACATTGCGTGGGAAAGCGATAGTGATTCATCAAACGACGACATTTCAAGTGGTAGTGATGAAAGTGCAAATTTATGTCTGATGTCACATACCAAAAATATATCCTACCACAAGAAAATCAACCACAACAAGCAAGTAAGACAAGCATATCCTAACAACTTTTCTTCTATGACCTTTTCTGAACTAAAAATAGCTTTTGAAAAACTGCAATACAAAGCCGAAGATGCTTTTAAGAGATTATCCTCCGATAAACAAATATTTTCATTTCTAGAGAGTAAAGTCTATAAAGTTGAAAAAGACTTAAAAATTCTAAAAGCTAGTATTGCAGAAAGTTCAAAAGATAAGGATGTTACAGGATGTATTCCCAGAAGGGAATGTGAAGTTTCCCATATTTTGCAACAAGAGGTTTGAACTCTTAATTCCAAATTAGAAAAAGCATTACAGCCCAATGTTACTTTTGCAGTCGATCCTAGAATTTTTAAGAAAACGTTGAATCCACCATATTCAAAATATTCTTTTGTTAAAAAAATACCAAAGGATTCAATGAGAAGAAGTAAAACAATACATCATCATCATCATGGTTTATGCCATTATTATTGTCGTTTTGGTCATACCATTGAAAAATGCAAGTTTATGAGGTTTCTTATTCCTAAAGGAATTTACCAATGGAGGCCTAAAGGCAACCATGTTACCACTTACCCACATGGACCCAATAAAAATTGGGTACCTACCTCTCTCTTTTGATATTGCAGGAAAAGTGTCTTACATCCATGGATAGAAGATGGTTTCTAGACAGCGGGTGTTCAAGGCACATGACCGGTGACATATCACTCTTCATTGACTTCAAAGCAAAGAAGAAAGGATTTGTTACTTATGGAGACAATAACAAAGGAGGTATACTCAGTAAAGTTAGTGTAGGTAATCCCTCAACCACTACTATTTCTGATGTCCATTTATTAGAGGGGCTTAAACATAATTTGCTGAGTATTAGTCAATTTGTGACAAGGGTTATAAAGTTACCTTCATAAACACCTGCTGCATAATTGAAAATACTTAAAAGGATATTGTGTTTAAGGGAATTAGAGTAAACAATGTCTATATGCTTGACCTTTTTGATGTATCCTTAACAAGCACTAAGTGTCTAGTCACCTTGAATGATGATTCTTGGTTTTGGCGTAGATGTCTAGCGCATGTTAACTTTGATTTGCTTAATAAGGTTGTATCCAAGGATCTAGTTGTAGGTCTTCCAAAGATAAAATTTACAAAGGATCACATATGTGATGCGTGCCAAATGGGAAAGCAAACAAGGGTCTCTTTCAAATCTAAAAATATGATTTCCACTTCACGACCCCTTGAGCTTCTATACATGGACCTCTTTGCACCCTCTAGAACAAAAAGTCTAGGAGGAAATTATTATGGTTTTTGTGATCATTGACGACTACTCTAGATTTACTTGGACTATATTCCTTCATAGCAAAAATGAAACTTTTTCGGCTTTTAAGAGTTTTGCAAAACTATCTCAAAACATAATGGAATTGAAAATAATTGCAATTCGAAGCGATCATGGAGGTGAATTTCAAAACCATCTCTTTGATAAGTATTGTGACAAGCATGGTATTGAGCATAACTTTTCAGCACCTCGAACTCCACAGCAAAATGGAGTTGTGGAGCGCAAAAATCGCGTCTTAGAGGAGTTGGCGAGAACAATGCTCAATGAAGGTGGATTACCAAAATATTTTTGGGCTGATGCAATTAGTACAGCCTGTTATGCTTTAAGAAGAATATTAATTCATCCCATTTTGGATAAAACACCTTATGAAATTTTAAAAGGAAGAAAGCCAAACTTTTCACATCTTCATGTATTCAGTTGCAAATGTTTTGTTTTGAATAATGGAAAAGAAAATCTTGGAGAATTTGATGCAAAAGTAGATGAAGGTATCTTTCTCGGATACTCACAATCAAGCAAAGCATATAGGGTATACAATAAATGTTTACTTACAGTTGAGGAGTCAGTTCATGTCTCTTTTGACGAATCTTATCTGAAACATGTTAGAAAAGGTATTTCTCTTGATGGTGCAGGTGTATCTACTAAAAATATACTTAAAGAAACTGTTGAGGAAATTGTTCAGTCCAAAACATTTGATGATGAGGAAGAAAAAGATACAAGCCTTTTAAAAGATGAGGAAGAAGAGCAAAAGGAACCTAATGATATTCCACTAGATTGGAAGTCCTCTAAAGACCATCCCATTGACAACATATTGGGAGATATCTCAAAAGGAGTAATGACTCGCTCCAAGATAACTAATTTTTGTTATCATTTTGTTTTCGTTTCACAAGTAGAACCTAAAAATGCTAAAGAGGCCTTGATTGATGAATTTTGGCTAATAGCCATGCAAGAAGAGCTAAATCAGTTTAAAAGAAATGATGTTTGGGAACTTGTCCCTCGTCCACGAGACCATCATATCATAGGCACTAAATGAGTTTTTAGAAATAAACTTGATGAAAATGGAATGATAACCCGCAATAAAGCACGCTTAGTAGCACAAGGATATAACCAAGAGGAGGGCATTGATTACGAGGAGACTTATGCTCCAGTTGCTCGCCTTGAGGCTATATGTCTCTTGCTCGCTTATGTGTGTGCAAAAGATTTGAAGTTTTATCAAATGGACGTAAAAAGTGCCTTTCTTAATGGACTCATAAATGAAGAAGTGTATGTCTCACAACCTCCTGGTTTTGAAAATAACGAATATCCAAATCATCTCTTCAAATTAAAACAAGCTTTATACGGTCTTAAACAGGCCCCTCGGGTCTGGTATGAAAGACTAAGTAAATTTCTACTTGATCATGGTTATTCAAGAGGTAAAGTAGACACTACTCTTTTCATTAAACGTAAAGGAAAGCACATCCTTTTAGTTCAAATATACGTAGACATGCCAGGACTTAATGCAGATATCATAGTACATCGTCTACCTACAAAAGAGGACTTCCCTCTGGTAAAACAAAAGGTTAGTCGCATGCGACCAGACATGTCAGAGAAGATCAAGGCGGAAGTCATGAAACAATTCAATGTCGGATTCTTGGCCTTCACCTCTTATCCATAATGGGTTGCCAATGTTGCTCCCGTGCCTAAAAAGGATGGCAAGGTACGAATGTGCGTGGACTACATAGATTTGAATAGGGAAAGCCATAAAGATGATTTCCCACTTCCCCACATTGATATTCTAGTTGACAATATGACACAGCATAAAGTGTTTTCCTTCATGGACGGTTTCTCAAGCTACAACCAAATCAAAATGGCGCCTTAGGACATGGAGAAAACAACCTTTGTCACACAGTGGGGCACATTCTGCTACAAGGTTATGCCATTCGGGCTGAAGAATGTTGGGGCAACCTATCAGCATGCCATGGTAGCTCTATTTCACGACATGATACATCACAAAATAGAGGTCTATATGGACGACATGATAGCCAGATCTCAAACAGAAGAAGAGCATCTTGGTCATTTGCAGAAATTATTTGAGAGGCTAAAGAAATACAAGCTGAGGTTGAACCCGAATAAATGCACATTTGGGGTGAGGTCTGGTAAACTCCTAGGCTTTGTTGTCAGTAATAAAGGTATCAAAGTGGATCTCGCCAAGGTGAAAGCGATACAAGAGATGCCTGCTCCTCGTACTGAGAACGAAGTCAGAGGATTCTTGGAACGATTAAACTACATTGCCAGATTCATTTCTCACCAGACAGCTACTTGTGAACCAATCTTCAAATTACTGAAGAAAGATCAAGTAGTCAAATGGAATGATGAGTGCCAAACTGCCTTCGACAAGATCAAAGAGTACCTGCAAGAGCCTCCTATTTTGATGCCACCAGTCGAGAGAAGACCATTGATCATGTATCTAACTGTTTTAGAAAATTCAATGGGGTGTGTGTTGGGGCAGCATGATGAGTATGGCCGAAAAGAGTTTGCTACTTATTAACTGAGCAAAAAGTTTATCGACTGTGAAACAAGATATTCACTGCTCGAGAAAACTTATTGTGCTCTGGCATGGGCTGCTCGCCGGATAAGACAGTATATGCTGACCCATACTACCTTATTCATATCTAAAATGGATCCAATAAAATACATCTTCGAGAAACCTGCCCCCTCTGGGAGAATAGCGAGATGGCAGATGATCCTGACAGAATATGACATATAGTATACTACCCAGAAGCAATAAAGAGCAGTGTACTAGCTGATCACCTTGCTCACCAAGTTGTGGATGACTACCAGTCCATGAAGTTCGAATTCCCAGATGAAGACATCATGATGGTAAACAACTGTGAAGAATTCAGACCATATGACAGACCTGAACAAGGATCCCGATGGACCCTAGTTTTTGATGGGGCATCCAACGCACTCGGCAATGGTATAGGTGATGTGCTCATATATCCTGAAGGATGTCATACCCCCTTTATGGCAAGACTCTGCTTCAATTGTACAAATAACATGGCAGAATACGAAGCGTGCATTTTTTTGTCTCGAAGCTGCCATAGATTTGGGGATCAAATCCTTAAATGTATTCCGAGATTCAGCTTTGGTCATCAGCCATATTAAAGGGGAATGGGAAACCAAACACCCTAACCTTATCCCCTACAAAGAACATGTTTTGACATTGCTCCCACATTTTGAGAAGATTACCTTCGAGCATTTCCCGTGAGAAGAAAATCAGCTAGCAGACGTGCTAGCCTTAATGTCATCCATGTTTAAACTTAAATAGGATAACGAGGCTCCCCATATCACCATCGAACGAATGGATGAACCAACTCACTGTCACGAGATTAATACTGAAGAAGTAGTGGACCATCCTTGGTTTCACGAAGTCAAAAGGTATCTCGAGGCACAAGAATATCCGGAAGGAGCTTCAGTCAATGATAAGAAGTTCTTAAGGAGATTCTCTATTAAATTCTTCCTTATTAATGGCACTGTCTAAAAACGCAACCATGACTCTATTTTGCTCTGTTGCGTAGACAAGGTTGAAGCAGAAAAGGTCATGGATTATCTACATGAGGGCACTTTTGGCACCCACTCCAGTGGGCATACGATGGAAAAGAAAATCCTATGGGCAGGCTATTACTGGTCTACCATGGAAGCGGGTTTCTATCAACACTCTCGAACCTGCCACAAGTGTCAGATCTATGCTGACAAGGTGCACGTACCTCCGCTTCCTCTGAATGTCTTGACAGCTCCTTGGCCCTTTGCTATGTGGGGTATAGATATGATCGGGGAAATCAAGTCAACAACCTCTAATGGACACCGCTTCATCTTAGTTGACATTGACTATTTTACAAAGTGGGTTGAGGCATCCTCTTTCGCTTCTGTTACCAAGAATGTTGTAGCCCGGCTCATTAAACAAAATCTCATCTGTCGGTACGGTATTCCAGAGAGGATCATCACAGACAATGGTACGAATCTAAACAATACTATGATCACCGCACTGTGCGAGAAATTCAAGATCCAGCATCACAATTCTTCCCCTTACCGACCAAAGATGAATGGTGCTATCGAAGCCGCAAATAAGAACATAAAAAAAGATCATACAGAAAATGACAGTCACATACAAAGATTGGCATGAGATGCTACCATTCGCTCTCCACGGGTATCGTACCACGACTCACACATCAACTGGGGCAACACCCTACTCTCTGGTATACAACATGGAGATAGTCCTTCCTATTGAGGTCCAGATCCCCTCTCTGAGAATTATGAAGGATGCAGGGCTGAATGAAGAAGATTGGATCCAGACTCGACTTGATCAACTGAACTTGATTGATGAGAAAAGGCTTACTGTTGTCTGTCATGGTCAAATGTATCAAAAACAGATGATCAAGGCTTTCAACAAAAAGGTCAGACGCTAAGTGTATCAAGTCGGGGATTTGGTGATCAAACATATCATACTACCGTAGGGTGATCCCAGGGGAAAATGGACTCCTACATACGAAGGACCATTTCTGATCAAAAGCATATTCTCTGGTGGAGCAATGATCTTGACCACCATGGATGGCAACGACCTGCCGCACCCTATGAATGCAAACATAGTCAGAAGATACTACGCATAAGAGACCCACTAGGTTGACACACCTAGGCAAAACAAGGGCATCCCGACGAACCAAAAAGGTTCGGGGAAAAATTAGGGATAAAACAAAAAATCTGTACACCTGGCAAGCTGAAAACCTGAAAGGGCGGCTTAGGCAAATAATGGTATCCCGCTGGACTGAAAACCCGAAAGGGCAGTCCAGGAAAAAGTTAGGGATTTAAATCGTATGACTATGTCCTGCTAGATCACCTTACGGATAACCTTTGGCTTCAACTGACAAACTCAGTGGTTCTGATCAATTCAATTAGCTTCGGATAAGGCAACAAATAGATAAGATGCTCAAAGACACGAAGGCTATAGCAGAATGGGAACCCCATGGAATTATTTCACATAACTATCTTTTCTTTGTATCAAATTTTCATTTTTTACGACGGTATTCTCTTACTAGAATGTTTGTCTCATTGTACAAAAATACTTACTCAAAGTCAATACAAAGATATCCCCTTGAAAGTGCAAAACTATCTGTTTTTCTTTACTCTTGTGTTTTGTTTACGAAAATGAAAAAAATAGAAAGACAATCACTAATGGCTTTAAGAGATAGGGAAATCTCTATAAGTTATTTCTATAAAGTCCCCCGCAGCGTGCAGTTTAATCCCCAGCAGAACAGAGCTTCCAGTTATCAATCCCCAGTAGAAGTCGTCCAATTTCTCAGGGTTCTCCAACGGGATTTCACAAGCAGTACACGGAGTTTCCCCTACAACAAAGTTTATTTCTCTAAGTGGAAATTCATCAACACTTCAAAACATGAAGACTTGCACTCCGTACTCTCAGCAAGCAGTTAGGGATTTATTTTCCCCAATCCAACAAGCAGTGTTGCATATTAGCTCATATACGCATACATCGCATCCATATATCATAAACATCGATAACACGAATGCATGTATCACAGTCTCATTATACCATGCATTTCATATAACATGACTTTGCATATTAGCTAACATTTTACCCTTTTCAGGATAAGGTTAATCAATAGCTACCATTAACAATGTTCAAAGGCTTTTTAAATACAATTCAGATACGCTCAAGACACGGATGCCATTCTGATACTCATTCAGATTCAATCTTTAGAAATAGTTCAGATACGCTCTAGATACGGATGCCATCCTGATATTCATTTAGATTCAACTCTCGGATACAGTTCAGATACGCTCTAGACACGGATGCCATCCTAATACTCATTCAGACTCAACTCTCAGATACAGTTCAGATACACTTCAGATATGGATGTCATCCTGATACTCATTCAGATTCAGCTTTCAGATATAGTACAGGTATGCCCCAGATACGGATGCCATCCTGATACTCATTTAGATTCAACTCTCAGATACAGTTCAAATATGCTCCGGACACAGATGCCATCCTGATACTCATTCAGATTCAACTCTCAAATACAGTTCAGATACGCTCCAGACACAGATGCTATTCTGATACTCATTCAAATTCAATCTTCATAAATAGTTTAGATACGCTCCATATACGGATGTCATCCTAATACTCATTCAGTTTCAGCTTTCAGATACAGTTTAGATACAGTGCAAATTTCTGAGAGTTGAATAGGGCACTCTAATATCCAATCATCTTCCACCTTCGAGTCACGAATGGCAAAAAAAACTCGACATTCTAACTCTTCAAGCTTAAGAATATTGAACAGGGGCAGCTGTTGTACCCCAAAATTTTCCCTCTCACTTATCAAGAATTTTCTCACAAGATCTCCTTTGGCTCAAGACGACACTAGGATTGATCAGCTCAAGACACCTCCTTAAGCACTGATGACTAAAATTATGGTTTGAGATTGCACAAGGATAATTGACCTTTCAATGCTTCATATGACCTACATGGATCATTATGGACCCCCAAGATTACTCATGTTAAGTTTCAAGCCTTGGATCACACTTTTGCTCAGTCAATTGAGCAGTTGACCTAAAAATCAATTGTATTGGGGAAAAGTCAACTATAGCCAGTTTATAGTCAAACTTCATTATTTTTTATCCACGTCAACATTATAAACTCATATGTATCATTTGATCAAGTTTGGACCATAATTCCTCAAGAAATTTGATCAAATCTTCAAAAGGGCAAAATGGTCAAAATTAGGGTTTTGACTGGAAAAGGGCAATTTCTGATTTTTGACCTAGCAAATGATCAATTGGTTTAACGCATGATATCAAGATTCCAATTTAATCATTTTAACCTAATGACATGGCTCAAAACATTGCTCAAGTCCAAAGGATTGACAGATGAATTTTCAGTTAACTGATCAAAAGTCATCTGTATACTGAAAAGTAAAACTTTGACTTTTTGATAAAAATAAAATGTCAAAGATCAAAATTCATAAAAGCATGCCAAAATATGAAACTTATTCATCAAGAAATCAAAAATTCAAGATTTCATTTTGAAAAGTTAAAATTTCTAAACTTAGAAATTTTTCTAAGTGTTGGAAATTTCTTATATTTTCACAACTTTGTGCAAAATTTTCACCATGATGCAAGATGATTCAGAAGAAACTTCCAACATGAAATTTGTAGATCTCCATGAAATCTAAAACATTTATTTACACAGCTCCTTCCAAAATTGCTTGGATCTCAAGTTATAATTTTAAGAACACATGGTCCTGAAACAAAACACTTAGTGAAATTTTGCCCTAATTTGGTCAGGATTTTGACCTAACTTCATGGAACTTTTTCATATAGTTCCAAGAGTAATTTCAAAAAGTGATTCAAATATGGGTTGTAGAGAACATTTCAAGATTTCCAAAATTTCCAAGAACTCTTTGAGATCATTTTTGAGTAGGGAGAATTGAAGAGATGAAGTTAGGGTTTTCACACTTGAATTACAAGTCATTTTGTGATGAACAAGATTCAAAATTCAAACTTATGCTGCATAATCTCTACTTTGTAGGACTTAAACTTGTTAGGAACTCCATAATTAATTGCTTGCACAGCTGTTAGAGGTCTCAATTCAAGCATTTGATGCAAGGTCGTGCTTTATAGCCATTTTGGGAAGAAAGTGCACAATGTCATTTTGATAAAGTAGCTTTTTGCATAAAACTTGTTCTTGAGCCTTGGACTTGTTCTTTTCTGATCATACATGTCTTATAACTCAAGATAAGTTGATCTCAACACTTACAATCACCCAGCCCATGTTTGTACTTCCTCTTGAAACTTCTTTTCCCACTTTTCTTCAAAATCAAGTAACCTAGCAATTAGCTTGTAACTTGTACTTCTGACTCTCGAAAGCACTCAAGACCTTTTGCTTATACATACACAAGTTATTTTCCACAAATCCCATGCATGCTTAAGCCCTGAAAACACCAAGAACACATAATCACCAAAAACACCTCAAAACTTGTCATTCCTGAGTTTTGAATCCAATCTCCAAATTTACTCGTGTGTTTCTTGGCCTTTTACTTTCAAAATATTCTAAACAACATACACAAATAATCCCAACACCTGCAACACCACTGTAACACCTCCATCATCATCCACCATTTTCAAAAACAACACCTTGCACCTTGACTTCTCCATAACTCCTCAGGCACTTTAAGCTCAAGCTAAGCATCACATTAGCTTCCTGGGAAGTTGAGGAAGCTAATCCAATCATTGGAACTCACTAAAAGCTACTCAAACTCCAAACACGATACCCTCTTGCAAGGTAAGTTTTCTGACTTTTGAACTCTTCATACAGGCATCATTAATGGTTTATTTGTGAATGAAAAATGTAGATATCATTGCCCTAAAACTAACCATGTCCATAGTTTTCATTTATATTGCTTGAGCTTAGAGAATTTTAGGATTGAAGTTTCTGAAATTTTTAGGGTTCAGGTTAGTGCCATTAAAATTTATGCTTGTCTTTGATGTATCATTTTATTACTTTGCATTTCTGAAATCGTGAGGAAATTTTCTACATGTTTCCTGTTTACACTTTTCATTTTTGTTGAGAATTGAATTAGATACAGAGTTTCAGGCTGGGCGTGAGGTTGAAGATAAAGTTGGCCTCAAGAACGTGTTTACCATATATATTTATGGTTTGATTTATATAAGCGGATGTATAGCCACCCCAGTGGTAGAAGCGTGCGCCTGTGACTATAGGGACCTAGGTTCGAGCCCCAGTGGTACCCGTTTGGATTTTTTTTCTTCATATTTTTCATATTCTGACTCCTTTTTTGGGAGCGTTGGGCCTCCTCCTTGGGCCTTATGTTTTTTTCATTTCTGACCCCCTTGCTGGCTATTCACACCCTGGCCCATTTTATTTTCTTTTTTTCATTTTTATTTATTTGTTTTCTTAAATATTTTATCTAATACTAAAATATCAGAAAAAATATAAAAACATTAGATTTATATTTTGTTATAGTTTTTTTTACACAAAAAAATTATTCAATTTAATCTTACTTTATTTTACTTTACTATTTGGTTTGTAAATTTAATTAAAAACTAGGGCTTTGGTTATTTTCTTTTACACAATTAAAATATATTATTTTAAAACCAAAAAAGACCAAAAATATTTTATAATACTATAAATTATTTTTAAGACAAAAATACCAAAAATATTCTTCTTATAAACTTAATTTCTTTTTTTAATCAATTAATAGATTAGGTTTTATTTAAATTCTTTTCCTGGTAAATTTAGGTTTTACTTTTTACTAATTTACTTAATTATTTTTCTTTTAATTAATTAGGTTAAAACAAAATCCCTTTTCCTTAAAAATCCAAATAAACATCCATTTTATTTACATTTACATTCTTGTATATTTATTCATTTCGTACATTATTTATTCAATTCTTGTACAAATTCAATATGGTTGTAATAGATAATTAGGTTTATTTTCTTGCAATCCCCATTTATAATTTGTATACCCCCTCCCACAAGTATTGTAGTAGCGTAGTAATTTTAAATTCTGAAATTTATCGCTTTATATATAAATGCTAGTAATTAGGGTTTGTATGGAAAGACTAAAATCAATCAATTAGAAAACCCTAATCAAAGACAAAACCAAGCATGAAAAACAATACACTTGCACACAAGCACCCCTAGGGTAAATCCACTTGGTTGCCTTACAAAATGGCCATATTACGCATGTGAGGTATCTTAGCAAAAACAAGCAAAATATAAGATCATAGTCCCTCGATGACGCTATCTATGTTTCCTTTCAAATGATCTTAGTCCCTAAAAGAGAATGCTAAGATACCTTGAAATATTGCTAATCATGGTTATACGATGACCCACGCCTGTCCCGTTAACATCCAAAGATAGGGTTACTTACCAAATCAATGGTAAGATAGCAATGTCAAAGGAAAGAGGAAATGAACATGAAAGACTTTTGAGTAGGTAGAATGCTCCTAATTACTTGCTCTATTTCAAAACAAAACATCCTTGCTATTTTCAAAACAAACACCTACACTTTTAAAACATCTTACAAACTCGAAAACATTTTCAAAAGATCAACATCTTTGTATACATTCTTACAAACAAGAATCATTACAAAGTTTGCCTAATCAATGGAACCTTTTCAAAATACTTTAAAAAAACCAACAAAGCACAATTTCAAACAAAAGCAAGTGATCTAGCAAGTAACTAAGAGCCCATGGAAAACCATGTATGAAAAGGGTGCTAATACCTTCCCTTTTCATAATCTACCCCCCGAACTAAAGAAATAATCTCAAAGGTCTTTCATGTGCTTTTTCACCTTTCCTTTTAGATAAAAGAAAAGTTGGTGGCGATTCTTGCTTACCGCAACATTTGCGATCAAACGCAAAACCTTCAAGACAGTTCTCCCACCGTATCACAATGGCACAATAGTACATAGTACGAAAAACCTTATTCCACTACGTCTCCACTAGCTTGAATTGTGGAAGAGATAAGGACGTAGCGGTACTTTCTATAATGACTCTTTTTTAAATAGCCAACGGCTCTATTTTTCTTGGATATAAAAAAAAATAATTGTATGTTAAAAATGTTGTTGGTGTTCAAATTCTAAAAAAATGTCTGTGATACGGTGGGAGAACTGACTTGGGATTTTGCGTTTGTTTTTGCACTTGTTCGGTTTAGCAAGAGTCGCCACCGACTTTTTATTTTATCCTAAGGAAAGGTCAAAAAGCACAGGAAAGACCTTTGAGATGTTTTCGTGGGTTCGGGGGGTAGATTATGAAAAGGGAAGGTGCTAGCACCCTTTTCATCCATGGTTATCCATGGGCTCTTAGTTACTTGTTTTAGATCACTTGCCTTTGCTTTTCAATTGTTTGAAATGGTGCTTTGTGTGTGTGGTTTTGAAAATGTTTTGAAAAAGATGCCTTGTCTAGGAAACCTTTGTAATGAGTCTTGTTTGAGTATATACAAGGGTGTATGTCTTTTTGAAAAGATGTTTCAATGTTTTTGAAAGTTATTTTAAAGTTGTGTTGAGATATGTGTTTGAAAAATGGCAAGGATGTTTTGCAAGTTTTGATCAAGTAACTAAGAGCTATCTACCCTAATTTACTCAAAGATTTTTCCTATGTTTTAACCCTTTTAACAGTATTGTTTCACCATTGTATTTGGTGAACAACCTTGTGTTAGGATGTTTAAACGGGAAAGGCGCGGGTCATCATATACAATCATTGAAGGCAACTTGTGAGACGCTCTAGCAATTTTTTAAGGGACGAGATTGTTTTATCGAAGGCAACATCGAGGGTCATCGAGGGACTACGATCTTTGTTTATCGAAGGGACGTTTGCTAGAGTGTCTCATACTCGAGGGACATGATTGCATTTTCCGAGGCAACAGGCGAGATTACCCTAGAGGTGCAAGTGTGAATGGTGTATTGATTTTCATGCATTTGTCTTGTATTAGGTTATCTAGCGGTTGATTTTGAATCTTCGCATACAAACCCTAATTACTATACAGTATATGAAAGGCGATAAATTGCGGGAATTTAAAGTCTAAGCTATTACAAATGAGTATCCGGGGATGGGGGTACAAATGTTTACAAATGGGGATGAGTCTTATCAGAATAGTAATGTCCAAATATTATATTTACAACCAAATCGAATCGTCATATTCTCAATGTAAAAATACAAGAATTAAAAGGGTTATTAAGAATATTTTGTACAAGAATTCAATATATTATTTTTATTGAACAAAAGAGGAGAGAAAGAATTAAGTTAGAGAAAAATGAAAATAAGGTGACAAAAATGTTAGTATTGATTTGTAAAATATAAAAAAAAAGAGTTAAGTGGGCTTTGAAGAACATGTTTGGCCCAAAATGAATGTTGAAAGAGAATAAAAGGGGGGTGTACACGCTGAAATATTTGGGCTTAAGGGTTTGGTTCAAGGGGAAGGCCCAGTTGCAACGTTTAATAATTTTTAGGGTTTTCATTGCTTGGCTCAGAATTAGGTTTGTTCGGTTTGAAACGGTGCCGCACCCTTCTTGTCTTCTTCGTCTTTCTCGAACATGCACAGACTGATGCTCTTTCCAACCCTCAGACCACCCGAACGCTACCTCCAACCTCCTCTCTCTGTGGTTACACAGGACGATGATTGAAAAGGTATTCCTAATTCTAACGCGTTTTAGGTTTTTGGTTCATGCATGTTTAAGCTCTTACATGTTTTGATATCTGTGTCATTTTGTGTTTGTGATACGAGATGTAGAAAAAGGAAGGAGGGGAATGATACTTTGGTGACTGTTTCCGGAGAGGAGGCGAAAGGTTGGACGGCGGCGCTCTCAGGTGGCCGGAGATGGGAGGCACGTGGTGATGAAAGCTTGCTTTCTGGTATTTGTATCTTTAGCTTTGAATGTTTAGTGATGAATATTATATTCTAAAAACCCTACTTCTGGACATGCTTGCCTCCGAGTATTTGTACCTTCCTCTGATTTTCTGAATGTTGTCTTTGGTTATGTTGATTCTGAGGATACTGCTATTGTTATTCTGATGTTGATGAACTTTTTTCTGAGAGTGTTGGTTATGTGATATTTGGTTTGGATTTGTACAGGTTGCCGACTTTTGGCTTGAGTGACTTGTTTTTCTTTTAAAACAAGTTTGCTTGAAGTTTGGTACAGGAAGGCTTGTTGGAATTTTGTTGTGTTTTGGTAACTTGTTGGGTTTGGATTTGAACAAGCTTTAGGGATTGTTGTGTACGCAGGTTTTGTAAGTTTGAAGTTTCTGTAGGCTTTGAAACAAGTTTAAACCTACTGTCTGTTTGATACTCTAACAGGTTGCAAATTTGAGTTTGCTTTAGGCAGGCTTGAGGCTTATGTAGTTTGGGCTTGATGCCTGCATTCTCAAGTAGTTTTGCAGGTTGAGAAGGCTTTGGTGCAGGCTTGCTTCTGATTTGTTTATCTGGTACAGGCAGGCTTGAAGGTTTGCTTCTGGTTTGGTAACTAGTACAGGCAGGCTTGAAGGTTTGCTTCTAGTTTGGTACCTTGCAGTTTGCTTTAGGCAGGCTTGTTGTACTTGCTTGAAGGCAGGTTACAGGTTATGCTAACTTGCAGGTTTTGCTTGCAATTTACAGTTTATGGTCTTTTGCTCTTTGTGTTCTGCCCCCTCTTGAACTGTTAGAACAATGTTATATTTATTTATCTTCTAAGCCTGCCAAACTGCAAACCTTTCTTACTTTTCTCCCTTTCTCTCTCTCTATAAAGAAAGCATATTTAATTGCTTAATGTCTCTTTTTATGAAAAGATATTGGCCTGGGAAATGATGAAAATGTTTTGACAATATTGCTTGCTTGCAATTTGGTTTTGCTCTGCATTCTGTACTTCCATCTTTCCTGCATTGACAGTTTTGATAGCTTGTAGGCAGCTTTTTTTGACAGCTTGGTTGTGCAACTTGACTTGCCTAGTTTGAACTTGTGACTTAGTTTGTTCAGTTTCAACTTGTGACTTAGTTTGTTCAGTTTGAACTTGTGACTTAGTTTGTTCAGTTTGAACTTATGCAGCTTTGTGCAACTTGGTTTGCCATTGCAACTTGTGCCTTCTTGTCCCTTGCAAAATATGCAGCCTTGTGCCTTCTTTTTAATTGATTTATATGCTTGCAACAATTAATTTTACTTTTCCTCTTTGTGAACCAAGAAGAGAAATCTTCTTGCGATTTGCAAAGAGGACGAGCAAAATACGATGAAAACCAAAACAAACTGATTCCGGCCAACAATCTTTAATGATGAGTTTTTTTAATTATCTGTCTGGAAATGCTTTTCCAATTTAACTGTATTGACTTCTTCTTTTTGTCTTTGCAGGTAAATACCAGTTGGGTAAGGGAAGCAGCAGTAGAGGATAGAAGACTTCAAGAGATTTAGATTTATTTTCTTTTTTCAATTATTTGTAATAAATATCATTGTAAATATTGTAAATAAATTTACAGTATCCAAATAACATTTGTAACAACAATTGAAAATGAATAAAAAATCTTTTGTCAGATACTTCTTTATTTCTTCTGCACTTGTTTATTTATTTAAATTTCTTGAATTATAATAATTGGAAATGCATCCCAATTATTTTAACTTAGAAAAAATAAATAATCAACAAACGTTGTAGTCTCACAACCTTACATTAACCAACAATAAGCTCGACATTCCAATTAATCACACGCTTTACACAGTTAAACAAACAAACGTCCATACGCCTTTTACCTCACTGATCAAACTAAAGCTTCAAACTTTCAATCAGAAGCCTCAGCTTCTATCCCAGATGTTTAGGCTTTGAGAAACAAACAGCAATCTTGAACAAGCGTCAAAACAATGTGACAGTCAATTGAAAAGAGCTGTGGATTCAATTCCTTTTGAGAATGCGTGTACAAACCCTAATTTTGGATTTACTGTCAAAGAAACGTCTGCATGATCAAACCCTGAGCCAAACTGAAAAATCAGGGAAAACCCGAAGCTGTGATTTCTTGTGAAAAAGAGGAGGTAAAATTTTGTGGTACAACAGTTGCCCCTGTTCAATCTTCTTACACCTGAAGAGTTAGATTGGCGAATCTGCCATTTATGACTTGAAGGTGAAAGATGATTGAATACTAGAGTGCCCAGAAATTTGCACTCGGTGATGTGATGGTAGAGGGAATGGTCTTAAAGATGCCATTTGGAGAGGTGACAGAAACTTGTCATGGATGGGCTTAAAGATGCCATCTGGAATGTGACAGAATCTTGTCGGGGGATGGGCTTAAAGATGCCATCTGGAATGTATGTCGTAGGTGAAAGAAATGAGTATCAGAAAGGTGTCCATGTTTTGGAACATCTCTGAGTTGGGGGTCTGAATAGGCAATAGATTGACATCCATATTTGGAAGCATCCATAAACTGTTTTCAGAGGTCTCGAATCTGAACAAGCGATAGATTAACATCCATATCTGGAGAACTCGTAAACTGTTTTCAGAAGTCTTGAAGTTGAATAAGCATGAGTTGGTCGAGTAGATATTTTTCCTGTCTGGTTTCAGGTATTAATCTCTGACCTGAGAAAGAAAGATAGTTTTCCTAGCTGGTTACAGGTATCGATCTTTAATCTCTTCATGTAGATAGTTTTCCTGGCTGGTTTCAGGTATTGTGATGGCGGGAATGGGCTTACATATGCCATTTGGAGATATGATGGATAGTTGTCGGTGATGGGCTTAAAGATGACATCCAAGAATGATTGTTGAATTGTTATTTGTAAGTTGAAAGAAAGAACCTGTGTAGGGTTTCCTGATGATGAGTCCTTGTAAAACTACATCTGAATTCGAGAAGAAACCGATGTAGGGTTGCTTCAAGATGGTCAAGTAGATCATTGTCCTGGCTGGTTTCAGGTGTTAATCTCTGACCTGAGAAAGAAAGATTTCCTGGCTTGTTACAGGTGTTAATCTTCAATCCCTCGTCCACAGATGGTTTTCCTAGCTTGTTACAGGTATTAATCTGGAACTTGAAAAGGTTGGTCGATGAGATAGTTGCCCTGGCTTGTTTCAGGTATTAATCTCTGACCTGAGAAAGAAAGATAGTTTTCTTGGCTTGTTACAGGTATTGATCTTCAATCCCTCGTCCATAGATGGTTTTCCTGGCTTGTTACAGGTATTAATCTGGAACTTTGAAAAGGTTGGTCGATGAGATAGTTGTCCTGGCTTGTTTCAGGTATTAATCTCTGACCTGAGAAAGAAAGATAGTTTTCCTGGCTTGTTACAGGTATTGATCTTCAATCCCTCGTCCATAGATGGTTTTCCTGGCTTGCTACAGGTATTAATCTGGAACTTGAAAAGGTTGGTCGATGAGATAGTTGTCTTGGCTTGTTTCAGGTATTAATCTCTGACCTGAGAAAGAAAGATGGTTTTCCTAGCTTGTTACAGGTATTGATCTTCAATCCCTTCATGTAGATAATTTTCCTGGCTGGCTTCAGGTATTAACCTACAATCAGTCGTCCACAAATATTTTTCCTGGCTTGCTACAGGTATTGATCTGGAACTTGAAAAGGTTGGTCGATGAGATAGTTGTCCTAGCTTGTTTCAGGTATTAATATCTGACCTGAGAAAGAAAGATGGTTTTCCTGGCTTGTTACAGGTATTGATCTTCAATCCCTTCAGGTAGATAATTTTCCTGGATGGCTTCAGGTATTAACCTACAATCAGTCGTCCACAGATTTTTTTCCTTGCTTGCTACAGGTATTAATCTGGAACTTGAAAATGGTTGATGGTAATCATCTGTTGATTGATTTTTCCTGAAAAAGATAGAACGTTAGTTGTATGCAATGTCATGATGTATGCATTGCGTAATAATGTTCTCAAAATAAATGAGATTTGTGTCATATGTATTTTGTATGCATATGTTATGAATGAGAATAGGATATATAAAAATGTGAAATGTTTAATGAAGTGTATCTTGTCTGGAAAACAAATCCTTGACAAAAGCTGGGGAGTCGTTAAATCCCGGGCTGCTGTTGAAGAGTATGTGTGTCTCCAAACTTTGCTTAGAATGTCTCCGTTGGGGATTCCCGTTTTGTTATTTTTAGGAGAACTCCGCTGGGGGAAGTTGAAAACTCGGTGGGGAGAATGTTTATTCCTGCTTGGGAAAAAGAGTTCAGGAGTCTTAGTCGTCCGTTGCTCTACTGGGGAATCGAAGTTGAACTGATATTTGCTCGGGTCCAGGTTTCGCAGTAACTTGCTGGGGATTGTAGAGTAGTCTACTGGAGAAGAGGAGTTGTGGTCCTTTGATTTGTAGTAGTCGGAGATGCAAACTCAAGCTGGGGAATCCTGGTGTTGTTGGGGAAATAAACCCTGTCGTCAGTCCGCTATAGGTGGCATCTTTGTTGGGGGAAGTCCTCGAGGATTCTTGAAGTTGATTCAGCTGGGGAATGGTTTTCAGAGATTAAACCTTTGCTTGGGAGTCATCCTGTGAGAAGGACTTTGGGGAGACTTGTCATTGCCCCTAGTAGCAAATGTTTGTGGCATTTCCTGGAAATGTTTGACTGTATGTAACCCTTTATTGAGATTGACGTTCAATGTCGCAAGTGACAGAGATGGAGACTTGCCCCTGGTTACTCTGCACTTCTTTGAGAGATTTCCTGGAATCTTGACTGGACTGCCCCAGGTGTGCTGGATAGTGACATGTCATGCCCCCTTGTTGATAGGAGATTTGTCAATGGAAGTGTCATCCTTTTTGAAGTGATTTTGTTCACTGAGAGGGCTTTCGTTCATCGGATATTCGCTGTGTGAATTTCTCTGTTGTCAAACAAATAGCCATATGCAAACAATGATATTCAAGTAATGCAAAGTTTATGTTTGTCTTGAAGTTTTGAAAAATGCGTTTTTTAGCAGAAAACTTTTTATAAGACAAATTCAACACAAGATTTAGAGTAAAGCCCTACAGGAGTCAGGATACCTTTTGTAACAGTATGCTTTCGAATTAACCCATGCTTCAATTAGGACTTTTTAAGGGTTGTAACATGGCTTGGTTCACAGTTTAAGAAACAAAGGATAAAAGCTCAAAGTATATTTGTACCCACCCACTCTTCGTGATGTTCTTCAATCCTAAACTCAGTTAATTGTGCGTCGAACTCTATTCGAATTTGGAACGACGTTTTGGTGATGGTTCACACAAGTTGAATTTTGGAAGGCAGTCATCATCTTTTTTTTGCAACATTTTTCATGTTGTTGAGGGTTTGTAATGACCTCGTTCTTTTGATTGGTTATCCCTAACTTTTGCCTGACTGTTCCTGTTTTCGAGATTATAGTCAGCGGGATGCCCCAGCTTTCTTAAGCCTCCTTTATAGGTTTTGGCTCAGTGGGCTTTTCTCTTTTGAGAGATTGACTGCCTATGAGGTAAGGAACCATCACTGTCTTTTGTTTCCAGAGGAATGCTTCTTTTTTTTATGTCATTCGTTGTATTATGAACTGAGAGTTTGTGACTTAACGCGCACTTTGAATTAACTGAGAGACTACCCTGCCCCAGGTTCGATTAAAGGTTTCAATTTGTGTTTAAAACAGAAAACTTCTACTTCTTTGGCTCGAAGGGGTTGACTAGGGATTATCTTCCTTATAACTCCAGTGTTTAGGATTTGAAAGAAACGCCTGTACATCGTCAGCAAGGTCTGTTCAAAAGCATACTGTATGAGATTATGGCATTGTTTCGTCATCTTCCCTCTAAAGGCTTGTAACTTTTAGCAAGAGTTGAATGTCATAAAGAAAGTAGAAAGAATAGTTTAAGTATAGTGAAAACAAATGGATGAATTCAAAACAAACATATGCAATGCATTAATGAAACAAAGTTTGACATTAAAAGATAATTGTTTGAATAACAAAAGAAATTACAACTTGAAAATTCAAATGAAACAAAGATGCTCTTAATGATTCGTCAAAGGAGCAGTGATTATGCTAGAGTCTCCGGAGGGTCAAACTCGATCTCCTTGGCATCAATCATGTCTTGGACCTTGTTCTTCAGAGCCCAACAGTTGTTTGTGTCATGCCCTGGGCTACCACAATGATAAGCACATCTTGCATCCGGGTTGTAGTTTGGAGAAGAAGTCTTAGGGTTCGGATGAGGATCCTTTAATGTAATCATCTCTTTCTTCAACATGTGTTGTAGTGCTTGAGCTAGTGACATGTTGATCCTAGTATATTGTCTTTTAGGCGCGACCTCCTTACGCTGATGCCCCTGCCTTTGTTGAGCAGGCGCAGGATCAGAGATCAGGACTGCCCCTACGTGTTGGTCACAGTGACTCTTTTGACTGTTCACAGCATTAGACTCTTTCTTCCCATTGTAGGAAAATTTCTGAGCATCAGAGGGTGTAGCTCCTTGGATCTTTCCACTTTTGATGCCAGCTTCGACCCTTTCGCCGGTCAGTATTAGCTCGGTGAACCCGGCTGAGGAGCTTCCAATTAAGTGATTGAAGAAAGGCCCTGTCAAAGTTCCCATGAAGATGTCAATCAGCTCCCTGTAAGTTAAAGGAGGTTGTACCCTACCAGCCAGATCTCTCCACTTTTGAGCATATCTTTTGAAGTTCTCGTCAGAACCCATGGTCATGTTCTGCAATTGCACCCGAGTTGGTGCAAGATCAGCATTGTACTGATACTGTTTATAAAAAGCAACAGCTAAGTCCTCCCAGGTGTGGATGCGAGAACTCTCCAATTGATAAAACCACTCGAGTTGAGTCCCTACCAGGCTTTCTTGGAAGAAATGGATCCAAAGCTTTGGATCAGTTGTGTATGGTTGAATCTTGCGGACATAAGACTTTAAATGCATCTTAGGGCAAGAGACTCCATCATACATGGCAAAGATAGGGACTTTGAACTTTGGCGGGATGACCAACCCATAAACTAAACCCATGTCTCCTAAATCCAAGCCAGGTATTTGTTGAATCTCCATAGCACTGAGGCGATCCTCCAAATGTTTGTACTTGTCATCAGCGGGAGGATATTGTTCTTCGGAGTAGTCAGCTTCAACATCATCGATCTCCAAATTGTGGTCTTCTTCAAGACTATCCCCTATGTTGGATGGAGTTGAAAGATCTAGGGTTTTAGGTCTTCTTCTCAAGTTCATGATGCTCGCTGACTTCTTGGACTTCTTCTTCTTATCTTTGAGAAGGAGAGCTTTCAGATCCTCTTGCCCTTTACCCATAGCCAGAAGCATTTGTTGGAATTGAGCGTTTTGAGCTTGGAGATCTTTCACAGTTTGTTCCATATCCATCTTACTGAAATAAACAGTAGGAAGATAAGGAGACCTGTATGGGGGGAAACCTGTTATGATGCAATGCATGATATGTGGATGCATGTTTTCCAGGATCTCTCGGGGTAAACACAAAATGTTAGAGTTTGAACTTTGATCAACATCTTTGATTGGAGAACTTTGTATCGGTGAATGTCTTTCCACGAGAATCAAGCTCACCATGTCAAGTGGGTCATAGCCCCTGATTCAAGTTGTTGCACTTGATCTTTAACGGCATTTGTTTAGAGGGGAACCCTCTTGCCCTTTGGTAGACGTCTGGTTCAACGTGACCCTGTATCTAAAGACCCTCGAGATCCTTGAAATGGTTATTGAAAATGCTATGGTATGATGTTATGATGTTATGTACATGTATGCAAAAGTAAGCAAGTGTATATACAGGTAATCATATTCACACAAAGCAAAACGAGTCCTTAGGTTTAGGCTCGCATGGGGTTTGTAGGTAAGTACCCTCTTGAAGTTTAGTTGGCTCAACCTGTCCTAAAATAGAAACCGGGTTCTAAGGAGCTCAATATCACTGGATTATTTTCTGTGTTCATTGTTTTGGTTTAGCCACTTAACTGGCGACCAAAATATTCCAAGAAAACAATCCTCAATGAGTGTAGTATCGAGTATCTACCAACTTCGGACTGCACCAAAGTCGGTCATCTCACTACCCCTAAAAAGGCCAAGATGGTCACGTAAGGTTCTAAAGTTCGTTAGTGCTTTATGACATCGCTAAGCGGCCCCGTATTCTCCTTGACTACTCAAGGGCTACCGGCACCCACAAATATGTCACACTAACATAGCTACTGCTATAACCAGGTCGGTATACCCCGCACAGTTCCCTCACAGTTTATTGTTATTTACCTAAAAAGGTGCCCCCAAATCCGGGTGTAGGATTTACAGCAAACCCAAACAAGGAACCCAAAAAGTAAAGCAATCAAAGCAATCAAAGCAAACATGTAAAGGTGATCTAAAACCCTAAGTTAACCCCACTCATAGGATGACTCCCCAGCAGAGTCGCCAGTTCTGTGATACGGTGGGAGAACTGACTTGGGATTTTGCGTTTGTTTTCGCACTTGTTCGGTTTAGAAAGAGTCGCCACCGACTTTTTATTTTATCCTAAGGAAAGGTCAAAAATCACAGGAAAGACCTTTGAGATGTTTTCGTGGGTTCGGGGGGTAGATTATGAAAAGGGAAGGTGCTAGCACCCTTTTCATCCATGGTTATCCATGGGCTCTTAGTTACTTGTTTTAGATCACTTGCCTTTGCTTCTCAATTGTTTGAAATGGTGCTTTGTGTGTGTGGTTTTGAAAATGTTTTGAAAAAGATGCCTTGTCTAGGCAACCTTTGTAATGACTCTTGTTTGAGTATATACAAGGGTGTATGTCTTTTTGAAAAGATGTTTCAATGTTTTTGAAAGTTGTTTTGAAGTTGTGTTGAGATGTGTGTTTGAAAAATGACAAGGATGTTTTGCAAGTTTTGATCAAGTAACTAAGAGCTATCTACCCTAATTTACTCAAAGATTTTTCCTATGTTTTAACCCTTTTAACAGTGTTTTTTCACCATTGTATTTGGTGAACAACCTTGTGTTAGGATGTTTAAACGGGAAAGGCGCGGGTCATCGTATACAATCATTGAAGGCAACTTGTGAGACGCTCTAGCAATTTTGTAAGGGACGAGATCGTTTTATCGAAGGCAACATCGAGGGTCATCGAGGGACTACGATCTTTGTTTATCGAAGGGACGTTTTCTAGAGTGTCTCATACTCGAGGGACATGATTGCATTTTCCGAGGCAACAGGCAAGATTACCCTAGAGGTGCAAGTGTGAATGGTGTATTGATTTTCATGCATTTGTCTTGTATTAGGTTATCTAGCGGTTGATTTTGAATCTTCGCATACAAACCCTAATTACTATACAGTATATGAAAGGCGATAAATTGCGGGAATTTAAAGTCTAAGCTATTACAAATGAGTATCTGGGGATGGGGGTACAAATGTTTACAAATGGGGATGAGTCTTATCAGAATAGTAATGTCCAAATATTATATTTACAACCAAATCGAATCGCCGTATTCTCAATGTAAAAATACAACAAGGTATAAGAATCAAAGAGAATCAAAAGTATTGTGAAATGCATATGATTATTTACAAATGATCAAAATATTAACCTAATGCAAAATAAGTATTATTATTTTTTGTGTTTTTGTTAATGTTATATAAACAAAAGGTTTTTTTAAAGAAAAAGGTTTAGGACAAACAATCTATTATTTACATACTTTTAAATGCAATAAATATTAAAAGGTTTATTAAGAATATTTTGTACAAGAATTCAATATATTATTTTTATTGAACAAAAGAGGAGAGAAAGAATTAAGTTAGAGAAAAATGAAAATAAGGTGACAAAAATGTTAGTATTGATTTGTAAAATATAAAAAAAAAAGAGTTAAGTGGGCTTTGAAGAACATGTTTGGCCCAAAATGAATATTGAAAGAGAATAAGAGGGGGGTGTACACGCTGAAATATTTGGGCTTAAGGGTTTGGTTCAAGGGGCATGCCCAGTTGCAACGTTTAACAATTTTTAGGGTTTTCATTGCTTGGCTCAGAATTAGGTTTGTTCAGTTTGAAACGGCGCCACTCCCTTCTTGTCTTCTTCGTCTTTCTCGAACATGCACAGATTGATGCTCTTTCCAACCCTCAGGCCACCAGAATGCTACCTCCAACCTCCTCTCTCCGTGGTTACACAGGACGATGATTGAAAAGGTATTCCTCATTCCAACGCGTTTTAGGTTTTTGGTTCATGCATGTTTAAGCTCTTACATTTTTTGATATCTGTGTCATTTTGTGTTTGTGATACGAGATGTAGAAAAAGGAAGGAGGAGAATGATACCTTGGTGACTGTTTCGGAGAGGAGGCGAAAGGTTGGACGGCGGCGCTCTCAGGTGGCCGGAGATGGGAGGCACGTGGTGATGAAAGCTTGATTTCTGGTATTTGTATCTTTAGCTTTGAATGTTTAGTGATGAATATTATATTCTGAAAACCCTACTTCTGGACATTCTTGCTTCCGAGTATTTGTACCTTCCTCTGATTTTCTGAATGTTGTCTTTGGTTATGTTGATTCTGAGGATACTGATATTGTTGTTCTGATGTTGATGAACTTTGTTCTGAGAGTGTTGGTTATGTGATATTTGGTTTGGATTTGAACAGGTTGTCAATTTTTGGCTTGAGTGACTTGTTTTTCTTTTAAAACAAGTTTGCTTGAAGTTTGGTACAGGAAGGCTTGTTGGAATTTTATTGTGTTTTGGTAACTTGTTGGGTTTGGATTTGAACAAGCTTTAGGGCTTGTTGTGTAGGCAGGTTTTGTAAGTTTGAAGTTTCTGTAGGCTTTGAAACAGGTTTAAACCTACTGTCTGTTTGATAATCTAACAGGTTGCAAATTTGAGTTTGCTTTAGGCAGGCTTGAGGCTTATGCAGTTTGGGCTTGATGCTTGCATTCTCAAGTAGTTTTGCAGGTTGAGAAGGCTTTGGTGCAGGCTTGCTTCTGATTTGTTTATCTGGTACAGGCAGGCTTGAAGGTTAGCTTCTGGTTTGGTAACTAGTACAGGCAGGCTTGAAGGTTTGCTTCTGGTTTGGTACCTTGCAGTTTGCTTTAGGTAGGCTTGTTGTACTTGCTTGAAGGCAGGTTACAGGTTATGCTAACTTGCAGGTTTTGCTTGCAATTTACAGTTTATGGTCTTTTGCTCTTTGTGTTCAGCCCCCTCTTGAACTGTTAGAACAATGTTATATTTATTTATCTTCTAAGCCTGCCAAACTGCAAACCTTTCTTACTTTTCTCCCATTCTCTCACTCTATAAAGAAAGCATATTTAATTGCTTAATGTCTCTTTTTCTGAAAAGATGTTGGCCTGGGAAATGATGAAAATGTTTTGACAATATTGCTTGCTTGCAATTTGGTTTTGCTTTGCATTCTGTACTTCCATCTTTCCTGCATTGATAGTTTTGATAGCTTGTAGGCAGCTTTTTTTGATAGCTTGGTTGTGCAACTTGACTTGCCTAGTTTGAACTTGTGACTTAGTTTGTTCAGTTTGAACTTGTGACTTAGTTTGTTCAGTTTGAACTTGTGACTTATTTTGTTCAGTTTGAACTTATGCAGCTTTGTGCAACTTGGTTTGCCATTGCAACTTGTGCCTTCTTGTCCCTTGCAAAATATGCAGCCTTGTGCCTTCTTTTTAATTGATTTATATGCTTGTAACAATTCATTTTACTTTTCCTCTTTGTGAACCAAGAAGAGAAATCTTCTTGCGATTTGCAAAGAGGACGAGCAAAATACGATGAAAACCAAAACAAACTGATTCCGGCCAACAATCTTTAATGATGAGTTTTTTTAATTATCTGTTTGAAAATGCTTTTCCAATTTAACTGTATTGACTTATTCTTTTTGTCTTTGCAGGTAAATACCAGTTGGGTAAGGGAAGCAGCAGTAGAGGATAGAAGACTTCAAGAGATTTAGATTTATTTTCTTTTTTCAATTATCTGTAATAACTATCATTGTAAATATTGTAAATAAATTTACAGTATCCAAATAACATTTGTAACAACAATTGAAAATGAATAAAAAATATTTTGTCAGATAATTCTTTATTTCTTCTGCACTTGTTTATTTATTTAAATTTCTTGAATTATAATAATTGGAAATACATCCCAATGATTTTAATTTAGAAAAAATAAATAATCAACAAACGTTGTAGTCTCACAACCTTGCATTAACCAACAATAAGCCCGGCATTCCAATTAATCACACGCTTTGCATAGTTAAACAAACAAACGTCCATACGTCTTTTACCTCACTGATCAAACTAAAGCTTCAAACTTTCAATCAGAAGCCTCAGCTTCTATCCCAGATGTTTAGGCTTTGAGAAACAAACAGCAATCTTGAACAAGCGTCAAAACAATGTGACATTCAATTGAAAAGAGCTGTGGATTCAATTCCTTTTGAGAATGCGTGTGCAAACCATAATTTTGGATTTACTGTCAAAGAAACGTCTGCTTGATCAAACCCTGAGCCAAACTGAAAAATTAGTGAAAACCCGAAGCTGTGATTTCTTGTGAAAAAGAGGAGGGAAAATTTTGGGGTACAACACTGTCATTATTAGAACACAACCAAAAAGTTATCAACCACTATAACACAACAAGAAAAATTGTTATCAAAATGATTCTTCAATCATGTTGTTAATGATTACCTTGAAATAATTGATTCATAATGTGCTTAGTTTCATATGCTGCACAAATATTTCTACGCCGCAGAAGATAATGAAGATGATCATAAAAGATCCAGTTACAAATCCATAACATAAATGTTATGCTCTAAATTGATCATAAAAGAAAATAGAACAAGGGTTGTTGTGCAGAATGTTCTAAGGTGAATCAAGACGAAGAAGTTATTCTCCTTACTACATCAAGATCAACAAAGCTTTCAGAAGCTTATGAAGAATAAGACATCAGCATTTCAAGTGCTATGGGATGTTGTACGAGAAGAAGCTACCTAAAGAAAAGAAGATAACACATCAAGCTACAATACATTGTAATAATTTTAGTGTGTATCAGGTTCTTCTGATGTACTTAATTTTGTTTAGATCCAGCTTGTGTAGAAGCATTTTATTATAAACAAATTTAAATCAAATATTTGTTTGATAATACCCTGAGAGACTCAGTTGAGTCAGTATTCTCAAGAAGACTTTGGTTGCGGTCATTGTAGATAAAATCCTAGTAGTGGATTCTATTGGTTCAATGGTAGTCATATCTCAAAGGGGACTCAGTGAAGGTCAACCTTCTGAGATCACTGATGGATATCATTGTAAGGAAACCGTGATAGGAGATTCTGGAGAATCGGATTTTGTTAGGTCAATGAACATTATATCCGGTTTGGATCCCTGAACCCGTCATTGGATGTTAGTCGCCGGCGATTGCCTGTGCGACTGTAATCAGATTAGTTATAATGGATTAAGTCCTTGAGTTCAAGGTGAAATCACTTTGGTAGGGAGGAATGGACTAGCTTGGGGGTTTCTCAAGTGAACCAGGATATATCGCGTGTTCTTTACTTTTGCTTATGCTTTAGAGTTATGTTTTCTTAACTAAATTAGAAGCATTACTTAGGAGTAACATTTAGAAGAATTATTCAACAAATAATGCTTAGAAGAGAAAGTTATTCAAGAAAGTAAAACCCAATTCAAACCCCCTTTTCTTGCGTTTTCTTCACACCTTCACTCACCTTTGTCGAAATAAATGGTTTCTTCCACCTAACGATCTGTGGGTTTATCAATCATAACATATCCTAGCTGACACCGTGCCAAGATAGGATTATAATTTATACAGCCTTCCGTCCCTATGAGAGGAACATTAGAAAATTCTCCACAGCTTATGATAATTTCTTTTATACCTCTTATGTTGTGCCAGACGACATCATAAGAAGTAAGCCATGATCCTTCGAGACCAAAGGAGAGAATTTGTGGAGTCTACAAACAGTTCCCTTGTGGTCATATGCAACATGAACAATTTATACAATAGAGGAATGCAGAAAACAACACTTCCTTTCTTGCCATGTCAGGAATGAATAGAATAACAAGTGTTGGCAAGAATTATCGGTACCCGGGTTTCCAATAATGAAAACACATATTGTTGAGAAGTCTACAAAATTATCCACGTTGGGAAAAATGACAATGCCATATATCATGGCGGCTAATAAGGCGTTGAACACAACCCAATCTTCATTCTTTGTAAACTCTTTAGCCTTGGTTATCAGAAACTTCATATGAAAACTGGAGGTGTTACTCTTATCTGTACAATTACCTTTCACATCACTAAGGTTAAAAATAAAGAACCTTAGTGATAACCATATAATCGGGAACCTTGGACACACAGACGAAGGGAACACGACTTGTAATCTCGATACTAAGGAGGAAAGCATATTCTTCAAGCGTTGGCACTAGCTGATAGTCTTTGAGAGTGAAATAACGCAATTATGGATCATAGAAATGCAAGAGCGACACCATAGCCCACTTCTCATACTCATCATTCAACAATGACAACAAATTCCCATAACTATCTCATGAAAATGGTAACAGAATGTCTTCCTAAGCAACTCTTTGCCTACATTTGTATCGTTATCCATTCCTGATGAAAATGAAGATCTCAGATTTACTTGGAAATGGTATGCATATGCAAATTAGCTCTTTTTTATATACTTTTTTTATACATTTCTTTTTTGTAAAAATAAATATGCCATGATGCAAGTGAAATAACATGGAATCAAGGTTTCCATAACACTGGGTATTTATTGTGCTGTTTCTGAATATGCCGAGTATACCAAGATTAAAGGTCTAGAACATAAACCAAAGAAACTCAAGTCACCATCAAAACATATAGTCACCATTTGTACATGTAAGATCATTCCCTCCCCACTCACAGGTGAAAACTAAGTAAGGGTAAGCTCAAAGGTTAACTTAAAATCATGGGTTCGCATGAAAATATTATAATCATGACACCTGCGTGATGATGATAGTACCTCATTTAAACCTTATCTGAGCATGGATGGCATGTCCGTGCTAGAAAGATATACATCCACTAGCCATCATGTTCCACTTTATTCCTATGTGTTCCAAAGAGTTTAAAACTTTGGCCTTGGTACTCGGCCTTTTACCTCAACAGTAACACCCACCCATTAAGAAACACAGAATACAACACAACACCAGTATATGGAAAGCGATAAAAATGCAATGCATACATATGCACAGATAAACAGTACAAATGAACAAGCTATAAAGCGATAAAGATAAACATCCAATGAAATCAAAACAACAAAAGCTAGGAGTGACTTCGGGATGGACCAGCATTTCGTCAACCTATCCCCAGTGAAGTCGCCAGCTGAAACAAACAGTTGAAAATCATCGAGAGAAAATCAATGAAGTTGCCATTGAATGTTTTTTATCCCACAGGAAGGGAAAGGTAAACATCGAGTAAACCTAAGAAGGGAAAAACCAAGGTCTTGCAACCGACAGATATAGGTAAGGGTGTCAATTACACAAGGGGAAAGTATTATCACCCCTCATGTATGTGGTACTCCATGGGATCCACTCTTATTATTCTAATCAAAAGGTGTGTTCATATTTATAGCTTGCGAGCTGAAATTCATGAATGCATAGTGTATGTACAAAGAAAAAGGTTTTATTTGTCGTGCCTGCCGCAAATGCGAACATTTTGTGCCTACATACTCCCTTCGTGTAATAAGGCATCAAGGCACTCGTAGTTCATCTCAAAAGTTTCAGTTTGTTATGTGTTTTTTATGAACAATATTAATTTTTCTTTCTACCGCAGCTCGACCTTTGGAGGCTCATGCGTTGGCATAGTAAGAAATTAACATGTTCTTATCTGAAGAGGTATTTTCAAAAGAAAAACTCCTGAAGGAAGATAATGCTACATTCGCGTTCTAGCAAGTAAACATAGTGCCACCCGACCTTTGGGGATTTATGCATCGTATGGCGCAGAGTAGAATTAACATATCCTTTTGAGAGTTTCAAATAAAGGCTCGAAGGCGAAAGAGTTTGAATTGGTTGAGTATTTTTGGTGGGATGATAGCAAATGGGTCCCACGGGAGGGAGTACTCGCTATTTCTCCAATTATTTGCAAAGGAGTTTGCAATTTGAACCGTAATAAAGTCTGGAGTGAAAATTGAGCAAGATTTAGTCTAAACTTATTCACTCTACCCTATAAGACTCAATTGCATACAATTCGCATCTTCCTTTAATAAGTGTTTTAGGATTTTCTTAAAGAAATAAGTTTTTGTTTTAAGAATACAAAAGGGGAATGAAAAAGTCTAAGGGAAAATATTTATCTCTATCCATAAAGTTATCATACAATGATTGATCCTATAGTCGAGTTTGAAAGGGAAACACTACCTAAGTTAGCATGCATGGAATAAGATCCTAATGTCTAACTTGCATTGGAAACGAAACAAGTGAATCCTACGGGAACATAGAAAGGTTAAATGAAAAGAACGAGAATAAGTGCAATCAAACAAAGTAGAACCAAAACTAAAACAAAAATCCAGTGCGAGCTAGCAACAAACAATGAATCCATTGGATTTCAAATCTGGAGTAAGTAACTCTTTCCACTTGATTTACTCAAACACCAATATCGAGTAACAACTCGAAGCGTCAATGTTTAAAGAAACGTGAGCTAACATAATTGAAACTAATGACAAAGTGTGGGGGTTGGTTAAGAACCCTTTTCCACTTTTTTTTACTCAATGGACAAGAATAAGCATGGTTCAAAGCATCAACGTACAATGCAAGCTAAGACCGACACAGACTAGAAAGTATGGAGGCTGATTGCGGGCCCTTTGTTCCACTTATTGACTCGATAGCAAGCCCAAAGTAAAAGGGAAATGGGAGGGGAGTGGGATTTGCCTCCATCGAGGTATTTTGCACACAAGCAAACACAAACATTGCCTCATTTTGAGGTCTTTGAACAAACACAATTATCGCTTCCTTTGAGGACTTTAAACAGATTTTTCCACCTAAAGTAGGGACTCCCAGTCATGCATCTCTATTCCTACTTCTCATGACAAGGAAAAGAAAATACAATGCGAAATTAAAACCAGAATCGAAAAAAATACCAAACAAACAAGAGTATGTTACAAGTAAGAAAAGCAAAGAAACCTGACGGTCTTCGTGCAAGCTAGCATCAACAAACAAAACAATCTGAGATCAGATGCTCGGAATAGGTGCCAAAGCATCGATAATGTGAAAATAAATCACTGTTGAAATATGCATCGGACACATCCGCATAATAAATAGTACACATGCACAAGATACCAATCCATACAAGAAATAACAATATATACATCTTATACAATGAGAAACACAATCAAGCGCATCGGAAACGAACTCGAATCCATAAAGAAGTGGAATAAAATGCTTTTCAATTGAATAATCAAAATATTAATTAACCGACTGAAAGCTCTCTTGAAATGTTTTGCACAAGTCAAAAAATGTGTTAGTAATAACAAGGAGGCATAATTGGAATAAAGTATCTGCATCACAAATTAAATCAAGATTAAATTATGAAGAAAAACAATCCAAACAAGAATTAGAACACCAACATCAAAACTAGGCAGCATTGTCGTTATCTCATGAACCGATCAATAAGTTGATTTATAATCAAACAAACTTGATACTAGTATCAAACAATTGTCCATTTAAGCTCAATTGTGCAACAAGTATGAATTAAATCACAATGTAGGTGCAAAAAAAATTTCTAGACAGCATTGGATTAACACATGAGATGCACAAAAAGTTGGAATAAAATCAATTGAACTGGATACCGGTATCCACCAAACATGCTAACAAGATCAAATATGCATTAAGTTTGAATTAAATCACCAATTAAGCACCACTTACCATCTCCGGGGAGCAACTTTTCACCTTACAAACTGCTCAAAAAATCGGAATAAAATCCACCAAATATGATACTGGTATCAACCAAATATGCTAACAAGGTTATGGATGCACCGAGCAACATTAGAATCACAATTTATAACACATTTGTGAACTCCAAACAGTCGTGATGTATGTATCAGTGCTTGCTAAAAGTCAGTTTGAAATCAACATTTTAAAACACCAAAGCTAAGCATCGATGCCTAAACAATCAATTGGAATTCACAAATTAGTTGTATCCAAAAATCTGGCACCGGTAGCAACAATTCCAAGTATCGATACCGAAATTAAATACACGTAGAAAACAAGTAAATACTTCGCAATTTGATTTCGATTCATGAATTTAAACAACTGTCAACATGTATCGAATCAGAAACAAATTATGACATGTAAATCATAACACAATTGAACAATTAAATTCGACGCATAGATCTCATCAATCAACAAAAAATATATAAACTGAATCCGCATTTATTCATCTTTAAGCTTCAAGAATCAATTGGATCTCAAAAATCACTTTAAGCTTGATTCACATAATCACTTATTTCAACAAGTCACTTCAATTAACACAAATTCAAGAAAAATTAAGGTATCGCAAGAATTCCCCAATTAAAATTTGTACAAAAATAATTAAATCAAGTAAGGAATTAAGAGATTACCGAAAACGAAACAAAGAGGAAGTGTATCAAAGATTGTTGAAAGAAGAAACTTTGATTGGGATTATGCAACGGAGGAAGTAATGTCGAAAAATAGATTGGAAGCAGAAGGAAATGACTGTAGGGAGGAGGTCCAGGGAGGAAGTTGGTCGGCGATGGGGCTTGGCCAGAAAGAGTGAGGTCGGCGGTAGAGGGAGGGCGTGAGGAGAGAGTTTCAACTTTGTGACTTCTTGCAACTTTTCTTTGAGAGAGAAGAGAGTTTGAGGGATTTGAATGTGATTTTTCAAGAATGAGGTGAAAAGTGATTCTAATTTAAAATTTGAAAATATATAGAAGTGGCTTCAGGTCTTGTTTGGAAAGATTATTTTTTACTAGTGCGAAATTTATGGCTTACTTCGGTGTACGGCTCAAGATCGAACCATAAACTCAAGACATTTTGTGTGGAATTCTGGTGCAAAACCTGAAACAAAATCGTCGGTGAAGAAATTTGTGACGTCGTGCCGAAAGAATTGCCCCATTAAGATAAAAATTGAGTGATTTATGATGCTTCAAGTGGAGAGAACTCAATGTTAAAATTCATCGTGTAGAGTTTTCCAGCTTATTTTGTGTATGACTCAAAAACAAACCACAAGCTCATGACTTTTGATACTGAATCCTGACGCGCAACCTAAAACAAAATCGTCGATGATAAAATTTGTGAGGTCGTGCCAAAAGAATTGCCCCGATATGAAAAAAATCCAGAGAGTCATGATTTTACGAATGGCGAAAAACAATGGACTTTTTTTACTGCATTAAAATTCAACTTATTTTCATGCGCATTTTATGAAGCGAGCCATAAACCGAAGCCTTCAGATAATAATCAAAACTCAGGACCTGAAGCAAAGTTATAGCTAACAAAATTTGTGGTCTCACGCTTTCAAAATCGTCCTGAACTGATAAAAAATGAGAAAGTTACAAATTTTGCAATATCAGGATTTAGTCCGATAGAAAACCATTTCGGGGTGCAATTTTCTAAGGTAGTTCACACTTTCAGAGATCTTCTGCATATAATTGAATTCTGGACCAAAATATTAATTGAAGACAAAATCAATACGGATTGTATGCCCAAAGAACCATTCAAAAACGTCGAACCGGGAGAAAGTTATGAATTTTTCAATATCAGATAAGTAACGATTCAGCATAATGTTTTCATGGTACCAGTCTCAGAGTAATCCCAAATCCGGGGAGCCTCCTCATCGAATCATCTTCCGAGATAAACATATGAAATGAAGAAAATAACAAGATGGTTAGAATGCTCTAAGAGTCGTTCAAAGATAATTTTCCGGTCATAAGTGACAAATTTTTAAGCATCCAAACACCAACGAACCAACAAATCCACTATATAACATGATTTCAGGTATTTTGCGCTTTTAAAGATCTTCCTCACAAAATTAGCCTTCGCTCTGAACAGATGAATTGGAGAAGATCTCAAGAAGATTCTAAAGACTAAGGAACCATTCCCAAGCCATTTTATGGTCTCAATTTATGAATTTTTGAACTCAAACTGCAAAATATTGAATTTTTGTCTGCATTGTTTCAAGTCATTCGAAACACTTTATTTTATGTGCAATTCAAAGCGTGCCAAGACACATATGAGCTTGACATGATGATGACCTGATTAGTTGTTGACTGAATAGATTGGAAACTATGTGGATTGCATTCAAACTTCAAAAACCCTAAGTTTTTCTTCATAGTGTTGCTTAACGGAACAATCATCTTTCGCATTTCTTTTCACAAAGAAAACCTTGATTCCATGAGTATAGAGCTGATGGCATGTATGTATGCACGTGATGATAAAGTATAATCCAATTAGGGTTAAAATTAAGAGGGAGTATTTTATGGTGAAACAGCCTCCGAGAAGATTTGGTCCTCTACTTATGCCACACACTCAACTACAACAACACTTACTCAAGGCATCCTTGGTAGAGCTAAAACCACTAGCTCCTCTGAATGGGTCAATCCCACCAAAGTATGATGCAAACGCAAGGTGTGAATATCATGATAATTCTCCAGGACACACAATAGAGAAATGTTGGGCCTTCAGACATAAGGTGCAAGATTTGTTGGACTCCATGGAAATCACTTTCGATAAGCCTAATATCAAGACAAACCCCATGCCCCGACATGGTGGGCCAACTGTGAATGCAATTGAGAGAATCACTGACCATGGAGAAACTAAGCAGGTAAAAACTCCAATAGATATCCTGAAGGAACATTTGTTTGAATATGGTTTCCTTTTGGAACATAATGATGCTTTTAAGAAGACTTTACAAAAATTGGTGGATTAGGGGATAGTCCAATTAGAACAATATCCTGAAGAAGAATATGTAACTCCGATTAATGGAAATACAAGGAGGCCATTGGTGATTCCTTGCTAAGGGACGACTTTTGTCAAGAAAATTCTTGTAATTTCTTGTGGAGAGCCAAGCCCGACAAAAGTACCAGTAACAATATTGTGCCATGGTCAAACACTGAAGATACCTCTGCTTCCTACAAGTACGATGGTAATTAGGGGACCATCCCTCATTCCTTATGAAAGTGACAAAGTTGTATTGTGGAGTTATGATACTACTGTTTATGTTAATGTTTTAAAATAGGAATGTGAACCATCAACGAGCCAAGGGCTTGAAATTACAAATATAGAAGGAACATGAGGCATGACCCGAGCCAGAAGAATATATGGTCCCAAAAAACAAAAGAAGGATAATAATATGGTTAAGGATAAATGAAAATCTATGGCTGAAACTAGTCATGATCAGGAACTTCCGAGCAAGAATTTCACCGATCAAGAGGCTAAAGAATTCTTGCAAATAATCAAGAAAAGTGACTATAGGGTGGTGGATCAACTACACCAAACTACGGCCAAGATTTCAATACTCTTGTTGCTGATCAATTCATAGGCACACCAAGACTCTCTGATGAAGATCCTGAGTTCTTCTCATGTTACAAAGAAGATTACAGTAAATCAATTTGATGGAGTTGTAGCCAATCTGACATTCAGATCACGCTTAGGCTCCAATGACAGTGAGCTTCCTCCATAAGGTAGAGCTCACAACAAGGTGTTGCATATTTCCATCCAGATAGGGACAACTAGCTTATCCAGTATGCTCACTGATACTAGTTCCTCCCTCAATGTACTACCAAAAACAAGTTTAATGAAGCTAACAATAGGCGGTGTCGTCATAAGACCAAATTCTATGGTGGTTAAAGCTTTAGATGGTTCCCAAAGTATAATATTTGGAGAAGTGGATCTTTTAGTCAAGATTGGCCCGCATATGTTCTATATTACCTTTCAAGTGATGGATATAGAACCGGCATATACTTTCCAACTCGGGCGACCTTGGATCCATGCAGCATGGGTTGTTACCTCAACCCTGCATCAAAAATTGAAGTTCTTTATTGAATGAAAATTGGTTGTGATCGACGGAGACGAAGATATCTTCATAATCCACCTGGAGTCTTATAGATATATCAGCGTAAAAGAAGACTGTGTGGTAACGCCATTCCAAGTCCTAGAAGTTGCTACAGTGGTAACTCTACCGGTGGAGAAAATTAAGAAAATTGGAACTACCATGACTTCTGTTGTAACTGGTTTTAAATTTGAGAGTCCCTACCCTTAACTTTTATCCTAAGGAAGGGGATATAAAGGATACTAAGGTTAGAAGCGCAATTTTTAGGAAATAGGGTTTTAGTTTTTTTATTAGGGGAACTCACCATGATTTTAGTCATATGCCTATGTATCCTCTTATAAAGAATCAGAGTCTCAATTCATAGTTCTCGGTTGGTTTGTGTTTTTTATGGGTTACGAAGATATTTGGATTTCCCGCATACTCAGTCTAGGTGTGTGAATAACAGAGTTTGTTAGACGAAGCGCACAGTTGATTAAAACATATATGTAGTCCTTTTTAAAATTAATTGTTCAATTAATTGTTGAATTAATTTAATCATAAAAATGATTTGTTATTGGTTAAATGTTTTTTATATGTTAATTATGAAAATGTCTTTATTAAATGCATGATTAAAAACAATTTTAATGCAATAAAATAATAAATATTTGATGAGTTTAGAAAAAATAAAATTTGATTTAATAGTAATAAATATAATATTATAATTATACAAATATAAAATATAAAATATAAAAATTATAAAGTAAAAAAAAAATTAAAAGCACAGGGGCTGTGAATCTCATTGAGCTAGTAAAAAAAGGTGTCCAGATATTAGGGCCTTGAATTCAGATATTGAATTCAGGCCCAAAAGACAAGGGGTGTGTTGTACCCCAAATTTTGCCCCTAATATCTCTTCATCATACCATATTGATTCAATCACAACAAGATCACATTAGGGCTTTTGGTCCTCCTCCCTATCTTTAGTTTTGCTCTTTGAGGAATCACCAAGCATCTTGATTTGTTTTCTTTTGTGATCATGAATATTTTGTCTTGATTTTGTTTTTAATTAATAAAATTCAATTTTGGTTTGTCTTACTTGTTAATAATGTAGGTAAAGGAATTGAGGTTTAGCAAGTTGCTCCATGGGTTCATGAGTTTATTTCCATGCCCTAGTCAATAAAGCTTGCGAAATCCAAACCTCACCATTGAAGTTGTTTTGGAAGAAATGGCATCCAAAGTTTTATCTTGGTTCACCACATTTAAAAGTTATCAAGATTGATTCAAAAGCACAAGGGGTTGATTGAAGAAGTAGTCATGTTTGGATAAGACTTTGTTCCCCTTGGTCACAAGTGTGTATTTCTCTCAATTCTCAAGATATGGAAGTGGTTTTGGTGGGTATGAGTTCTTATTATCATCCTCAACTAATTATATTTACAAAGAAAAAGTGTTGATACAAGAAGGTTGTTCAAAATTGTCAAAGTTCCTCAAAGCATTCTCTTGATCTAGGAGCTAGGGTTTTGAACTTAAAAGAAGTATATCTTGCTCATTTATTGGTATTTTTGAGTGATTCCAAAGACATCCTTATCTTCAAAGGGTTATTAACAAATAAATTCAAAAGTTTCAAAGAGTTTTCATGTGGAATAAACTTCATGATGAAGAAAGAGTACAAGTCCTCCAGATGAACCCCCATTTTCCCATATGTGACTTCAAATGATCATAACTTGGTCAATTTTTATCACCTTGAGCCCACTCTTTTTCCACAATGATCTTGAGGATGTGAAATTTATGCCTTATTTTATGTGCAAAGTGATAAAATGGATGGAAGATGCCAAAAGGATACAAAAGATTATAGGTCATTTCATTATATTTTTCCAACTTCAACAATTCATAACTCTCTTAATTTTTGGAGATTTTGAATGGTTCAAGTTTCAAAATGTCTATTTCATTCCATCTTTTTTGGTCAAGAGAAAATTCCAAGTGGAAGGACATGTTTGGATGCAAACAAATCATAGGTCACTTTTGAAGAAAAATTTGAAATATTTCTAAGTATGGAAAGTCAACTTTTTCCCCCAACTTTGACTCAATGCAACTTTCAGCACAAGCATCCATTTGATTCCATTTTGTTTCCATTGCAAAGCTTGTAATCTCATCTTTCTAAAGCATTGAGAATCATGCCTTAAGACCCCTTGAGCTGAGAATGCCATTGGATTGAACTTCGTAACTTGGAATTGAAGTTTCTTCATAAGTCAGAATTTGAAATTCATGTTTTGGCCTCTAAACATCAAATTAGCATGTGTTTGTGATCTAAAGATGTTTAACCAAGTAGCCAAAGTGGATTAGAGCCTTAAAACGCAAGGATTGGATGAGTTTTGATGTAAATCAGATCACACTTTGCTCGTGTATCAGGTTCACACGATTTCCCTCCAAACTTCATCATTTCACATGCTTGAACATTCAATTTGATTCCCTATAAATAGAGGGTTTCCCCTCATTCATTTCCTCAGGCTTTGAGAGCCAAAAACACTCTGTCAAAACCTCACACGAACTTCAAATTTTTGAAATCAATGTCTGAGATTCCAACCTTTTCTTCCAAAATTCTTTGCACATTCATCTTCCTTAAGCATCATATAAACTCTCCAGCACTTAAACCAAGCAAAACAAGCTATAATTTAAGCTACATAAGTCCAGTTTCAGAGCTTCTTTCTTGAACTTCGAAAAGGTAGAATTCTACACCATTTGGATCCAAATAAAGCACTAATTGGTTCTACTCCTTCTCCTGATTCTTGTGCTTCTTACAATATTTAAATCCATTGAGAATTGAGAGAGAAATCTCAAATTGAAGGTGTTCGCTATTTTCTGGGTTTTTTATTCATATCTCTTTGCATACCTTATATAAATTTGGCGCGATGGTGGTGTTTGGATCGTCTTGAAAAGACGAATCCAATGATACTTGTCTGGGATCCTAATTTTTCCATTTGCAAGATCTCACAAAATCTCCATTGCAGGGTGGCTGGAGGTTGAAAATGATGACATGTCTCATCTCAGCCAATGATAGCGTGCCAAACGTTTTAATTTCATTGGTTGCCCTTTTTATGATCCTATGTGTATCTCATTAAGGTCCATATCAAGCACATCGCGTCTGGTCCATTAGATTAGCTTACTAACGTGTTTTGACTATGATTTGATGGCCCATATCTTTTTGGTTTTATTTTATTTTCTTATTTTATATTTTAATTTATTTAATTTTCAAAAATTCATAACTCTTGTATTTTTTATCCAAAAATTATGAAAAAATTTACAAAAATACTTTGAATTATTTCTGATCTCATGACTATTTTTTCACATTCACAGTCGGGTCTATCAAGAGCTTTCTTAGGCAGCACATTCAAAGATGAACCGGTATCAACCAAGACATGGGCCAAAGTTGTTCCCCAGCATTCGGCAGAGACATGCAATGCCTCGTTATGCTTCCTCCTCCTAGGTGTCAAGTCAGCATCAGAAAAGCCTAAACCATTGTCAGCTGTTAAACTAGCCACACAGTCTTGGAACTGATCAGCAGAGGTTTCTTGTGGCACATGGGCAGTTTTAAGAAATTTTACCAAGGCCTTCGCATGAGCCTCGGAGCACAACAAAAAAGCTAGCATGGAAATCTTTGACGGAGTTTACCCTAGCTGTTCGACTATGCTGTAGTCGCTTCTCTTTATAATTTTCATAATTTCTTCCATTTCCTTTTGGGAGGCCTCAGGGATAGATACTGATTGTACCTTCTTCTGGACAGGCTCAACCAGAATGCCTTTTCCCTAAGTCTCGGTTTACTCGGTTGTAGGGATATCAGTAGGGGTAACCATAGGGATTGTAGTAGTAGTGTTAACAGGAACAGAAACAGGGATGATCACAGGACCTGTAATAGTCTTCGGAGGAGCAATCTCGAGAGAAAATACTCTGCCACTTCGGGTTATCTTGTTGGTTCTCGCAATGTTGTTGATGTCAGGGTCAGCCTTCTCAAAAATTGAGTCTTCAACAGCCAGCCAATCCTACTTGACACCGTGATAGTAGACGTCACCCCCATAGTTCCATGGGACAATTTTATCAGATGAGTACGGGATTGGTCCTGGCATGGTAATTATCAGTGGAGCCACTTTAAGAATTGATGTAATCCTAATGGGTCTTTTGGTGGAGACCCTGGAAGGATTGGCGGAAATGGTTATTATTGAAACATCTTTGTAAGAAATGGTTGGAACGGGAGTCTTCTCAAATAAAATCTCTTTGTCATCCATTAGGCGTTGGACGCCTGCTTTTAATAAATGATAACCAATTGGTAGGGATAAACAGAGGTGACAGACTTCGCCACAGCCCAGAAATAAAACGGCCTTCAACAGGTTCCTCTTGACAGTCAAGAGAGGGGTAACAAGTTCATCAACAACAGTAACAAACATACCATCTTCCACAGCGTTAACATCACGGTCATGCTTGAGCATAGGAGAGGTGATAACATTTAGGATCTCAAGAGCATTAAATTCAATTTCTTTTTCTTCGAGAAGGTCTTGCACCTTGTTTTTCAAAGCCCGACATTTATTGGTATCATGGCCTGGACTTTCTGAATGGTAAGCACAACGAGCATTAGGGTGGTAATGAGGAGATGCGGTGTTGGGATTCTTCGGGGCTTCCTTCAAAGTTACTAGATTAGATCTCAACAAATGTGGCAGGACTTGAGACAGTGTCATATTTATCCGGGTAAATTGTCTTACTGGTCTTTTCGTTCTAGGATGGTTGCTCCTTTGTTGAGTAGGTGCAAGCTTAGGGATCATGACAGCCCCTACCATTGGACGACGTTCAATTTTGTCTTGATTCCTTTGAGGGTACAAAGCACCAACTTCTTTCTTCCCAATAAATGGTTTTCTCACAGAACTAGAGGATGCATCCTTTTGGATCTTCCCACTCTTAATCTCAGCTTCCACTCTTTCCCCGGTCAAGATTAATTTAGTGAAGCCTACTGAGGAGATTCCAATTAGATGATTGAAGAAAGGACCGAATAGGGTACCCAGAAACATGTCTACTAGATCTCTTTCAGACAGGGGAGGTTGGACTCTTCCTGCTAAGTCCCTCCATTTCTGAGCCTAGTCTTTGAAACCTTCGCTTGAAACTATAGCCATACTCTAGAGTAAAGTATGGGTGGGGGCAAGGTCTGTGTTGTACTGATATTGTTTATAAAGGGAAGTGGCAAGGTCTTCCCAGTTATGAATATTGGCCCTTTCCAGTTGATAGAACCAATCTAGTTGAGTCCCGGATAAACTATCCTGAAAGAAGTGGACCCACAAATCTTTGTCACCAGTGTGAGGTTGTATCTTCCTCACATAAGATCGAAGGTGCGTCTTGGGACACGAAACCCCGTCGTACTTAGAAAATACTGGTGCTTTGAACTTTGGTGGCATAACAATCCCAGACACCAAACCCAGCTCTTCAAAGTCCAGCCCAGGAACTTTTTGAACCTCCATTGCACTTAGACGCTCTTCCAAATGTTTGTATTTGTCATTGTCCAGAGGATACTATTCTTCAGAGTAATCCTCTTCTACTTCCTCTTCAGATTCTGGCTGGGCTGTCGCTTCCTTGCCTTTCCCTTCTTGATTGTATTTTTCACCAGATGATGTTGCGAAGTCTAAGATCTTTTTGGCTTCCCCTGGGAACCTTCTTCCTAGATTTAGAACACCGGTTGCTTTCTTTGCTTTCTACTTCTTTTCTTCGATCAGCAAAGTTTTCAAATCCTCTTGTCCTTTGGCTAGAGTCAAGAACATCTGTTGAAACTGAGCATTCTGCGCTTGGAGATCTTTTACTGTCTTCTCGAGATCCATCTTACTAAAATAAATAGTAGAAAGATGAAGAGACTTGTTGTAATAAACCTGCTTATGTTATGATGAATGGAGATACATATGCAACGATTTCAAGGAAATTAGAGATTTAAATTTGCTTTTGACCAAAAAAGAACACACGTTATATTAATAAATCAAAGTTTGAGTACATCATGCCTCTTTTAGGCTTACAAAGAAATACAAAACTCTAAGATAAAAAAGTTGTACGCATCCTCTTTTGTGCGATGTAGGCGTTCAGACTCCACTCCTCATGAAGCTGCTTGGTGAGTTCCAAAACCTTATTCTCGCTGGCGTAGAATTGGGCCTCGAAAGTATCTCGCTCCCCTTTAAGTTGTATCCAATCCCTTTGCAAGTCTTCGAGAGAGGTAGGCATGTTAGGATGTAGGATAGAGTATGGAACATATCCTTCCACAACAGGCTCTATGATAACCGGGAGAATGGATGGGTAAGGCATTATAAGACTTTGAGCACGGGTTCGTACCCATTTCAGGTAAGGCTCAAGAGGGATGGAATTATTATGCCCCAATGTCTTGCTATATACCTTTTTCAACATCCTCCAAGCTCAGAAAAACCTCTGGTGGTGACCTTGATCGTCATTCTCGTAGTCAAATTCCAACCCTTGAATAAGCATCTCATGTGGGCCATCCCTTCAGGCGTAACCAAATTGTCTTAAGGCTAAACAGGGGTTGTAGGTGATACCTCCCCTAATGCCAAGTAAGGGGACATTAGGGAATTCTCCATAACGGTCGACGATAGTAACATTCTCTATAGATCGGGAACACCAATGAATGTCTGAATATTTGAGCGTCATCAACCTATGTGACAACCTTGAACCTTACTCGTTCTTTAATACAGATTGGGGAAGATGCGAAATAAATCATCTGGCTAACAGACGAGTACAACACATAAGGATACCTCTTTTCCTCATAGTGCGAGTGTGAAAAGAATGTAGGATGTTCCCTAGCAAAGCAGGCACCGGATTACGAGACATGAAGATTTTGAAGGAGTTCACATCTATGAGTTGGTCAAGATTTGGAAACAAAACCATCCCATATATGAGGAGAGCCACAATTTCCTCAAAATCTTGCAAATCCAAAGAGTTCCAACAATTTTGGGCTTTCTCAAACAAGAACTTTGCTAAGAAACCTTTAACACCACTCCTTGTTTCCCAATTAGTTGTGATATCAGGTGATTGCAAGTGTAGGGCTTAAGTAATCTCTTCTAGCTTTGGATCTCTTTTCATACCATTGAAAGGTAGTTTATTGAGAATGGGAATCCTCAAGAGTTGGGAGAATTCTTCCAAAGTTGGCACAAGTTGATAATCGGGAAATGTGAAGCAATGGTGTAGAGGATCAAAGAACTGGAAGAGCACCTTCATCATGTCCTCATCAGTGTTGGAGGTAACCAAGTTTAGGAGGCGACCATGTATTTCGGTAAATGGAGAATTTTCAGGAATCCTTGATGCTAACTCTTTAAGTTGAGGAGGGATCCTTACAATATTGACTTAAATGGTTTTCCTGCAAATAGAATCCATGTCCTACAAAACAGAACAAAGATAAATCCCAAGATCCTTGAAATGGTTAGTGAATATGAGTATGATGTTATGATGTTTATGATGTTATGTACAAGTAAATATATATAAAAAAAGAAAACAAGTCCTTAGGTTTAGGCTTGCATGGATTCTCATAGGTAAGTACCCTCTTGAAGTTTAGTTGGCTCAAACTTGTCCTAGTAATAGTAATCGGGTTCTAAGGAGCTCAATATCACTAGTTTATTTCCTCGGGAATTGTTTTAGCGCAAGCCTCTTTAATGGTGACCGGAATATCCCAAAAAAACAAATCTCAATGAGTGCAGTATCGAGTATCTACCAACTTCGGACTGCACCAAAGCCGGTCATCTCACTTTGTCCTAATGGCCAAGTTGGTCAAGTAAATTTTCTAGAAGTTAGTTAGTGCTTCATGACATCACTCAACGGCCCCGTATTCTCCTTGACTACCCAAGGGCTACCGGTACCCACAAATATGTCACACTGTCGTAGCTATTTCTTAGACCATGTCGGTATACCCCACACAGTTTCCATAACATATTGCTACTTACCTATAAGGTATCCCAAATTCGGGTAGAGGATTCAAACCTAAACAAAGAACCATAATGTAAAGCATACAAGTCAAACAATGAAAGCAAATAAATATGATTTAACCCTAAGGTAACCCCACTTTAAGAATTTTCCCCAGCAGAGTTGCCAGTTCTATAACGCGGTGGGGGAATTGACTTGGTTGTTTTGCGTTTGATTGCAAATGTTACGGTTTAGCAAGAGTCGCCACCGACTTTTCTTTTATCCAAAAGGAAAGGCTGAAAAGAACAGGAAAGACCTTTGAGATGTTTTCTTAAGTTCGGGGGGTAGATTATGAAAAGGGAAGGTATTAGCACCCTTTTCATCCATGGTTTTCCATGGGCTCTTAGTTACTTGCTAGATCACTTGCTTTTGTTTGAAAATGTGCTTTGTGTGGTTTTTGAAAGTATTTTTAAAAGGTGCCATTATTTTAGGCAAACTTTGTAATGATTCTCGTTCGTAAGAATGTATACAAAGTGTTGATCTTTTGAAAATGTTTTTAAGTTTGAAAGGTGTTTTGAAAGTGTTGGTGTTTGTTTTGAAGACAACAAGGATGTTTTTGGTTTTGAAATTGAGCAAGTAACTAGGAACATTCTACCTACTAAAAAATATTTCATGTTCATTTCCTATTTCCTTTAACATTGCTATCTTACCATTGATTTGGTAAGTAACCCTATCTTTGGATGTAAAAGGGATGGGCGTGGGTCATCGTATGACCATTATTTGCAATGTTGCAAGGTATCTTAGCATTTTCTTTAGGGACTAAGATCATTTTGAAAGGCAACATGGATAGCGTCATTGAGGGACTATGATCTTGTATTTTGTTTGTTTTTGCTAAGATACCTCACATGCGTAATATGGCCATTTCGTAAGGCAACCAAGTGGATTTACCCTAAGGGTGTAAGTGTGCAACTGTATTGATTTACATCCTTGATTTGTCTTGATTAGGGTTTGCTAATTGTTGGTTTTAGTCTTTCAATACAAAACCTTAATTACTAGCATTTGTATATAAAGCATTTAAATTGCGGAAATTAAAATTACTACGCTATTACATCATTTAGGGGAGGGGGTATACAAATTACAAATGGGAAATTGCAAGAAATTAAATCTAAATAAATTATTACAACCATATTGAATTTGAATGAATGTACAAAATTAAATAAGTAAAAATGCAAGAATGTAAATGTAAAAAGAAATGTATTTTTTGTTTGGTTTTCATGAAAAGGGTTTTTTGACCTAATTGTATAAAATAAAATAATTAATTAAAAATAAGAAAATTAATATTAAGTTAGTAAAATAAATTAATTTAAAGGAAACAAATTTTTAGGGTTTTTGTGAATTTAATTAAACTAGTAAATAAAAATAATTAAATAAAAGATCCTAAATTCTAAATTGATTTTAATTTACAAGAAAAATAATAATTAAAATTTATTATCTAAGTATTAAAAAAAATTTAATTAAAGAAAATGTTTTTTTGTTCTTTTAGTTTTATGAAAAATAAACTAAACAAAAATAAATAATACAAATATAAATATTTTTGGATTTTTTAATTAATGAAAATAATAATAATAATAATAATAATAATAATAATAATAATAATAATAATAATAATAATAATATTAATAATCAAGAAAATGTAAAATGAAAATAAAATTATAAAAAAAATAAAATAAAATAACAAAAGAAAAATAAATGGGTCAGGAGTGTGAACAGCAAGGCAGGGGGTCAGAACATAAAAAAAAAAATAAGGCCCAAGCATTTGGAGGCCCACGCGCTGCAAAAACAAAGAAATGTCAAAAAAAATGGAAAATGCAAAAAGGTAGTGCGCTGAGGTTCGAACCCATGACCTCTTGATTACCAGAGCGCTGCCTTAACACTGGGGTGGCTATACATCCGTTAATATAACTGAAATGATAAATATACAAGGCAAAACAAGTCCTGAACACACTTCATCTTAAACCTCCAGCCTGACCACCTGTAACTTCACCATTTCTCAACAAAAATGGAAAATGCAAACATGAAAGTTGCTCCATTTTTCCATATGAATCCAACCATATAAATATCATGAACTATAAATCAAAGATGAATGAGAATTTTTTAAAGTACCAAATTCTGACCTAATTATTTTCAGAGATTCAATCCTAAAATTCTCCTAGCTCAATCAATATAAATGAAATATATGGACATGTACAGCTTCAGGGCAATGATGTCTACATTTTATCTTCACAAATGCAAGTCTAACAATGCCTAAGTAATGAGATAGAAGTTCTAGAAAAATACGTCAAAACTAGAAATCATGAAATGAAAATGAGCTTGATTCAAGGTGCTGCAATGATCAGGTTAGCTTCCTTGAGTCTCTAGGAAGCTAATGCAATGCTTAGCTTGAGTTGAGGGTGGCTGAAATGGCTTGGAGAAGTCAATGTGCAATTCTCTATTTTTGGTTATAGAGGTTATGCTAAATGATGTTACAGTGATAAAACAGGAACAGGGATAGTTCACACTTGATGTAAGGAAGCTTTGGGAACTAAAAGGCCAAGAAACGCACGAGGGAAATATGAGTTTGGTGTTTAAGGTTAGAAACTTGTGCAACAATGGAGTTTTGGTGCAAATTCTGATTTGAGGGAGTTTTGGAGAGTTTCAGGGTGCTTGAGATCGTGTCCTAGCTCATAAATAGTGCCTCTATTTATAAGCAATAAGTTTGGAGACTTGTTGATGATCAGAATTCAAAAACAAATGTTTAAGCTTAACATGTGATTTTTGAGAAATCAAGTTTCAATGTCGTGTGTACTTGCTATTGTAGAGTGGTTATGCTTTAAACACACTTGGTTCTGACTTTGTAGATGTAGTGTGATCATAGGGAACAAGTTAGAGGCTCAAGAATTTACTTTGTGCATAAATCTTGCTTTTCCAAAATGGAAGTGTTCACTTTGTGCCATTAATTGAAATGTGGATTGGATAAAGCTTAAACCACTTGGATTAAAGCTCAAAAGTTTGTGTAATCCATTAATGATGTATAGATACACAAGTTAGAAGGCCTGCAAAGCAATATTATGCAGCTTAACATTGAAATTGCATTTTTGTTCATCATGAAAATGACCTATAATTTTAGTTTGAAACCCTAACTTCCTCTCTTCGATTCTCCTTGCTCAAGAATGATCTCAAGGAGTTATTCGATATTTTAGAAAGGTTGTAATGTGATCTAAAACCCCTATTTAAATCACTTTTGAAAATTCGTCTTGGAAATATGTGAAAAATTTCCATGAAGTTAGGTCAAAATCCTGCCTAAACTAGGGCAAAATTTTCACTAAGTGTTTAGTTTCAAGATCATGACTTCATGGATTGATAACTTGATATCCAAGCATTTCTAGGAGAAGTTATGTGAATAAATGTTGTAGATCTCATGGAGATCTACAACTTTCATGTTGAAAGTTTCTTTTGAATCATCTTGCATCATGGTGAAAAATTGGCTCAAAGTTGTGAAAAAACATGAAGTTTTCAACACTTAGAAAAATTTCTAAGTTTGAAAACTTTGACTTTTCAAAATGAAATCTTGACTTTGTAATTTATTGATGCACAAGTTTAATATTTTGACATGTTTTGATGAATTGTGATCTTTGACATTTGATTTTGACCAAAAAGTCAAAGTTTGACTTTTCAGTGTACAGTTGACTTTTGATCAATTGACGGAAAATCAACTATCAATCCAATTGATCTTGAGAAATGTTTTGAGTCATGCCATTAGGTAAAAATGATGCAATTGAACTCTTGAGATCATTGCTCAAACCAATTAACCATTTGCAAGGTCAAAAATCAAAAATTGTCCTTTCTCAGTCAAAACCCTAATTTTTGACCATTTTGCCCTTTTGATGATTTGATCAAATTTCTTGAGGAATTATGGTCCAAACTTGATCAAATGATACATATTATTTTATAATGTTGATATGGATAAAAAATAATGAATTTTTACTGTAAATTGGCCATAGTTGACTTTTTCCCCAATACAGTTGATTTTTAGGTCAACTGCTCAATTACTGAGCAAAAATGTGATCCAGGGATTGAAACTTGACATGAGTAATCTTGGGGTCCATAATGATCCATGAAAGTCATATGACGCATTTAAATTTCAATTATCCTTGTGCAATCTCAAACCCTAATTTCAGTCATCAGTGTTTAAGGAGGTGTCTTGAGCTGATCAATCCTTGTGCAGTCTTGAACCCAAGGAGATCTTGTGATAAAATATTTGATAAATGAGAGGGAAATTTTCGGGGTACAACAGGGTGGCATAGGTAGTGGATCCAACTTTCTTTACAGCCTGTCAAACTTGTTTTGTTGCTGTCCTCGTGGAATTATTAACCGTTGTTGTGCCCTTGGTTGTGAGGCTACAACATTAATTTATCCCTCCTTCCTTTTTGTGAAGTTAGGAACATGTATTTTTGCATTGTAAGGGGTATTTTATTATCCCCCTTGTATCTTTCCATTGTTTACTCCAGCTTTAATCCTTTCTCTGATAGTTACTAAATCAGAAAATCTAGAAGAGACACTTCCTACCATCTTTTCATATTATACCCCTTGCAAGGTTCCTATGAACATATCGACTAGTTCTTTCTCCAGAAGTGGTGGTTGTACACGGGATTCCATTTCTCTCCACCTTTTGGCATATTCCTTGAAGGAATCCTCTTTCTTCTGAGACATGTTCTGGATTTGCATGCGGGTATGCGTCATGTCCAAGTTGTATTTATACTGTTTCAAGAAAGCATTAGCAAGATCTGCCAATGTCTCGATATGAACTCTTTCTAAATGCATGTACTAATCCAGAGATGCCCCACTTAAACTATCTTGAAAGCAATGAATCATCAGCTTCTGGTCTTGAGCATAAGCATGCATTTTCCTGCAATACATGTGCAGATGGTTCCTTGGAAAAGTGAGCCCCTTGTATTTGCCAAAGTCAGGTACTTTGAATTTTGGCGAGATTACCACATCCGGAACTAGACCCATCTCAAGGGCGTCGACATCAAAAGCATTATATCCCTCCACCTCTTTTAATCTTTCGTCTAGAGCTTTATACTGATTCAGCACTAGTGGATTCTCAATAGCATGAGTATTGGTCATTTTCTGAGGTGCTTGATTGACATCCTATAGGTTGTGGTCTCCATATTGCAAGTCTAAGTAGTTGTCCGCGTTGTTGATCGGAATATGCAGAATATGAGATGCCCTTGCCTTTGGTGGAGGTGGGATAAACCCTTCAGTATCAGCTTGTCTTGTCTCTTGTTGAGCCATGACAGATTTTTAAGGTCATGTCTCCGGCCTTCTCCTCGTTTGGTGAACGCTTGATGCACCAATAGTCTGGGTTATTTCCTAAAAGGCTACCCTAGGAATTTTCTCTTGTCTGTCAAGATGTTCTTCAAGGATAGAATAACTTGACTCATATCTCCTCTCATTGAGTCGACGTCGCTTTTGACTTTTTCCAAATCCTCTTCGAATACTTCTTGGTTTTCCTCAATTTGTTCCATCACTCTCAGTTGATGAGCTCTTGTTTGGTATGGTGGTCGGAGAGGTGGTGCTTTTCTTCTACCAGTGGTTTAGTTGGAGAATTTTGAAAAAATAAATTTTTGTGCCATGAATTCATGAGATGCAAATGTTTAGGAATGTATGGATGTGTATGAACATGCTAACAATTTCGTTTTGAATGCCTTGTTCACTTGGATACATATTTTTTTATATTTTTTTTAGGTTTTTCTTTTTTTATTGGTGAGTATCTAGGAAATGAATACGCAAATGAAATACGGAAGAAAATGTCTTTATTGAAAGTAACAATTGTCTTTAAAAGAGAACATGATTCAGATATTGAAAGATATTACAACTTTAAAACAATAAGCTCTCTGAAAGAAAATAAACATAGGGAAATAGTCTTCTAAGCGCGCCTGCGGATGTCTGCTCTAAAATGATCGACCGTTGTTTGGAAAAGATTTAGAAAGTCTTCAACATCTTTTGGAAGAGGAACCATCAAATTTTCTGCACCTCTGAAACTTCTAGGGATGTCTTCAATGAGATTGTTGGCTAATAAGGCAAGGCTTTCGTGCTTGTCCATGACATATCAGTATTCTCGGTAGAGATAGGGAATTATTTTGTGGTTATCCCTTCGCGCTTGGGCGATCTTTGTATACTGCTCTTCCTAATATAATTTTTCAGCCCTCATCTCTGTATAAAGTCTCCATTGTATTATGAAATCTTTTTGGAGGCCTTCTAACTCAAGGCATATTTGCTCGTATTATTCAGTATTCTGGGCAAGAAGCCTTTCCGACCTCATCCTTTCAAGGTGTTCTCTTATTTTCGATTCTTGGCTATCCTGAAGTCTGGTGGTGTGATACTTCATTTTCTCTTCTTGATCTAAAGAGGCTTGTGCCAAACTTTGGATTTGGGGCCTTAGATCTTCTTCAAGCACCTTCTTGTCTTGCACCGCCTTTTCATACCATCTAGTTAATCTCCCAATTTCACTAGCAGCATCTTCCAACCTCTGGTTGTAGGAATCCAAATTGAAATGTTTCCTCTTAAGACTCTCCTTTTCAAATGCCTTGTGATATCTCTGAATATATTGGTACTTTGATTCAAGTATTCGCTGCATTTGTTGTTTTTCTTTAGTTAAGTTATGGAGGTTAAGCTTCAATTCCTCCTTTTTCCTCTGAGCTTGTTTCAAGGCTTTCTTCAGATCATCTATTTCTTCCAAGAAAATAGGCGGAGCCTCTGGGACCTCTGGCTTGTATTCAGGATCTATGTCAAAAGGTAGCTTAATAATTTGTACCATATCCATAACCCATCGATTGTAGGGTTCTTTTTCCACAACGTTCTTCCTTTCAGCCTTTCTTTTATTGACCCTATTCCAAGCCCAGATGATCTTGTTGAGCAAATCTTGGTCATTTTTTCCCATGTCATGAATGATCAATTGTTAGAGTTGTTCGTCTGAAGGTTTATCTTCCAAAGGATACCCTGTTTGTCGTAGGGCCAATGTAGGGTTGTAATTAATGTGGCCTTGTGATTCGATCAATGGAACATTAGGAAATTCCCTTCAGCTATAGATAATATCACCAATGTCCAGCTTCCTTGCATACCATAATACGAAATTAGCAGTAAGAGACCTTAATTTTTAAGGCCACTCATACCTTGTCAGATTCGGAATCATGTAATTTTCTTTGTAGAGATGAGTCATAAACCAAGAATAAAATAGTGGAATGCAATAAATCAGAGTACCCCTTCTTTTTTGTACCGTGTATGAAGTTTATAATGAATGTCAGCAAGCCAAACGGGAGTTGGATCCGTATTAAAAGCTTTTGCGCCCCAAAACACGCTAATAGGCGTAGGGTCAATATAGGCTAAAGTATGTGGAAATGAAATTACACCGAATACAAGCAATCCTGAACAATTGATACAGGACTCCCATTCTTTATTATTAGCAAAAAAACTATAATATGGTGTTAGCCAGGTGCATGGAGAAACGTTAGGCAGATACACTCATGAAAGAGATCCATGAAGGAACCTTCGGGACTCATACATACGGGCATGCCATGGATAAAATAATCTTAAGAGTAGGTTATTATTGGTTGACGATGGAAGATGACTTCTATCATTACGAAGACATGTCATAAGTGCCAAATCTAGGCTGACAAGGTGCACGTACCACCAACTCCTTTGAATATCCTAAGTTCACCTTGGTCATTCTCGATGTGGGGAATTGATATGATAGGACTGATTGAATTGAAGGCTTCTAATGGAAACTGATTCATATTAGTTGCCATTGATTATTTCACCATGTTGGTAGAAGTTGCGTCTTATGCAAATGTGACAAGACAAGTGGTTACTCGGTTTATCAAGAAGAATATCATTTTCAGATATGGGGTTCCTAGAAGGATTATTACAGACAATGGGTCCAATTTGAATTAAAAAAATGATGTAAGAATTATGTGATGACTTCAAGATCGAGCATCATAATCCATCACCTTACAAACCAAATATGAACGGGGTAGTTGAAGCTGCGAATAAAAATATCAAGAAGATCATTCAAAAAATGGTGAAGACATATAAAGAATGGAACGAAATTATTCCCTTCACTCTACATTGCTATCGTACCTCATTGCGTACTTTGACGGTTGTAACTCCTTTTTCACTTATTTATGACATGAAGGTTGTACTCCCTGTTGAAGTAGAGAATCCATCACTATGAGTCCTATTAGAATTCAAGCTTAAAGAGTAAGATTGGGTCCAAACGCAACTTGATCAGCTCAACCTTACTGAAGAGAAACATTTAACAGCTCTATGCCATGGACATTTGTACCAAAAGCGGATGAAGAAGGCATTCGATAAAAAGGTCTTTCATCGAGTATTCAAAGAAGGGGATCTAGTCCTAGGGAAATTTTTGATACCTCGACTAGATTCACGGGGTAAATGGAAACCTAACTAAGAAGGTTCATATGGGGTCAAAACAGCATTCTCAAAAGGATCTCTTATCCTCATAACAATGGATGGAGAAGAACTATCGCATCTGCTGAATTCTGACGCAGTCAAAAAATACTATGTATAAAAGGCCCGCTAAGTCAAAACCCTAAACTAACGGCTTAGGAAAAAAGGGGCATCCCGGTAGATTGAAAACCCTAAAGGGCGATCCAGGCAAAAATTAGGGACATATAAACAAAATCATCATCCCGGTGGATTGAAAACCTGAAAGGGCGATCCAGACAAAAGTTAGGGGTTTTATTAAAAAAATGAACAAATAGACTGCGGTTTAAGAACTCATTACATGGACTACGAAAAGGAAGGATTGATCTAAATCATTTTCCTCGTGAGCAAGGAGATTGGGGTTATCAAAGGATATTAGAGAGACAGCAGTATCGATTATCATTTTTATTTCCATTTTCAATTTTGTTTTCAACTTTTGTAATTACCTCTTTTTAGGAATTACATCTTATACTCTCGCCTATTCAAAGGCATTTTCATTAATAAAACAATTCATTTTCAAATAGTATTCAATTGTGTTTTTCTTTTCTTTTTCCAACTTAATTGCAAAATACTATGATTATTTCTTGTAAACACACGCCTACGCCCACACATGTGCCTATACCTATGATATAATTATTGATGTTTCATTGACAGTGTTCACTGTAGTTTATCATAATAAGAATCAACTTGGAAATACCACAATAAAACAACTAACAACGTTGGGAAGTTTGTGACTTAGAAAACCCAATGGTTTAAAAGGAGAAAATTATGAAAAAAAAACATTCACAAACGCTTGGTGCATATACATACGACACACTTGGGTATCATATCAATAACGTCACCTTTGGGCATCATGTCAATCATCATTGGGCATCATATAAATTTTTGCATTACACATATACATCATACCTTGCATTCTCAAACTCCTTAGGCCATGAATACTACAAAATATCTTGGGGCCTATTACCAGTTATGACATCTACACAAACCAAAAGTTCAAGTCTTAGCATTGTTCAACAAATACCTTGGTTGAGAATATACACAATAGGTAAATTAGGATTATACTAGGTGATATATTTTTATTTATATCTTTGGTTTAGTCATCTAAGATTCAATTATCAAACACAAATTCAAACATCGAACCCACATCATTTATCCCCTAGGTTGTGATAAATATTCAAGTTTGTTGCTAGACCTGACTCTATTAGATTAGTCCCCTAGCGTAAATAGATTCAATATTCGTATTATCTATCCCCTATGTTGTGATAGGTATGCTAAAATCTACAATATAGTTCATTGTGTCAGTCTCAAAGCAACAATGAATTATCAAGCACTGCGACATTTGTCCTCTAGGTTGTGATAAATACGCAAATCAATGATATAGCTTACTATGTTATTCTTGAAGCTTTAGTAAGTTATTATTTTAATACTCATGTTATCTACCCCTTAGGTTGTGGTAGGTATGTGAAAATCTACGATATAAGTCATTGTGTTAATCTTGAAGCAACAGTGAATTATCAAACTTGTGTTATTTACTCTCTAGGTCATGGTAAATATACAAAATCTGAATGTAACTTGTTGCATTAGTCTCGAAGCAGAAATAAGTGTTTTATTTTCAAAACTCATGTTATTTACCTCCTAGGTTATGGTAAATACGCAAAACTTGCAATTACTTTTTCTAGGTGTTAACAAGTTATTCGCGTCGTCACATCTAGGTCATTTATGTTAATGCTCAGGCATTGGTGAGTTAATTGCGTCATCATTGCCTATTTACCTTTAGGTTTATCATATAGTTTATATTTTTCAAAATCTTTTGGTCAAATATTGGGGTCTCCCATTATTTAATAACCCTCTGATTCGAATGTGCGAGACCTTCATTTTCTCGCACACTCAATTGAAGAGTAATTAATTAGGGGTGACTGTCATACCCCAAATTTTCCTGTAGGGATATAGACAATCAATCTCATTTTTTTGTTAGAACTATTGGGTTATCTGTTTTACTATTTTTTGTGTTTTATATTAGTTCTTACATTGACGTCTCAATTACTCTTTTAAAAAGAAATTTATTTAAGTGTAATAGGGTTTAAATTTATGAAAGGAGGTGTATTTATAACAGGGGCTCATTATTTCATTTTAAAATATGAATTGCCCATTAAACTCTTTGGAAGCCCATAACAAGGTTAATGAAATTCTCATGGTTGTTGACTAGAGTCGGCGTCTTTTAAATAATCTTTATTATCATTTATAATTATTTGTTTTTTGTTAGTCAATACCTCCACATTTTATAATTGTTATGATATTATTATTCATTTTTGTTCAATTTATTTTATTTACTATTGAAATAATTTTAATGCTGACTAAAGTCAAACATTAGGGTTTCTCAACCCCGTGTCTCAAAGTTGCGCCTTTTTTGGATCTCTTTCTCTCTAAGTCACCCAAAGCACAGAACTCAAAACATTGATGAATCAAATCTTTTCACAATATTTTATTGAGAAAATCATTTTTATTGATTGAATTTGAATTTACAACACAAAAATCGTCCAAATACATCAGATTGCAAAACCTTGATACTAATTTATAAAATCTAAATTAAATCAAATCCAAAAATTGAATCAATTTGAACTCTAATTCTAATAGTAACTGCAAATCACTAACAAATTTCCTAATTGAACTAATTGCTAAACCTATATAAGCCTAGACCTAATACAGGATTAAGGACGAACAAAGAAACCCAAGAGAAAACCCTCGTAGTACACAATCCCCACCCTCACCAAAGCTCTTCATCAATAAAAAGGATTAGGGTTCATCATTAGAACCCTAACACCTTTGAGATAAACCCAAGTGTCTTCATCCAGTACCTGCAAACAGAAGTAGAAGAAGGATTAAAAGCAGAATTCAAAGGAGGAATCAAAGTTTATACGAAAATTTTCACTGCAAGGAGAGGTAATCCAAGAACTTAGCTTTAGGGTTTTTTAATTGTTGTTATGTTGTTTGCATGGTTGATGTTGGATTGTTGTATCTTTGGGATTTTGCGGATTTTTCTAAGTTTTTAGGGTTAGGGTTCCTCACTAGGTTTAGATCTTCATATGGTTCTTAAGGTTATAGTATTTGTTGTTAGAGTTAGGGTTTAAACTCATAGGATTCGTAGGGTTAGGTCTAATCTTGAAAGGGTTCTTGGTTATTTCCAGAAACATATGAGGTTCCCGGTAAATCTTCATCTGAGACGACGGCCTCAACGGTCGCCCATGATGGATCTGGTCGTACATGGTTGAAGGTTTGAATATCTGGGTTTGGGGTGGTGGATGGGATGAATATATGAAGATTCTGTTTGAAGATCAACCATAGATTTAGAAATAAGGGTGGCACAAGGCAGCGCCGTCGGTTGAGAAGATTTCTGGTGGTGGTGTTCCTAGAGAGAGGTCAGAGCCTCTCTTTCTCTCTAAGTTTTGTCTAAGTTAGAGAAAGAATATAGAGAGAGAATCGTATTCTTACCATACTCCCTTGGTCAACCCTCAATCTCAGCCACGCGTTTGTCATACTTCAGATCAACGCCTCAGAGTTAACCTCTGGTGGCCCTTTGATCTGAATCCAAAGCTCCTCATTCTTGCAGCACACCTTAAGTTCTTGCGCTCGCTTGTACTCTATCCAATGGATCCCAATTTATTATCTAGGCCAGGCCCATTCTATTAACACCCCCCAAATTACTTCCTCAACGTAAAATCATACCCCGTGGCGCCTTTAGATCAAAACAAATGTTTGGGCTTAAGCCCTTTCTTTCCACACACCTCATACTTACTTCCTCATCATAATTCATACCCCCTCTGCGCTTTGGGCTTCAAATTAGTTTTTGGGCTTAAGCCCTTGTTATTCACACCCCCCAAAATTACTACGCTAATGATAAATACACCCCCTGTGTTTGTTTAATTTAAATTATTTAACATATTTATATTTTATTTTATTTTATTTATTTTAATTTATTTATATTGATCAATTTTCCTCTCATATCATTTTTTTATCATTTGTACTAAAAGAAATTTTTTATCATAAATAAATATTTGTCTATTATTATAAATATTTGATATACTTCTAATAATAAGAAAATAAGTATTTACTACCTATTCTTTAAAAATACTAGCCCCTTTTATCAATTCATCATCATTCAAAGTTGTTTTTTTCAAAATTGCATCATGCATCTAAGACAGCTAACCAATCAAACTTAATATTTTTCACTAACATAATTTCAATTTAAATATATTTTCAAGGCAAAATACTCATTTTGGTCCCTTAACTATACCATTGGATTCAGATTGATCCCTTAATTTTTTCTCATGTCCATTTGGTCCCTTAACTTTTAAAATGTTGCATTTTATTCCTTTTTGTCCAATTAGTGATGGATTTAGCGATGAATTTCAAAGTTTTTCCTTCGCTAATTAGATAAAAAGGACTAAAATGAACCATTTTGAAAGTTAAGGGACCAAAGTGACACGGAAAAAAATTAAGGGACCGATCTGAACCCAGGGGTATAATTAAGGGACCAAAATGGATATTTTGCCTATTTTCAAAAAGGATTGTGGATATATTTTCTAAATTAACTGTGAACATCTACGACTATGCTATTTTTAAACACGGACAAGGTTCAAGGATATTTCGAAAGCATTTTCATAATCTATAAAACAACTAACCAAACACATACAAACCACAAATTTGGACTCTGATTCTTCACAAGGATATAGGTGACACGCGGTTAAAACCAAGACGAGTCCATAATTAAAAATATAAGTTGTTTTCCTATACATTTGATGAAAACATACTAAATAGAAATCCTCGATTTACCCTTAACTCTAAAAGTGGAGCCCCTTGAGAACAAGGGAGATGAAGAGTGTCTAACACCTTCCCTTCGTCTAACCAACTCACGAACTTAGAATCTCTAAATAATTAGGGTTATTTGTTAGTATCCCGTCCTTAGGACAAAAATTAATGGTGGCGGCTCGTTATTTCTGCCGGTTACGACATGTTTTGTTATGGATTTGTTTTTTTTTTTAACAATTATAAATATGTATCTCTTATTTTATTAAAGTGGGACTATTTTAGAGCTTCAGAACAAAAGGGAGAAATAAGGTTTTAGGGAATTTTAAGGGAAACCGAAAGACAAGGTATTTTGGGAAACCTTTGGAGTTATCTAAAGAGATTGTGAAATACTTATAAAACCTTGGGTTTGAGTGATTCATATATTGAGAATTGGCAAGGTTAGAAAACACTTGGGTATAAAATAGAGATTAGTTCTTGGAAACCTTCAGGGTTTGTTCTAGGGAACTCTGAAGGTGAAGTTTATTTTCTTGTAACTCGTTTTTATTCTCATGTAACAACTTTCTGAGTATAGTGAATTGGAGAGTTATCGTCTCACCCAGACGTAGATCTTTTGATCGAACTGGGTAAACAAACCTTTCGCCTTTTCTCGTCTTATTTTGTTATATTTTCTGCTTATTGATTATTATTGTTGAAGGCCATTTATTTTGGTTGCTACTGTTATTTATCTCACATATCAAAGTGTTGATTGAAATTGAACCTTGTCATTATCACAAAAAATATCAATCTCAAGCTCAAACTCAATAACAACAACTAAACTACAACATATAGTTTTCATCACTTTGGATAGTAGAACAACTAAACATTAAAATTCAAAAATAACAACTAACAATAAAAAACAGATAAAAAATAATCTCTCAACAAAACTGCAACAACAACATTAATAAAATAACATAAATATGTTTTTTTTTAAAACAACAACAATAACAAGAAGATTAAACCTCAAAGATTTCGGATCTCAACAACAACAAAAAAAAAACAACGACAACAACAACAAACAACGACGACAACAACAACACTAACAACAAAAACAACATTAATGTGACATGAGTATGTTTGACGTACTCGATCTATGAAGAACCAGTGAAAGAAAATGTTTTGGATCTTTCATTCGAGCAAGTATCGAACGAGAGTCCTAAACACATATAACCTTCGTATTGAGGATGACATGTATTTAAGACTCTCGTTGTTTAGGGTTCTCTTGTTTGCTCTCTTGTTTATAGCTCTTCTGCGTTAGTGTTATGTTTGTGTTGTTTTAGGCAAGTGAAACTGAATACTACAACATAATATATATATATATATATATATATATATATATATATATATATATATATATATATATATATATATATATATATATATATATATATATATATATATATATATATATATATATATATATTTATGAATTTAATTGAAATACACTGATGGTTAAAGTAGTTTACACTGTTAGTGAATCATAAGCGTTAAATATGTATAGAAATTTGACTTTTTCTTATATCACCTGTGAATAATTGTGATGCATTGACCGTGTAAAATAATTTATATTGACATTGCATAATAATTACTCTCTCTCTCTCTCTCTCTCTCTCTCTCTCTCTCTCTCTCTCTCTCTCTCTCTCTCTCCTCTCTCTCTCTCTCTCTCTCTCTCTCTCTCTCTCTCTCTCTCTCTCTCTCTCTCTCTCTCTCTCTCTCCTCTCTCTCTCTCTCTCCTCTCTCTCTCTCTCTCTCTCTCTCTCTCTCTCTCTCTCTCTCTCTCTCTCTCTCTCTCTCTCTCTCTCTCTCTCTATCTATCTATCTATCTATCTATCTATCTATTTATCTCTCTCTCTATCTATCTATCTATCTATCTATCTATCTATCTATCTATCTATCTATATATATATATATATATATCTATCTATCTATCTATCTATCTATCTATCTATATATATATATATATATATATATATATATATATATATATATATATATATATATATATATATATATATATAAAAGAAGGTGTCACTTTTAATGAAATAAAAATATAATTCAAAGCATGTACTCTTAGTTTATCCCTCAGTTTTATACTAAAACTGACGGGATAGATTGTATATTTGTTAAAGAAAAAAATATAACGTGTTGAACAATTATACCTCGATTTTTTTAAATGCGAGGTGAAATCGTTGTCGTTTTTCTTATATATGTCATGTATTTAACTTTTATTTTTAACTATAAAATTTTTATTTATTTTATTTTATCTTATTTTATTTTAAACTTATTTCATATTAATATTAATTAAAATATTTAAATTAATTTTAAATTTTAATAAAATTTAATATAAATAAATTACTAATAAATGAGTTAAAGTTTTGTGATTCATTATGAATTCTGAAAAACTCTAAAGCTGAAATAAAATAAAAAATTAATTAATTTAAAATGGGGTGATAGTATTTATCTAACTTCAGATGTCAATGTTGGCAAAACCTTATTAAATTTATTTATTTATAAAAAATGGTTATATTTATTTTCAAAATTATTTTTAAGAGATCTATATTAGACATGCATTATTAAAAATTGAAAAGAAAAACACACCGAAAGATTGTGTAAATCCAAATCCAGCAACTGTGACCTGGGTGATGGAGTAAAGTGCAAACTGTTAGAAACATAATGTGTCCAATTTACAATATGGTAGGGATTTGCCATGATTCAGATTCAGACAAACACCACATATGCTGTGCCTCTGTCCGATACCCCATTCACTCATTGTTCAAGGGAAACAAGTATCTTATAAATTTATGCCTTTATTTCTGTAGGATAGTTCTTTTTTGTCTTCAATATAAATCAAAATCAAACCATTTATAATTATGTCCTCAAGATTGAGCTGCGTGACAGAAGCCATTATTTTGTTATGCACCCAAAAATCAATGATGCATTTGTGATAAATAGAGTATGTACCAGTTCATTGACGGACTTATGTTATAGATTGTCTTCGTTATATTTTGATTCTAATATATGGAGTAGTTGGGTTTTCTCTAAAATAATTAATTTGTCATGGCAGCTAATGCAAGATAGGCTTTTTAACATAGAGAATTTATTCAAAACGGTGGCCTCCATTTGTTTAGATGGAGTTTTTTTTCTTTTCTGTTCTAGGATTTTAGAGTTGTCTGCTCGATTTTTTGATATAGGATTTTCAATAGGTTGAGTTGTTATTTTGTTTTACTTAGAGTTCCGCTAACCTTATTTAAGATATTTTTCCTTCTTGATGGTCCTTTAAGGCTTAAGGAGTGTTTTATGATATGATATGTTGTGGTCTCGTTGATATGACAATCTCTGAATGATATAGTGTTCTCAGATAAATTGGTGACAATGAAGGACGTGGAGGATATGAGTATTTTTGTCATGGAAATGATAACTTGGTAGGTCCTTGGGAAACACCTGTGCTTTTTCGGTCTTGCTCGAGAACCCACTACTACAGCATACATATCTTATATATTCTAGAGCTTTCATAGGCTTCTAACATAAGTTCTTCAAGCTGCTGCAATAGGAGTTATCTTTCCATACCTGTTTTTTGTATTTTCATATTACAGTTTTTGATTGTTCAATAAGCACTATGCTCAATTTCTACAGGGAGTTGACATGCCTAACCAAACACAAGTCGATGGGGAGACATCCCTATTGGTATCTTAAAAGTCGCTCTTTGAGCGCAAAGTGCGTCTTCTAGATGGTGGCTCCAGTCTTTCCTATTTGATTGTTGTTGCACCCCAAAATTTACCCTCTTGATTTAGGCTTATGTTTCATCATGAATATCATATTGCATTGCATTCATACATTGTGATGGGATCAAAGTACTTTGGTTATCAAGTCTTCCTCAAGCCTTGAAGGTTGTTTGCATTGACAAGTTGCTCAAGTAGAATCTTATCATCTAAACCTCTGGATCTTTCAAGCTCAAAAGTTATTGCATATCTCAAGATATTTCATCCATGTCTCTGGATCATCAGAGGATTGAAGTTTGTTTTTTATTATAAGAAGAATCACTCTTTTGATTCACCAGTCAAATTAGGGTTTTGTTTGATCAAAGCTATTGATTAATGTACAAGTCTTGGTTTGGAAGCTACAACATCTCATTGGTATTTGAAAAGTTTTTGTACAAGGAATTGGTCAAGATGCCTAGAGGGTTTGAAGTTTTGAAGATGATTCATCAGTCCCCTAAAGTGTTGACCAAAACTAGGGTTTGGGATTTCATCAAGTTTTTTTGAGAATTTTGAAGTGAAACTTTGTACATGGCCTCTCTATATTTGGAAGATCATATGTTTGAAGTCTTGATCATCAATTTTGAAGGGAAGTGGATCAATTGATTCAAAGGGGAAAATGGTCATTTTGGTCAAAACCAGTCAAAGTCAAGATTGACCAAGGGAACTTTTGGTCAACCATCAATTCAAGGGTGTAATTTTCATATTTCAAGTCCATTTTTATCATTGGATCAAGGAGATTGAGGTTTGGGTTGAAACTTGTTCTTGAAGAAACCCTAAAAGTTTCTAATTTTGGAAAATAAGGACTTAATTTTAAAAATTCATATTTTATTCACCTTTGATCAAGAAAATGCATATAAAGCATGCTTGGAAAGATAAGAGGATGATCTTTCATATCCTTTTAGTCTCATGTCCAAATTGAAAAGGAATCAAGAATTATGGTCTTTTGAAGTCACAAAATTATAGGTCATTTTCCAAAATTAATGAATTTCAAGCTAAATTTTGAGGACCTTAATGGATTAAATTGCAAAAACTCAAAACTAAGGGATTGTATATATTTTCAATACATTTCCAAATTATGCTCATTTGTTCAAAATTCAAAAGTATGAGCAAGTTATGAGCTTTGGAATTTTGAGGCATTTTATTGAAATTTGGCAAATATGCAAAATGGCCAATTCATGAGAACTCAAGTTTCAGCCATTATCTTTGTTTATAATCCATCCGATGACCTATTTGTGACTTGCTAAGGCCCATAATTCCATTCATTTTGTGCTCCATGGACCATGGTGTTTGCTTGGGTACAAAAATCACAAACTTGCCTAAAATTGCAAAAACTCCAACACTTTCTGATCAGGTGGAATTAAGGGCCAAGATTAAAAGGATGATCTTCTGAAGTAATTTGGCCCACAAAATACATAAGAGGCTAAAGAATGCACGGACAAATCACCTGATCCTGTGCACACTGCATTTTTGGCCAAATTTTCCAATCCTGCCCTCCATCGGCTTTGAGATCACATTTCCACTTCTATGCTCCTCTATAAACTCTATATAAGAAGAGGCAAGCGGGGAGAGAGAAGGAGGAGGCTCCCATTGCAAGAATTTCAGATCTGAGATTTCCATCCTTCTTCTGCAACTTGTTTCAATTCTCACAATTCCTTGGTGTTTTCTTCAAAAATTTTGTGGATTCAGCTTCAGTAAAAGGAGTAGATCAAGTTAGCACCATTTGCTGGCATCTGGAGTGAAGGAGACAGTAGAACACTTTTTGCCTTGAGGTAATAATCCTAAACTTCAATTTTCGAATGCACTTGCTTATTGAGGTGTTTGAGCTTGGTTAGTATTCATTGATGTTGGTGGAATGTTTCTAAAGCTTTATAGTGTTTGATTTGGTGAAGAATGCATGTTTGAGTACCCTGAAACTTTCGATTCAGAATGATTTTGCTCATATTCATGGCTTAATTGTGAATAATATGGTTGATGTTTCGATTTGATTCAAATTGCATAATGAAGTATGAAATGATGGCTTTAATTTGCGCTTGATTTCATGAAAAATGGTGTAGAAATGAGTGCGTATGATAGATCTGAACATGAGCCCTAGAACAAGTCTTGCGCGTGTTTTTGGTTTGGTCCGGAGGTTGAAGATGATGTGGTGGCGTATCCTGATTGGTCTATTTGAATATTTGTTTTATTTGAATTATTTTTTTTATTAGGAATTATGTTTGATTTTATTTTGTGATCAAAACATTTTCAAAAATCATAAAAAATTTACCATAGGCCAATAACATTTTCTAGTATTTGTCATATATTTCTTGGAATTTTTTTTTTAAAAATTTATTGGTTTAAAATTTCATAGGTTTAATTATTTAATTGTTCAATGATTATTTTTATTTTAATAGTTCTTTTGATCTAAAAATTTCATTAAAAAAATTTTGAACTCATAAAATAATGTAGAAATTGATTCTAAAATTGGTTTAGCATATTTTCTTTTTTTTTATTATAATTTTAATTTGAGAAGTTTATTTTAAATTTTTGCTTTATAATTTTTATTTTAATATTTCTTTGATTCAAAAATTCTCAAAAAAATCATGCAAGCTTGTTTTTAATCATGGAGTCAGAATATAATTTCATTTTTGACCTCTTGGTGATTTTTGGCTAGGGTTTGCATTTTTGCCCATTAATAATTGTTTAATTGTTAATTGTTTGTTTAAGTTTTATTTTAATATTTCCTTTAATTAAAAAATTCTACAAAAAGTCAGAGATGTGTGTTTTTAATTCTATTATTTGAATATAATTTTGGTTGGACATTTTTCTGAATTTTTGATTAAAGTTCTATTTTGAGATGTGTTTATTTATTTAATTGTCTAATTGTTTGAATTTAATTTCATCTGTGACTTTTCTTCAAATCAAAAAATGTGAAAAAATATATTTTCTAACATTTAGGATTCCTTGGTGATTTGTATGATCTTGGTTTAAATTGTTTAAATTTTGATCTTACTTAGTCCATATTTAAGATTAAAAGTCAAAAATTAGGGTTTTGTTGCTTATGGTGCAAGTTTCATTTTCAAAACCACTATGCCCTGGATTTTAAATAGTATTCAAATCTTGATTAGGGTTCATGAATGTATTGAGGATCTGAAAACTATTTTTCTTGAATTATTTAACTTGGTTTGACATTTTTTCCACAAATTATTTTGAAAACTTGTCTAGCTTGGTAGTTTTGCCAACTAGTCTTGAACTTTGGGCCTCATTTGATCTCCACCTCAATCATTCATGAACATAAGATTGGCTTTCTGACTTCTATACACTTCAAATATGCCAATAGATTTTTGATTTTAATTATTGAAATGACTTTCTATTTTTGATGTATTTTTGAAGTGAAGGCACCCAATTAATGTTGCATATCTTGTTGCAATTTGTTTGATGGCCAATGAACTTGAGTGAGGCCTATAATTGGGAACCTAATGATCATGTTGATTCTGATTGTCCATGATAACTCTAGCCATTTCATTTAATTCCCCATTTTTGAATGTTTGAACCTTCTAATGCATTGTGTGGGATTCACCTTCTATTGTGCATGTGAGTTATGGTTGAATTAATTGTACATGATTGAAATGTGTTTTCCCCTGACTTCTATGGTCTTTGATGTATACGTTTCAAGCTCCCATGATCCTTGACTGATATTCAATTGTCAATTCAATATGGTGATAGAAAGGAGCAACATTCCTCTATTTCTTCTGACCTAATTGTGCATGTGCCTGTTTCCTCTTGTCTATCATGTCTAATACTTGATACATGTTATCATGTTGTGCTCACTTAATAATATTGCATCCATCTCTTATGTGAGTCATCATTCACCTTATGGAATACTAACTTATCTTTTGAATGTGCGAGGTACTCTGAGAAAGTTTCCACTTTTGGCTTAAGGCTTTTGTGTTTCACTTTATTTGTGGAACACAATTTATTACAATGGAACTATCCTTGTGCCTGGCATGTTTGATGGTTTATGCAGGATATATATACATATGATTGTGAATGTTATACATTGCCCATGGGATTTATTCATATTTGATAAATTGCTTACATCCTGATGGTGTAATTTCTGACTCGATTTGTCTACTGATGCCAGCTTGCTTGAAGTTCTCTGGGTTTCTTTTTATTATTTCTCAGTTTCTACGGATAGTTATCCGTTTGGTATTGTACTATTTCCTTTATTCTATTTTCATTTTACATAGTTCTTTGATTGCATGATGGGACCTCTGTTGCTGATACATGTCAGGAGGCCCTCTGGTTTTTGTCTGATGCATGTGTTGTGTTGATTTTGATCGATGAGTCACTCAATTTAGAAATTAAGATCCCGACTTCGCTCTCAGTGCATGTTCCCTATAGGATGTTTATTTCTTTTCTTCTTTAATTGTTGATCGATGAGTCACTCAATTTAGAAATTGAGATCACGTCTTCGCTCTCATTGCATGTTCCCTATAGGATGTTTATTGTTGTTTCTTTAATTGTCGATCGATGAGTCACTCAATTTAGAAATTGAGATCACGACTTTGCTCTCATTGCATGTTCCCTATAGGATAGTTTTGTTAAACTTCCTTTGAAATGTTAAATAAGGTAGGGTTTTCCTTTATCCTCAACTTTAGGGTCAATCATTGTATGATAACACTAGGGATAGTGCTAGGCTAGTCTCCCTTAGTTGTTTTTTTCCTTCCTTTGCATTTTTCATCTTAAAACAAAAATTGTTTTCTTGGAAAATCATAAGACATTTCTAATAAAATCAAACCCTTCTTCAAAGTAAAAGATACAAACCAATCTTACTTTGTTTGTGTTACCTTTTAGCCGATGTTTCGCTATCGCACACTCGTTTGACGCCGATGTTTCGCCATCGCGCATGTTTGTTATCCTACTTTGATTCTTAATATCATTGTTAGGTGTGATATTTTGTTATCCGTTGTATTGATGTTTCGCCATCTTTGCCATGATATCTTGTTATCTTGAAGCCGATGTTTCGCCATCGCGCATGTTTGTTATCCTACTTTGATTCTCAATATCATTGTTAGGTGTGATATTTTGTTATCCGTTGTATTGATGTTTCGCCATCTTTGCCATGATATCTTGTTATCTTGAAGCCGATGTTTCGCCATCGCACATGTTTGTTATCCTACTTTGATTCTCAATATCATTGTTAAGTGTGATGTTTTGTCATCCGTTTTATTGATGTTTTGCCATCTTTGCCATGATATCTTGTTATCTTTTAGCCGATGTATCGCCATCGCACGCTTGTTTGAAGCCGATGTTTCGTCATCGCACATGCTTGTTATCCTACTTTGATTCTCAATATCATTGTTAGGTGTGATGTTTTGTCATCCGTTTTATTGATGTCTCTCCATCTTTGCCATGACTTTGTTATCTTTTAGCCGATGTTTCGCCATCGCACACTTGTTTGAAGCTGATGTTTTGCCATCGCATATGTTTGTTATCCTACTTTGACTCTCAATGTCATTGTTAGGCGTGATGTTTTATCATTTGATGTTTCGCCATCTTTGACATGTTACTTTGTTATTATTTAGTCGATGTTCTACCATCTTATTTGTTTGTTGTTTCATTTGATGTTTTGCCATCTTGATTGTTTTTGTTGTCTTAACTAAAAAACACAAACCAACCAAAACATGTGAGCCGAACTACGGCTGCTCTGATTCCTTAAAAGGGATATGTAGGCATTGGGGTAGGGCCTAACCGAGCATAACTTTTTACTTTCCCTACATTGTTTTCTTTTTCTTTCGCATGAATTCCCTTTTTCAGCTTTAAGCCATAAACATAGGATTTGACCACACCCATTAGATTAGACAACAAGAGTGGATACCGTAGAGTACTACAGGTGTGTGGGGTGCTAATACCTTCCCCTCGCATAACAGACTCCCTTACCCGATCTCTCGGTCGAAAGACCGTGATTTCTCCCTTTTCAGGTTTTCTCGATGTTTACCTTTCCCCTTTCGGCGGGATAAAAGACGTTCGGTGGCGACTTCATTGATGTTTCATTAACATCCAGATGACAGGTTCCGGCCGCATTGTTTCAGCTGGCGACTTCACTGGGGACAGATTGACCTTTTGCTGGTCCATCCCGGAGTCGATCTTAGCTCTTTTTTGTTTTCTATTTTTTGGGTGTTTATTTTACCGCTTTGCATATTTATCTTCTTGCATTGCATCCTATGTGTGCTTTACTTTCTGCATACTGGATTTGGCTGGACTATTTGGATTCTAGATTTCTTGGCGGGTGGGTATTCCATGAGGTAAAAGGCCTCGTACCCAGACTATGAGTGAATTCCATAGGAACTAGGAATAGAGTGGCCATGGTAGCTATGAGGCGGATGCTTTGTAGACCTGACCATGAGACCCATGACTTCAGAGGTAGTTCGGATAGGTGTTATCGTACGATGATACCGACAGTCGAGCTCTTGTACTCTGATTTAGATTTTAACCTTACATTGACCTATACTACACCCGTGAGAGGGGCGGGAAAACATTTCTTACAGGTACAGGTACAATTGGTTACTTTGTGTTGCGAAGGTGACTCAGGTTCTCGTGTTAGTTTTGAAGCTTTGGGATTTTCTTTTGATCTTGAGTGATGCTGTTCTGTAATGGTCCAGCCATTATCCATTGTGAAACTTTGATCCTGTCATGTTGCATCATAGTATATTTATTTCTAAAAAAATGATGTATAAAAAATAACTAGCATGCGCATGTCATCTTCCAGGGACATTCAAGAGTCTTCTTTCTATCAAGGAATGGTTGGCCTCCCTTCAGATGAGTTTGATTCAGTTCGTGTTAAAGATCCCACCAGGCATACTTTCTCTTATCAGATTCCTACCACTGATGTGTCCGAGTTGAAGAGGTTGATTTCTTATCTGAAGAGTGATATCCTGAATAATTTCAACAAAAATCATGGCAATTTGTTACTAGTCCCTAATACTCCAGTTGTTCCAATGGCTTTAATCACCCTCTTCCAGTTCTATGACAAGGAATTATGGTGTTTTACTTTTCAAGATTATCAACTGGTTCTCACACTAGAAGAGTACGCGTACCTACTTAATATCAAGTTGTCCGATGAAGTTCCTTTTGTCCAAGTGCCGGAGAAGCTGAAGTTCGAAGTTATTGTTGAAATTCTTCATTTGAGTTAGAAAGAGGTGAAAGACAATTGGAAATCAAGTGAGGGTACTACATGGTTTTATTTGGATTTCTTAGTGAAGAAAGCTGAAGACTGGGCAAAGAAAGGGAATTGGAGTGACTTCAGCTCTCTGTTTTCTCTCATGATATACTGGATCATCCTCTTCCCTCACAAGAGAAATTTTGTGGATTTGGCGGCTATTTGTGTTTTTAGAAATAAGAACCCGGTACCAACGCTCTTGGCAGATACTCTTTACACCATTCATTTCAGGCATGGAAAAGGAGGTAATGTAAGTTTATGTCATGTTATGTTGTATCAATGGTTTAAATTGCACCTACCTGTAAGTGGTCCTTTCGTGGATACCAGACACTCTCTCTAATGGTCATCAAGGCTTGTCAACCTTACTTCATTTGATATCCGGTGGAATTACAACATGGGGGAAGTACGGAGTATTATCACTAGCTGCGGAGATTTCCCTAATGTTCCCCTCATAGGAACTAAGGGGTGTATCAACTATAATCATGTGCTCTCTTATCATCAATTGGGATATGCAATGGATGGACCGCCGAAGTTTGAGGAGGTGTTTGAATCAGTGTATTTTTCTAGAGGAAGTGATCCTGTGATGTTGAAAAGAGTGACAAGTGCTTAGAAGGGAATTCACAAGAAGGATAGAACTACTTTGGGCAAGAAGGTTCCTATTGCTAGAGTTCCTTACTTGGAATGGATTAGAGCCAGGTTTAAGATTTTACGGTTACCATTTGCAAGGTCGGCTCCTATATGTGAGCAACCTCCTACTGTTTTGAGTAACACGATGCCTACCGAGGTGTTCACCCAGGTTCATGTTGAGAACATTCAGCTTCGTGCAAAAGACCGTGAGGCAGGGATGAAACTTTATTGGGTAGATCAAGAAAGGGCCGACTTAGCTCGTAAACTCAGAGAATCTCAAGGGGAAAATTCTGATGCAACCAGTTTTAGGAAGAGATCTCATGCTGAAATAGAAGAAGAGTTGAGTAAGACCCAACAAGAATACCGAAAGCTTCAGGTATCTGAGAATAGCTACATGAAGAAGATTCAGAACTTGGAGAAACAACTCAAAGACAAAGATGCACAACTTAAGAAGGAAGTAGCCCAGAGGCGTGTCGCTGAGGATCGGTTTCAAGAAAGAAAAGTAGTCGCATCACGACTTTTGGAGGAGAAAGCCAGGCTTGAAGAGTATTGTCAACACCTTGAAGCGTGTCTTTTTCTGGAGATTTAGTTTTTGTTACTTACCTTTGGTGTATTTGGTCACCCCCAGGATTGTTGGAGGGGACCATCTGTTTGTTTTATTATTCAGTTTTTTGTTAAGTTTGCTTTGAAACATGTATTTTGTTGTTTATCGCTACACTCTTAAAATATCTGAAGACACTTGAATATCTTTTCTTTTGTTTGTAAATAATTGGAGTGTTTTTCTTATTGTCCTTTTTCCTTTGATTGTATGCTTGTTTATCTTTGGTCGCACGCCGTGGTTGATGAATAAAAAGACTCTTGAATACCCGTAAATGACAAACATATCATGCACATCATGCATTTCATAACATTACAGGTCATCTCAAGATGGTATTCTTATTCTTCTGCTTTTCTTATTCAGAATTCAAGACGACTACTCATCGTTATTCAACCAGAAACAATTTGCCAAGACAGATGGAACAAGTTCAAGCTGAACTCGCTGAAACGAAGGCCCAGATGGCTACTCAGATGACCCATTTCATGGAGGTAATCACCAATGTGAATCGCCGACAGGAGGAACTGGATGCCTTTGTCAACAACCAGTGCCGCTATCCAGGGGATGGTGGAAATCAAGGGCTCTATCAGGACATTTCTGTAGGATTGGGGGATGTGCAAGATCAGCCTGTTGGAAATTTTCACAGAATGCCCGGAAACCCTTTTGTGCGCAATGTAGGGCAGTTTCCCCCGTCTCCGGGACCTCGTCTTGTGGGGAACATAAGAGATAATCAGGGCGGTGTAAGGAACTATCAGGAGCAGGATTATGACTTTGACCAGGATGAAGAGCAGTTTTCTGTTCGGCGTTCAGAGCCGGAAGTTCAAGTTGAGCATAGGAAGTATAGGTTGTTAAAAGAACGTCTGAAGGCTGTTGAAGGGAAAAGAGTCCTTGGTTTGGATGCTAATGATCTCGAGTTGGTGTCTGGGGTGAAGGTTCCTCCAAAGTTCAAGCCTCCTGTATTTGAAAAGTACAACGGAACATCATGTCCTGTTACTCATGCAACTGCTTATTTCCGAAGATGTCGGTGCATACTGAAGATCAGGGGATTTTGATTCACTTTTTCCAGGATAGCCTATCTGGGGCATCCCTGGAGTGGTACATGAAGTTGGAGAAAACTCATATTTGTTGCTGGAATGATCTTGCTTGGGATTTTGTCAAACATTATCAGTACAATGTGGATATGGCGCCTAATCGCACTCAGTTACAGAATATGTCACAGGGACCAAAAGAATCTTTCAAGGAATACGCTCAGAAGTGGCGTGAGTTGGCTGCAAGGGTTCAACCTCCACTCATGGAGAGAGAACTCATTGATATGTTTATGAGTACCCCGCAAGGGCCATTCTATGAGCACATGATAGGAAGTACTTCGGCAGGATTTGTAGACCTGGTTATGGCTGGTGAAAGAATTGAGGTAGGTTTGAAATTGGGGAAAATTCAGATTGGAGGTTCTAGTGGCTCATCAGGGGGAAATAAGAAACCATTCAACACTTACCCTAAGAAAAGGGAAGGCGACGCAAGTGCGGTTTACTCTCATAAAGGAAGAAGAGAGGATCGTCAGCACTAACAAATCAATGTTGTTTCTATTCCTGTTAACGCTCCTCCGCAACAAAGACCGAATACATCGCCTCAATAACAAAGACAACAAGATGCTCCCCGTCAGTATAATAATCAACAGCAGAGATAGCCGAGAAAATTTAATCCCTTACCAGTAACTCTTACTGAAGCACTCCACCACCTGCTTGATTTGAAGTTGATCAGTTTAAGAAATAAGCCACCACCACCTGCAAGACTTCCTGTTAACTATGATGCTAACGCTAGATGTGAATTCCATTCAGGCGGAGTGGTCATTCTACTGACAATTGCTTTGTGTTGAAATGCAAGGTACAAGACTTGTTGGATTCTAAGGCGATTGAGTTTACTCCAGTGACTGGTCCGAATGTTACCCAGAACCCAATGCATAGACATGGAGGGGGTGTTGTTAATATGATTGATGATAATGGTGAAGTTTTGAATCTAATCATGGATGTGGAACAAGTAACTACTCTGTTGTGGTATGTTAAGAGGTATTTGCTTGACAATTCTATTTTCCCGGGTTGTACTTCAGAGTGTGCCAAGTGTAGAGAGCAAATGAAGGGTTGTGATGATTCAAAAGCCGGTATCCAGTTGATGATAAAGGAGGGCTCCCTGCAGTTCGATAGAAAACCGAGCTACCGTAAAGTTACCGAAGAAGATGTTGTTGTGGTAACAATTCCTTACACGCCTGTGCGCATTCCTACCCCATCTAGGGCGCCTCCTTTGATGATTACGGTACCTGGTCCTATGCCGTATACCAGTGAGAAGGCCATCCCATGGCATTACGATGTTGATGTCTATTACCATGGGGTGAAGTAGGAAGTAAGTACCCGTTCGTCTGAGGAAGAACGTGTTGAGGATAATGAAGAGGAAGTTCATAACCTTTTTGGTGTGGGTCGAATGACTAGAAGCGGGAGAGTATTTGGTCCTTCCAATGTGCAAGATGCGGCAGATGCTTCTGCAAGAGAAAAAGGAAAACAACAGGCGATGATTGGTAATCCAAGGGTTACGCCAGCCAATGCGACTGAACCAATTCCGATACCAGAAGCTTCTTCAGTTCCCAACGAGGTTGAAGAGTTGATGCGAATTATCAGAAAGAGTGATTATAGCATAATTGATCATCTGAGCCATAATCCTTCTAAGATGTTTATCTTGTCTCTATTGATTTATTCAGAACCTCACAGAAATGCTTTAATGAAATTGTTAAAGAATGCGTTCGTGCCACATGAGATAACAGTCAATCAGTTTGAGAATGTTTGTGCTAACATATCTGCCGGGAACGGTCTGGGCTTCACAGATTTTGATCTTCCTCCGGAGGGGCCATACCATAACAAAGCGTTACATATTTCGATGGAATGCAGGGGCACTACTTTATCCCGTGTTTTGTGTGGATATGGGATATCCTTAAATGTACTACCGAAGTCAGCATTGATGAAGATTGATTATTCTGGATTAGAGCTGCGCCCTAGTGATTTGATGGTGAAGGCGTTTGATGGGTCTCGAATGTTAGTGTTTAGGGAAGTGGAACTACCAATCAAGTTTGGTCCTCGCACCTTCACGGCTACATTTTTTGTAATGGATATATATCCAGCATATTGTTGTTTGTTGGGGTGTTCATGGATTCATAGAGCAAGAGCAGTCACTTCTACTCTTCATCAGAAACTCAAGTATCCTGCAGAGGGAAAGGTGATAACTGTGTGCGGAGAGGAAGAGTACATCGTGAGTCATTTGACATCATTACGCTATGTTGAAGTTGAAGGCGAAATACATGAGACTCCATTTCAGGCGTTTGAGACAGTTCATGCTGTCAATGTTCCTCCTCCAGAGGAGAAAAGGAAGCCTGAAACTATTATGTCTTCTCTCAAGGATGCGAGAGCTATGGTGGAAAATGGTAACCCTGAAGGTTGGGGTCAAGTATTGGACGTTACCCCAAAATTTAATAGGTTTGGTCTTGGTTTTAGCCCAAGTCAGCAAAGTGCAGCTCCCAGGGCATCTAGTTTCTCTACTCCTGTGAATTTTTCCCGTCCTTGTGCTACTCAAGAAGGACACGTTAATGCAGTTGGCGACAATAGGGTTGATGGCTACAATATCGAAGATTGGATTCGCCCGAGTATTCCAGGCCAGACACTCAACAATTAGACTGTTGTGGATGTTATCCAAGTTTCAAGCGCGGAGAAGTAATTTTCTTATTTCTTTTATTATCATATCATAATTCCTATGCTCTACCCAAGGCGTAGTGGATCATTTGTGTAGGGCCACCATGTTTATTTTTCAAGTTTATCATGAAATAAAGGACGTTTTTGCATTCAAAATTTTGCTTCATTTCTTTTTTTATTTAAATGGCAATGTTTCTCTTTTCACACATTGTCACTAAAAAACGTCAAAATGTCATTCATGCAGATGCATTTCCACCACCGATCATATTGATAACAACTCTGCTATGACTCATTATGACTTTGATACTCCTATTTATCAAGCTGAAGAAGAAGCATATGAGGATTGTGATCTTCCCGAGGAATTAGCAAGGTTGTTAAAACAAGAGGAGAAGGTTATCCAGCCGAATCAGGATTCGATTGAGGTGGTGAATATTCGCACAGAAGAGGTAAGAAGAGAAGTCAAGATAGGGGCTGATCTCAAAGAAAGTATAAAGGTCAGATTGATTGAGCTACTCCGTGAGTATTCTGATATCTTCGCTTGGTCTTATGAGGATATGCCTGGGTTGGATACAGACATAGTGGTGCATCGACTACCGCTCAAAGAAGGTTGTTCCCCTGTCAAGCAAAAGCTCTGAAGAACTCATCCTGAGATGTCCAAGAAGATCAAGGAGGAGGTCTAGAAGCAGTTGGACGCGAATTTCTTAAAGGTCGTCAATTATTCGCCATGGATTGCAAATATTGTGCCTGTGCCCAAGAAGGATGGTAAGGTCATGATGTGCGTGGATTATAGGGATTTGAACAGGGCCAGCCCTAAAGATGATTTCCCTCTTCCGCATATTGATGTTATGGTCGATAATACTGCTCATTCCAAAGTGTTCTCGTTCATGGATGGTTTTTCGGGTTACAATCAAATTAAGATGGCTCCGGAGGATATGGAGAAGACAACATTCATCACGCCTTGGGGAACTTTTTGCTATAAAGTGATGCCGTTTGGTTTGAAAATTGTCGGGGCAACATATCAGCGCGCCATGGTCACTCTCTTTCATGATTTGATTCACAAAGAGATTGAGGTATATGTGGATGATATGATTGCTAAGTCTGACACGGAAGAGGAACATCTTATTCATCTGGAGAAATTGTTCGGGAGACTGAGGCAATTCTTGCTAAGGTTGAATCCGAATAAGTGCACCTTCAGGGTGAGATCCGGCAAGCTGTTGGGTTTTAGTGTAAGTGAAAAAGGTATCGAAGTGGACCCGGCCAAGGTAAAAGCGATACAGGAAATGCCTGAACCAAGGACAAAGAAGGAAATACATGGATTCTTGGGAAGGTTAAACTACATTTCTAGATTTATTTCTCATCTCACAGCCACCTGTGAACCTTTGTTCAAATTGTTAAAGAAAAGTCAGACAGCGAAATGGAATGAGGATTATCAGAAGGCCTTCGACAAAATAAAGGAATATTTGCAGGAACTTCCAATACTCATGCCTCCAGTGGAAGGAAGACCATTAATCATGTATCTAACTGTGTTGGAGATCTCAATAGGTTGTGTCCTCGGTCAGCACGACGAGACAGGGAAGAAAGAGCAGGCTATTTACCACTTGAGTAAGAAGTTTACGGAATGCGAGTCGAGGTACTCGTCGCTGGAAAAGACTTGTTGCACGCTTGCCTGGGCCGCCAAACGTTTGAGGCAATACATGTTAACTCACACCACTTACTTGATATCCAAAATGGATCCAATCAAGTATATTTTTGAGAAGCCAGCTCTTACTGGAAGGGTAGCCCATTGGCAGATGATACTCACCGAATACGATATCCAATACACTACTCAAAAAGCAGTTGAGGGTAGTGTATTAGCCGACCATCTTGCTCATCAGCCCATGAATGATTATGAACCGATGAAGTTTGATTTTCCAGATGAGGAAATTGTGTACATTCGGGATTGTAATATGCCAGACCCAGAAGAAGGACCCGAGTCGGGATCACGTTGGACGCTTGTTTTTTATGGTGCCTCTAACGCCATGGGCAACAGTTTTGGAGCTATTATCACTTCCCCTGAGGGATACCATATTCCTTTCACGACTCATATTTGTTTCGATTGCACTAACAACATGGTCGAATATGAGGCTTGCATTTATGGCATTGAAGCGGCGATCGACCTGCGCATCAAATTTTTGAAAGTTTACGGGGATTCCAATCTTGTTATCAGCCAGATTAATGGAGATTGGGAGACTCGCCATCAGAACCTAATTCCCTATCGTGAGCATGTTATGAAGCTGATTCTGTACTTCGAAGAGATCACATTTGAGCATATTCCCAGAGAAGAAAGCAATCTAGTTGATGCACTGGCAACTTTGTCCTCCATGTTCAAGGTTATGTGGGCTAATGAGGCACCTTCCATTACCATCAGAAGTTTGAGTGAGCCAACTTTCTGTTTTGAGGCTAGTTTGGAACCAGATGGTAACCCTTGGTTTTATGATGTTAAACGATATCTTGAAACACAAGAGTATCCTAAAGAGGCATCCGTCACAGATAAGAAATTCTTGAGAAGATTTTCAGCCAAGTTCTTTCTCAATGGTGGTGTGTTGTATAGAAGGCATCATGACGGTTTACTGCTCAGGTGTGTTGACAAGAAAGAAGCCGCTAGAATCATTGAAGAGATACACGAAGGTGATTTCGGGACCCATTCCAACGGGCATACCATGGCTAAAAATATTTTGCGAGCAGGTTATTATTGGTCCACCATGGAGACTAATTGTTACAATCATGCACGGGTTTTCCACAAATGTCAAGTCTATGTTGATAAGGTGCATGTGCCGCCAGTACCTTTGAATGTCTTGACTTCCCCTTGGCCGTTTGCAATGTGGGGAATTGATATGATCGGCAAAATTGAACCCACTGCGTCCAACGGTCACCATTTCATTCTAGTTGCCATCGATTATTTTACAAAATAGGTCGAACTTGCATCCTATGCCAATGTCACCAAGCAGGTGGTAACTCGGTTCATTAAGTACAATATTATATGTCGTTATGGAGTGCCTGAAAAGATCATTACTGATAATGGGTCTAATCTGAACAACAAAATGATGAAGGAGCTTTGTGAGTCCTTCAAAATCAAGCATCATAACTCTTCCCCATACCGACCGAAGATGAACGGTGATGTCGAAGCGGCCAATAAGAATATCAAAAAGATTGTGTCGAAGATGGTGGTAACCTATAAAGATTGGCATGAGATGTTGCCTTTCGCTTTGCATGGTTATCGCACCACTGTGTGTACTTCGACTGGGGCAACCCCATTTTCATTGGTTTACGGCATGGAAGCAGTGTTTCCGGTAGAAGTCGAGATTCCTTATCTTAGGATCATGAGGGATGTTGAGCTGGATAAAAGTGAATGGGTACAGAATCGGCTGGATCAGTTGGAACTTATTGATGAGAAGAGGTTGACAGTTGTATGTCACGGTCAAGTATATCAGCAAAGGATGAGGAAATCTTTTGATAAGAGGGTACGGCCTCAGTATTACAAGCCTGGGGACCTTGTGCTAAAAAGGATAATTCTCCCCCAGGGAGATCCTAGGGGCAAGTGGGTTCCGACGTATGAAGGCCCTTTCATGGTCAGAAAAGTTTTCTCTGGAGGAGCAATGATGCTCACGACTATGGATGGAGAGTACTTCCCTCTCCCTGTGAATGTTGACGTAGTTAAAAAATACTCCACATAAATAATTAAAAAACCCTCTAAACTGAAAACCCAAAAGGGCGGTTTAGGCAAAAAAGGGTGTCCTGGTGAATCGAAAACCCGAAAGGGCGATTCAGGCAAAAGTTAGGGACTTAAAGAAAATGACTACTCTCGGAATGAGATCCTTTATTTCTTTCCTTCATTCTGTCACCAGACATAAGCTCGAGGCTAATCCAAGAATGATCTGTCTGAAAGCAGGAAGATGAGAGTCATAAGAGTCATAGCAGAGTTGGAACTTGATGGATATTCACATTCACATTGCCATTTGTAAACACTTATTTGCTTTGATTTTGTGATTACTTGTTTCTAAATGTAAATGCCTTTTCACAGGCTGATTTCTCAAAATCAATAGAATACCTTCTTTCAAGCATACATATACGTTTCTTTTCCCCCTTTTTTACTATTTTTGTTTGCAAAAAGTCCAATATTTTGATAAGCATGTGCATATAAACTTCGTGGGCCTTACACGGAGATGGTAATCTAAGTCTCGGTTAGTTGATTGCTTGAAATACGGATAACAAACACAACTACTATTGTGCAAGGGGCATGTTTGGTTCTATGTTTGGTAGGGTTTTCATTCACTTTACTGGTGGATGCCTTGCCATTTTGTTTCACAACTCCGTGTTGTTGGTAAAGGTCTTGGGTCAGGATAATATCAAGATTACGGCAGGTCGGCGAGATTGGCGAACCTAGTTGGAGATATTTCTTCCCCATAATGGCTTTTATTACGTTTCTTTGTCGCACTTTCATGTGTCATCTTGATTGATTGTTTTAGCATTGTCTGCATATAGGATTTTGTTTATAGCCGAATGTCAGTCTCGATGCGTTGAATATTTTTTCCTTAAAAAAGAATTTTGTTTCGTTTTACTTAATACATCCAGTATCACTCTTTAATTGTTTTTTTGGGCATTTTGATACTAACTGTGCCAATTCTTTTTCTTAGCCAAGAGTTTGGAGGAAGGAGTTTAGCTAAAAACAATGACTGTAATGGTATGCTTTTGAGTAGAACCCCGTTGACGATGTGCAGGCATTGTTTCAATCCCCAAACACCGGAGATATAAGGCAGTTAGACCATCGTTAAACCCTCTGAGCCTTCGAAGTAGAAGTTTCTTTTCCGTTCAAAAAAAACCTTGTTTTTTTTTAACCAGGGGCAGGGTAGATGTTCAGTTGATGTAACCAAGCATTCAAATTTCAGAAGGAATGTCCCATCTGAGGATCACCACACTTTATCTTTCGCATCATGAGATCAGAAAAAATGTCTAAACCATGATGTTCATTTCCTCACAAAATCCTGAGGTCGAGATCGAATCGATACAACAATGGCTATCCCTCGCCGACCAAGGAGTGAGGCATTTGTTTTCTTCAACAAAAAAAGAGAAAAAATTTCAAAGACCTAAAGTCATGTTGACTTATTTGAAGCGGAAAGTATGAGTAAGAAAGAAACAAAAAGCCCCACTAAGTCGAAACTTGAAAACAAGTCGCTTAGGCAAAAATTAGGGTGTCCCACTGGACTTCCAAAATTGAAATTCGAAAGATTTTGTCCAGGCAAAAATTAGGGAAAAAGAGAGCCTAAAAGGAAAAAAAAGAGATTAGTCAATAAGATTTTTATCAAAAGAAGAGGAACAATAATATCAAAAAAAAGCAAGCAAAAGCAGCAGAAGTTAAGTGACAATCATGTTGGAGAATTTGTCGTGATCACTCAACCATTATAAATCCTTTTGAAAGGTGAATGCTTGTGATAAGTCTGCTGAACTTAGGACAGGAGAATATCACGAAGGGGGTGGGCACCAAATAACTTGAGCCTTGAGAAACTTTTTTCTAAAAAACCCTCGAACCAGGCCATGTTACAACCTCTAAAAAGTCCTAACTAAAACAAGGGTTTAACTCGAAAGCATACTACAACAGGATAACGTTTCCTAAACTCCCAAATGCGTGTTGCATATTCATGTTGGTATCTCATCACCCGCATCTTGACTTGTTTTCTTTGTAAAGAGAAGGGGAAGAAAAGTTTTGAAATTTTTGCATTCTAGCCAGTGATTCATTCACAACAGAGATACAACACTTTGTTAAGTTTTTCAACTTCAAGGCTTAAATAATCATCGCATCAGGTCTGTCATTCTCAAAATAAATGTCTTCCTACATGCAAAACATTGGTTTAACATAAAAAAGGAGAGTTTACACATTGAACACCTGTAAAGAGCTTAATGATTGTCAGGAAGGGAATGTTTGGTTTTTCTTATGTTAGACAGAGCCCATGTATGAATAGGACTTTACCTATCCCCGGTGAAGTCCTGTCTCCTCAGCAGAGCTTTGTTCCCCCAGCAAAAGTTTTCACCTCTCACGTAGGGCCTGTTGTCTTGATGTCATCCTCAACACGGCCGGGAGCTGTCTTTTTTAGAGATTACAGTCTTGCCCTAATCTTCTCCCCCAATTGCCTGATCTTCAGATGGCGCCATTCTTCAGAAGGTACAGTGTCGATCTGATCTTCTATAGGAGTTTGTAATTTATGTTTGCAGCTCCTCTCAATGTTTGTGGCCCGTTTCTACTGGCTGCCCGTTTGTTATTCTCCGCGAAGTTTCATCTCTTCGAGTTTCCCTCTCTAGTGGATCCCCATTTTTTTTCTCTTCTCGTTTGGATTTTGCAATTTATTTTTGCAAGTCATGTTAGATTCCGATTTCTTGGTTATTGGCTTCTCAATTGACCATTCCCCAGTGAAACTCTTAAACATGCATCATTACATTGCATCTACCAAAACGCGTAGCATTTCCATTATATGGAGCATTGCGCTATATAAAAAGAATTCAAAACATGCATAAAAACATAAGCCATTATTGTTTCTATTGTCCTCAGTGAATTTGCTAATACTTTGGATTAAATCCCCAACGAGGTCTTCGTCCCCATTATCTTGGTTTCCTCCCCATACCAATATCCTTTTGGCATCGATCATTTGTTTGTTGGAGTGTATACTATTCACTGTAGTTCAGTTTCTCCCTGGCGCGGTCTTCTCGGGTTTAGTCTTCACTACCCTATCTGGTTCATTCCAATGTCTGTTGATGCACCTTTCGAATACCAGTTTCGTCCCGATATTCGCTTTCAGTAGGTTTTTAGGTGTACGCCCTAATCTCCTTGCTTTGGGTTGAGTTCAGAGTTTCGTCTCCTCACCTTGTGCGTGAAATCCAGTTTTGTCCTGGTACTAATCTAGTTTAGTTTCGCATAACTAGTTATTGAGCCGAGTTTCGTCTCGTTTTTTGCTTTCATACCTTGGACCCTTTGACGGTGTTCGTTTACCGAGTACAGTGTTTGTATTGCATCCTAGGTTTGAGATCAGTCTCTTTTGTTCCTTGGATTCTTCTATCAGTTTTCGTCACTATTTATCCATTGATCTGAGACCAGCAGGTGCTCTGAGAAACATGTGCTCTCATCACTTTGCTATGGGTCGAGTTTCGCCTCGTTACCCGTGCATGAAATCCAGTTTCGTCCTGGTGCTCATCTAGTTTACTTTCGCCTAACTGGTTATCGAGTCAAGTTTCGTCTCGCGTTTGTTCCTCTTTTATAGGATTCTTTCAGTTCCTTCATACTGTCTATCTTAGCTGAGATTAGCAAGTACTCCTAGAATCATGCACTCTAGCCACTTTGCTTTGGGTCGAGCTCAGAGTTTCGTCTCCTCACCCGCGTACGTTTTCTTTTCCAGAGCTTAGTTTCGCCTATACTCTGTGGTTTGAGTTTTATCTCACCCTTTTGAAGCCCATTTTTGCCCTGGCACATTTGTCCGGAAGTTTAGTTGCGTCTACTCTTCTTTGTTTTTGTTATGTTTCAATCTGCGTTACACCTTCATTCTGATGCATGTCTTGGGGATTTTTCTGGTTCTTTTTCTTTCTTCTTCAAGAGTGTAATTTTTCGGGTTCTTTAGTATTCAATCATATTCAACTCTGAACGCTCGAAAGTTGTCACTTTTCTCACTTATCATGTTGAAGATATTTGAATAGGGGCAGCTGTTACACCCCAAAATTTACCCTCTTGATTTAGGCTTATGTTTCATCATGAATATCATATTGCATTGCATTCATACATTGTGATGGGATCAAAGTACTTTGGTTATCAAGTCTTCCTCAAGCCTTGAAGGTTGTTTGCATTGACAAATTGTTCAATTAGAATATTATCATCTAAACCTCTGGATCTTTCAAGCTCAAAAGTTATTGCATATCTCAAGATATTTCATCCATCTCTCTGGATCATCAGAGGATTAAAGTTTGTGTTTGATTATAAGAAGAATCACTCTTTTGATTCACCAGTCAAATTAGGGTTTTGTTTGATCAAAGCTATTGATCAATGTACAAGTCTTGGTTTGGAAGCTACGACATCTCATTGGTATTTGAAAAGTCTTTGTACAAGGAATTGGTCAAGATGCCTAGAGGGTTTGAAGTTTTGAAGATGATTCATCAGTCCCCTAAAGTGTTGACCAAAACTAGGGTTTGGGATTTCATCAAGTTTTCTTGAGAATTTTGAAGTGAAACTTTGTACATGGCCTCTCTATATTTGGAAGATCATATGTCTGAAGTCTTGATCATCAATTTAAAAGGGAAGTGGATCAATTGATTCAAAGGGGCAAAATGGTCATTTTGGTCAAAATCAGTCAAAGTCAAGATTGACCAAGGGAACTTTTGGTCAACCATCAATTCAAGGGTGTACTTTTCATATTTCAAGTCCATTTTGATCATTGGATCAAGGAGATTGAGGTTTGGGTTGAAACTTGTTCTTGAAGAAACCCTAAAAGTTTCTAATTTTGGAAAATAAGGACTTAATTTCAAAAATTCATATTTTATTCATTGTTGATCAAGAAAATGAAAATGAAGCATGCTTGGAAAGATAAGACGGTTGTCTTTCATATCCTTTTGGTCTCATTTCCAAATTGAAAAGGAATCAAGAGTTATGGTCTTTTGAAGTCACAAAATTATAGGTCATTTTCCAAAATTAATGAATTTCAAGCTAAATTTTGAGGACCTTAATGGATTAAATTGCAAAAACTCAAAACTAAGGGATTGTATATCTTTTCAATAACTTTCCAAATTGTGATCATTTGTGTCAAAATTCAAAAGTATGAGCAAGTTATGAGCTTTGGAATTTTGAGGCATTTTATTGAAATTTGGAAAATATGCAAAATGGCCAATTCATGAGAACTCAAGTTTCAGCGATTCTCTTTGTTTCTAATCCAGCCCATGACTTATTTGTGACTTGCTAAGGCCCATAATGCCAGCCATTTCGTGCTCCATGGACCACGGTGTTTGCTTGGGTACAAAAATCACAAACTTGCCTAAAATTGCAAAAACTCCAACACTTTCTGATCAGGTGGAATTAAGGGCCATGATTAAAAGGATGATCTTCTGAAGTAATTTGGCTCACAAAATGCATAAGAGGCTAAAGAATGCACAGACAAATCACCTGATCCTGTGCACACTTCATTTTTGGCCAAAATTTCCAATCCTGCCCTCCATCGGCTTTGAGATCACATTTCCACTTCTATGCTCCTCTATAAACTCTATATAAGAAGAGGCAAGCAAGGAGAGAGAAGGAGGAGGCTCCCATTGCAAGGATTTCAGATCTGAGATTTCCACCCTTCTTCTGCAACTTGTTTCGATTCTCACAATTCCTTGGTGTTTTCTTCAAAATTCTTGTAGATTCAGCTTCAGTAAAAGGAGTAGATCAAGTTAGCACCATTTGCTGGCATCTGGAGTGAAGGATACAGTAGAACACTTTTTGCCTTGAGGTAATAATCCTAAACTTCAATTTTCGAGATGCACTTGTTTATTGAGGTGTTTGAGCTTGGATTAGTATTCATTGATGTTGGTGGAATGTTTCTAAAGCTTTATAGTGTTTGATTTGATGAAGAATGCATGTTTGAGTACCCTGAAACTTTCGATTCAGAATGATTTTGCTTATATTCATGGCTTAATTGTGAACAATATGGTTGATGTTTCGATTTGATTCAAATTGCATAATAAAGTGTGAAATGTTGGCTTTAATTTGCGCTTGATTTCATGAAAAATGATGTAGAAATGAGTGTGTATGATAGATCTGAACATAAGCCCTAGACCAAGTCTTGCGCACGTTTTTGGTTTGGTCCGGAGGTTGAAGATGATGTGGTGGTGTATCCTGATTGGTCTATTTGAATATTTGTTTTATTTGAATATTTGTTTTATTAGGAATTATGTTTGATTTTATTTTGTGATCAAAACATATTCAAAAATCATATAAAATTTACCATAGGCCAATAACATTTTCTAGTATTTGTCATATTTTTCTTGGAATTTCTTAAAAATGTTTTGATTGGTTTAAAATTTCATTGGTTTAATTATTTAATTGTTCAATGATTATTTTTATTTTAATAGTTCTTTTGATCTAAAAATTCCATAAAAAATGTTTTGAACTCATAAAATAATTTAGAAATTGATTCTGAAATTGGTTTAGCATATTTTCTTTTTTTTTTATTAGAATTTTAATTTGAGAAGTTTATTTTAAATTTTTGCTTTATAATTTTTATTTTAATATTTCCTTTGATTCAAAAATTCTCAAAAAAATCATACAAGCTTGTTTTTAATCATGGAGTCTGAATATAATTTCAGTTTTTACCTCTTCATGATTTTTGGCTAGGGTTTGCATTTTTGCCCATTAATAATTGTTTAATTGTTAATTGTTTGTTTAATTTTTATTTTAATATTTCCTTTAATTCAAAAATTCTACAAAAAATCAGCGATGTGTGTTTTTAATTCTAATATTTGAATATAATTTTGGTTGGACATTTTTCTGAATTTTTGATTAAAGTTCTATTTTGAGATGTGTTTATTTATTTAATTGTCTAATTGTTTGAATTTAATTTCATTTGTGACTTTTCTTCAAATCAAAAAATGTGAAAAAGTATTCTAACATTTAGGGTTCCTTGGTGATTCGTATGATCTTGGTTTAAATTGTTTGAATTTTGATCTTACTTAGTCAATATTTAAGATTAAAAGTAAAAAATTAGGGTTTTCTTGCTTATGGTGCAAGTTTCATTTTCAAAACCACTATGCCCTGGATTTTAAATAGAATTCAAGTCTTGATTAGGGTTCATGAATGTATTGAGGATCTGAAAACTATTTTTCTTGAATTATTTAATTTGGTTTGACATTTTTTCCACAAATTATTTTGAAAACTTGTCTAGCTTGGTAGTTTTGCCAACTAGTCTTGAACTTTGGGCCTTATTTGATCTCCTCCTCAATCATTCATGAACATAAGATTTGCTTTCTGACTTCTATATACTTCAAATATTCCAATAGATTTTTGGTTTTAATTATTGAAATGACTTTCTATTTTTTATGTTTTTTATAAGTGAAGGCACCCAATTAATGTTGCATATCTTGTTGCAATTTGTTTGATGGCCAACGAACTTGAGTGAGGCCTATAATTGGGAACCTAATGATCATGTTGATTCTGATTGTCCATGATAACTCTAGCCATTTCATTTAATGCCCCATGTTTGAATGTTTGATCCTTCTAATGCATTGTGTGGGATTCACCTTTTATTGTGCATGTGAGTTATGGGTGAATTAATTGTACATGATTGAAATGTGTTTGCCCCTGAATTCTATGGTATTTTATGTATACTTTTCAAGCTCCCATGATCCTTGACTGATATTCAATTTTCAATTCAATATGGTGATAGAAAGGAGCAACATTCCTCTATTTCTTCTGACCTAATGGTGCATGTGTTTGTTTCCTCTTGTCTATCATGTCTAATACTTGATAAATGTTATCATGTTGTGCTCACTTCATCATATTGCATCCATCCCTTATATGAGTCATCATTCACCTTATGGAATACTAACTTGTATGTTGAATGTGCGAGGTACTCTAAGAAAGTTTCCACTTTTAGCTTAAGGCTTTTGTGTTTCACTTTATTTGTGGAACACAATTTATTACATTGGCACTATTATTGTGCTTGGCATGTTTGATGGTTTATGCAGGATATATATACATATGATTGTGAATGTTATACATTGCCCATGGGATATGTTCATATCTGATAAATTGCTTACATCCTGATGGTGTAATTTCTGGCTCGATTTGTCTACTAATGCCAGCTTGCTTGAAGTTCTCTGGGTTTCTTTTTATTATTGCTCAGTTGCTACGGATAGTTATCTATTTGGTATTGTACTATTTCCTTTCTTCCATTTTCATTTTGCATAGTTCTTTGATTGCATGATGGGACCTCTATTACTGATACATGTCAGGAGGCCCTCTGGTTTTTGTCTGATACATGTGTTGTGTTGATTTTGATCGATGAGTCACTCAATTTAGAAATTGAGATCACGAATTCGCTCTCAGTGCATGTTCCCTATAGTATGTTTATTGCTTTTCTTATTTAATTGTTGATCGATGAGTCACTCAATTTAGAAATTGAGATCATGTCTTCGCTCTCATTGCATGTTCCCTATAGGATGTTTATTGTTGTTTCCTTAATTGTCGATCGATGAGTCACTCAATTTAGAAATTGAGATCACGACTTCGCTCTCATTGCATGTTCCCTATAGGATAGTTTTGTTAAGCTTCCTTTGAAATGTTTAATAAGGTAGGGTTTTCCTTTATCCTCAACCTTAGGGTCAATCTTTGTATGATAACACTAGGGATAGTGCTAGGCTAGTCTCCCTTAGTTGTTTTTTTTCCTTCCTTTGCATTTTGCATCTTAAAACAAAAACTGTTTTCTTGGAAAATCATAATACATTTCTAATAAACTCAAACACTTCTTCAAAGTAAAAGATACAAACCAATCTTAATTTGTTTGTGTTACCTTTTAGCCAATGTTTCGCCATCGCACACTCGTTTGAAGCCGATGTCTCGCCATCGCGCATGTTTGTTATCCTACTTTTATTCTCAATATCATTGTTAGGTGTGATATTTTGTTATCCGTTGCATTGATGTTTCGCCATCTTTGCCATGATATCTTGTTATCTTGAAGCCGATGTTTCGCCATCGCACATGTTTGTTATCCTACTTTGATTCTCAATATCATTGTTAGGTGTGATATTTTGTTATCCGTTGTATTGATGTTTCGCCATCTTTGCCATGATATCTTGTTATCTTGAAGCCGGTGTTTCACCATCGCTCATGTTTGTTATCCTACTTTGATTCTCAATATCATTGTTAGGTGTGATATTTTGTTATCCGTTGTATTGATGTTTTTCCATCTTTTCCATGATATCTTGTTATCTTGAAGCCGATATTTTGCCATCGCGCATGTTTGTTATCCTACTTTGATTCTCAAAATCATTTTTAGGTGTGATGTTTTGTCATCCATTTTATTGATGTTTTGCCATCTTTGCCATGATATCTTGTTATCTTTTAGCCGGTGTTTCGCCATCGCACGCTTGTTTAAAGCCGATGTTTCGTCATCGCACATGCTTGTTATCCTACTTTGATTCTCAATATCATTGTTAGGTGTGATGTTTTGTCATCCGTTTTATTGATGTCTCTCCATCTTTGCCATGACTTTGTTATCTTTTAGCCGATGTTTCGCCATTGCACACTTGTTTGAAGCCGATGTTTCGCCATCACATATGTTTGTTATCCTACTTTGACTCTCAATGTCATTGTTAGGTGTGATGTTTTATCATTTGATGTTTCGCCATCTTTGACATGTTACTTTGTTATTATTTAGTCGATTTTCTACCATCTTATTTGTTCGTTGTTTCATTTGATGTTTTGCCATCTTGACTGTTTTTGTTGTCTTAACTAAAAAACACAAACCAACCAAAACATGTGAGCCGAACTACAGCTGCTCTGATTCCTTAAAAGGGATACGTAGGCATTGGAGTAGGGCCCAACCGAGCATAACTTTTTACTTTCCCTACATTGTTTTCTTTTTCTTTCGCATGCATTCCCTTTTTCAGCTTTAAGCCATAGACATAGGATTTGACCACACCCATTAGATTAGACAACAAGAGTGGATACCGTAGAGTACTACGGGCGTGTGGGGTGCTAATACCTTCCCCTTGCGTAACAGACTCCCTTACCCGATCTCTCGGTCGAAAGACCGTGATTTCTCCCTGTTAAGGTTTTCTCGATGTTTACCTTTCCCCTTTCGGCGGGATAAAAGATGTTCAGTGGCGACTTCATTGATGTTTCATTAACATCCAGATGACAGGTTCCAGCCGCGTTGTTTCAATTGTACCATTTTCTCTAAAATTTGTTTGATCTCCCTATTTGAGATCTTATCTTGCCCGTTAGTTTGGGGATGATGTGCAGTAGAGACCATGTGCACGACTCCATATTTTAAGAGCAAAGCTTCCATTGTGTGGTTACAGAAATGAGTGCCTTGGCCACTTATGATAGCTCAGGGTGTTACAAACCTGCAAAAATATTGGATCTAACAAAATCCGCAATAACTCTAGAATCATCAGTCCTAGTGGGGATAACTTCCACCCACTTTGAAACATAATGAATAACAAGTAAAATGTAGAGAAAATCAAATGATACAGGAAAATGACCCATAAAGTCAATTCCTCATACATCAAATACCTCACAGAAAAACATAGGTTGTTGAGATATTTCACTCTTACGAGTGATGGTTGTACATGATATCTGCCATATTTTACAAGTGCGTAAGTCTCATAAGAATCTTTAAAATAGTGGGCCAATAGAAACCTGAGTCTAGAACTTTTTGCAATCCTTTAAGGAACAAAGTATCCCCTACCTGAGAACCAAAGTGTCCTAATAACCTGATCACTACCAAATTTCCATAAGTATGTATCATCATCACATACATAATATTTGGCATCACTCTTGAGTTATGAATTTGTGTACTAGATGCATCTGTAAGGAAAACACCATCAACAAGATAATTAACAATATTAACAAACCAATGAGTTACCTCATGTAATTGTAAAAGTTGCTCATTGGAAAATTCATCCTGAATGGGAAGATGATCTTCATCCCTCTTTATTTTTCTCAAATGGTCAGCCACCATGTTCTCAATTCCAGTTTTATCTTTAGTTCCCACATTAAACTCTTGGAGCAACAACGTCCATCGAATCAATCTCGGCTTTGAATCTGACTTCTTCAAAAAGTCCTTTAAAGTTGCATGGTCAGTAAAAACAAAAACCTTGGAACCTAGAAAATATGATTTGAATTTATCAAGAGAAAAACAATAGTTAGAAGTTCCTTTTCAGTAGTGATGTAATTAGCCTGTGCAGAATATGAAGTTATAGAAGCATAATAAATAACATGGACAACTTTGTCCACCCTTTAGGCAAGGACTTCCCCCAATGCATAACTCGATGCATCACACATAATCTCAAAAGAGATGGTCCAGTCATGTGGTTGGATAATGGGATTAGAAGTCATTCTTTCTTCAAGAAATCCAATTCCCTTTTGAAATTGTCATCAAAGTTGAAAGTGACATCATTTTTCAGCAAATATGACAACAAAAGGGCTATCTTGTTGAAATCCTTTATAAATATTTTGTAGTAACATGCATGACCAAGAAAAGAACGAATCTCGCAAATGCAACACGAGTAAGGCAATTTGGAAGTCACATCAATTTTAGACGGATAAATAGAAATTCCTTTTTCAAAAATTATATTCCATAAAATAATCCCATATTCAACCATAAAATGATACTTTTCATAATTCAAAACAAGGTCACTTTCAATGCATCTTTCTAGAATCAATTCCAAATTGTTCAAACAAGAATAAAATGAGAACCATAAATAGTGAAATCATCCATAAACACTTCAATGCAATTTTCAATAAATTCATAAAAATACTAATCATACATCGTTGAAATGTTCCAGGAGGATTGCAAATACCAAAAGGCATCCTCCTGTTAGAAAATTTACCGAATGGGCACATAAAAGTGGTCTTTTCTTGATCTTCAGGTGTGAAATCTGAAAAACCGTCAAGAAAGCAATAATGTGATTTACGATCTAGTTATTCAAGAATTTGATCAATGAACCGCAAAGGAAAGTGATCCTTTCTAGTAGCCTAGTTAAATCTCCTGTAATAAATACAAACTCTCCAACTATTATGAACTCTAGTGAAAAAAGTTCATTCTCTTTATTTTTTACCACTGTGAGTCCAGATTTCTTAGGTACAACATGCACTGGACTTACCAAATTACTGTCAGATGTAGGATATATGATACTTTCTTGCAAGAGTTTGGTTATCTCTTTCTTCACAACATTAAGGATCAAAATATTAAGCCTCCTTTGGGGCTGCCTTACTATTTTCGCTCCATCCTCAAGTAAAATTTTGTACATACACATGAACAGAATAATACTTGGAATATCAGCCAATGTCCACCCAATCACCTTCTTATGCTTCTATAAAACCTGTAAAAGCCTATTTTCTTGATCAATATCAAGGTTAGAATAAATTATAATTGGAAGTTTTTCATTCCTCTCTAAATAAGCATATTTCAGATTTTCAGGAAGTGGTTTCATCTCTAGGGAAGGTGGTTGTTCAATGGATGGTATGCTTGAGGCATATGGGATGTCAAGAGCTTCAGCTGCATTAACAACTTCATCAACAACTTCACCTGTATGAAAAATGTCACCCTGCAACATAACATCAATCTCAACACATACAACACAAAGGTTAGTGTCAATAAAATCATCACATGAGTAAATATCATCAAAACCAGATAAATATGGAAAATCAACTAAACACAAATCAGAATAAGCTTCATCAATAATTTTAAAAAGCAACTCTATTTGAAAAACAAAAATGCTTTTCCAAGGGATATTTCATAGCACCAAAAATGTTGAATTTCGCGACAATGTCACCAAATTCCATATACATGGTTTCATCGTCAATATCAATTTTTGTTTTCTCTGTTTTCATGAATGGTCTACCCAAAATGGTTGACGATCTGCTTGAATTAGTTTCTCCTGCCATGTCCAGAATGTAAAAATTTACAGGAAAAATCAAGTCATTAAATTGAACAAGTTCATCTTTCACTACTCCAACGGAGCGAGCATTGCTCCTATTAGCCAACTGAATAGCAAGACATGTATGATGCAAAGGACCAAGATCAAGATTGTTAAAAATCTAAGTAGGCATAAAATTAATAAAAGCTCCCAAATCTAACATGCAATTTACAAATTTATTATCCCCAATGGTTCAAGGAATAGCAAAAGTTCACGGGTCCTTGCATTTCTGGGGCATGGCCTGATTGAGGGTGGGAACTGTAACCTTTTTAAGTGTGGTTATAGGATTAATAAGGGCCGAAACATTTCGTCCAAAATTGAATCTATCATTTCCCTTCAACCTCATCTTGTGTGTGCACAAATCTTTCAAAAATTTCGTGTATTTCAGTACCTGTTTAATCACATCAGGGACTGGAATTGTTAGCTGTAACATTTCTTAATACATCCAAAAAATTTCTCTTTGTCTTCCTCATCCATCTTCTTATTTTTCACTACTCTTTATGGGAAAGGGATTGGTGGTACATACTCTTTTTCATCCTCAACAACAACAGAAGGTTCAGATGTTGCACTAATAATTTTTTATTTTTTTTCTGGGGCTGGTTCTGTAACTTTTCCCAATCTCAAGGAAATTGCACAAGCATTAGGGCCTTTTGGGATTTACTACTATTTGGGAAGGTATTTAGTTCGACCCTTGGGCTTATTGCATGGTATTCGTTGAAGTTGCAAGCTATCCAATTTGTGTGTTGCAAAGTCTGAATACTAGAATATGTTTGTTGCTGAAGTTGGAGATTGTTTACAGCCATTTTCTTGACAATGTCCTCTGGTGAAGGTTTGGAAGGTGCAGAGGTGGTTTATTGGGGAGGGTTTTGTGGTTGTCGCGGGGATAACATCAAATATTATTGGTTGGTTGTTGGGTTCCCATAACGAAGGTTTGGATGGTTCCTCCAATTGGGGTGGTATTTGCTAGTGGAAAGGTCACGAGTGTTGTACATTTTCTGATTGTTGCCTTGATTGTAAAGGTTCATTGCGTATGCTTGAGGAAACTCAATTACCGACTTATCTTGTAAAATAGGACATGTATCAGTCGGGTGTTCAGAAGAAGTACAAATACCACACAAGTTTGTTGTTTGAGCTTTACTCACTGCCAACTGTTTGACTAATGAAGTAAGTTTATCAAGTCTGGTTTCTAAGGCCTTGTTGGAAGAATAAGTTTGGGTTTCATTCACTACTTTTAGAATAGTTGAATTATATCTAGTTGTGAACTGTTAGGAGTTAAGTGACATGTTCTCAATCAAGGCTTTGGCAGCAACTGGGGTCTTATCAACAAGTGTTCCACCATTAGCAGCATCTAAAATATTTCCATCCATTGGTAGCAATCCCTCATAGAAGTACTGGATAACTAACTGGACACTAACTATTTGAATCTCTCCCAGTACTCAGCCAATGATTCATTGTTATGTCTAATACCACATATTTATTTTTTGATTCATACAACTCTGGAGGCTGGAAAGTATCTTTCTAGGAAGACTTTCTTCAAATCATTCCATGTAATAACAAAATTCGGCTCAAGATAGTACAACCAATCTTTTTCAGCACCTTATCATAAGAATGGAAAGGCTCTAAGTATGATGTGGTCTTCTTTTATTCCTTTAGGTCTCAAAGGTGTAGAACAAACAACATGGAACTCCTTCAGATGCTTATGCAGATCCTCTCTTGGAAGACCACTAAACCTTGGCAACAAGTGTATTAAACTAGATTTAAATTCAAAAGGAATAACAACATGAACATATTTGACACATAAACCATTATAATTAACATTAGGAGCAACAAGTTCTCCTAATGATCTTCGCTCAACCATATTATAATCAAAAGCAAGCTCAGAATCGGAATCATAATCGTTAATAGGTGGTGAACTAGTGCTAGCCTAATTTGCTCTATGGTGTGTGTGCAAGTTCTTTCAACTTTAGGATCAAAATCAAACAAGTTAGAACAACCAGACCTAGTAGCCAAAACTAATTAAGCAATGCTGCAACAAATGTGAAAATGCCAGCAATGTGCCTATAGAGTAAAATAGTTGGAAAACACAAAATGATTAAAATAAAATATATATAATAAATGTAAAAACAAGAAATTTAAACTAATTAAGAAAAATAAGAATTTCCCTAATTTATTTGAATTTTTCTGAAACTATGAAAATAGTGAATAAATTCATTAAAAAAATAAAATTAATGAATTTGAAATTTTGATGGTGATGTCTCGTATATCTTTTCAAGCTTGCGAGACTTTTACTCCTGATTTTTCTGCTAAAATGGCACTGTGAAATTTCGATTCTGGGACAATTTACCTGAAAATCGAGTTTTTAGACCGGGTCTGACGCTGTTGTACCCCAAAATTTTCCCTCTCTTTTCTCAAGGTATTTCTCACAAGGATTCTAAAACATTCAAGCTTGCACAAGTATAATTGGATTTTCCAGCATCAAGTTAAAGAGGAAACTGTAAAAAAGGGCAAAACGGATAAAAATGATTTTTCTAAGGAACAACAAGTTTACTTCGATTTCCCTTGCTTCGATTGGAAAAATGGCTACCTATATGCCTGCTTCAATTAGACATTTGATGCCTGCATCTTTGTTCGATTGGACAAGTTTCGATTGTACAATTGGCTACCTATATGCCTGCTTCAATTGGACATTTGATGCCTACATGCCTGTTTCAATTGGACAAGCTTTGATTGGACAAATAACTCCCTTCATGCTTGCTTCGAATTCACCTTCATGTCTGCTTTGAATCCACCTTCAGCATTGACCTCTTACATGAAGTACAAGGCAAGGGCCTCCTGCATGCCTGCCTGCACAAGGAAGAAATTCTTCTTCATATTAGCACCCACAGAGCATTGGTTATCTTTATATAAGCTTCGATTGAGCATTTGTTTCCCTTTGAAACAGCCTCCTTCGATTCAAAAGGGAAGGGCCTCCTGTTGGTGTCTTTCGATTCAGAAGGCATTGGCTTCCTACTAGCGCCCTTCGATTCAGAAGACAAGTGCCTTCTCTACACTTGCCTTCAATTCACAAGGCAGGAACTTCCTTCATGCCAGCAGGCATAAGGCAATGGCCTCCTGCATACATCCTCCAATTGCACCATTTGCATCCTACATGTTTGCTTTGATTCACAAAGTAGGGACCTCCTGCATGCATCTTTCGTTTGGGCAGGTGGCCTTTCATTGAATGCAAGCTTGGTATACATCCTTCGTTTGGGCATGTGGTTCCCTTTTATGCAAGCTTTGGTTTACATCATTCGTTTGGGCTTGTGGCCTCCTTTGAATGCAAGTTTGGGTTACATCATTCGTTTGTGTGATACGGTGGCAGAACCGACTATTTTGGAAAAATGCTAGTTTACGTTTTGCGTTTGTATTCGCAGAATGTCGCGGTAAGCAAGAGTCGCCACCGACTTTTTATTTTATCCAACTGGAAAGGACAAAAGCATAGAAAAATTCCTTTTTCGAGATTTTGAATACGGGGGGTAGATTATAGAAAGGGAAGGTATTAGCACCCTTTCTATTCGTGGTTTTCCACTGGCTCTTAGGTACTAGCTCATCTTTTGAAAATTGCTTGTGTGTGTTTGTTTTGAAAAGTTTGTTTTACTTCGTTTTAACCCTTGTTTTTGTCTTCAAGAGTGTTACGAAGTTTTTTTGAAAACTTTGCTTGAAAAAAAAGGTGTAAGTGTGAAAAGTTTGCTTTTGAGAAAGTACCTACTAGCATCTACCTACTCGAAAAAGAATTGTTTCTGTTCTTGTTTCCTTTAGACAATGCTATCCTACTATTGAAAAATAGGTAGCACCGTCGTTGGATTTGTAAGGGTCAATTTGTAAGGGACGTACGATCACTAAAGCAATGTTAGGACGTTTTAGTAATAACCCTAATGTCTTAAGATCATACACGAGGCAACATTTCCGAGGCAACCTTTCCGAGGCAACATTTCTGAACGGGACATTTGATCTTTGTTTAGACAGGAGGGCGACCACTAAAACATCCTATACTTGATGACCGTTTACCGAAGGCAACCGAAGTGAGAGTATACTCTAGGAGTGCGCATGTGCGAGTGTTTTGATTTCAAGTTATTATCTTTGCACATTAGGGTTTGCTATCCATTTTAAATTGTCATGCAATCTTGTCATACAATCCTATTAACATACATCTAACAGTTAATATGTTGCGAGAATTAAAATGCGAGAAGTAAAAACTACGCTATTACAAGGCTTCAGGGTAGGGGATTAATTACATTGCCAAAAACCTGTAACAACGATAAATAAAGAAAATCCTAGTTAAACTATTAATTACTGTGAGCAGTTACATTAATATCGCAAAAGTAATAAATGTGAACGATGAATCGAGAATGAGAGAAATTAGGGTTTTGACCCCGTCTAAACCTAATTGAAAGAAAAATCATTTTTTGTGGTTTTGGTGTTATTTTGAGAAAAATAGAGTTTAATTGAATAAATAAAGAAACCTAATTACTAATTAATTTAAATTAAGAAAAATAATTAAATTAATCTATTTTTGCATTTTTTATTTTGAGAAAAGAAATAAGAATTAAATCAAGAACAAACTCTAATTTTTTCTAATTCATTTTAGATATATGAAAAAAAGTTAAAATTAGTCCTAATTTAAATTAAAAATAATATAAAATTAAATTTGATCAAATAAAATAAAACCTAAATTCTAAATTGGTGAAATTGATTTTATGATTTTTTTATGAAAAAAAAATTATTTTGTTAGAAAATAAATTAAACTAATTAAATTAAATAAAGGAAATTAGAAAAGAAATAGAATGGGCCTGGTGGTATGCTAGTAAACAGGGGGGTGAAACTTGCAATTCTAGGCCCAAAAACACTTGGCCCTGTTTGACTTTCTAGATCCTATGTTGCTAGCTTGACTGGGCGTATGATGCACCTTCATTGGGAAGCTTTAGATCTGGTACTTGATGATCAGATTGGTTGGATATTGAGGGCGTATGGTGGATGCCTTGATGCTAGCGCGCCTGATTATGCAAAGAAAATAAACATAAGGCAAATATGGGGACCTGGGGATCAAACCCAGGCCCTTTGGCATTTTACCCTGCGCGCTTACCAGTTGAGCTGGCTTTGTTAATTGTACAATGAACAACAAACAAATATTATATGAAAAAAAACAAAATAATATATTACAAACGCGCGAAATTTTGAATGGGCAAATCAGGGAGTGCCACGCTATCCTTCTTCTTCCTCCCACCGTTGCTAAAAAATTTGTAACTTTTACCTACGGTTAAGGGGTGTAGGTATAACCCTGGGCTTTTCCAAAATCGTATGCAAGCATGATAAATGCACAACAATGGTACCAATCAACTCATGGAAACCTCACGAACATCATGGTACCCTTATCCATGGCCAATTGTACCTATACAGAAAAACCCCAAAAACTAACCAAGAACCCTAACTATGGCATATTGATGTATAGTCAGCAAAAACGAAATTAAACATAACCATTAGTTTGCAAACATCACAAGGATTAAGAATGTGTAAATTTTTCATGCTAAAGATGCCAGAATTGTGATATTCGATTTCAAGAAAAGTGAGAAACCGTGTGGTACTTACAGTGTGTTTCAAGGCTTGAGGGAGCTTGCTAACGGTTGAAATACGTTCCTGGGATGTCCAGCAGACGTTTGGGATGCTTAGAACGCTTTGAATTGGTCTGCAACTTAGAAATCAGTGTGCCACTTTTTCCAATTTTTTGAAACTTGCTTTCTTTTTTTCACGCCTCTAATCCCTTGTTTTTGATCTGAACATCTTCCTTATGTACCCAAGAATGAATTAGGGTTGCAATTTGGTTTCAAATCTTCTCCAACAATGACTATTGATTCATGATTTAATTCTTAGTGCAAATCTTTCTAAATTGATAAAATCTAATATTTTTGTGTCCAAATGAAGCTTGCGCGATTTGATTCCATCTCCAGTTGTATAATAGACCTAAACATGCACAAAATCTCAACCTTTGATTAGTTTTTGATATTTTCATGATTTTATTTTGATTTTATTTGATTTAATTGAAATAAAATCAAAATAAATGACAAAAATAAAAGAATGACAAATGGGAAGGATCATGGGTCTTGGGTCATGTTACAAACTCAATGCAAGCATAAAAAGTTGGGCCCATTTGACAAAAATTGCAATTTTGGGCACATTTGACTTTTGGCAATTTTTCAAAAAAGGTCAAATTTACCAATGCATAACTCCTTAAATTTGACCCTAGAGATGTGTTCTTGGACTTTTTAGAAAGCTTAAGATGTCCTCTAAGCAACCCTTTTGGTCTCATCTCAATTTAGTCTTCCATGTTCATGTATGAAGCTTTGACAAAAAAGATGTTTTTGTTGACTTTCCAAAATGACCTATAATGTCCAAATTTATATCTTCTTGTGAGTGCATATTTTGAACTTGGGAGCTGAAGATGAATTGTAGGGAATTTCATCCTCTTAAAAAATAGGTTTGGATGGGTCATTTTTGATAAAGTATGAGAAAGTTATGCATGGTCAAAGTTGAGTTGACTTTTCCTACAAAACCCTAATTTAGCAACTTTTGGGTTTTGATGAATTATGAGCAATCCTTGAGGAATCATGATAAACCCTTTATCAAATGATTAATAATACTTCAAAATGAGAATTTTGACCAAAAATCTTGAAGTTTGACTGTATGTAGGACACAGTTGACTTTTGCCCTAGCACAGTCGATTTTTAGGCCTTTGAGCAATTGACTGAGAAAACTTCCTCTGCAAGGCTTGAAAATTGACATGGATGATATTGAGAACATATTAGGACAATGGTAATCATTTGGGATCCTTTGGGCTCAAATATCTTGATGCAAACTGAAACCCTAATTTGAGGTAGACTGCCTTATGAGAGAGCTTGCCTGGTCAAACCTTGGACTTCCTTGAGCATTTTGAGGACCTCACTTGAAATGTATTGAGAAATATGGGAGGGAAAATTTTTGGGTACAACAGCTGCCCCTGTTCAATCTTCTTAAACTTGAGGATGCAGATTGGCTTGTCTGCCTTTCGTGATCTGAAGGTGGAAGATGATTGAACACTAGAGTGCCCAGAAATTTGCACTCGCATGAAGTGGTACTGGTCTTGCGATATCGGGAATGGGCTTATAGATTCCATTTGGAGGTTGATGTTGGAAGATGGGCTTAAAGATTCCATCAGAGGAGTCATCAATCGTATAAGAGATTCCTTTGTGAGAGCCCGTATACCTGTTGTTGAGGAGAACTACGCTGGGGAAGGTTGGTCTCTATCTTGAGAGAAATAGAGCTTTAGGAACTTCAGTTGTTTGTTACTCTAGTGGGGGAATCATCTCTTAATCGAGAAGGTGAAAATGAACTGCTATCTGGTCGTGTTCCAGGATTCACTGTGATTCACTGAGGAAAATAAGATCAACTACTATCTGGTCGTGCTCCAGGCTTTACAGCGACTTACTGGGGGATGAGATTAAACTTGCTATCTGGTCGCTATCCAGACATCGCAATTTATCACTTCTTATCTGGTCATTCTCCAGGCTTCAGAAGGAATTAAGTTGTTATCCAGTCACATCTGGGCTTCAACTTGAATTTAAGGTTGTTGGCTCCTAAATTCGACACCCATGTTTATTATCATATAGACCATTAATGATGAGTCAGAAGAGTTTCATATATAAGGAGGCTTCGACCAACTGATCATGTCGAAGGCTCATCAAAGAATGACAAGATACTTAGAGAAATTCCTTTAAGTTAGAATCTTGTTGTCTTCGACGTCGAAGGAACCTCTCGACAAAGGTCCCTGATGCCCAAGGTCGAATAGTTTGAGATTTGAATTGTTGGAGGGAAAACGGTTCCCAGCAGTTACCAAGTGCAACGTGTCGAGAGCATAGGCATCGAAGGTTGTGAGCGTTCCATGTGGCGTCATCTCGAAGCGGTGTAACTGCCCAGCGGTTACTTAGGATTTTCCTTAGTATAAATACAAAGTTTCTATGTAGTTATTAGTGTGTTCATCATTTTATACAAGTCACTCATTCAGATTCAAGTACCCAGCGTGAGAGAAAGAATCATTGAGAATGTATGTGTGAAACACCATTTAAATTAATCAAAATCTTTTATATTCAAGCAATTTACCGTTGTTCATTTATTTACCTTCGTCGAAGCCTTTTATTTAACAATTCCTTAACGCTTTTATTTATTCTATCAAGCTTTTCTTCATGCAATTTACTTAAAGTGTCTTTACTTTACTGGCATTAATCACCATTAGGGTTAGTCAAACTCCAAAAATCAACCATGTCTTAGGATCAATCTGATCGATCCTGCGAGTCACCAAATAAGTAATCTTTTGGAAGATCAACGGTTGTTTACCAATTTTCAGGGTAAACAAATTGGAACACCCGGTGGGACCTTGTGTTGATTTTCTCACGATTAACCGTTTTATATAAAATATCCTCCTTTTTCGAGAGTATTGCATGTTATTGAGAAGTGGTAGAATATACACCAATGAAACCAATACTAGGAGAAGAAGTGAAGAAATGGAGAATCCGCCAAACAACAGAGAAATCCCACAGGCAAACATGGGAGCAACGGTTATCCCAACCGTAAGTGAAGTGGTAACCGCTGGTTCAACGCCAGTAGTAACGGTTACACAAACGGGGCCATTACCTCTATTTACAGGCCCCAGAATGCCTTTGGGAACTCCCCCACCAAGGGGAAACCAAGGAACTAGGCCATATGTTCCCCCAGGCTTTTCGACAGTCGGTTTAAATCGAGAACCACTTTATGGCATGCCAACTTCTGAATTGGCTAGCCTGACGAATGCTACGTCCACTTTTTCAGATCCTTTAGTGAGTGCCTCTTCGCCACTCCAAGGCTCTGGGGTTGGAATGGTGAACAGGGGTAGGACCCAACTCTTAGGAGGAACGTCCCAAGTAATGCATGGCCTTACGAATGCCTCGACAGCAGTCCTGAGGCAGCAAATGGACGAAAGCAACCACAACATGGTTCAAATGTTGGCGTAAACTTCAAGTACAGTGCTAAATCCTCTAATACAGAATACCACCCAGTCAAATCAGCAAATGACAGCGCAAATGTCGCGTCTGGCAGATTTTTTTGGGGTACCCCAACCTATTCGACAGCCTCAAAGGGCACAAATAAGGGGGAACCAAGGCATACTTCTAGAGGAAGAAACCACTATTAACCAAGTCCAGCAGCCTGTCGAAGAGAACCTTAGGGTACAAATGGAACAACCCGGGGTCGAAGAACCTAGAGTTATAGCCCCGGAAATAAGGATGGTTAATAGAAACCAAAACGCTGACGAAGTAGTTCAGCAGATCCAATACCAGAATGTTGGTTTGGAGAATAACTTGACAGCCATGATTGAAAGAATCATGATGCAAAACGGGATGAATACGGGCTTCCGTAGGCCCAACTTCACATCCCCGCTGTCGGAATATGTGTTACAAACGGACTTGCCTCCTAGATGCAAAGTCCCTAAGTTCACTAAGTTTTCAGGGGACATAGAATCCACTGTCGAACATGTGGCAAGATATTTAATTGAAGCAGGAGAAATTTCAGACAATGAGAACCTGAGGATTAAGTATTTCCCAAGTTCCCTAACCAAGAATGCGTTTACTTGGTTCACAACTCTCCCCCCCAATTCGATCCACCATTGGACCCAATTGGAGAGATTATTCCATGAGAAAATCTACATGGGACAAACCAAGATAAGCCTGAAAGAGTTGTCCTATGTAAAGAGGAGATTCACTGAGCCTATAGACGAATACCTAAATAGGTTTAGATTGCTCAAGGCAAGATGCTTTACGCAAGTGCCAGAACATGAGTTAGTCGAAATAGCCGCAGGAGGTCTAGATTACTCCATTAGGAAGAAATTAGACACTCAGTATCTGAGGGACATGGCCCAATTGTCCGATAAGATTCGACAGGTAGAACGCCTTAAAGCTGAAAAAGCCAGGGCGACAAAAACTCATAAAAGAGAAAGGATAGCGTATGTCGAGATGGACGATGAAGATCCAGAAACGTTCGACGAACCCATAACCGTCGAAGAAAATAAGGTCGATCTAGCTGAGTTAAAATAAGGGCCACCATACTCTTGCAAACTACTAGTCCCCTCAAGTGGAAAAAACCCCACTGGTTCTGAAAAGGCCAATGATAGGTTCCCTAAAAAGACTTACAGTTTTGATATTACGAAATGTGATGAAATTTTTGATTTACTTGTAAAAGATGGCCAAATGATAATACCCCAGGGGTAAAAGCGCCTCCTCTTGATCAAAGAAAGAAAAGAGGCTATTGTAAATATCATAACTTTTTGGGCCATAAAACATCTCAATGTTTTCTTTTCAGGGATCTCGTGCAGAATGTTATCGAAGAAGGGAGGCTGAAGTTCGCTGATAAGGCCCCCGTGAATGTGGATTCGAGCCCTTTGTAGGCGGAAGCCCACTATGCTGAACCTTCAGAGGTGAATGTGATCGAAGCTTCCAGAAGTCAGGTAAAAAGGCCAGGGATAACTATGGTCGAAGTCACCAAAGATCATATCAATATGCCAATCTTTGGCAGTTTTTCTGGGAACCTTTCTAGAAAGACAATTGAAGCAGTCCAAAAGGCCGCTGAAGGTCCAAAACTGGAGACAGTTGGAGCCTCAAAATCTGGAACTAAACTCGTTTCCTACTTGGCTGCAGTGCAAGGCCAGACGAAAGACCTGGAGGCTCAAATGAAGCAAATGACTCTTGCCACTAAAGACAACATGAATGTCAACATGGTCGAAATCTCTGAATCAAAAGTTTCAAAGGATACCATTAGGCAAGAGCAAGAAAACAAAACAGCTTTTCCTCTGGAGAACAAAAATCTGGCAGAACTCCTACAACGATGCCAGAAGAAGAAATCAGAAGTGATGTTGTGTCCTCGATGCAGCTCTATTTTTGACAAGAAAGCTGCTTAACACATCGAAGGTGTGAGAGCAGCAAACATAAATTGGAGCAGAAATGCCCAAAAAGGTGCAGGCTCTGATGCTCGACACGATCCCAGAAGAACCTACCAAAAGGGTTCAAATCAGGAAAGGAGGCCACCAACTTTCAGGCCTCCAACCAATGTGCCAGTTGATACATGGCTCAAAACATCGAGTCAAAAGAGACCCAACAAAGAATGGTGGCATCCCTTTGAAGTGCCAAGAGGTTCATCTTTGACACTCAAGAAAGAACCTCATGTTGGTGCCTCCAAAGTGACCCAAGTATCAAGTAACTACAAGGGAAAGAACCCAATGTCTCGATCCCAATGGAGAAGATACCAAAGGCGGCACAAGGCTGAGAGAGAAGCTGTCAATGAACCAAAACCAGAGTCAAGTTCAAATGTCCCCCAGTGAAAGCACAGAAAGCCTTTGGAGAGGGAACCGGTGTCCAATAGGTTGGTATGGCCTGAAAAAGGCGAAGCTGGTGACGAAGATGGCTCTGAGTCTGACGACACATTAGACATCATGGTAAATATAGTGTCAGTTTTTCCAATAGAATTCAACCGCTAAATGGAAGTCGAATCGAACGACTGGGAAGTCGAACAAGAGATGGCCAAGCATAGGCCAGTTTGCTACTTTGTCATGGGTAATGGCTGCACTGAAGAGCAGAATGGTTTCTTCGAACCACCAACTGAGGCGATGAAAAGTCACCTCAAGCCTTTATTCATAAGGGCAAAACTCGAAGAGGCCACTGTAAACAAGATCTTGGTGGACTGTGGGGAAACCATCAACATAATCCCCCACTTCATGCTAAGAAAAATAGGCAAAAGTGATGAAAACATCAAGCCTCATAATATGGTCCTATCGAACTATGAAGGCGGAATAGGGACCTCCATGGGTGTGATTCAACTGGACCTCAAAGTGGGATCCATCCTTCGACCAACCATGTTTATGGTCATATCTGCTAAACCAAATTACAACCTATTGTTAGGCCGAGAATGGATACATGGTGTAGGAGCAGTACCATCATCAATGCACCAAAGGGTGATATTAGGGCGTCCTGATGGAATTGTCGAGAATATAGAAGCAGATCAGAGCTACTACTTAGGTGAAGTAAATCACCTAGGAAGAGCTGACTTCGACCAAAATTTGGCCCATATTGGGCCATGGCCAGCACCTGACTTCGACATGGCGCCAGCGCCAAATGCTTTTTGTTCCTTGTACCTGTATCTTGATCATGGGTTTCAATGGGATAAGGAAGATTTGTCCCACATTGATTTCAGTGGGCTAACTGATATCCAACCAACTGGTTGGGGAAGTGAATTCAGTGATAATGACTGAGTCACTGGCATTACAGCGAATTTCGGCTTATGTAGCCGAAACAAGATTGATAGCGGCTCTTGAAGACGAAGTAAAATATATGGCCAACAAGGCCAATGACCAGGAGCCACCAGATATTGGTCCTGGAAAAGATTTCGACCCAGAACCTCCTGATATCGTGACAGAAGGAATGCAGGAACAAAGGCTCGACGCCATCTACGACGATGAGCCTTTGGGATTCGAGAAGGACCCCCTGGCGAACAACATCAAAATGTTAGCACAGGATCCTTTAGAAGAAATCAACTTGGGCGAAGGGTTAGATAAAAGGCCCACTTACATCAGCGCCAAAATAGACCCAGAGCTCAGGGTTGAAGTGATCCATTTATTAAAGGACTCCAGGGACTGCTTTGCATGGGATTACAATGAGATGCCTGGTCTCGATAGAGGATTGGTAGAACTTCAGTTGCCAATCAAACCTGGAAAAAAGCCAGTCAAGCAATGTCTAAGACGCTTCGCTCTAGAAATACTATCGAAGATCAAAACGGAAGTCGAAAGACTGCTGAAGTGCAAATTCATACGAGCTACGAGGTACGTCGAATGGATTGCAAACATTGTGCTAGTAATTAATAAAAATGGAACGTTGAGGGTGTGCATAGATTTCAGAGATCTGAATGCTGCAACACCAAAAGATGAGTATCCTATGCCTGTGGCGGAAATGTTAGTCGACTCTGCCGCTGGCCACGAGTACCTGAGCATGCTCGACGGTTACTCAGGATACAATCAAATTTTCATTGCTGAAGATGTGTCGAAAACAGATTTTCGATGCCTCGGGGCTATAGGCACTTACGAATGGGTAGTAATGCCTTTTGGTCTGAAAAACACTGGGGCAACATATCAGCGAGCGATGAACTCTATATTCCATGATTTTATTAACACTTTCATGCAAGTATATATTGATGATATCGTTGTAAAATCTATTTCCAGGAAGAACCATATAGACCACCTTCGACAATCATTTGAAAGAATGAGAGAGCATGGTCTGAAAATGAACCCTTTGAAGTGTGCGTTCTGTGTGAAAGCTGGAGATTTCTTGGGCTTCGTCGTCCACAAAAAAGGTATCGAAATCAACCAGAACAAGACAAAGGCAATCTTGGAAGCGAAAGCGCCAACGAATAAGAAGGAACTGCAATCTCTGTTGGGCAAGATAAACTTCTTGAGGAGATTTATATCTAACCTAAGTGGAAAAGTGCAAGCCTTCTCACCCTTACTTCGATTGAATAAGGAAGGGTTTGAGTGGGGGCAAGAGCAACAGGATGCCTTCGACAAGATCAAAGGGTATCTCACCAAGCCACCTATCTTGGTGCCTCCTTGTAGCAATAGGAGTATGAGATTGTACATAGCTGCGTCCGACAAAACTTTGGGAAGCATGTTAGCCCAAGAAGATGAAAATGGAGTCGAAAGACCCATTTACTACCTTAGCAGAGTTTTGAACGATGCAGAAACTAGATATAGCGAAGTTGAAAAATTATGTCTATGTCTTTATTTCTCTTGTACAAAGCTCAAACAGTATATAAAACCAATTGATGTGTATGTTTCGTCTCATTTTGATGTTTTCAAATACATGTTGTCGAAACCCATCTTGCACAGTCGAATTGGCAAGTGGGCGCTAGCATTAACTGAGTATTCATTAACCTTTATTCCTCTTAAGGCGGTAAAAGGACAAGTGGTAGCAGACTTCATAGTCGACCACTCGATTCAGGTTGAAAATATGAATTACATGGAGATAGAACCCTGGAAATTTTACTTCGATGGTTCCAGCCTTAAAGATGGAACGGGAGTAGGGGTCTTAATTATTTCTCCAGAAAAAATTCCAACAACATTCAAGTACAAGATAGAAGGTACTTGTTCGAACAATGAGGCTGAATACGAAGCTCTAATTACTGGCCTTGAAATATTGTTGGAATTGGGGGCAACTCGAGTCGAAATAATGGGAGACTCAGAGTTAGTCATTAAGCAAGTCACAATAGAGTACAAATGCATAAGAGAAAATCTCATTATGTACTTTGTGATAGCAAATCGTTTATTGAAAAAATTTGAAGTGGTTAATATTCGACACATACCTAGATTGGAAAACCAAGTAGCCAATGATTTGGCACAAATTGCATCTGGGTATAAGATTTCAAAAATGAGATTACAAAAAGCAATCGAAGTCCAAGAAAAAATAAAAGCAACCAGCTTGTCTCCAACTGATTTGGAATCGACAAGACTAGGGTATGCTGATCGAAGGAATTTCGAAATTTCATTCATAGACAATTTATCAGAGCAGGATTGGAGGAAACCCATTGTAGATTATCTACACAATCCAACAGCTTTAACAGAACGAAAAATAAAATATAGGCCATTAAGTTACGTACTCATGGGTAATGAGTTGTTCAAAAAGACGCCTGGAGTGGTATTATTAAAATGCTTAAGCGAGACCGAAGCATACATAGCCCTTTCGATTACGCATGCTGGAGCATGTGGGGCTCACCAAGTAGGTCATAAGATGAAATGGTTGTTTTTATGACAAGGACTATATTGGCCTACTATCTTGAAAGATTGTGTTGAGTTCGCGAAGGGTTTCCAGGAATGCCAAGTCCATACTGGTATCCAACATGTACCAGCAAGCGAACTTCACTCAATAGTGAAACCTTGGCCTTTTAGAGGATGGGCGTTGGATCTTATGGGAGAGATAAGACCAACATCATCAAAGATCCAGAAGTATATACTGGTAGGCATTAATTATTTCACTAAATGGATCGAAGTTATCCCTTTAGTCAATGTAGACCAAGAAAATGTCATTGAATTTATTCAAAAGAACATTATCTACAGATTTGGAATCCCTGAGACTATAACAACTGATCAAGGGTCAGTGTTTACTGGTCGAAAGATGCAGGAATTCGCTCAAGAAATAGGCTTTAGACTCCTAACATCAACACCTTATTACGTGCAGGCAAATGGTCAAGTCGAAGCGGCAAATAAAATAGTGATTGTCCTGATCAAAAAGCATGTGGGAAAGAAGCCAAAAAATTAGCACAAAACGTCAGACCAGATCTTGTGGGCCTGTCGAACGTCCCCAAAGGAAGCCACAGGTACAACACCATATCGGCTAACTTATGGTCATGACGCAGTACTGCCAGCAGAAATTTGTCTTCAATCAGCAAGGGTTCAAAGACATCAAGATATTCCCTCTGAGGTTTATTGGGATATGATGTTAGATGAATTGGTAGATTTAGACGAAGAAAGATTGCGAGCTCTCGACCTACTGAGAATTCAGAAGAAAAGAGTGGAAGACTCTTACAATAAGAAAGTAAAACCTAAGGCATTCTCCCCTGGAGAACTAGTTTGGAAGGTAATTCTTCCTATGGATCGAAGAGATCGAAGCATGGGAAAATGGTCACCCAAGTGGGAAGGACCGTTCAGAATTATCCAAACTTTTTTTGGTGGAGCTTATGAGGTCGAAGAGTTAAGCGAAGATAAAAGACTCTTGAGAGTAAACAACAAATATTTGAAAAAATATAAACCTATGCTCCAAGAGATCAAAATAAATAACAATTAATGACTAAGTGAACCATAAAGCCAAAATGGGAAATGACATTGATCAACCAAAATGGCTACATTGTATTACAAAAATTACAGTACATGGTCAATGAGGTACAGAGAAAAATTAAAAAGGGATAGAGGCTTTCAGACGAAGATATTTGGCTCGCTGCAACTCCAGCCGTTTGTTACACAAGGCATTCGCCTGAGAAATTTTGGCAATCTGGTCATCTAGGGCTTGGGCCCTTTCAGCGAACTCTAGGCCTCGAGCAACTTCATCTTGGCTCTCTGCGTCTGAAACGGTCGAAAGGAGTTCCTCTTTGCGCTTAGTGTTAGCATTTAACCTGGCTTCCAACTCCTCGATATGCGCCTTTATAGAGGCGTTATCCTTATCTATGGCTTCGATTTCCTGTTGCTTGGAAGTCTTCTGTTTCGACAATTCTGCAATTCGAGAAGTTGATTCAGCTACTTCAGTCCAAGCAGAATAACTCTTGCCATGCAGCGTTTCAAGTTGGTTGTTGAACCCCCTTCGACGATTATAGTCCGCAGAGACTTGGTCAATAATGGAGTATAACTCCAAGATGAAGCTGGAAATCTCTTGAGAAACATCAAGCAAATCAACTGCACCCAAGACAGCTCCCAAACAAGACTGGGCAGTAGGATCCCCCTCCAAAGCCTTCATCAGATCCCTCTTGAAGAACTGAGCCTTGACTTTCTTCAAGACCTCATCGAGAGGAGAAGTCGAAGTAGACTTCCCTGATGCAGTAGAAGCATCATGGCTAGGGTCAGATGAATTTTCCCTGCTCTCGATGATGGCATTCAGGTAGCCAATTGGATCCGTTTGCTTCAAGAAGGCCAAATCCTCTTTAGACCTGGGCTTTGTTGAGGTAACCGTTTCTGCAGTAATGTGAGTTTGGGGCTGATCATTTTCAGCAGCGCCAGCGTCAACATGACCCTCTTCATCATGTTGCTCTTCTGTCTCATTGACCACTTGAGTTTCCTCCTGGTGATGCGTCTCAGGGCCACCCTCTGTTTCAGCAAGAACTTCATCATCCACCAGTTCCTCTTCTCGTTGTCTGCTATGGTTAGCAGAATCTTGTGGCTCTGAAGTTTGATTCACTTCGTTAGCAGAACTGACGAAAGAAGATGGATGGTAAGTGGGTTCCCCTGCGCTGTTTACAAAGGTATCAGAACCTTCGAAAGGATGCCCAGTTGGCGCTGAAGTTCCAACTGTTTCCTACAAATAGAAAAGAAAAATATTCTAATTAGGGAGATGCATAATCGAAGGTGATCATCGACACCTAAGTTAAAAGTGGTCAAAGGCACTACCTGTAAAGGAACCTCAGCCCCAGGGCTAGAGTTGTCACTCTCAACGGGTTTGCTGAGCAAGACATTTAGCTCCTCCTCCGTGGGTTCTGCGATGATCACGGGAGGTGGCCTGGGTTTATTCCCTGTGACTTTAGTTCTAATCACAGGTCGAGGCTCAGGAGCAGGGGCAGTCTTCTTCAGCTTTCTCCGTTTGAGAGGAACAGGGGGAGATTCCTCCTCGTCGCCACTCGAAGATTCGACCGTTAATATAGGTCGCTTCTTAGGCGCAGGTTCCTGAAAATCCCAGATGGAGTCGATTTAAAACACAGCATCAGGAACAAGAATGTTTAAAACCAAAGCAGGAAACAAGAGAGATTTTTGTTACCTGTGCTGGAGGTTTTGTAGAGGGACCTCCACCCTGATGGTTGTCTGTGGCTTTCTTAGCCACAGGTTTTCGAACAACTGAAAGAAGAAACGTTCACAAGTTATATTTGGAAGATATAAGTTGAAATGAAAAGACAAGTATAATTTGAAGAGGGAACGTAATTTCTTTATTTTGTCGAGAACCAAGACGAAGGACTTCTGGAGTTCGTCTGCAAAATCCTTTTCGTCGAAGAACTCTTCGACGTAATATCTCTTCCACCAGTCTTCAAAAGATGGTGAACAAAGGAAGTTGAGTTGGTAGCCGAACAATGATAGTACGGTCCGACCAGCGTACCTACTAATATGCTTAGTAGCAGCATCCTCAGAGTAGTCATTACAAAAGTACAACAACGATTTCTCCTGGGGATAAATTGGAGAAGGAAGCAATTGGATAATGCCAAACTGTCGAGAGACAAGATTCGGCTGGAAAGCAATCAGGATCAGCTGATTCTTTGAACTCTTGAAGCGCAATGGCATTATCCTTGGGGTAAGAAACGCTTCCCACATCGTTGTGTGCTCCTCAAGGTGAGGATCCTCTGATGATTTAGGATGGGGCCTGGTAAACCACCCTGGGCCAAACTTTCGACCGGCGAAAGGGGCCATGGTCGAAGTAAATTCCTTCCTCCCTGCAAACATCTGAACGAAGTTTGCAAAGGTCTTTTGTAGCTCCAGCCCATCTTCAGTAGGAGTTAATAAGGCAAGCCTGGTGCCTTTGACGCGCCTTCTGGCTATCTCAGGAGCCTTTTCGTTTATTTGAGTCTTCTGGGGTAGAAATGACTCAAAAGTGGCGTTTAGCCAGAGTTGAAGTAGCCAGAAGGGACCAGCAAGCAGCAAGCTGGCTCTATTTTCGATTACTTTCAATTGAGCCGCTCCACTGCTTACTGACTCATACAAATTCGCCAGTATTAATTCGGCCAAACAGATGTTTTGGCCGTGATGAAGCTGAGTAGAAAGGGTGACCATTTTCTTCGTCACCTGTAGGGATTTCGTGCAGAACACGAAGTGCGACAGCCAAAGGGCTAGAAACGCGATGTGCTCCACATCAGTCACCACAACCGTCGATTTGTCATGGTAATGGTTGGTGTAGGTGGTATAGGTGGGTTTGGTGGCAGAAAACCCAATCCGGTCTTCAGACATTTCCTTTGGGTCGAAGTAGTCCCCAGTTGGTCGAAGACCAGTAATAGCGGCCACGTCGAAAAGAGTGGGCATTACCATTCCACAAGGCAAGTGGAAGGTATAGTGAGTATAGTCCCAAAACAGCAAAGAAGCTACCAGCATTTCAGGACAGTAGTTAAGACCAGTTTTGGACAGCATGACTAGGTCATAAATCCCCATGCCTTTCCAAATCGAAGCTTGGCACTTCTCCATCTTGTTGAGCCAAGCATTGTATTCTGGTGTAAGGTTAGGGCTAGACCTAAAAGCCCTAACCCCCCTGTTAAAAAACCGAAGATCTATCTTCTCCTTTGCAGGATCTTCGGTATCATATGTCGCCTTCTTTGAGCACCCAATGGGTTTGAGTGCCTCATGCATGGGGAAGAAACCCTCGATTTTCGTTGGGTCAGCAATGCATGGTGAAAGAGGACCGGACATGGCGAAAACCTGGTTGGAATACCCAACAGGAATCAGCAGTTGAGAACCATAAGTTTCACGCTCAGCGTCTCCCATGGGTTCAGGAACTCTTCGCATTCCCATGGAGTTAACTATCAGAGCGGTTGAGAAGATTTTCAGTTGAGTAGTGTTAGAGGGAGTGCTAGATCTGGGGACATTGGAAGCACGAGTACGTGAAGCCATTTTTTTGGTTTGAGATGAAGATGGATGAAGATGAAGAACAAAGATTACTGGGTTTGGAGAGGAAGAAGCTTGCAGAAAATTTCGTTCGACTGAAGATTTGGATGCAAGAAAGCGTAAAGAGTCCAACAGAGGCTTAGTGCTATTTATAGTGATTGAAAAAATCACAAGGCTCGAGGACATTTAATGCTACAGACAAGAGTGGGGCACGTGGCACTCATTTGGTACTGTAACCGTTCTGAAAAACGGAAACGATGCAGCGTGCGTCCTCGATTTCGGGAAATAGTCATGATGACGGTATATGAAAGGTAAACGTGCGTGCAAGACGCCTTACTGAAGTGACATCTTGGGAAAAGGTGAAATGATGACTTTTTGAGTTTGTCAGTTGGTTGGTAGATGAAAAGTACACAAACTGATTTGTGGCTGAGAATGAAGGACAGGTGTCGAATGGAATCTCAAAGAATGCCTTTTTCTTTTCAGTGTCGAAATAAGACATTCTTGGGGGGCAATTTGTTGGCTCCTAAATTCGACACGCATGATTATTATCATATAGACCATTAATGATGAGTCAGAAGAATTTCCTATATAAGGAGGCTTCGACCAACTGATCATGTCGAAGGCTCATCAAAGAATGACAAGATACTTAGAGAAATTCCTTTAAGTTAGAATCTTGTTGTCTTCGACGTCGAAGGAACCTCTCGACAAAGGTCCCTGATGCCCAAGGTCGAACAATTTGAGATTTTAATTGTTGGAGGGAAAACGGTTCCCAGCAGTTACCAAGTGCAACGTGTCGAGAGCATTGGCGTCGAAGGTTGTGAGCGTGCCATGTGGCGTCATCTCGAAGCGGTGTAACTGCCCAGCAGTTACTCAGGATTTTCCTTAGTATAAATACAAAGTTTCTATGTAGTTATTAATGTGTTCATCATTTTATACAAGTCACTCATTCAGATTCAAGTACCCAGCGTGAGAGAAAGAATCATTGAGAATGTATGTGTGAAACACCATTTAAATTAATCAAAATCTTTTATATTCAAGCAATTTACCGTTGTTCATTTATTTACCTTCGTCGAAGCCTTTTATTTAACAATTCCTTAACACTTTTATTTATTCTATCAAGCTTTTCTTCATGCAATTTACTTAAAGTGTCTTTACTTTACTGGCATTAATCACCATTAGGGTTAGTCAAACTCCAAAAATCAACCATGTCTTAGGATCAATCTGATCGATCCTGCGAGTCACCAAATAAGTAACCTTTTGGAAGATCAGCGGTTGTTTACCAATTTTCAGGGTAAACAAATGCATACTAATATTTGCTCGATTCCGGGCTTCTTAGTAATTGGCCGGGTAAACTGCTATTTGGTCGAATTCCAAGCTTCAGTGTCTTATACTGTTATCTGGTCGTGTCCCAGGCTTCAGTATCCTTTTCCGCTATCTAGTCGTAATCCAGGCTTCACGATGTCTTATACCATTATCTGGTCGATTCCAGGTTCATGGTATCTTGCATTGCTATCTGGTCGATTTCCAGGCTTCACAATAACTTGCTGAGGGTTAAGTTGTTTTCTGGTCGATCTCCAGGCTTCACAGCTTGTGTTTAAATCATACCATTATCTGGTCGATTCCAGGCTTCATAGTATTTTGAGATATCAAGATATTATCCAGTCGAATCCGGGCTTCACAGCTTGAATTTAAGACATACCACTATCTGGTTGATTCCAGGCTTCGTAGTATTCTGGAGACATCAAGATATTATCCGGTCAAATCTGGGCTACATAGCTTTAATTGGAATAGAAATCTTAGTATCGATTTGACTTAACCGGAGAATACTTTACAGAACTTGATTGCATATTTCCTTAAAAGGTAAAGAGTTAGTCGTATGTAATGTCATGATGTATGAAATGTAATGAGTAATGATGTTCTTAAAATAAATGAGATTGTGTTGTATGATGCATATGCGCATGCTACGATGTATGGATATGAAATGTTTTTTTGTGATGTTCTCTAGCTGGGGAGAATGAATCCCGGACTGTTGTTGAAGAGTTCAAGGAGTTGAGTTCTTCGCGCTCGCTGGGGATAACGACCAAAGATGATTAGCCGGAGACTTGCGTCCGTTCTGTTTGAGAATATTCTGCCGGGAGAGACTCTGTTGGAGAATAAATTGGCGAGAGAATGACTCTGTGTGGAAGAGAAATACTCTGCTAGAATATCTGCTGATTTGGAGAAATAACCTCAGTTGGGGATGAATTACCATTGCTGGTGATAATGAACCTTGTCGGGGATTGAATTTTTGCCTGTGGAAGAAATAAACTCCACTGATGGTGAACTTCTATTGTTGGTGATAGATAAACTCTGCTTGGGGAGAGTTAACACCACTGTCTTTGGATACTTCCTACTCTGCGGGGAATGTATGTACCTTTAATCATATTCTCAAGCTGGCTTTATCCCTGTATCTGGTGGGTAGAGCAACTGTAAGGTTTGGACATTTCTTGTTTTCCCCTGTTCCTGGAATTACGAGCAATTGTCTTTTGTTTCGTATGTAAATATTTATGAGCAACAATTATTTTCAAATGCATATATCAAAAATGAATCATTGGACGTTCTTGCAAAACAAAACAGAAAAAGAAAAACAAGTTGAAATTTCTTTGTGAAAATGAACTGTATTGATTTTGAAGTTCGCCTGTAACAGGCGTTTTGTACAAGAGGCTGACGTCCTAGTAAGAGAACACCGCCGAAGGATAGAATTATACAATTTTTAAAAAAGAAAAACAGCTATATGAACAATCCCATTGGGTTCCAACTCTGTTATTGCCTTTATATCTTCGAGTGTCTCATCACTTTGCTACTTGGTCGAAGGTAGATCAAATTTATTAGCGTCGTCTGAGCTTGATAGTCGATACCAAAGTCCGGTTGCAAGATGATCCAATGAGACATAGTGTTACGCTTTGATCCCTAATTTTTGCCTGGACCGCCCTTTCGGGTTTTCAGTCCACCGGGATACCCTTTTTTGCCCAAGCCGCCTTTTCAGGTTTTCGACTTGCCGGGTGTACAGTTTTTCGTTTTCATCCCTTACTTTTGCCCGAACCCTTTTGGTTTCCCGGGAAGCCCTTGTTTGTTTGCCTAGGCCAGTCAACCTAGCGGGTCTTTGATTATGCATAGTATTTTTTCACTATGTCTGCATTGACGGGGTGAGGAAGGTCGTCACCATCCATGGTAGTTAGAATCATAGCTCCTCCCGATAAAATGTTCTTAACCACAAATGGCCCTTTGTATGTGGGGGTCCATTTTCCCCAGGGATCACCTTGCGGAAGTATGATGCGCTTGATTACCAGATCCTCAACTTGATACTCTTGACATCTGACTTTTTTGTTAAAAGCCTTGATCATTCGCTTCTGATACATCTGACCATGACAGATAGCAGTAAGCCTTTTCTCGTCGATTAGGTTTAGCTGATCAAGCCGACTCTGGATCCAGTCATCTTCGCTCAAACCTGCATCCTTCATGATCCGGAGAGAGGGTATTTGGACTTCGATGGGTAGGATTTCCTCCATGCCATACACTAGAGAGTAGGGTGTTGCCCATGTCGACGTCCTCGCTGAGGTACGGTACCCATGAAGAGCGAATGGTAACGTCTCGTACCAGTCTTTGTATCTCACCGTCATCTTCTGCACAATCTTCTTGATGTTCTTATTAGCCGCTTCAATAGCCATATTCATCTTTTTCCAGTAGGAAGAAGAGTTATGATGTTGTATCTTGAACTGTTTGTAGAGCTCGGTGATCATCATATTATTGAGATTTGTACCATTGTCTGTAATGATTCTCTCCGGTACACCATATCGACAGATTAAGTTGTGTCGGATAAACCGCGCCAAGATGTTCTTGATTAATGTACAAAAGGATGCTGCCTCAACCCACTTTGTAAAGTAATCAATAGCTACCAGAATGAAATGATTCCCGTTGGACGCAGTAGGTCTCATCTCGCCGATCATGTCGATGCCCCACATTGCGAAAGGCCAAGGAGCTGTCAAAACATTCAGAGGAACTAGAGGTACATACACTTTGTCAGCATAGACTTAGCACTTATGACAGGTCCGAGAGTGCTGGTAACAATCGGCTTCCATAGTAGACCAATAATATCCATCCCGTAGGATCTTCTTTGCCATGGTATATCCACTGGAATGAGTTCCGAAAGTACCTTCATGTAACTCCGCCATAATCCTTTCTGCCTCGTTCTTGTCCATACATCGCAGTAAGTTTGAATCATGGTTACGCTTGTAAAGAATCCCATTACTGATGAAGAAATTCACAGTGAACCTCCTAAAGAACTTCTTATCATTAACAGATGCACCCTCGGGATATTCTTGAGCCTCCAGATACCTCTTTACCTCATGGAACCAGGGTTTATCGGCTACCTCTTCAGTCTCGATATCACAGCAATGTGCGGGTTCATCCAACCTCTCGATGGTAATCTGGGGTGCTTCATTGTCCCACCTGGCCTTGAACATAGAATACAAAGTAGCTAGCGCGTCCGCTAACTGGTTTTCCTCTCTTAGGAAGTTTTCAAAGGTTATCTCCTCAAAGTGTGGGAGCAATGTCAGTACATATTCCTTGTAAGGAATAAGATTTGGGTGCTTCGTATCCAACTCGCCTTTGATATGCCTGATCACTAGAGCAGAATCTCCGAATACACTCAAGAACTTAATCCTCAGGTCAATAGCAGCTCGAAGACCTAGGATACATGTTTCGTACTCCGCCATATTGTTGGTGCAGTTAAAGCATAATCGGGCGGTGAATGGAGTATAACAGCCCTCAAGAGATATAATCACAGCGCCAATGCCATTACCCAACGCATTTAAGGCTCCGTCAAAATACATAGACCATCAGGATCCCTCCTCAGGTCCTTCATCCGGTCCAGGATCTTCATAGTCGGTCACCAACATGATGTTCTCATCCGGGGACTCGAAATTCATGGATTGGTAGTCATCCATGGCCTGATGCGCCAAATGATCCACCAACACACTCCCCTTTATTGCTTTTTGGGTTGTGTATTGGATGTCATACTCGGTTAAGATCATCTGCCATCTTGCTATTCTTCCGGACAAAGCAGGCTTCTCGAAGATATACTTGATTGGGTCCATCTTTGATATTAATAAGGTGGTGTGAGTCAGCATATACTGTCTTAGCCGGCGAGCAGCCTATGCCAAAGCACAACAAGTTTTCTCGAGCAACGAGTATCGAGTCTCGCAGTCGGTAAACTTTTTGCTAAGGTAGTAAATAGCGTGCTCTTTTTGGCCAGACTCGTCATGTTGCCCCAGCACGTACCCCATTGAATTATCCAGTACGGTCAAGTATAAGATTAAAGGTCTTCCTTCAATTGGAGGCATCAGAATTGGCGGTTCTTGAAGATATTCCTTGATCCTTTCGAAGGCGATCTGACACTCATCACTCCATTTTACCACTTGATCTTTCTTCAGCAGCTTGAAGATTGGTTCACAAGTAGCAGTCATATGTGAAATGAATCGGGCAATGTAGTTCAGACGTCCCAAAAAAGCCTCTAACTTCCTTTTCTATACGGGGAGCCGGCATCTCCTGTATAGCCTTTACCTTGGCAGGGTCCACTTGAATACCCTTATCACTGACGATGAAACCCAACAACTTACTAGACCTTACCCCGAAGGTGCACTTGTTCGGGTTCAACTTAGCTTGTACATCTTCAACCTGTCTAACAGTTCCTGGAGATGGTCAAGGTGTTCTTCCTCAGTTTGGGACCTTGCTATCATGTCATCAACATAAACCTCGATCTCATGGTGAATCATGTCATGGAACAAAGCGACCAAGACGCGCTGATAAGTTGCCCCAACATTCTTCAACCCGAAAGGCATTACCTTGTAACAGAAGGTGCCCCATTGTGTAACTAAGGTTGTCTTCTCCATGTCCTCGAGAGCCATCTTGATCTGATTGTAACTAGAAAACCCATCCATAAAGGAGAAGATCTTATGATGCGCGGTGTTTTCGACTAGAACATCGATGTGAGGAAGCGGGAAATCATCCTTGGGGCTTGCCCTGTTCAAATCTCTATAGTCCACACACATCCGTACCTTACCATACTTCTTAGGCACCGGGACGACGTTGGCAACCCACTGCGGGTAAGAAGTGACAGCTAGAAATCTAGTGTCAAACTGCTTCATGACCTCAGCTTTGATTTTCTCAGACATCTCAGGGCGCATACAGCGAACCTTCTGCTTTACCAGAGGGCAATCTTCTTTAGTTGGCAGGCGGTGAACCACAATATCGGGGTCCAAACCAAGCATATTTTCATAGGACCAAGCGAAGATCTCAACATAGTCATGTAGCATTTGTATCAACCGTTATTTGACACTAGGCTCCAGATTCGCACCTATCTTGACCTCTTTCTTGTCTTCCTCTGTACCCAAATTCACTGATTCTACTGGCTCTTCATGAGGTTGTATGGCCTTTTCTTCCTGCAGTAACAGTCTAGCAAGTTCTCCGGGTACCTCACAATCATCCTCACCTTCGTCCTCGGCTTGGTTGATCGGATTTTCAAAGTCATAACTGGCAGTAGCAGAGTCGTTATCAATGGGATCCAGAGTGGATATAGATCTGCATTATGATACGTGAGTGTGTGTAAGACAATAGCTGTTTTGATAAAGTGCGAGATAGAAAAGAAAAACAAGGAGCGCAAAATTTGTAATGCAAGAAAATGTCCAATGCTTTATTGATGATATATGAAAATGACAAATAACAAGCCTTCACAAGCTAAGCCAAGGTGCCTGGGGCAAGGCACCGGGCCGTAAAGTTTCAAACTGTTTATTACAACTTTCAAAACAAAAGTCAATTACTGTGTAATAAAAGAAACAGGTATGAAGTCTTTCGCCGTCCAGTTGTTCAATCCACCGTTGGTCGTTGGGTAGATCCAGCTGTCGATGTCTGAGCCTTCTTCGCTGTCCTCAATTGCATTCACTCCCTGATTGCTGATATGCAGAGGAGGTCTTCCAATCCGCACGCGCCTAACAACCCTTTGAGCCCATATAGTAAAGCCCAAACCAAACTTGTCAGTTTTGTGTGTTAAATCAGGGAGCTAACCCCAATTTGCACACCCACCTTTTTCAATTACAGCCCTGGTATCCTTGAGGGAAGCCATCTTCCTCAGAGGTTTGTTAGCAGCAACTTCAATCGATGCCAAAGTCTGGGGGACCTCTTCAAAGTTCTGACAAGGGGTTTCGATGAATTCCCCATCCATCTCCATATAGCAAAAGGAATTGAGATGACTCACCATGTACTCCTCTTCTCCTCGCACCATAACAATCTTCCCCTTTACCGGATATTTCAACATCTGATGGAGCGTAGAAGTCACTGCCCCAGCCTCATGAATCCAAGGGCGACCCAGCAAGCAAGAATATGATGGTCGGATATCCATCAAGTAGAAAGTAGATGCAAAAGTCTGAGATCCAACTATAGGGACGTCCACCTCCCCGTGCACCATCCTTTTTGACCCGTCAAAAGCCTTGACCACAATATTGCTTGGCTTTACAATCAAACCTTCACAGTCTAGACGGTCTAATGCTTTCTTTGGAAAAACATTCAATGAGGACCCGGTATCCACTAGTACATGGGCCATAGTAGTGTGCATGCACTCGATCGAGACGTGCAGAGCATCATTATGATTTCTTCCTTTAGAAGTCAGATCCACGTCTGAGAAACCCAACCCATTGTCGGCAGCCACACTAGCTACGCAGTCTTTGAATTGATCGGCTGACGTTTCCTGCGGCACATGTGCAGTCTTGAGGAATGCAATTAAAGCCTTTGCATGGGCTTCAGAACACAATAACAAGGATAACATGGAGATTTTGGAAGAGGTCTGCCCCAACTGCTCGACTACGTTGTAGTCGCTCTTCTTGATAATCTTCAGAATTTCCTCTACCTCCTGCTTAGAGGTTTCCACAATGATCTTCTTAGGCGCCTCCGTCCGGGCAGGCTCACCTGTGATTTCTTTGCCCCGAGTCCCAGATGGCTCAGCAACAGGGGTGGTAACTAGAATAGGAATTGGGATAGTAGCTGATGTACTAGCAGATGGGATGACAACAGGTTTGTGAACAGTCGAAGGGGAAATCTTAGGAGAGAAGAATCTTCCGCTTCTGGTGACCTTGCTAGCCCTGACAATATTGCTTATATCAGCATCAGCTTCCTCACTTTTAAGTCTTGCTTAACTCCATGGTGTGATACGGTGGCAGAACCGGACTGTTTTAGGAAAATGATGGTTTGCATTTTACGTTTGTATTTGCAAAATGTCGCGGTAAGCAAGAGTCGCCACCGACTTTTATTTTATCCAACTGGAAAGGAAAAAAAGCACAGAAAAATTCCTTTTTCAAGATTTTGAGTACGGGGGGTAGATTATAGGAAGGGAAGGTGTTAGCACCCTTTATATCTGTAGTTATCTACGGGCTCTTAGGTACTTGCTTATCATTTTAAAAATTGCTTCCGTGTTTGTGTGTTTTGAAAAGTTTTGGTTTTACTTCGTTTTAACCCTTGTATCAGTCCTCAAGAGTGTTACAAAGTGTTTTTGAAAACTTTGTTTGAAAAAGTGTTTGGTGTGAAAAAGTTTATTTTGAGCAAGTACCTACTAGCATCTACCTACTCGAAAAAAGAATGCTTTTGTTCTTGTTTCCTTTAGACAGCGTTATCCCACTATTAAAGAGTAGGTAGCATCGTCGTTGCAGTTGTAAGGGTCAATTCGAAAGGGACGTACGATCACTAAAGCAATGTTAGGACGTCTTAGTAATAACCCTAATGTCTTAAGATCATATTCGAGGCAACATTTCCGAGGCAACCTTTCTGTGGCAACATTTCCGAACGGGACATTTGATCTTTGTTTAGACAAGAGAACGACCATTAAAACACCCTATACTTAATGATCGTTTACCGAAGGCAACCGAAGTGAGAGTATATCCTAGGGGTGCGCATGTGCAAGTGATTTGATTTCAGTTATTATCTTTGCACATTTAGGGTTTGCTAACCATTTTAAAATTAACATACAGTCTTGTCATGCAATCCTATTATCATACATATAACAGTTAATATTTTGCGAGAATTAAAATGCGGAAAATAAAACTACGCTATTACAAGGCTTCGGGGAGGGGGATTAATTACATAGCCAAAAACTCGTAAAACGATAAATAAACGAAAAGTCCTAATTAAACTATTACATGCCAGGAGCAGTTACATTAATATTTTAAAAAGGATAAACGCGCGCAATGAATCAAAAACGAGAAAAATTAGGGTTTTGACCCCGTCTAAACCTAATCGAAAGAAAAATCATTTTTTTGTTATTTTTGATTATTTTGAGAAAATAGGGCTTTAATTAAATAAATACAAACCTAATTAGTAGTTAATTTAAATTAAGAAAAATAATTAATTTTGACCTATTTTTGTATTTTGTTTTATTGAGAAAAGAACTAAAAATTAAATCAAGAACAAACCCTAATTTTCTAATTGATTTTAAATTATTTACAAAAAAAGTTAGAATTATCCTACAATTAAATTAAACTAATATTAAATTAATTTTGATAAAAAATAAAACCTAGATCTAAACTTGTGAAATTGGTTTTATGATTTTGTAAAAAAAAAGAATTAATTTTATGTTAGAAAATAATTTAAATAAAGAAATTAAATAGAATGAAAAATATAAAAGAAAAAGAAATGGGCCTGGTTGTGTTGGCAAAGAGGGGGTGTCAATTGAATTTCTGATCCCAAAACTCCTTGACCCACGTTGACTTTCCAGATCATGTATGCTTGCTTGACTAGGGTGCATTGTGGACCTCCAAAGGATGGCCCTTGGATCTAGCTTGTTGGAGATCTGGTGGTTGAAGGATGATGGCATATGGTGGTCTCCTTGCATGCATGTGTACCTGATGATGTAAAAGAAAATAATATTGAAAAATATGGGGACCTGGGGATCGAACCCAGGCCCGTTGGAAATTTCCCTTGTACACTGACCATCTGAGCTAGCGTGATTTTTTGTATATGGAACAACAATCAATTATTATATTGAAAAAACAAAATAATATATTCCAAAACACGCAAATTTTTGAATAAGCGAATCAGGGAGTGCCACGCCACCCTTCTTTTTCCTCTCTCCCTTGGTAAAAGGCCTGACCTTTACCTATAGTGATCTGGACGTAGGTACAACCCTGTGATCCTCCAAAAATCTATGCACGCATGATAAATCAATACCAGTGGTACCAATCAACTTGTTGCAACCTCACGAGCATCATGGTACCACTTTCCATGGCTAATTGTTCCTGCAAGCAAAACCCCTAAAAACGAAACCTAAACCCTATTCATGGCAACTTTCTGTATGGTTAACAAAAATGCAATTAAATATTATCATTAGCTTGCAAATGTTTCAAGGATTCAGAATATGTCCATAAAATATGCTAACAATGCCAGAATTATGAGATACGATTTCAGAGAAACATGGAAGTCGTGGGGTACTTACAGCGTGTTTCTGGGCACAAAAATGCTTGCTAATGATTGGAATAGAGTCCCTAGATGCCCAGCAAATGAATGGTATGCTTGTAATGGTTTTAAGAAGCCTGGAATTGAGAAATCAGATTGCAACTTTTCTTGATTTTTTTGAAAGTTGTTCTTCTCTTTTCACGCCTCTAATCCCTTTATTTTTGGTCTACACTTGTCCTATATGTACCCTAGAATGAATTAGGTTACAAACTTGCTTCAAATCTTTCTCAATTAAGATGATTGAATCATGATTTGATTCTTATGTAAATCTTTCCAAATCAAGCCAAATCCAATCTTTTTGTGTCCAAATGAAGCTTGCACGATTTGATTCTCTTCCCAGCTGTATAAGAGACCTAAACATGCACAAAATCTCAAGCTTTGATTAGTTTTGATATTTTCATGATTTTATTTTGATTTTATTTAATTTAATTGAAATAAAAATCAAAATAAATGATAAAAATAAAATAAAGACAAGTGGGAAGGACCATGGGTCGTGTATCATGTTACAAACTCAATGCAAGCACAAAAAGTTAGGCCCATTTGACAAAAGTTGCAATTTTGGGCACATTTGACTTTTGGCAATTTTGCAAAAAGGGTCAACTTCACCAACGCATAACTCCTTCAATTTTAACCCTAGAGATGTGTTTTTCGAGTTTTTAGAAAGCTTAAGATGTCCTCTAAGAAACCCTTTTGGTCTCATCACAATTGAGTCTTCTATGTTCATGTATGAAGCTTTAACAAAAAGGTGTTTTTGTTGACTTTCCAAAATGACCTATAATGTCCAAATTCATATCTTCTTGTGAGTTCATATATTGAACTTGGGAGATGAAGATGAATTGTATGGAATCACATCTTCTTCAAAATGAGCTTTGTATGGGTCATTTTTGATAAAGTATGAGAAAGTTATGCTTGGTCAAAGTTGAGTTGACTTTTCCTACAAAACCCTAATTTAGCAACTTTTGGGTTTTGATGAATTGTGAGCAATCCTTGAGTAATCATGATCAACCCTTTATTAAATGATGAATAATACTTCAAAATGAGGATGTTGACCAAAAATCTTGAAGTTTGACTGTATGTAGGACACAGTTGACTTTTGCCCTAGCATAGTCGATTTTCATGCCTTTGATCAATTGACTGAGAAAATTTCCTCTACAAGGCTTGAAACTTGACATGCATGATCTTGAGAACATATTAGGACAATGGTGAGCATTTGGGTCCCTTTGGACTCAAACATCTTGATGCAAACTAAAACCCTAATTTGGGGTAGACTGCCTTAGGAGAGAGTTTGTCTAGTCAACCCTTGGACTTCCTTGAGCAATTTGAGGACCTCACTTGAAATGTGTTGAGAAATATGGGAGGGCAAATTTTGGGGTACAACAGCTGCCCCTGTTCAATCTTCTTAAACTTGAGGATGTAGATTGGCTTGTCTGCCTTTCGTGATCCGAAGGTGGAAGATGATTGAACACTAGAGTGCCCAGAAATTTGCACTCGCATGAATAGGTACTCGTCTTGCAATGTCTGGAATGGGCTTATAGATGCCATTTGGAGGTTGATGTCGGAAGATGGGCTTAAAGATGCCATCAGAAGAAGTGTCGATCGTATAAGAGATTCCTTTACGAGAGCCGGTATACCTGTTGTTGAGGAGGACTTCGCTGGGGAACACTGGTCTCTATCTTGGTAAAAGTAAAATTTTAGGAGCTTCAGTCGTCTGTTATTCTACTGGGAAATTATCTCTTAGTCGAGGAGGTGCAAACGAACTGTTATCTGGTCATGCTCCAGGCTTTACAGTGATTTGCTGAGGAAAATAAGACTGACTGCTATCTGGTCATGCTCCAGGCTTCACAGCGACTTACCGAAGGGATGTGATTAAACTTGCTATCCGGTCGTAAACCAGGTTTCTCAATTTCTCACTTCTTATCTGGTCGTGCTCCAGGCTTCAGAAGGAATTAAATTGTTATCCGATCATATCCGGGCTTCAACTTGAATTTAAGGTAATACCAATATCCAGTCGATTCGGGGCTTCTTAGTAATTGGCCGGGTAAACTGTTATTCGGTCGAACTCCGAGCTTCGCAGTACCTTATATTATTATCTGGTTGTATCCCAGGCTTCAGTATCCTTTGTTGCTATCTTGTCGTAATCTAGGCTTCACGGTGTCCTATACCATTATCTGGTCGAGTCCAGGCTTCATGGTATTTGGGGAAATCAAGATATTATTCGGTCAAATCCGGGCTTCATAGCATGCATTAAAGATATACCACTATCTGGTCGATTCCAGGCTTCGTAGTATACTTTGTTGTTATCTGGTCGTAATCCAGGCTTCACAGTGTCTTATACCATTATTTGGTCGATTCCAGGCTTCATGGTATCTTGCTGAGGGTTAAGCTGTTATCCGGTCGATTTTCGGGATTCATGGCTTGTGTTTATGACATACCACTATCTGGTCGATTCCAGGCTTCATGGTGTCTTGTACTGCTATCTGGTCAATTTCCAGGCTTTACAGTAACTTGTTGGGGATTTAACTATTTTCCGGTCGATTTTCAGGCTTCGTAGCTTTGAATTCGGGATATACCACTATCTTGTTGATTCCAGGCTTCGTAGTATTTTGGTATTGTTATTCGGTCATTCTCCGGGATTCATAGTATGATGGAGAAATCAAGATATTATCCGGTCGGATCCGGGCTTCATAGCTTGAACTGGAACAGAAATCTTAGCACCGATTTGACTGAACTAGAGACAACTTGTGAGAATTTGATTGTATCTTTCCCTGAAAGGTAAAGAGTTAGTTGTATGTAATGTCATGATGTATGAAATGTATTGGTTAATGATGCTCTCAAAATAAATGAGATTATGCTATATGATGCGTATGCGCATGCCATGATGTATGGATATGCAAAAGTTCTCGTGATATTTTCTGGCTAGGGAAAATAAATCCCGGATTGCTGCTGGAGAGTACAAGGAGCTAAGTTCCTCGTTCTCGCTGGGGGTAACGATCGAAGATGATTTGAGAATAAATTGGCGAGAGAATGACTCGGTGGGGAAGAGAGATGCTCTTCTAGAAGGTCTACTGATCTGGAGAAATATCCTCAGCTGGGGATGAATTACCGTTGCTGGTGATAATGGGCTCTGTCGAGGATTGAATTTCTGTCTGTGGAAGAAATAAACTCCACTGGGGATAATCTTCTATTGCTGGTGATAGATAAACTCTGCTTGGGGATAATTTTGCCGAATTATTCGTGATTATGAATTTCGGCTGGGGAGAGTTAACACCACTATCTTCAGACACTTCCTACTTTGCGGGGAGTGTATGTGCCTTTAGTCATTTTCTCAAGCTGGCTCTATCCCTGTACCTGGTGGGTAGAGCAACTGTAAGGTTTGGACACCTCTTGTTTTCCCCTGTTCCTGGAATTACGAGTAATTGTCTTTTGTTTCGCATGTAAATATTTATGAGCAGCAATTATTGTCAAATGCATATATCAAAATAAAACATTGGACGTTCTTACAAAACAAAACAGAAAAAGAAAAATAATTTGAAATTTCTTTGTGAAAATGAATTGTATTGATTTTTGAAGTTGGCCTGTAATCGGCGTTTTGTACAACAGGCTGACGTCCTAGTAAGAGAACGTCGTCGAACGAACAGAATTTATACAATTTGTGTAAAAGAAAGAAAAACAGTTATGTGAAACAATCCCACTGGGTTCCAAATATGCTATTGCCCTTATATCTTCGAGCATCTCATCACTTTGCTACTTGGTCGAAGGTGGATCAGATTGATTGGCGCCGTCCGAGCTTGATAGTCGATACCGAAGTCTGGTTGCAAGAGGATCCAATTGAGACATAGTGTTACGCTTTGATCCCTAATTTTTGCCTGGACCGCCCTTTCGGGTTTTCAGTCCACCGGGATACCCTTTTTTGCCCAAGCCTCCTTTTCAGGTTTTCGACTTTCCGGGTGTACAGTTTTTTCATTTTCATCCCTTACTTTTGCCCGAACCATTTTGGTTCGTCGGGAAGCACTTATTTTTGCCTAGGCCAGTCGACCTAGCAGGTCTTTGATTATGCGTAGTATTTTTTTCACTATGTCTGTATTGACGGGGCGAGGAAGGTCGTCACCATCCATGGTAGTTAGAATCATAGCTCCTCCCGAGAAAATGTTCTTAACCACAAATGGCCCTTCGTACGTAAGGGTCCATTTGCCCCTGGGATCACCTTACGGCAGTATGATGCGTTTGATTACCAGATCTCCGACTTGATATTCTTGGCGTCTGACTTTCTTATTAAAATCCTTAACCATTCGCTTTTGATACATCTGACCATGACAAATAGCAGTAAGTCTCTTTTTGTTGATTAGATTCAGCTGATCAAGTCGGGTCTGGATCCAATCATCCTCGCTCAAACCTGTATCCTTCATAATTCAGAGAGAAGGTATCTGGACCTCAATGGGTAAGACCGCTTCCATACCATACACCAGAGAGTAGGGCATTGCCCCTGTTGATGTCCTTGCCTAGGTACGGTACCCATGAAGAGGAAATGGTAACATCTCATGCCAGTCTTTGTATGTCACTGTCATCTTCTGCACAATCTTCTTGATGTTCTTGTTAGCCGCTTCAACAGCCCCATTCATCTTCGGACAGTAAGGAGAAGAGTTGTGATGCTGTATCTTGAGCTGCTTGCAGAGCTTGGTGATCATCGTATTGTTGAGATTTATACCATTGTCTATAATGATCCTCTCTGGTACACCATATTGACAGATCAGATTGTGTCGGGTGAACTGCGCCACAACGTTCTTGGTTACTGTAGCAAAAGAAGCTGCCTTAACCCACTTCGTAAAGTAATCAATAGCCACCAGAATGAAATCATTCCCGTTGGACGCAGTAGGTCTGATCTCACCAATCATATTAATGCCCCACATTGCAAAAGGCCAAGGAGCTGTCAAAACATTCAGAGGAACCGGAGGTACATGTACCTTATCAACATAGACTTGGCACTTATGACAGGTCTGAGAGTTCTGATAACAACCGGCTTCCATAGTGGACCAATAATATCCTGCCCGTAGTATTTTCTTTGCGATGGTATGTCCACTGGAATGAGTTCCGAAGGTACCCTCATGTAACTCTGCCATGATCCTTTCTGCCTCGCTCTTGTCCACACATCACAGTAAGGTTGAATCATGGTTACGCTTATAAAGAATCCCATTACTGATGAAGAACTTCACAGTGATCCTTCTCAGAAACTTCTTGTCATTAACAGATGCACCCTAGGGGTACTCTTGAGCCTCAAGATACCTCTTTACCTCGCGAAACCAGGGTTTATCTGCTACCTCTTCAGTCTCAATGTCACAGAAATGTGCGGGTTCGTCCAACCTCTCGATGGTAATCTGGGGAGCTTCATTGTCCCACCTGACTTTGAACATAGAAGACATGGTAGATAACGCGTCCGCCAGCTGATTCTCCTCTCTTGGGAAGTGTTCAAAGGTTATCTCCTCAAAGTGCGGGAGAAATGTCAGCACATACTCTTTGTAAGGAATAAGATTTGGGTGCTTCGTATCTCACTCGCCTTTGATCTGACTGATCACTAGAGCAGAATCTCCGAATAAACTCAAGAACTTAATCCTTAGGTCAATAGAAGCTCGAAGACCCAGGATGCATGCTTCATACTCCGCCATATTATTGGTGTAGTTAAAACATAATCGGGCGGTGAACAGAGTATGACAGCCTCAAGAGATATAATCACAGCACCGATGCCATTACCCAACATGTTAGAGACTCCATCAAAATACATAGACCATCGAGGTCCTTCCTCAGGTCCTTCATCCGGTCCAGGTTTTTCACAATCGGTCACCAACATGATGTTCTCATCCGGGAATTCAAAATTCATGGATTGGTAGTCATTCACGGCCTGATGCGCCAAATGATCCGCCAGCATACTCCCCTTGATTGCTTTTTGGGTAGTGTATTGGATGTCATAATTAGTTAAGATCATCTGCCATCTTGCTATTCTTCCGGATAAGGTGGGCTTTTCGAAGATATACTTGATTGGATCCATCTTTGATATCAATAAGGTAGTGTGAGTCAGCATATATTGTCTCAACCGGCGAGCAGCCCATGCCAAAGCGCAACACGTTTTCTCGAGCAATGAGTATCGGGTCTCACATTCGGTAAACTTTTTGCTAAGGTAGTAAATAGCGTGCTCTTTTCGGCCATACTCGTCATGCTGCCCCAGCACACACCCCATTGAATTATCGAGTACTGTCAAGTATAAGATCAAAGGTCTTCCTTCAACTGGAGGCATCAGAATAGGTGGCTCTTATAGGTATTCCTTGATTCTTTCGAAAGTGATCTGACATTCATCATTCCATTTTACCACTTGATCTTTCTTCAGCAGCTTGAAGATTGGTTCACAAGTAGCAGTCAGGTGTGAAATGAATTGGGCGATGTAGTTCAGACGTCCCAAAAAGCCTCTGACTTCCTTTTCTGTGTGGGGAGCCGGCATCTTCTGTATAGCTTTCACCTTTGCAGGGTCCACTTGAATACCCTTATCACTAACGACAAAACCCAACAGCTTACCAGACCTTACCCCAAAGGTGCACTTGTTCGGGTTCAACTTTAGCTTGTACATCTTCAACCTGTCAAATAGTTTCTGGAGATGCTCAAGATTTTCTTCCTCAGTCTGGGACCTTGCGATCATGTCATCAACATAAACCTCAATCTCATGATGAATCATGTCGTGGAACAAAGCGACCAAGGCGCGCTGATAAGGTGCCCCAGCATTCTTCAACCCGAAAGGCATGACCTTGTAGCGAAAGGTACCCCACTGTGTAACGAAGGTTGTCTTCTCCATGTCCTCGGAAGCCATCTTAATCTGATTGTAACCAGAAAAACCATCGATGAAGGAGAAGACCTTATGCTTCATGGTGTTGTCGACCAGCACATCGATGTGAGGAAGTGGAAAATCATCTTTGGGGCTTGCCCTGTTCATATCTCTATAGTCTACACATATTCGTACCTTACCATCCTTCTTGGGCACTAGAACAACGTTGGAAACCCACTGCGGGTAAGAAGTGACAGCTAGAAATCCCGCGTCAAATTGTTTCATGACTTCAGCTTTAATCTTCTCAGACATCTCAAGATGCATACGGCGAACCTTCTGTTTTACCGGAGGGCAGTCTTCCTTAGTTGGCAGGCGGTGTACCACAATATCAGTGTCCAAACCAGGCATATCTTCATAAGACCAGACGAAGATCTCAACATAGTCGCGTAACATCTGTATCAACCGTTTCTTAACACTAGGCTCCAGATTCGCACCTATCTTGACCTCTTTCCTATCTTCCTCGGTACACAAATTCACTGATTCCACTGGTTCTTCATGAGGCTGTATGGCCCTCTCTTCCTGTAGTAACAGTCTAGCAAGTTCTCCAGGTACCTCACAATCATCCTCACCTTCGTCCTCAGCTTGGTTGATCGAATTTTCGAAGTCATAACTGGTAGTAGCAAAGTTGTTATCAATGGGATCCAGAGTGGATATGGATCTGCATTATGATACGTGAGTGTGTGTAAGAGCATAGCTTTTTTGATAAAGTGAGAGATAGAAAAGAAAAACAATGAGCGCAAAATTTGTAATGCAAGAAACGTCCAATGTTTTATTGATGATATATGAAATGACAAGTAATAAGCCCTCACAAGCAAAGCCAAAATGCCTCGAGAAAGGCACCAGGCCGTAAAGTTTCAAACTGTCTATTACAAATCTCAAAACAAAAGTCAATTACTGTGAAATAAAGGAAACAGGTATGAAGTCTTTCGCCGTCCAGTTGTTCAATCCTCCATTGATGGTAAGGTAGTTCCAGCTGTCAATGTTTGAATCCTCTTCACCACCTTCAATCGCATTAACTCTCGGGTTACTGATATGCAGAGGAGGTCTTCCAATTCGCACGCGTCTAACAGCCTTTTGAGCCCCTGTAGTGACGCCCAAACCAAATTTGTCAGTTTTGTGTGTGAAATCAGAGAGCTGGCCCCAATTTGCGCACCCACCTTTTTCATTTACAGCCCTGGCATCCTTGAGGGAAGCCATCTTCATCAGAGGTTTGTCAGTAGCAACTTCAGTCGACGCCAAAGTCTGGGGGACTTCTTCAAAGTTCTGACACGGGGTTTCAATGGACTCCCCATCCATCTCCACATAGCGAAAGGAATTAAGATGGCTCACCATATACTCCTCTTCACCTTGAACCGTGACGATCTTCCCCTTTACCGGATATTTCAACATTTGATGGAGCGTGGAAGTCACTGCCCCAGCCTTATGAATCCACGGGCGACCCAGCAAGAAAGAATATGATGGTCGGATATCCATCACATAGAAAGTATATGCAAAATTCTGAGAGCCAACTTTAACAGGGACGTCCACCTCCCCGTGAACCATCCTTTTTAACCCGTCGAAAGCCTTGACCACAATATTACTTGGCTTCAGAATCAAACCTTCACAGTTCAGACAGTCTAATTATTTCTTTGGCAAAACATTCAATGAGGACCCAGTATCCACCAGTACATGGGCCATAGTAGTGCCCCTGCACTGATCGAGATGTGCAGAGCATCATTGTGATTCTTTCCTTTAGCAGTCAAATCTGCGTCTGAGAAACCCACCCCATTGTCGGCAGTCAAACTATCTACACAATCTTTGAATTGATCGGCCGAAGTTTCCTGCGGCACATGCGCAGTTTTGAGGAAAGCAATTAAAGCCTTTGTATGGGCTTCAGAACATAATAACAAGGACCACATGGAGATTTTTTACGGGGTCTGCCCCAGCTGCCTGACTATGTTGTAGTCACTCTTCTTGATAATCTTCAGAATTTCCTCTATCTCCTTCTTAGAGGTTTCTACAATGATCTTCTTAGGTGCCTCCGTCCAGGCAGGCTCACTTGTGATTTCTTTGCCCCGAGTGTTAGATGGTTCGGCGACAGGGATGATAACTGGAATAGAAACTGGGACAGTAGTTGATGTACTAGCAGACGGAATGACAACAGGTTTGTGAATAATCGGAGGGGAAATCTCGGGAGAAAAGAGTCTTCCGCTTCTGGTGACCTTGCTAGCCCCGACAATATGGCTGATATCAGCATCAGCTTCCTCACTCTTTAAGTCTTGCTTAAATCCATGGTAATACACATCTGCACCGTAGTGCCAAGGGACAGCCTTATCCGAAGTGTATGGTGTTGTACCCCAAAATTTGCCTCCCATATTTCTCAAAACATTTCAAGAAAGATCCCTAAGTTGCTCAAGGTAGTCCAAGGGTTGGCCAGACAAGCTCTCTGCTAAGGCAGTCTACCTCAAATTAGGGTTTCATGTTGCATCAAGATACTTGATTCCAAGGGCCCCCAAATTCTCAACATTGTCCTAATATGTTCTCAAGATCATCCATGACAAGTTTCAAGCCCTACAGAGAAAATTTGCTCAGTCAATTGCTCAAAGGGCTGAAGATTGATTGTGCTAGGGCAAAAGTCAACTGTGGCCTACATACAGTCAAACTTTAATGTTTTTAGTCAACATTCTCATTTTGAAGTATATTTCATCATTTTATCAAGGTTTGATCATGATTCATCAAGGATTGCTCATAATTCCTCAAGAACCAAAAGTTGCTAAATTGGGGTTTTGTAGAAAAAGTCAACTCAACTTTTACCAAGCATAATTTTCTCATACTTTATGATAAATGACCCATCCAAAGCTCATTTTGAAGAAGGTGAAATTCCCTACAATCCATCTTCAGCTCCCAATTTCAAAATATGCACTCACAAGAAGTTATGAATTTGGACATTATAGGTCATTTTGAAAAGTCAACAAAAACACCTTTTTTGTCAAAGCTTCATACTTGAGAATTTAATATCAAATTGATATGAGACCAAAAGGGTTGATTAGAGGATATCTCAAGCTTTCTAAAAAGTCCAAGAACACCTCCAAAGAGTCAAAATTGAGGAAGTTATGCATTGGTGAAGTTGACCTTTTTTACAAAATTGTCAAAAGTCAACTATGCCTAAAACTTTAATTTTTGTCAAATGGGCCCAATATTTTTCACTTGTTTTGAGTTGGCAACATAGACCACGTGCTCTAGCCCTTGCCACTTGTCATTATGATGTTTTTATTATTTATTTTTATTTTTATTTGATTTAAATCAATTTTATTCAAAACAAATCATATAAAATCCAAAATATTGAAAACAAAAGATTTTGTGCTTGTTTCAGGTTTTAAATTATAGCTAGCAAATATTAAAATTCGTATCAAGGCATGGTGTGTACAAAAAGATTGAATTAGGTCATTTTTGGAAATATTTTTAAGGTGTATCAAATCAAGATCCAATTCATTGATGGAGGAAGATTGAGATCAGTTATCAACCCTAATACATTCCTTGATACATATAGAAGCAATGCAGACCAAAAACTAGGTTAAAAGGAGGCGTGAGAATCAGAACAAAATTGGAAGAAAAAAACAAGGAAAAGTGCAAACTTGAATTCACTGTTCTAGGCATGCTCAAGGCATCCTAACTATCTCAATCACTTCCTGAGATTCCCAGCAAGCGAAAGCAATCGAAACCAGGCATTTTCAAGCCCTGTATATCACTGTAAGTCAGTCACGATACCTAACATTTCTTGAATTTGAATTCCATGATTTAGGCATTGATAGCATGAACTAATGGTATATTCTTGATCCTTAAGACATATTCAAGCTTTCTGTATTGTTTAATTGCATTTGTATGGCCTATATTGGATTTCACCAATGTTAGGGTTTGTAGCTTCAAATTGGGATCTTGGTGTACAGGTGAAATTGGGCCACGATTAGGGTACCATGAAGTTCGTGAGACTGAGACGAATGGATTGGTACCATCACCATTGATTTATTGTGCTTGTACATGATTTTTGATATGGACAGGGTTTTAGCTTCGGAGAACGTCCGTTGGTATAGGTTTGTTGTCTAAAACAATAGATCCTTGGAGAAGACGAAGACGTGGCAAGCCATCATTCGTTCATTTGAAAATTCGCGCTAATATTTGGTTATGTCGCTTGTTTATTTTAAATTATTTCTTGTTTATATTACATACAACAAAAACAATTGGCCCAGTGGTAGCCAGGCAAGCTTTAAGGCGTTAGGAGGCTTGAGGTCAGGGGTTCGACCCCTGCCTCCAACGTTTGTGTTTTTCTTAATTTCTTTCAGGAAATCACATGCGTACTCAAGTCCAAGGCCTATCGTACGCCCTCATAATCCAGCTTGCCAAATGTCTTGAGATCCAGATTTGATGGCCAACATGTGAGAGACCACCATGGGGCCTAGTCAAAGCAATGCACTAGAAGCAAAGGTCAACGTGGACCTCACTCTTTTGGGCCCAGAAAATGGCTTCTCACACCCTTCATATTGCAGGCCCAATTTTCTTTTCTTTAATTCTTTTTTTATATTTATTTCATTTAATTTATTTATTTATTTTACTAACCAATTAAATTATTTTCTTTTTATCAAAAAATCACAAAAATATTACTTTTCATAAATTAGGTCTAGATTTTATTTTTATTAAAAAATTAATTAATTTAATTAGGTTTGTTAATTTAGATAACTTTAATTTCTTTTTGTACATAATTAAAATTAATTAGAACAAATAGCTTTTTTTTTATTTCTAATTTAATTATTTTATTTTTTCCTAAAATAATCAAAAACACCAAAATAGGTCATGTAATTATTTTTATTAATTAATTTAATCACTAATTAATTTGTACATTTATTTTTAAAACCTAATCTTTTTTCTTAAAAAATATTAAAAAAACAACAAAAAAAAACATTCTTTTTCTTTAAATTAGGATAGAAGGGTCAAAACCCTAATTTCTTCCCGATCTAATTTTCTTCGCGCGCGCTTTATTTTATTATTTTTACCCTATTATTGTAATTGCCTACAAGTTGTAATAGTTAATTAGGTCTTTACTTTTCCTTTATCGCTTTATTTTCAAAGGGTTTGTTTTTTGCTATGTAAATACACGAAGCCTTGTAATAGTGTAGTTTAATCTCCGCACTTTAAATTCCACAAATTATTAACTGTTAGATGTATGATATTAGGATACATGACAAGAGTGTATGATTAATTTTAAAACAGTTAGATCACCCTAAATGTGCAAAGATAAATAATCTGAAATTGAATCATTCGCACATGCGCACTCCTAGGGTACACTCCCACTTGGTTGCCTTCGGTAAACGGTCATTGAGTATAGGATGCTTTAGTGGTCGTCCTTTTGTTCAATGATCAAAGTTGACTCGGAATGGTTGCCTTGGATATTGTTGCCTCAGATAATTGATCTAAGACATTAGGGTTATTACTAAGACGTCTTAACATTTCTTTAGTGACCGTACGTCCCTTTTCGAATTGACCCTCAAAACTCCAACGATGATGCTACCTACTCACTAATAGTGGGATAGCGTTGTCTAAAGGAAACAAGCATAGAACGATTCTTAAGTACTTGCTCAAGCAAAACAAACTTTTCACACTTACACTCCTTTACAAACGAAGTTTTCAAAAACACTTCATTACACTCTTGAAGACAGAAGCAAGAGTTAAATCGAAGTTAAAACAAAAGCTTTTCAAATCACGCAAACACAAAGAAAACAATTTTGAAAATGATGATCAAGTGCCTAAGAGCTCGTAGATAACTACGGATAGAAAGGGTGTTAATACCTTCCCTTTCTATAATCTACCCCCCGTACTCAGAAATATCTCGAAGAAGGAATTTTTCTGTGCTTTTTTCCTTTCATTGTTGGATAAAATAAAAGTCGGTGGCGACTCTTTCTTACCGTGACATTTTAATAAACACAAACACAAAATGCAAACCAGCAAATTCCTTAAAAAGGGAAACACGTCCCAGTTCTGGACACCATATCACAGAACTGACGACTCTGTTGGGGAATGAATAAGTGGGGTTGTACCTTAGGATTAGTTCATCGTATTGTTTTTTATTGTTTGATTTATTTGCTTTATCTTTGTGGGCTTTGTATCGGAGTCACTATAGATCCTAACTCGGATCTGGGGACACCTTTTAGGTAAGTAGCAATAGACTGTGAGGGAACTGTATGGCGTAGACTTATACGGTTGAAGCAGTAGCTATGTTGGTGTGACACATTAGTTGGTACCGATATCCCTTGTGGAGGAACAAGGAGAGTATGGGGATGCTAATGGGTCATTAAGCATCAACTGACCTTAGAACCTATAATTGACCAACTTGGCCATAGAAAGTAGCAGAATGCTACACTCATTGAGACCATACTCTCGCAATGGTTCTGGCCGCAAGAAAAGATTGCTAAGCTGAAACTATGACCGATGGAGGATGGTCAGTGATATTGAGAACCTATAGAACCCGGTTATTATTACTAGGACAGGTTGAACCAACTAAACTGCAAGAGGGTAGTACCTAAACTCCATGACAGCCTAAAATTTAAGGGCTATTGTGTGACTTGTTTTCCCTTACCATGTTTGCTATCTGTGATACCTGTGGTGTGTTTTATCATAACATCATGCATCATGATATCGCATGCATATTTCATTAGACAAACCATTTCAAAGACCGAGGGGATTCATCTTTGTTCTATTTTGCAGATCATGGCTTCTATGCGCAGAAATACCATTTGAATCAGCTTCGTACAAATTCCTGCTCAGCTCAAAGAGTTAGTTTCAAGAGTTCCTGACACTTCTTCCTTTGTTAGAAGACATGGTCATCTCCTTAGTCTGGTCACTTCCAAGTTGGATGAGAAAATGATGAGTGTGTTGTTCCAGTTCTTTGACCTGTTGCATCATTGTTTCACCTTCCCGGACTATCAGCTAGTCCCTACTTTGGAGGAGTTTTCTGATTTACTTGGCATATCTATTCTAGAGAAGACACCCTTTACAGTTTTGGAGATAGCTCCTAGGCCAGAGGATATTGCTTCAGCCCTACATCTAAAAATGGCTGATGTAGTATCTAACTGGGAAATTCGGAGCGGGGTTAAAGGTTTCTTGGTTAAGTTCTTGATCGATCAAGCTCAACAGTTATGGGATAGTTTGGACTTTCAAGCATTTGAAGACATCCTGGCTCTCCTCATTTACGGCTTGGTTTTTTTCCCGAATCCAGATGCCTTCATAGATGTGAATGTGGTCAAGATTTTCTTGTCTCGTAACCCAATGCCTACTCTTCTAGGTGATATTCTGCATACTCTCTATACCCGTACTGTTCGGAGGAGGGGGACCCTCATGTGTTGTACACCGCTGCTGGCGAGGTGGTTTATTTCGCACCTCCCCAAATCTGTATTGAAGAATGAGGAATGTGTAGGTTGGGCTTACAAAATCATGTCTCTTGCTCATACGGACATCCTTTGGAATACTAAAGATATGGAAAGGGTGGTTGCCATTGATCAGTGTGGGGAATACCCCAATGTTCCATTGCTTGGAATTCAAGGAGGAATAACCTATAATCCTTGCTTGGCCTTACGACAGTTTGGACGAGCTCGAAGGGACGGTCCTCATGAGCTGCTGCTTACGAGCATTGTCTTTGACTTCAAGGGGGATGTTGAGGGACATCGTTGCAGGTTTATACGAGCTTGGGATAGGGTTAACAGGTCTGATCCACATGATCTAGGAATGAAGACTTCTCTCCCGATGCAACCATATCTCCAGTGGGTTCGAGCCCGTGCTCAAAAGCTGGGGATGCCATATGAAGTTGTTTTGCCGGTGATCATAGAGCATACTGGTGAAGAAGGTGTTCCTTATACAGTCCTCCATCCATACATGCCTAGTGATATTGAGGCATTGAAGAGATCTTGGATCCAGCTAAAGGAAGAAAGGGATACCTACAGAGAGAAGTATCATGAGCAGGAGCGGAAGATCTTGAAGCTTACAAGGCAGCTTGAGAACGAGAGGATAATCTATGATTATGTCAGCACGAAAGGAAGGCGACCATGGGATTTCTGATTTCTTTTATTATTTCTAGTTTAGATTTGCTTTTCAGTATTTCTTTTTGTAACGCCTTAAAGGCATTGTTAAACATTGTTACCAAGTTTAATCTAATAAAGTGTGTTTTATTTTGGCTTACAAATTTGAATCTCCCAAAGTCCTTAAAATCATATCATACGCATTCCATTCCCATGCACTTCATCACAGGTACCCTTACAGGTTTCTTATCTTCTTCGTTGTTTATATCAGCAATCATGTCTTCTGAAACACCCACTGATCAAGCTATTAAGGCTCTTCAAGCACAGAATGCTCAATTCCAGGAGATGTTCCTGAACTTGGCCAAGAGTCAACAAGATTTGAAGACTCTTATCTTGAAGGACAAGAAGAAGAAGAAAAAGAAGGTGGTCCTCCTGAACATGGGTCACAGATTTGGGAACAGGTTGAGACAGGAAGCTGATCCATCTCATTCATCAGGAGGGGAGAGAATCAAGAGGAAAGGAAAGGTCCTAGCCCCATGGTTTCTGACAATGACACTGACTTTGATGAAGACCAGTATCCTCCTGCCGAGGATAGATATAAGCAACTCGAAGACCGTTTGAGCGCAATGGAGATCCAAAAGATACCTGGGTTGGACTTAGGATATTTGGGTTTGGCATCTGGCATGGTGATCCCATACAAGTTTAAAGCTCTTGTCTTTGCTAAGTACGATAGGATATCCTGCCCAAAGTTACACCTCGGCTCGTATGTCAGAAAGATTCAACCATATACTGCTGATAGGAACATTTGGGTTCATTTCTTTCAAGATAGTCTGTCAGGGACTCAACTTGAATGGTTCTATCAACTGGAAGGAGCTAATGTCTGTAACTTGGAGTACCTTGTTGCCGCTTTTTACAAGCAATACCAGTATAATGCCGACCTTGCTCCCATGCGTACCCAACTTCAGGGTATGTCTGTGGGTGCGAGCGAAGGTTTTAAGGATTACGCTCAGAAGTGGAGAGATCTTGCTGGAAGAGTACAACCCCCTCTAGCTGATAGGGAGTTGGTGGATATGTTTCTTGGGACTTTGTCTGGTCCATACTTCAATCATTTGATCGGTAGTTCATCGTCTGGGTTCACTGAATTGATTATGACTGGGGAGAGGGTTGAAGTCGGTATCAAAAGTGGCAAGATACAGAAAGGTGCTTCATCGAGCATAGAAAAGAAGCCTTTCAAGAAGGAATCTAGTGTCGTTTATAGCTCGAGGAGCCCAAACCGACCTGAACGCCACCAAGCAGTGAATGCGGTGGTAATATCAAGACCTACTATTGCCCCACAACGCAACAATCAACAGAGAGTAGAGAGACCGCAAAGACAGTATACTCGGCTCAGTATGACTCTATCTCAAATTATGCTGCAACTGTTGAAAACCAACTTGGTGACCCTGAAGGAGGCTCCAAAAATCCCAGCACTACATCACTGCTGTATAATCCAAACGCCCAATGTGCTTTTCACTCTGATAGCCCAGGGCATGATACAAACAACTGCTGGGCTTTGAAGAATAAAGTGCAGGATTTGGTTGATGCTAAGGAGATCGAGTTTGAAGCGCCAGAAAAGCCAAATGTCATGACTGCTCCTATGCCCAAACATGGAGTAAATGTTGTGGATGATGACTCATTCGTGACCTCTGTAGAAGAAATTTCTACTCCGTTGTTGACCGTTAAGAAGAATTTATTGTTGGCCGGTTTATTTCTGGGTTGTGGCGAAGGTTTCCACCATTGTTCCATTCTGCCTACTGGTTGCCATCTATTGAGGTCAGGTGTTCAACGCCTGATAGATAGTAAAGAAATCTTGTTCGAGAAAACTTTGGTTCCATTGATTCCTGTTGAAGATGTTTCCATAATCACCATTTCCGCCAATTCTTCCAAGGCTTCCTCGAGAAAGCCTGTTAGAATTACATCTGTTCCGAGAGTTGCTCCATTTATCATTACTATTCCTGGACCTATCCCTTACACGTCGGATAAGGTTGTCCCGTGGCACTATGGGGACGATGTGTATTATCATGGGATCAAATAAGACTTGAAGGTTGAAGAGGCTGATACTGATGTCAGCAATATTGTCGGGTCTAGTAAGGTCACCCGAAGCGGAAGACTCTTCTCTCCTGAGATCTCACCACCAACTGTTCGGAAACATGTTGTTATCCCACCTTCTAGCATAATTGTCACTATCCCTGTTCATGTTCCAATCGTTACCCCTGTCGTCGAGTCATCTGACGCTCGAGGCAAAGAGATCACCGGTGAGCCTGCTCGGGCGGAGGCACCAAAGAAGATTGCTGTTGAAACCTATAGGAAAGCGATATAGGAGATTTTGAAGATCATCAAGAAAAGCGACTACAACATAGTTGAACAGCTGGGGAAAACCCTGTCCAAGATCTCCATGCTATCCTTATTGCTATGCTCAGAAGCCCATGCAAAGGCTTTAATTGCTTTCCTGAAAATTGCGCATGTTCCATAGGAGACATCTGCTGATCAATTCAAAGACTGTGTGGCTAGTTTGACCGCTGACAACGGGTTGGGTTTTTCCGACGCAGATCTAACTTCCAAAGGAAAGAATCACAATGACGCTCTGCATGTTTCAATCGAGTGCAGGGGGCACTACTCTGGCCTATGTACTGGTGGATACTGGGTCCTCGTTAAATATTTTACCCAAGAAACATTAGATCGGTTGGACTGTGAAGGGTTGTGTGATCGGTGGGAACGAGAACTGACTGTTCTTGGAATGCTGGTTCGCGTTTGCGTTTCGCAAAATGTCGCGGTAAGCAAGAGTCGCCACCGTCTTTTATTTTATCCAACAAGGAAAGGACAAAAGCACAGAAAAATTCCTTTTTTGAGATGTTTCTCGGGTTCGGGAGGTAGATTATCCGTCTTTTATTCTATCTGTGGTTATCCACGGGCTCTTAGGTACTTGCTCAAAGTGTTTTCAAAAAGTTTTTCTTTTCTTGTGTTTGTGGGTTTTGAAAAGAGTTTTGTTTGAAAACTTTGATTTAACTCTTGTTTCTATCCTCAAGAGTGTATGAAGTGTTGTTTGAAAACTTTGTTTGAAAAGTGTAAGTGTGAAAAATTTGTTTCGTTTTGAAAGATCAAGTACCTAAGAACCTCTACCTACTCAAAAGGAATTAAACTGTGTAAATGTCCCTTTAGACAATGCTATCCCACTATGAAGGAGTAGGTAGCATCGTCGTTGGAGTTTTCGGGTCGATTCGATTTTAGGGACGTGTGGTCACTAAAGCAACGTTAGGACGCCTTAGTGGTAACCCTAATGTCTTAGATCACTTTTATCCGAGGAAACCATTTCGAGGCAACTTTGATCTCTAGACAGGAGGGAGACCCCTAAAACATCATATACTCAATGACCACGTTCGAGGCAACCAAGTGAGGCGTACCTTAGGAGTGGCATGTGCAAGTGTGTCAATTTTCAGTTATGTTATCTTTACATGTCATGGTGAGCTACGGTTAATTTTAATTTAAGATAGATCTTGTCATGCATAGACTAGTTAGCATACATCTAGCAGTTAGTGGTTGCGAAAAATAAAACTAAGCTATTACAAGGCGTCGGGTATTTACATCGCCAAAGACAAACCCTTAAAAGTAAATGCGGAAAGTAAATAAGAGCGGTAAATAAAGTCCTAAGTTAAAACTATTACATCCTCGGAGCAATTACAATATATGGATCAAAATAATACGCGCGAGAAAAGTTGAATCAAATTGTCCTTTAGGGTTTTGACCCTTTTTGAAGAAAGCATGTTTTGGTCTTTTTTTAATTAAGAATCAAGTCTAAATAATGGATTTAAAGAAAAGGTGTTTTTTGAGCTTTATTTTAATTAAGGCAATAAAATTGGAGTGATTAAAAAAATGTTAATAAAATCCTAATTCTAACTCAATTTTAATTTAATGCAAAATTGTTAAAATAAACCTAATTAAAACTAAATTAATTGGTCACAATTTATTTACAAAAATAAGTAATAAAATTAAACTAAGAGTACTTTTGTTGTTTCTGATTTTTTTATGAAAAAGAGTTAATTAATTAATTAGTTAGTTAGTTTTTAATGATAATAATAAGAGCAAAAAAAATATGAACAGAAAAGAAAGAAACAAAAGCAAATTGTGGGGCGCTGGGCCTGAAGAAGGGAGGTTTGGTCAGTATTTTTTCCAAGCTCAGCACGTTGGCCTTTGGATCTAGCTCGAAGCCACTGGGTACGTTGAGATCTGAGGACGTATGGTGTTCCCTTCCTTCAGGGCTGCATCTGAGTGCTTGAAGAAATACGTAACAAAGTTTTGGGGGGACCTGGGATTCGAACCCAGGTCCAAAGGGGTTTTGCCATAGCGTGCTTGCCAACTCGTCCAATCTGCTTCATTTGTTAGTTAAATAGAACATAAATATTATGTCAAATAATAATTATGCCTGGCCTAAAAAATAAAAAGATGCGCAATTGGTCCAAACAAACCAATCACGCCCATCCACGTTATCATCTTCCTCGCAATAGCCTGGTTCGTTTACCTGCAGATTTTGTTCTGCAGGAAGTTTCGTGGGGTGGTTCGAACGTTTCTCCTAGGCCATGAAAACGCTATTCAAGAACACAGATGTGTTCGTCTCGACCTCCTCATCATTCCTATGGCCATTGTTTGTCTCAATTTTCCCTGTGACATAAACGCCTAAAAAACCAGAATCGGAACCCTAGGTTCTATATATGGGGTTAGAAGCCATGAAAATTAAATTGGATAATGTCAAAATATTCTAAATCAAATAACAATCACAAATATGTCAATATTTTAAAGAAAATATGCAAGCATGGATTTTTTCGATTTCATGTTCAGAGGCGTTTTCTAGAACACTTACAGTGCGATTTAGATGACGAAAAGCTTGGTTTTTGATTAGCCTCGCTTCAGGAGGTTGATGGCAAGAGAGTTGTGTCTTTCTTTGGGTTGGAATCTGCCTCCAAACTAAAACCTGATCACCACTTTTCAAGCTTTTCTTTTCAAGGTTGGGGCGCCGTTTCTGCAGAGTTTGTGTAGATGTTTTTCACGTGTCTTTCTGCAAGGGTTTTTCGTGTGTTTGTTTATGAGCAGCAGGTTTATATAGGCAAAGAAATTAGGTTAACAAATGTGTATCAAATCTTGGTCCATTATGGTGGAGAGATTTGATTTGATCTTCATGAAAACTTGCCAAATTTGATTCAATCATGCGTTTCTGCCAGCTTGCTCTGAGTTGTTTGGGCCTCCAACTTGATGGAAATCAAAAACTGACTTACCCCTTCGATTTCGCCTTCTTTTCCAGTTTCGATTGCTTCAAAGTCCTCATTCGAATCTATTCCTTATTAGACAACCTCGACCAGCCCTTGGCCTTGTGATGAGTATAAGTTCTGATTCGAAGTGTTCAGAACTTCCTTTATCAGATCATCTTAGGTTGAGAGAAACTCTGCACTGAAATACCATTCGAAAATCATTTCGTTATGATGTTCTTATTCAGGGAAATTCTACACTGAAATGCCATTCGAAGGGCATTTGTCCATATACCATTCGAAGGATACTAATTGAAACTTCAATCGAAAGATATTCCTTGTGTTGTTAGTCGAAGGGTCTTGCACTGCCTCCTTCGAATGGACTTCTTGTGTACCTTTCGAATGGGCCTTATGAGTGCTTCTTCGAATGAGTCATTTACATGTTCTTCGAATGAGCTTCTTGCCTGGTGAGTCGAAGGTAAGCCTGAAGTATCTAGTGCATAGTCGAAGCATTGTGATATTGACTTGATCGAAGGAGGGTCCAGCGCTCAATTGAAGACCTGCAGACCAAAGCTTGATCAAAGAGTTCCAAATGTTCAATCGAAGACTGGTGAACCAAACCTGATCGAAAGGTTTCGAACGCTTAATCGGAGCCTTTTCCCAGATGCCGATCGAAAGACACTTTGTATATCTTCAGAAACTTTATTTTTGTTAGGCAAGTGTTTGTGACTAACTATGTAAGGGAAGACCTTTGGAAACATGAGAGGGCAAATTTTGGGGTACAACAGTTGCCCCTGTTCAATTTTCTTAAACGTGAGGATACAGATTGGCTTCCGAGCCTTTCGTGATCCGAAGGTGGAAGATAATTGAACACTAGAGTGCCCAGAAATTTGCACTCGCATGGTGTAGTATCAGCATTGTGACGTCGGGAATGGGCTTACAGATGCCATTTGGAGGTTGTTGGTAGGAGGATGGGCTTACAGATGCCATCTGCAGGAGTTTCGATCGCATAAGAGATTCCTTAGCGAGAACTTGCATACCTGAGAAAGAAAGATGGTCTTCCTGGCTTGTTACAGGTGTTAATCTTCAATCTCTTCATGTAGATGATTTTCCTGGCTGGTTTCAGGTATTAATCTACAATCAGTCGTTCACAGATAGCCTTCCTGGCTTGTTACAGGTATTGATCTTCAATCTCTTCATGTAGATAACCTTCCTGGCTTGTTACAGGTATTGATCTACAATCAGTCGTCCACAGATATTTTTCTGGCTTGTTACAGGTATTAATCTGGAACTTAAGGAGGTTGGCCGATGAGATAGTTGTCCTGGATGGTTTCAGGTATTAATCTCAGACCTGAGAAAGAAAGATGGTCTTCCTGGCTTGTTATAGGTATTGATCTTCAATCTCTTCATGTAGATAACTTTCCTGGCTTGTTACAGGTATTGATCTACAATCAGTCGTCCACAGATATTTTCCTGGCTTGTTACAGGTATTAATCTGGAACTTAAGGAGGTTGGCCAATGAGATAGTTGTCCTGGCTGGTTTCAGGTATTAATCTCTGACCTGAGAAATAAAGATGGTCTTCCTGGCTTGTTACAGGTATTGATCTTCAATCTCTTCATGTAGATAACTTTCCTGCCTTGTTACAGGTATTGATCTACAATCAGTCGTCCACAGATATTTTCCTGGCTTGTTACAGGTATTAATCTGGAACTTAAGGAGGTTGGCCGATGAGATAGTTGTCCTAGCTGGTTTCAGGTATTAATCTCTGACCTGAGAAAGAAAGATGGTCTTCCTGGCTTGTTACAGGTATTGATCTTCAATCTCTTCATGTAGATAACTTTCCTGGCTTGTTACTGGTATTGACCTACAATCAGTCGTCCACAGATATTTTCCTGGCTTGTTACAGGTATTAATCTGGAACTTAAGAAGGTTGGTGGTAGCCCTCTTTTGTTCTACCTTTTCCTGAAAAAGGTAAAACGTTAGTTGTATGCAATGTCATGATGTATGAAATGCATGATGTTCTCAGAAATAAATGAGGTTGTGTCGTATGCACTTTATCATGTAGGTAAATAGGAGGTATGACATGTGAGATGTTTATGAATTTATTTTCGTCTAGGAAAATAAATCCTTGACAAATGCCGGGGAGTTTGTTAAATCTTGGGCTGCTGTTGAAGATTATGGTTGGCTTCTTCGTTTCCCCTGGGGATGATGCACGAAGATGATTGCAAGACTAAACCTGTTGGAGAAAATAACTCCATTGGGGAATAAACGTGGTGAAGAGATTACTCTGCAGGGGATTACTCTGTGGGGAAGAGATACTTCGCTGAGATTTTAATGATAAACTTCGTTGGGGATTCTGTTGATAGGTTCTGTTGGGGATCTTGATGATGAACTCCGCTGGGGATAGAAAGAACTTCGCTGGGGATGATCTTTCAGTTACAACTTGTTGAGGGTAACCCGGTTGGACTCTTGTGAGGATAACTTTTGAACTTAGCTGGGGAGACTTATTTGTGTTCTGCAGGGGACAAGCTTCCAGAACCTACTGGGGAAGATGATTCAGCTCCAATGGGGAAATCCTTTTTTAGACTGCGCTAGGGAAATGGCTCCACTAGGGGTACCTTACATTCTGCCGGGGAATATTCTTATATCCCGTTGAGGAATATTAAGGTTGCCAGGGATACTCTTATGCTTGCTGGGGAATATCCTTATACTCCGCTGGGGGATATTGAGGCCTTCTGGGGATACCCCATCCTTTTAAGACTGAGGGTAGACCAACTCTGGTTGGGGGAGAGTATGGATGATTCGTTCATAGTTGCAAGTCTCAGTTTGAGAGAGCTATCATTACTGTCTTACTCTGCGGGGAGTGAAGGTATCTTGGTCGCATTCTTCAGCTAAACTTACCTTGGTGCCTTGGTGGACATTTCAACTAGACTGCTCAGACAATTCTTATTGCCCCTACTTCTGATATCACCCGTAATTAGTCCTTTGTTTCGCATGTAAATATTTATGAGAAGCACTTAATGTCGAATGCATATATCAAAAATGAACATTGGACGTTTTTTGCAAAACAAAACAGATAAAGGAAAAAACAATTTGAAATTTGTCCAAAAATGAATTTGTATTGATTTTGAAGTTTGCCTGTAAATAGGCGCTTTTGTACAAGAGGCTGACGTCCTAGTAAGAGAACGCCGCCGAACAAATAGGATTTATACAATTTGTAAAAAGAAAACAAAACAGCTATGTGAATAATCCCACTGGGTTCCAACTCTGCTATCGCCTTTATATCTTCAAGCATCTCATCACTTTGCTGCTTAGTTGAAGATGAATCTGATTGATTGGTGTCGTCCGAGCCTGATAGTTGATACCAAAGTCTGGATGCAGGGTGATCCAATGAGACATAGTGTTACGCTTATCCCTAACTTTTTCCTGGACCGCCCTTTCGGGTTTTTAGTCCACCGGGATACCCATTTTTGCCCAAGCCGCCTTTTCAGGTTTTCGACTTGCCGGGTGTACAGATTTTTTATTTTTTTATTTTCATCCCTTATTTTTGCCCGAACCCTTTTGGTTCGCCGGGAAGCCCTTATTTTTTCCTAGGCTAGTCGACCTAGCGGGTCTTTGATTATACGTAGTATCTTTTCACTATGTCTGCATTGACGGGGTGAGGAAGGTCGTCACCATCCATGGTGGTTAGAATCATCGCTCCTCCTGAGAAGATATTCTTAACCACAAATGGCCCTTCGTAAGTATGGGTCCATTTTCCCCTGGGATCACCTTGAGGTAGAATAATGCGCTTGATTACCAGGTTCCCAACTTGATACTCTTACCGTCTGACTTTCTTGTTAAATGCCTTGATCATCCGTTTTTGGTACGTCTGACCATGACAAATAGTAGTGAGTCTCTTTTTGTCGATTAGGTTCAGTTGATCAAGTCGGGTCTGGATCCAGTCGTCTTCGCGCAAGCCTGCATCTTTCATGATCCGAAGAGAGGGTATCTGAACTTCAATGGGCAAGACTTCCTCCATGTTGTAAACCAAGGAAAAGGGTGTTGCCCCTGTTGACGTTCGTGCTGAGGTACGGTACCCATGAAGAGCAAATGGTAATATCTCGTGCCAGTCCTTGTAGGTCACTGTCATCTTCTGCACAATCTTCTTAATGTTCTTATTTGCCGCTTGGACAGCCCCATTCATCTTCGGCCGGTAGGGAGAAGAGTTGTGGTGCTGTATCTTGAATTGCTCGCAGAGCTTAATGATCATCTTGTTGTTAAGATTGGTACCATTATCCGTAATGATCCTCTCTGGTACGCTGTATCGACAGATCAGGTTGTGCCGAATGAACCATGCCACAACGTTCTTGGTTACTATAGCAAAGGAAGCTGCTTCAACCCACTTCGTAAAGTAATCAATCACTACCAGGATGAAACGATGCTCGTTGGATGCCGTAGGTCTGATCTCTCCGATCATATCAATAACCCACATTGCAAAAGGCCAAGGTGTTGTCAAGATGTTCAGAGGAACTGGAGAAATGTGCACCTTATCAGCATAGACCTGGCACTTGTGACATGTCCGAGAATGCTGATAACAGTTGACTTCCATTGTGGACCAGTAATATCCTGCCCGAAGGATTTTCTTTGCCATGGTATGTCCACTGGAATGAGTTCCGAAGGTACCTTCATGCAGCTCTGCCATGATCCTTTCTGCTTCAATCTTATCCACGCAGCGCAGTAGGGTTGAATCATGGTTACGTTTGTAGAGAATGCCATTGCTGATGAAGAACTTTGCCGCGAATCTTCTCAGAAACTTCTTGTCATTAACAGATGCACCCTCGGGGTATTCTTGAGCTTTAAGGTACCTCTTCACTTCATGATGCCAAGGCTTTTCTGTTACCTCTTCGGTCTCAAGATCACAGCAATGTGCAGGTTCATCCAATTTCCAAATAATGATCCGGGGGGGCTCGTTGTCCCACTTGACTTTGAACATAGAAGACATCGTAGCTAACGCGTCCGCCAACTGATTCTCCTCTCTTGGGAAGTGTTCAAAGGTTATCTCCTCGAAATGGGGAAGCAACGTCAATACATACTCCTTGTAAGGAATAAGATTTGGGTGTTTCGTATCCCACTCTCCTTTGATCTGACTGATCACGAGAGCGAAATCTCCGAAGACACTCAGAAGATTAATCCTTAGGTCAATTGCAGGTCGAATACCCATAATGCATGCTTCATACTCTGCCATGTTGTTGGTGCAGTTGAAACACAGTCGGACGGTGAGTGGAGTATGTGAGCCTTTAGGAGATATGATCACAGCGCCAATGCCATTACCTAAAGCGTTCGAAGCTCCATCAAAATGCATAGACCATCGGGATCCTTCCTCAGGTCCTTCATCCGGACCTGGTAGTTCACAATCAGTCACTATCATGATATTCTCGTCTGGAAATTCAAAGTTCATAGACTGGTAATCATCCACTACCTGATGTGCCAAAAGGTCTGCCAACACACTTCCCTTGATTTCTTTTTGAGTTGTGTACTGGATGTCATACTCAGTTAAGATTATCTGCCATCGTGCTATTCTTCCGGACAAGGCAGGCTTTTCGAAGATATACTTGATTGGATCCATCTTTGAAATCAATAAAGTAGTGTGAGTCAGCATATACTGTCTCAGCCGGCGAGCAGCCCATGCCAAAGCGCAGCAAGTTTTCTTGAGCAGTGAGTATCGGGTCTCACAGTCGGTAAACTTTTTGCTAAGGTAATAAATAGCATGCTCTTTTTGGCCAGACTCGTCATGCTACCCCAGCACACACCCCATTGAGTTGTTAAGTATTGTTAAGTATAAGATCAACGGTCTCCCTTCAACTGGTGGCATAAGAATAGATGGCTCCTGGAGATACTCCTTGATTCTTTCGAAAGCGGCATGGCATTCATCGTTCCAATGTACCACTTGATCTTTCTTCAATAGCTTGAAGATTGGCTCACAAGTAGCAGTTAGGTGCGAGATGAATTGGGCAATGTAGTTTAGACGTCCTAGGAAGCCTCTGACCTCTTTCTCTGTCTTGGGAGCTGGAATCTCTTGTATAGCTTTCAACTTGGCAGGGTCCACTTGAATACCTTTGTCGCTCACGACGAACCCTAGTAGTTTGCCAGACCTCACCCCGAAGGTGCACTTGTTTGGGTTCAACCTCAGTTTGTACAACTTCAAACGGTCAAACAGCTTCTGTAAATGGTCAAGGTGTTCCTCCTCAGTTTGGGACCTTGCAATCATATCGTCAACGTATACTTCAATCTCATGATGGATCATGTCATGAAACAAAGCAACCATGGCACACTGATATGTTGCCCCAACATTTTTCAACCCAAAAGGCATGACCTTGTAACAAAAGGTACCCCACTGAGTAACAAAAGTGGTCTTCTCCATGTCTTCAGGAGCCATCTTGATTTGATTATAACCGGAGAAACCATCCATAAAGGAGAAGACCTTGTGCTGAGCAGTATTGTCAACCAGAACGTCGATGTGAGGTAGAGGGAAGTCATCCTTGGGGCTTGCCCTGTTCAAATCCCTGTAGTCGACGCACATTCTGAACTTACCATCTTTCTTTGGCACTGGAACCACATTGGAGACCCACTGAGGGTAAGAAGTCACTGCTAGAAACCCGGCGTCAAATTGTTTCATAACCACAATGTCGGTATCCAACCCAAGCATATCTTTGTAAGACCAGGCAAAGATTTCCACGTAGTCATGCAGCATCTGAATCAACCGTTGTTTCACACTGAGCTCCAGGCTTGCATCGATCTTGACTTCCTTTTTGTCTGTCTCAGTACCCAGATTCACTATTTCCACTAGCTCTTCATGTGGCTGAATGGTCCTCTCTTCCTAGAGTAGCAGTCTTGCAATTTCACCAGGCACTTCGCAATCATCTTCACCTTCATCTTCGGCTAAGTTGATCGGATTTTCGAAGTCATAACTGGTGGTAGCAGAGTCGTTACCAATGAGATCCAGAGTGGATTGAGACCTGTATATGTGAGTGTGTGTAAAATAGCTATTTTTCAATATATAATAAAGAAAGACAAAGAGCGCAAGATTTGAAATGCAAGAACGTCCAATGCTTTTATTAATGATATATGAAAATGGCACACAAAAGCCCTCACAAATGAAGCCACGGTGCCCCGGGTAAGACATCGGGCCATAAAGTTTCACAATATTGTCTGTTACAAACTCAAAACAAAGAGTTCATTACTGGGTAATAAAAGTAATAGTGATGAAGTCCTTTGCTGTCCAGTTGCTTGGTCCACCGTTGGTCGTGGGGTAGATCCAGCTGTCGAATTCAGACTCCTCCGCGTCATCTTCAATGGCATTTACCCCCGAGTTGCTAATGAACACAGGAGGTCTTCCAATCCTTGCACTACGAACAGCCCTTTGAGCTTCTGCAATGAAACCCAAACCAAACTTGTTAGTCTTCTGAGTGAAATCAGGAAGTCGGCCCCAGTTTGCACACTCACCCTTCTCAATAATAGCCCGGGCATCCTTTAAGGAAGCCATCTTCAAAGGAGAATCTTCAACCACAGTCTCAGCTAATGCCAGTGTCTGAGGAACCTCTTCAAAGTGTTGAAATGGGGTCTCAATGAACTCTCCATCCATCTCTATGTACCAGAACGAGTTGAGGTGGCTGACCATGTACTCTTCCTCCCCCTCTACTGTCACAATCTTCCCTCTGACCGGGAACTTCAGCTTCTGATGGAGTGTGGAGGTCACAGCTCCAGCTTTATGGAACCATGGACGACCCAGCAAACAAGAATAGGACGATCGAATGTCCATCACGTAGAATGTAGAATTGAAGACCTGAGAACTAACTTTAATTGGAATATCGACTTCACCATGCACCATCCTTTTAGACCCATCAAAGGCCCGGACAACAATGTTACTTGGCTTTAGCTCCAACCCTTCGCAATCCAACCTGTCTAGAGCTTTCTTGGGCAAAACGTTCAATGAGGAACCAGTGTCAACCAACACATGTGCAAGAGTAGTGCCCCTGCATTCAATGGAGACATGCAGGGCATCGTTATGGTTCTTCCCTTTAGCAGTCAGATCAGCGTCGGAGAAACCCAAACCATTATCAGCAGTTAAATTGGCTACACAATCGGTAAACTGATCAGCTGATGTCTCTTGTGGCACGTGGGCCGTCTTCAGGAAGGTAATCAGAGCCTTGGCATGGGCCTCTAAACACAACAACAGTGATAACATAGAAATCTTGGATGGGGTTTTCCCCAGTTGCTCGACTACATTATAATCACTCTTCTTAATAATCTTAAGAATCTCTTCCATCTCCTGTTTGGAAGCTTCAACATTGGTTGTCTTTGGCGCCTCCGTCTGGGCAGGCACATCAGGGGTGATCCCTTTGCCCCGTGCGTTAGATGACTCGGCGACAGGGGTAGGATTAAGAACTTGATCAGGAATGGTATTAGGCGCACTTGCAGGCGTAATGACAGCAGGTCTTCGGACAGTTGGTGGAGCAATGTCAGGTGAGAAAAGTCTACCACTGCGGGTGACTTTAGCAGGCCCGGTAATGTTGTTGACACCGGTATTAGCATCAAACTCTTGCTTAACTCCAAGAACATAAACATCTGCCCCATAGTGCCAGGGGACAGCTTTGTCAGAGGTGTAGGGGATGGGCCCCGGAACAGTGATGATTATGGGTGCAATCTCCTGAACAGGTGTAATTCTGACAGGCTTCCTCGAGGGAGCCTTGGGAGAATTGTTGAAAATGGTAATAATGGAAACTTCTTCAGTAGGGGAAGAAGAAACAACAATCTTCTCAAACAGGATCTCCTTGTTATCCATCAGGTTTTGGATACATGACTTCAAAGTTGGGCAACCAGTAGGTAAAACAGAACGCAGGTGGCAACCTTCACCACAGCCCGGAAATAAACCGGCTAGCAACAGGTTCCTCTTGACGGTCATCAGCGGGGTAACAACATCATCCACAGAGGCTACAAACAATTTTTTCTCTACAGCATTTACTCCATGTTTGGGCATGGGAGCAGTCACAACATTAGGCCTCTCGGGAGCTTCAAACTCAATCTCCTTTGCATCGATTATGTCTTGAACCTTATTCTTCAAAGCCCAACAATCATCTGTATTATGCCCCTGGCTGTCAGAGTGATAAGCGCAGCGGGCGTTAGGATTATACTTTGGGGATGTTGTGTTTGAAATCTTCGGAGCTTCTTTTAGAGTCACCAGATTGGTCGTCAATAACTGCGGCAATATCTGAGATAAGGTCATGCTGAGACGAGTGAACTGCCTTCGAGGTCTCTCGCCCCTTTGTTGGTTGTGATGCTGAGGAGAACCAGCAGGTTTTGAAATAACAACCGCGTTGACAACTTGGAGGTGTTCAGATCTATTCTCTTTTTGAACCGTAGACAGCACTGGACTCTTTCTTGAATGGTTTCTTCTCGGTGCTCGATGAGGCACCCTTCTGTATCTTCCCAGCCTTGATACCAGCTTCAATCCTCTCACCAGTCGAGATAAGGTCTGTAAACCCGACTGAAGAGTTTCCAATCAAATGGTTAAAGAATGGACCAGACAGGGTCCCTAAAAACATATCAACCAGTTCACGATCAGTTAAAGGTGGCTGCACCCTTCCGGCAAGGTCTCTCCATTTTTTAGCATACTCTTTAAATCCTTCACCCGTCCCTATTGACATACCCTGGAGTTGGGTACACGTAGGAGTGAGGTCGGAGTTATATTGATACTGCCTATAGAATGCAGTGGCCAAATCCTCCCAGCTGCGGATACTGGCTCCATCCAGCTGATAGAACCACTCAAGCTGAGTTCCTGAGAGACTGTCTTGAAAGAAATGGATCCACAAGTTCTTATCAGCGGTGTAAGGCTGGATCTTCCTTACATATGACCGGAGGTACAGCTTTGGACAGGAAGCTCCATCATACTTGGCAAAGGCAGGTGCCTTGAATTTATGGGGAATCACCGCCCCAGAGGATAGACCTAGATCTCTGAAGTCGAGACCGGGCACGTTCTGTATCTCCATAGCACTCAAACAGTCTTCCAGCTGTTTGTACTTATCCTCAGAAGGAGGATATTGTTCTTCATCATAATTTGTCTCGTTGTCGGAGACTACAGGGCTAGGAACCCTCCTCTCTTGTGGACTGTCTTTCCCTCCAGATGAGGTGGTCAGATCAACTTCATTCTGCAGTCCATTTCCAAACTTGCGTCCAGTGTTGAACAGGACGGTCCTCTTCTTCTTCTTCCTCTCTTTCAGAATCAGGGTCTTCAGGTACTGCTGACCCATAGCTAGGCTCATGAACAACTCTTGAAACTGGGCATTCTGGGCCTGGAGGGCCTTGATAGCTTGCTCAGTGGAAGGTTCAGTAGTCATGATGATTGCTGAAATAAACAGCGAAGAAGATAAGAGTCCTGTAAAAAGGGTACCTATTTATGCAGTGCATGAGATGAAATGCGTATGATTTATGATTTCAAAGACAATCGGGATTCAAATTTGTAGACAAGAAAGGAAACACACTTTGTTAGATTTAACTTCAGAATTTAAATAGTTCAACAAATTGCCCTTAGGCGTTACAAGAATGGAAATACTGAAAAGTAAATAAAACCGTAAAAGAAATCATCAAAGGTCCATCAATGCTCCCATGGCCTCTTCTTCTCAGTGCGGATATAATCATTCAGGATCCGCTCGCTCTCTAATTGCTTAGTCAGCTTCTAGATCTTCTGTTCTTGTTCGTTGAACCTCTCCCGATAAGAGTCTCGTTCTTCCTGCAGTTACGCCCAAGACCTCTTCAGTGTGCCAACATCAGTGGGCGTATGAGGATGGAGGATAGTTGGAGGAACCCCGTTGTTGTACCCCAAAATTTTCCCTCCCATATTCTTCAAGAAATTGCCAAGTCAAGCTTCAAAATCTCCCCAAGGGTTGCACAGTTCAAGGGCCTCCTAACAGTCAAAATTAGGGTTTTGGTTCTGACAAAGAAAATGAAGTTTCCAAGGGTCCAATCAAGTCCCACATGCTTATAAATATGGTCAAGCATCCTCATACCAAGTTTCAAGACTTTCAGCACAAAATTGCACAGTCAAAAACCCTAATTGCACTACAGTCAACTGTAGGGGCAAAATGGTCATTTGGTAGTCAAAAGTTCAAATTTTTGGTCAACATCTCATTTTTAAGCCACAAACATCATTTGATCAATGATTGATCATGATTCTCAAAGCTTGGCTCAAAAATCATCAAGATGCAAAAGTTTCCTTATTTGGACAGTTGAAAAAGTCAACTGTAAATTGACCAGGGCATAACTTTCACATGGATTATCATAAAAATTCTATCCAAAGCTCATTTTGAAGAGAAAGACATTTCCTACAACTCATATTCACACTTCAAGTCCAAGAAATGCTCTCACAAAAAGTTATCAATTTCAACATTATAGGTCATTTTCAAAAGTCAACAAAAAGGGACTTTAAGTCAAAGGCCATAACTTGAGATTGGTAAATCAAAATGACATGGGACCAAAGACATTGGTTAGAGGACTCAAAGGCCTTTCCAAAATGTCCAAGAACATGAGCAAATCTTAAATATTGAGCAAGTTATGCCTTGTGGAAGTTGGGAAATTTTTGGATATTTTGAAAAGTCAACATTGATTCAAATGACCTAAAATTGCTAATGGGCCTCTTTTTCTTCCACAATTCATTATCCAAAGCATGTGCACGACCATTTGGCCCAAAGGGAAGTTTTTATCATTTTTTATTTATTTATTTGGATTTTTAATCATTAATAATTCATTTAATTAATTAAAATACATGAAAAATGCTAAACCTAATTTTTCAAATCTTTTTGTGCATAGAATAATCTTAAGATTTTGTGTGTAATCAGATTTGGAAAGTATCTTGGTGATTGAACATGATTTGGACTAAGTTTGCATGAAAAGATTAGAAAATATTTTGCCTTGAAAACCAAATATTATTCAATCAATGCAAAGGTTTTTTGGATCAAATTTTAACCCTAATTGATTCCATACATAAGCTTGATCAAGACCTAATGCCTACTAACCAAAAAGCTGCGCCATAGACAAGAAGCAACACTTGAGTTTTTGCTTAAAAATTCCAAAACTGAAAACCATATTCCAGTGCTTTTCAAGGTGAAACAACGATTCTATCACATTCCTGGGACATCAAAGAAACTTCCTGGATCAAAAGCACCAATTCTAACGCCTTGAATCATTGCAAAACCACCATTGTCGTGTTTTAGGGTTACAGGGATTCTGATTTAGGGCTTTGCGTTCAAGGAATAATTGGGACACGATAATGGCACCATCAGATTCAGAAGCTCCCAACCAATCCAGTGATGGGGTCGCGCCCTATTTATATGCCAAGACTAGCTAATCGCTATTTTCCAAAAGGGCACTTTTTGGAACGTTTACAAAACCGTTGCCTATGTTTTTTTGTGTTTCAGGAAATAAACGAACGAGGAAGAAGATGATCCGGTGGCATCAGCTGATTGGCTAATTTGAATTGCGCGCTAAAATTCTCCACTAATATTCGTTTTATATTATATTGTTTATTGACCATAGGATAATCAAAACGCGTTGAGTGCTTCACTGGCAAGGCTTGTTAGTGGTAATCTCTAGGACCTGGGTTCGAGCCCCAGGTCCCCACCCCCCTTTCATATTATTTTTCATTTAATATTCGTGTGCAGTTTCAACGTTATGGACCACCGTGCATCATCAAAATCAAGCCGTCCACTTGGCCAATGGAAGCGATCAGAGGGCCATGATCTGAAGTCCATGGTAGACACCAGTCAACCACCTCACACGCTGGCATGGAAGTCAACGAGTCCATAAGCTTATTGGGCTCAAATTGCTAAAGGCCAACCTCCACTTTGGGGACAGAAACCCCCCTAGGTTTGCTATCTCTTATATTCTTTTTTCATTCTTTTTATTTCAATTATTATCCTTTTTAATTAATTCTTTTAATTTAATTATTTTCACAACAATATAAAAAACAATAAAAAACCAGAAAAAGACAAAAATTAAATATATTTATTTAATTAGTATTTTTGTGAATAAAGTCCATTAATTAACTTAGTTTTTAAATTAGGTTTTAACCTTAACTTTTTTTAATAAAAATCTAAAATTGGTAGAATTAGGGTTTAATTAATTTTTATCCCTTTTTCTTTTCTTTTCATTAAATATTTCCTATTATTATTTTTATAATTAAATCGCATGTAAATAATTAGATTAAGTTTAGGTTAAAATTTAATATTTTCTTAATAAATTAAAACAATTAGAATTAGGGTTAATCTTTTAATTTCATTTAATTCTTTTTTTTTCGTTAAAATCTTAAAATACAAAAATACCAAAAAACAATTTCTTTTCTTTAATTTAATTAATTTAACAATTCAATTTAATTCCATTAAAAAGGGTCCAACGCCCTCGTTTTTAATTTAAATTTCAATTCGCGTATGTATTTCTTCTTTCTTTTGAGTATTTATGTATCTCTCCCAAAGCCGTGTAATATATTTTCTCGCACTTTACTTTTATTTTAATTCTTTATTTTTTGTCAAATCGGGTTCTGGAAACTTTGGCGATATGGACCCGCGCCTTTTGTAATAGCTTTAGAACTTTTATTTCTCGCACTTTTTTTAACTGTTAAATAAATGCATGCAAGAATGAATGGCCTTAAATAAAAACCAACGCGTAGATCACCCATAACATGACAAGACAAAAATAAATGAATCTGACACACAAATCACATACCACCCCTAGGGTACGCCTCACTGTTGCCTTGCCTCGAAAGGTGATCGTCGAGTAGAGGATGTCTTAGTAAGTCCTCATGATCCGGGAACCTGGCATGAGGGTAGCTTCTAAGGTGTCTTCCCATTGCTCCGGTGATCACCATGTCCCGAACCTCGAATTGACCCGAACACCTCCAACGGTGGTGCTACCTACCTCTCAATGGTGGGATGGCATTACTTTAAAGGACATTTACACAGACGAATTCCTTAGGGTAGGTAGGTTCTCGTAGATACTTGCTCTAAATTCAAAAACAAATTCAAAAAATACTTTTCACACCGACACCTTTTCAAAAAGCTTTCGAAAGCAAATTTTTCAAACACTCTTGAGGACCGATACAAGAGTCGAACTGGAATTTTCAAAGAAACTTTTTAAAACCCACAGTTGAAAAGCAAACAAACCATTTTTTGAAAACACAAGTGAGCAAGTATCTAAGAGCCCATGGATAACCATGGATAGAAAGGGTGCTAACACCTTCCCTTTCTATAATCTACCTCCCGAACCGAGAGCAATCTCTATAAGGAATTTTTCTGTGCTTTTGTCCTTTCCATTTGGAGAAAATAAAAGACGGTGGCGACTCTTGCTTCCGCGACTGTGATCGGTGGATCTGGAACTGACTGTTTAACGCTGGTTCGCGAAATGTCGCGGAAGCAAGAGTCGCCACCGTCTTTTATTTTCTCCAAATGGAAAGGACAAAAGCACAGAAAAATTCCTTAAAGAGATTGCTCTCGGTTCGGGAGGTAGATTATAGAAAGGGAAGGTGTTAGCACCCTTTCTATCCATGGTTATCCATGGGCTCTTAGATACTTGCTCATTTGCGTTTTCAAAATTGTTTGTTTGCTTTTCAACTGTGGGTTTAAAAAGGTCTCTTTGAAAATTTCAGTTCGACTCTTGTATCGGTCCTCAAGAGTGTTTGAAAAGTTGCTTTCGAAAGCTTTTTGAAAAGGTGTCGGTGTGAAAAGTATTTTTGATTTGTTTTTGAAATTAGAGCAAGTATCTTAGAGTTGTCTACCTACCCTAAGGAATTCGTCTGTGTAAATGTCTTTAAGGTAGTGCCATCCCACCATTGAGAGGTAGGTAGCACCATCGTTGGAGGTGTTCGGGTCAATTCGAGGTTCGGGACATGGTGATCACCAGAGCAATGGGAAGACACCTTAGAAGCTACCCTCATGCCAGGTTCCCGGATCATGAGGACTTACTAAGACATCCTCTACTCGACGATCACCTTTCGAGACAAGGCAACAGTGAGGCGTACCCTAGGGGTGGTGTGTGCGATTCGTGTGTCGTTTTCATTTGCATTTGTCTTGTCATGTTATTGGTGTTCTACGTTTGTTTTTATTTAAGGCCATTCATTCTTGCATGCTTTGTTTAATAGTTAAAAGTTGCGAGGAAAAGTAAATCTAAAGCTATTACAAATGGCGCGGGTCCACATCGCCAAAATTAAACCGGACCCGATTTGACAGAAGAGTAAAGAATTGAAAAGAATTAAAAAGCGCGAAAAGTAATTACAAGGCTTCGGGAGAGGTACATAATTATTTAAACGAAATAAAATAAATACGCGAAATAAACAGGAAATTAAGAACGAAATGAGGGCGTTGGACCCTTTTGCAAAATATTAAAATTAATAAGGAATTAAAATTAAAATTAAAAGAAAGTAAGAATTTTGTGTTTTAGTATTTAATGAGAAAAAGAATTAATTTGAAATTAAAATAAAATGTTAAACCTAATTCTAATTATTTTTAAGTTATTAAGAAAAATATTGGAGTTTTTTAACCTAAATGAAACCCTAATTAATTTACAATTTTAATTATGAAAATAAATAAGATAAATATTATTATTGTGAAAAAATAAAAATTAAAAAGGAATAAAACATTAATTAAACCTATTTCTACATTTTTTAGATTTTTTATGAAAAAGGAATTAAAATTAAAACCCTAATTTAACTAAATTCAATTATATGCAATTATATACAAGAAAATATTAAAATAAAATATTTATTATATTTTTTGCCTTTTCTGTTTTTTATGATGTTTTTATATTTTGCTAAAATAATTAATTAAATCAAAACAATAAAGAAGATAAAATAATAATTAAAAATAAAATATAAGGAAAATGTAGAAAATTGCAAACCAGGGGGTATCAGTCCCTAATTGTGAGGTATGGACTCAGCAATCTGGCCCACTTGAGCATGGCCTTGTGGACTTTTTTTGAGCAAGCGTGTAGCAACGTTGACTTGAGTTTATGGTACTCTCCCAATCTCCGCCCTTGGCTTGATCTCATGGGACGCGTGGCTGTTGATTCTTGAGGATGCATGGTACGTTTTGACCTTGGACGCTGCATGGGAATTATTAATGAAAAATAGTATGGAAATTATACAGACCTGGGGCTCGAACCCAGGTCTTGGACGTTAAAGCAACCAACGTTTGCCAGCTGAGCCACTACAACGCGTTTTATATATAATAAACAAACAATCATTATAAGAATAAAACAAAGGGTTAGTGGGTTAAAGCGCGAAAATTCAAACCGGCCTATCACGTTTTGACAACACATCGTCTTCTTCGCGTGTTTTGTTTTTTTGTCTGAAACAAGGATATAAGGCAACGGTTTTAGATGCGTTTTCTTAGGCCAGCTATTGAAAAATAGCTATTAGCTCTCAAGTGTTCATAAATTGGGCGCGATGGGTGGTTCAAGATCGTCTTCATGCGCTGAGTTGAATGGTGTAACTCATGTGTTCCAATTTTTCCTTGTCTTGAAATCCCCAAATTCACATCCTGCAAAACCTAGAAAATAAACATGGCAAAATCGCGTATAGCACAGAAAAAAGCAATTGAATATATTGGTTAGCTTCAAAACATCATAATGATCATGAATCAATGAATAAATTTCACAAATAATGCATGGAATGGGATATACGATTATGAAATTTTCTTGATACAGCTTGAGTTCGTTTTACCAATTCTTGGCGTGGTGATGGATGATTCTGATTGGAATAGGTTCAGTATTCTCCAAGGAAGCTATTGGAACAAAAATTGAGACCTGAATCGCCTTGTAGAGGTGTTTACAGTTTTGACTTTCTTGAGAAAAATTCAAGTTTTTCAATGGCCTTTGAGCGCAGCTTTTTTGTCCTCTATGATTAGGTTTATGATCAGGCATATGTAGTGAAGGTATTAGGTTAACAAAACTCAATCAAATCTCTTGTAATCATGGTTTTTGAATATTTGATTTCTTAAGATTTTTCCATATCTTTTTTCATGTGTATTTGATTCAAATCATATCCAATTGCTCCAATTCTTTCCATATTGACTTATGCACGAATTATAGAGGCTAAAACATGTATAAAAAGATTTATTAGGTTAGGTTAAATATTTTCCACATATTTAAATGATTTAAATGAATTAATATAAATAAAAATTCAAATAAATAAATAAAAAATGAGAAAATACTTCCCTTTGGGCCAAGTAGTCGTGCATATGTCATGGATGATGAATCATGGAAGAAAAATGGGCCCATTAGCAATTTTAGGTCATTTGAAGTAATGTTGACTTTTCAAAATATCCAAAAATTTCCCAACTTCTACAAGGCATAACTTGCTCAATTTCTAAGCTTTTCTCATGTTCTTGGACATTTTGGAAAGGTCTTTGAGTCCTCTAACCAATGCCTTTGGTCCCATGTCATTTTGATTTACCAATCTCAAGTTATGTCCTTTGACTTAAAGTCCCTTTTTGTTGACTTTTGAAAATGACCTATAATGTTGAAATTGATAACTTTTTGTGAGAGAATTTCTTGGACTTGAAGTATGAAGATGAGTTGTAGGAAATATCTTTCTCTTCAAAATGAGCTTTGGATGGAATTTTTCTGATAATCCATGTTAAAGTTATGCCCCGGTCAATTTCAGTTGACTTTTTCAGCTGTCCAAATAAGGAAACTTTTGCATCTTGATGATTTCTGAGCCAAATTTTGAGAATCATGATCAAGCATTGATCAAATGATGTTTGTGGCTTCAAAATGATATATTGACCAAAAATTTGAACTTTTGACTGTCAAATGACCATTTTGCCCCTACAGTTGACTGTAGTGCAATTAGGGTTTTTGACTGTGCAATTTTGAGCTGAATGCCTTGAAACTTGATATGAGGATACTTGACCATATTTATAAGCATGTGAGACTTGATTGGACCTTTGAAACCTTCAATCTCTTGATCAGAACACAAACCCTAGTTTTGACTGTATAGGAGACCTTTGCACTGTGCAACCCTTGGGGAATTTTGTGACTTGGCTTGGCAATTTCTTTGAGAATATGGGAGGGCAAATTTTGGGGTACAACAGTTGCCCCTTTTCAATCTTCTTAGACCTGAGGATGCAGATTGGCTGACATGCCTTTCGTAATCCGAGGGTAGAAGATGATTGAACACTAGAGTGCCCAGAAATTTGCGCTCACATAGTAGCAGTGATGATGGGAATGGGCTTATAGATGCCATTTAGAGGTTGCTGGATAGGATGATGGGCTTATAGATGCCATCTGGATGTTGATCGCATAAGAGATTCCTTAGCGAGGACTTGCGTACCTGCAAAACAGAAAATGAGTACCTGACACGTTGCAGGAGCTGATTTTTAGATGCTTGGTATAGATATGTCCTGAATGATTACAGGAGCTGGGTCTGGAGCTTCCAAGAGATGATGAATGAACCAGGGATGGTTACTACCTCAGCCTGAATGGTAAGAGAACCTTGGGTGACTTTAACTTCAACAACGCTCGTTGAGAAAAATCTTGGTGGGAAATACCATCTTCGCAGGATCGGGACGAGAACCATAGGCCATTAAAATCTTGAAAAGGAATCACCTCACTCGCCGTCGGAGAGGGAATCATAGGAAATTATAATCTGAAAGGAATTATCACCTCACTCACCGTCGGAGAGGGGACCATTAAGAAATTATCACCTCACTCACCGTCGGAGAGGGAAACATCTTGAAAAAGGAATTACCACCTCACACTCACCGTCGGAGAGGGAACCATAGGAGACTATCACCTCACACTCACCGTCGGAGAGGGAAACATCTGAAAAGGACTTACCACCTCACTCACCGTTGGAGAGGGAACCATAGGAGACTATCACCTCACACTCACCGTCGGAGAGGGAAACATCTGAAAAGGACTTACCACCTCACTCACCGTTGGAGAGGGAACCATAGGAGACTATCACCTCACACTCACCGTCGGAGAGGGAAACATCTGAAAAGGACTTACCACCTCACTCACCGTTGGAGAGGGAACCATAGGAGACTATCACCTCACACTCACCGTCGGAGAGGGAAACATCTGGGATAACTTCTACTTAGTCTTTATCAGAAAAATCTGTTGGGAGTCGATTTAGCTGGACTAGAGAAGGCCTTGAAATATGTTTGAGCATTTTAACTGCATCTTTCCTGAAAGGTAAAGGTCAGTCATATGCAATGCATGATATGGATCAAGCAATGATGCTCTCAACATAAATGAGATTTGTATGATATAATGCGTCTATGCATGCTATAATGATGTATGTGATGTTTATGTATGTGTTTTTCGTCTAGGAGAATAAATCCTTGACGGGTGCCGGGAAGTCATATCCTGGGCTGATGTTGAAGAATAGATTTTGCTTCCGCTGGGGATGATAGTTGCAAGAATACCGGTAGGAGAAGATGACTCCGTTGCGGAATAAACTTGGCAAATGGAAGATTTTGCGGGGAGAAAAGATACTCTAGCGACCATGCTGGGAAGCAATACTCTGTGGGGAGAGGGATGCCTTGCTGAGTGTAGATAATAATTTGTTGGGGATATCCTTGTTGTTGGAAGTGTTGATGGACTTCTCCAGGGTAAGAAGACTTCGTCGACGACGCTCTTTCCGTGGCTTTTGGCTGAGGATAACCCAGTTATATCATGTTAAGGAAATAACTCTTTAAATAAAGTCGGGCGACGCGTTCGTATTCTGCGGGGGGATAAGCTTCCAGAATCTACTGGGGATAAGCTTATTGCTTGGGGAGATAAATTCCAACTTTCCTGGGGAATCAGATTGGACTCTCCTGGGGAAGTTTTGATATGCTGGGGAATCGATTCCTTTGGATATTGAGATACTGCCGGGGAACAATCTTTAGACCAAGACTGCCGGGGATGCTTGTTAAGAATATGTGCATACTGCCGGGGAATGTTGGGATCTGCTGGCGGATACCCAATTTCCTTGAGATTTGATAACTCTGCTTGGAGAAGAATGCACTGTTTTGCTGACTTACTCTCTGGGGAATTAATATGTACTGGCCATGTTCTTTAGCTGAACCTACCTTGGTACCTTAGAGGATAGAACAATTGGACTGCTTAGACAAATCTTTATTGCCCCTGTTTCTAGTGTCACCTGCAATTAATTCCTTTGTTTCGTATGCAAAAATTTATGAGTTAGCAAACTATTGTCAATGCATATATCACAAATTGAACCTTGGACGTTCTTCGCAGAACAAAACAGAAAAAGAAAAACACTTGCACTTTTAACTGAAAATGTATTTGTATTGATTTTGAATGGCCTGTAAATAGGCGTTTTGTGTACAAGAGGCTGACGTCCTAGTAAGAGAACGTCGCCGAACAAAAGAGTTTATACAAATTTTGTACAAAAGAAAATAAAACAGCTGTGTGAAATGAATGATCCACTGGGTTTCAACTCTGCTATTGCCTTTATAACTCCGAGCGTCTCATCACTTGATGACCTTGGTTGAAGGTGAAGCTGACTGATCGATGCCGTCTGAACTTGATGTAGATACCGGATTCTGGATGCAAAGTGATCCAATGAGACATAGTATTACGCTTTATCCCTAATTTTTGCCTGGACCGCCCTTTCGGGTTTTTAGTCCACCGGGATACCCATTTTTGCCCAAGCCGCCTTTTCAGGTTTTCGACTTGCCGGGTGTACAGATTTTTTATTTTCATCCCTTCATTTTGCCCGAACCCTTTTGGTTCGCCGGGAAGCCCTAATTTTTGCCTAGGCATGTCAGCCTAGCGGGTCTTTTTTATGCGTAGTATCTTTTTACTATGTCTGCATTGGCGGGGTGAGGAAGGTCGTCACCATCCATGTTGGTCAATATCATTTCTCCTCCTGAGAACACATGCTTAACCACAAATGGCCCTTCGTACGTAGGGGTCCATTTGCCCCTTGGATCACTCTGAGGAAGGATGATTCGCTTGATTACCAGATCCCCAACTTGATATTCCTGTGGTCTGACCTTTTTGTTAAATGCCCTGATCATCCGTTTCTGATACGTCTGACCATGACAGATAGCAGTAAGTCTCTTTTCGTCAATGAGGTTGAGTTGATCAAGTCGTGTCTGGATCCAATCATCTTCTTTCAGATTTGCATCCTTCATTATCCGGAGAGAGGGAATTTGTACTTCGATCGGTAAGACTGCCTCCATACCATAAACTAGAGAGAAAGGCGTTACCCCGGTTGACGTCCTAGCTGAGGTACGGTACCCATGTAGAGCGAACGGTAACATCTCGTGCCAATCTTTATAAGTCACTGTCATCTTCTGCACGATTTTCTTGATGTTCTTGTTTGCTGCTTCTACAGCCCCATTCATCTTCGGTCTGTAGGGAGAAGAATTATGGTGCTGTATCTTGAACTGCTCGCAGAGCTCAACGATCATCTTGTTGTTCAGATTAGTACCGTTGTCTGTAATTATTCGCTCAGGGACGCCGTACCGACAGATCAGATTGTGTCGAATAAACCGTGCCACAACAGTCTTGGTTACCGTAGCATAGGACGCTGCCTCAACCCACTTCGTAAAATAATCAATCGCCACTAGGATGAAGCGATGCCCATTAGATGCTGTAGGTTTAATCTCGCCGATCATGTCTATGCCCCACATTGCAAACGGCCAAGGCGCAGTCAGAACATTCAGGGGAACCGGAGGAACATGCACCTTGTCTGCATAAATCTGGCACTTGTGGCATGTCCTGGAGTGTTGGTAGCAGTCAGCTTCCATTGTGGACCAGTAATATCCTGCCCGTAGGATTTTCTTAGCCATAGTGTGTCCACTGGAATGTGTACCAAAGGTCCCTTCATGTAGCTCTTCCATGATCCTTTCTGCTTCAGTCTTATCCACACAACGCAGTAAGGTTGAATCATGGTTTCGCTTGTACAAGATGTCGTTGCTGAGGAAGAACTTTGCTGCGAACCTCCTCAGGAATTTCTTATCGTTGACAGAGGCACCTTCAGGGTATTCCTGAGCTTCCAGATATCTCTTCACCTCATGGTACCAAGGATTCTCAGTCACCAATTCAGTCTCGAGATCGCAACAGTATGCCGGTTCATCCAGTTTCCAGATGATGATTCGGGGAGCCTCATTATCCCATTTGACCTTGAACATTGAAGACATTGTAGCTAACGCGTCCGCTAGCTGATTTTCTTCTCTTGGAAAGTGCTCAAAGGTTATCTCTGTGAAGTGGGGGATCAGGGTCAACACACATTCTCTGTAAGGAATAAGGTTCGGATGTTTCGTATCCCACTCTCCTTTGATCTGATTGATCACAAGAGCGGAATCTCCGAAGACGCTCAGAAACTTGATCCTTAGGTCGATCGCAGCTTGGAGACCCATGATGCACGCTTCATACTCCGCCATGTTGTTGGTACAGTTGAAACATAGCCGGGCAGTGAGTGGAGTATGAGTACCTTGTGGAGATATGATTATGGCGCCGATACCGTTTCCCAAAGCATTGGAGGCTCCGTCAAAGTGCATGGACCATCGGGATCCTGGTTCAGGTCCTTCATCCGGTCCAGGTACTTCACAATCTGTCACTATCATGATGTTCTCATCCGGAAATTCGAAGTTCATAGACTGATAGTCATCTACAGCTTGATGTGCCAGGTGGTCTGCCAATACACTTCCCTTGATGGCTTTCTGGGTTGTATATTGAATGTCGTATTCCGTCAAGATCATTTGCCATCTTGCTATTCTCCCAGACAGAGCAGGCTTTTCGAATATGTACTTTATAGGATCCATTTTTGAGATCAACAAAGTAGTGTGAGTCAGCATATACTGTCTCAGCCGGCGAGCAGCCCATACCAAAGCGCAGCAAGTTTTCTCGAGCAGTGAGTATCGGGTCTCACAGTCGGTAAACTTTTTGCTAAGGTAATAAATGGCATGCTCTTTTCGGCCAGACTCGTCATGCTGCCCCAGCACACACCCCATTGAGTTGTCAAGCACTGTCAGGTATAGTATCAGAGGTCTCCCTTCAACCGGTGGCATAAGGATAGGTGGTTCTTGGAGATACTCTTTGATTCTGTCGAAAGCAGCCTGACATTCATCGTTCCAACGTACTACCTGATCTTTCTTCAGCAGCTTGAAGATTGGCTCACAAGTAGCAGTTAGATGTGAGATGAAGCGAGCAATATAATTCAGGCGTCCTAAAAAGCCTCTGACTTCCTTCTCTGTCTTAGGAACTGGCATCTCTTGAATAGCTTTGACCTTAGCAGGGTCCACTTGAATTCCCTTATCACTGACCACAAAGCCTAGCAACTTCCAAGATCTTACCCCGAAGGTGCACTTGTTCGGGTTCAATCTCAGTTTGTATAGTTTCAACCGGTCAAACAACTTCTGCAGATGATCTAAGTGCTCTTCCTCAGTCTGGGACCTAGCGATCATGTCGTCAACATACACCTCTATCTCATGATGAATCATGTCATGAAATAAGGCGACCATGGCACGTTGGTAGGTTGCCCCAGCGTTCTTCAACCCGAACGGCATGACCTTGTAACAGAAGGTGCCCCACTGAGTAACAAATGTAGTCTTTTCCATGTCTTCAGGTGCCATCTTAATCTGATTGTAACCTGAGAAACCATCCATGAAAGAGAATACTTTGTGCTGAGCTGTATTATCAACAAGGACATCAATGTGAGGTAGGGGAAAGTCATCTTTGGGGCTGGCCCTGTTCAGATCCCTATAGTCGACACACATTCTGACCTTACCGTCCTTCTTAGGTACTGGCACCACGTTAGCAACCCACTGAGGGTAAGAAGTTACTGCAAGGAACCCGGCATCAAATTGTTTCATGACCCCGGCTTTAATCTTCTCAGACATCTCTGGACGCATCCGACGGACCTTTTGCTTAACTGGAGGGCAGTCTTCCATAGTTGGCAAATGATGGACCACAATATCGGTATCCAACCCGGGCATGTCTTCGTAGGACCAAGCAAAGATCTCCATATAATCATGTAACATCTTGGTTAACCGTTGCTTCACGCTGAGCTCTAGGTTGGCACCAATCTTTACCTCTTTCCTGTCTGCCTCAGTACCCAAGTTTATTGTTTCCACTGGCTCTTCATGGGGTTGAATTGCCCTCTCTTCCTGAAGCAACAGTCTTGCAAGCTCGCCAGGCACTTCGCAATCATCTTCACCTTCGTCTTCGGCTAAGTTGATCGGATTTTCGAAGTCATAATTGGCAGTAGCAGAGTTGTTATCAGTGAGATCCAGAGTGGGTTGGAACCTGTATGAGTGAGTGTGTGTGTAAATACAGCTGTTTTTGAAAATTATGTAAAGGAAAAGAAAGACAGAAAAGGAGCACAATATTTGCAATGCGAAAAATACGTCCAAGATTTTCATTCATGATATATGAAATGACAGTTTGTATGCCCTCACAAATAGAACCACGGTGCCTCGGGTAAGACACCTGGCCATAGAGTTTATTTATTGTTTATTACAAAATAACGAAACAAAGAAATATATTACTGCGTCACAAAGGTAACAGGGGTATGGTCTTTAGCAATCCAGTTGTTCAATCCGCCTTCGGTCGTCGGATAGATCCAGCTGTTGAATTCAGCTTCGTCCACTTCATGGTCTTCCCCAACAGCATTCACTCCTGAACTTTTAATAAATACAGGAGGTCTTCCGATCTTCGCTTTCCTCATAGCTTTCTGACCTTCTGTGGTAAAACCCAGCCCAAGTTTATCAGTCTTCTGTGTGAAGTCTGGGAGCCTGCCCTAGTCGGCACATTCACCCTTCTGAACCACAGCCCGGGCGTCCTTTAGGGAAGCCATCTTCAAAGGAACACCTTCTTCTGTTGCTGTTGCTGCAATTGGAAACACCTCCTCGAAATGCTGAAAGGGGGTTTCAATAAACTCCCCATCCATCTCAATGTACCTGAAGGAGTTCAGGTGGCTCACCATATATTCCTCCTCTCCCTGCACGGTGACGATCTTCCCTCTGACGGGGTACTTCAGCTTCTGATGCAAGGTAGAGGTCACTGCCCCAGCCTTATGTATCCAAGGTCGACCCAATAGACAAGAGTAAGATGGACGGATATCCATCACATAAAAAGTGGAGTCGAACACCTGAGAGCCCACACGAATCGGAATGTCAACCTCTCCATGAACCATCCTCTTTGAACCATCAAAGGCCCTGACGATGATGTTGCTGGGTTTTAATTCCAGTCCTTCACAATCTAGACGGTCCAAAGCCTTCTTGGGTAGCACATTCAAAGATGACCCAGTATCCACCAACACATGTGCCAAGGTAGTGCCCCTGCATTCAATAGAGACATGCAGAGCATCATTATGGTCTCTCCCCTTTGCGGTCAAGTCAGCATCTGAGAAACCCAAGCCATTGTCTGCCGTTAAATTTGCTACGCAATCAGTGAACTGGACTGCAGAGGTTTCATGTGGCACATGGGCCGTCTTGAGGAATGAGATGAGGGCCTTAGCATGGGCCTCGGAGCACAGCAATAAAGAGAGCATGGAGATCTTGGAGGGCGTGTGCCCCAGCTGTTCCACAACATTAAAATCGCTCTTCTTTATAATTTTTAGAATCTCCTCCATCTCTTGTTGGGAGGCCTCAGCAGTTATCGGTACAGGTGCCTCCACTTGGGCAGGCTCAACTTCAACTCCTTTGCCCCGAGCATTGGATGACTCGGCCGCAGGAGAAACAATTGGATCAGCAGCAGGAACAGGTACATTTGCAGGGGTTATGAGAAGTGGTCTTCGGGCAGCAGGCGGTGCAATGTCAGGCGAGAAGAGCCTGCCACTGCGGGTAACCTTGGCTGGGCCAGTAATGTCACAAATGCTGGCGGCAGCGTTGAACTCTTGTTTAATCCCGTTTACATATACATCTGCCCCATAATGCCAGGGGACAGCTTTGTCAGATACATAGGGCAGGGGCCCTGGAACAGTGATAATAACAGGCACAACGGTCATGATTTGGACGGGCTTCTTCGGGAGAGCCGGGATCGGATTATTGAAGATAGTCACCACAGAAACTTCTTCCACTGGAACCAACCGAACAGCAGACTTCTTGAATAGAATCTCCTTGCTATCCATTAAGCTTTGGATGCCTAACTTTAGCAAGGGACAACCAGATGGGGACACAGCACAGAACAGGCAACCCTCACTACAACCCGGAAATAAACCGGTCTGCAGTAGGTTCTTCTTGACAATCTTTAGAGGAGTGGCTAGATCGTCCACAGAAACAGCATAAACGTCTTCATCAACAGCATTTACCCCATGTTGGGGCATAGGGGCAGTAACTACATTCGGCTTCGCAGGCGCTTCGAACTGTATCTCCTTTGCGTCGATAAGGTCTTGCACCTTATTCTTTAACGCCCAACAGTCGTCGGTAGAGTGCCCCGGGCTATCTGAATGGTAAGCACAACGAGCATTCGGGTTGTACTTAGGAGATGTAGTATTGGGGAACTTCGGAGCCTCCCTGACAGTCACCAAATTGGTGGATAGCAACTGTGGCAGGATCTGCGATAGGGTTATGCTTAACCGGGTAAACTCCCTCCGGGGTCTTTCAGCCCTTTGAGGATTATTTGGCCGAGGGGCGGCAGCAGGCTTAGCAATCATTACCGCACTGACAGATTGGCGGCGCTCAGGTCTCTCTGATTTCCTGGAACCATACACGGCACTAGACTCCTTTTTGAAGGGTTTCTTTTCCGAACTAGACGATGCACCCTTCGCAATCTTTCCAGACTTTAACCCAGCTTCAATTCTCTCTCCAGTCAGAATCAAATCAGTGAACCCAGCAGAAGAATTCCCAATGAGATGGTTGAAAAATGGCCCAGATAGGGTCCCCAGGAACATGTCTACCAACTCTCGATCAGTCAATGGTGGCTGCACCCTGCCAGCCAGGTCTCTCCACTTCTGAGCGTACTCCTTAAAACCTTCGCTTGCACCTAACGACATACCCTGGAGTTGGGTACGTGTGGGGGCAAGGTCGGAATTATATTGATACTGCTTGTAGAAAGCAGTAGCCAGCTCCTCCCAGTTACGAACTTTGGTCCCATCCAGCTGATAGAACCATTCGAGATGAGTCCCTGAAAGACTCTCCTGGAAGAAGTGGATCCATAAATTCTTATCCGCAGAGTACGGCTGAATTTTCCGAACATAGGACCTTAGATGCAGCTTGGGACAAGACGCCCCGTCATACTTAGAGAAGGATGGTGCTTTGAACTTGTGAGGGATGATCACACCAGTTGACAAACCCAAATCTCCGAAATCCAGCCCAGGTACCTGTTGAACCTCCATAGCCTTCAATCTGTCCTCCAGTTGCTTATATCTGTCGTCTGCAGGAGGGTACTGCTCTTCATCAAAATCGGTCTCGTTGTCGGAGACTACCGGACTAGGAACCCTTGCTTCTGCCTGAGGAGAATTCTTGTCACCAGAAGAACCAGCCTCTTCCTGTTGCAGAGTATTGTTAAACCTTCGGCCCGAGTTGAACAGAACAGTTCTTCTCTTCTTCTTCTTCTCCTTCTTCAGGAGCATAGCCTTCAGTTCTTCTTGGCCTTGAGCCAGACCCTTGATTAATTCTTGAAACTGCGCATTCTGCGCCTGAAGAGCCTTGATTGATGTCTCAGTTGAAGTAGAGTCGGTATTCATGATGCTGAAATAAACAGCGAAGAACTGTAAGCAACCTGAAAAGGGAAAAACCTGCTATGCACATGATGTATGAAATGCGTATGCAATGCATTCAAGGGTTCGAAAGTTCAAATTTGTTGTAGACAAAAAGGAACACACGTTATCATTAGGGAAATCATTGTTTAATACATCAAAGCCTCATGGGCAAAATAATACAAAAATCAAATCAATCCCAGAATACACTGCGCATTCTCTTTGGAGCTATGTAGGTGTTGAGATTCCTCTCCTCATGCAACAGGCGGGTGAGCTCCAAGACCTTCTTTTCACTGGCATGCAGACTAGTCTCAAGAGAATTCCTTTCCTCCTTAAGCCGGATCCAGCTCTTCTGCATCTCTTCCCAGGATGTGGGCATATCAGGGTGCTGAATAGTATGGGATACTTCTCCTTCCAAGACTGGTTCTTTGATTACTGGGAGCATATGAGGATAAGGCATCACTAACTTCTGGGAGCGGGCGCGCACCCACTTGAGATAAGGTTCCAACGGGATGGAGTTCCTATGCCCCAGTGTCTTGCTGTCTATCCTACTGGGCATCCTCCAAGCTCTGATAAATCTCTGGCGAAGTCCTTGAGTATCGTTGTCGAAGTCAAAAACTATGTCAGGAATTAACATGTCATGAGGACCATCCCTCCGAGCATAACCAAACTGTCTCCAAGCCAGGCATGGGCTATAAGTAATACCTCCTCTGATTCCAAGTAAAGAAACATTAGGGTACTCCCCGCAACGATCAATGATAGTGACATATTCTCTGGACCTAGGGCACCAATGTATATCTGCATGTGTAAGAGTCATCAACCGTTGTGACCATCTCAAACCCCGCTCATTCTTCAAGACTGATTGTGGAAGGTGTGAAATAAACCACCTTCCCAGGAGAGGAGTGCAACACATAAGGACACCTCTTTTTCTCATGGTTCGAGTGTAACATGAGTGAAGGATGTCCCCCAGCAACGTAGGTATAGGATTCCTGGACATAAAGATCTGGACAGCACTGATATCAATAAGCTGATCTGGGTTAGGGAACAACACCAAACCATAGACAAGGAGGGCCACAACCTCTTCAAAAGCTTGCAAGTCAAGGGAGTTCCAACATTCATGGGCCTTTTCAAACAGAAACCTGGCTAAGAACCCTTTGATACCACTTCTAACTTCCCAATGTCCCTTGAGGTCAGATGACTGTAGGTGCAAGGCTTTAGCAATCTCTTCAAGCTTAGGTTCCTTTTATGTACCGTTGAAGGGTAGCTGATCAAGGATAGGGATCTTAAGGAGCCGGGAGAACTCCTCCAATGTAGGTACCAACTGATAGTCCAAGAAGGTAAAACAGTGATGCAGAGGATCAAAGAACTGGAACAAGACCTTTATCATATCTTCCTCAATGTTGGTGTTGACCAAGCTGATGAGGCTTCCATGCCTTTCACTGAATGAAGAGTTCTCGAGAATCCTGGATATAAGTTCCTTAAGCTGAGGAGGGATCCTTACAAGACTGACTTGAATTGTCTTTCTACGAACAGTTTCCATGTCCTACAAAACAAGAACAAAGATGAAAATTCGAACCCCTGAAATGGTTAGTCAATGCATATGATGCTGGATGATGTCATGATGCTATGATTAAACACACCACAGATATTTACAAAGACAAACATGTAAGGCACACAAGGCACACAAGACAAGCCCTTAAGGTTTAAGGCCAGCATGGGGTCTGGGTAGTACCCTCTTGAAGTTGGTGGGTTCAACCTGTCCTAATCAAAGTAACCGGGTTCTAAGGTTCCCAATATCACGGGATTGCTTTCATTGTTCATCGTTTCGATTTAGCCACTGAACTGGCGACCGAAATATTCCAGGAAAGCAACCCTCAATTGAGTGTAGTATCGAGTATCAACCAACCTCGGACTGCACCAAAGTCAGTTATCTCACTACCCTAAAGAGGCCAAGATGGTTCAATTAAGGTTCCTAAGGTCTGTTGATGCTTCACGACACCACGCGGAGGCCCCGTCTCTCCTTGACTGAACTCAAGGGTTACCGGTACACACCAAAGTGCCACATCAACGTAGCAGACTGTTTCAACCATGTCGGTATACCCCGCACAGTTCCCTCACAGCCTTGTTGCTACTTTCTAAGAAGGTATCCCCCAGATCCGGGTTAGGATCTATAGAACTCCCAAGACAGTCCCACAATTTAAATCAAGCAAAGCAATACAATTGAAAACATAGTTATGACCTAGCCCTAAGGTACACCCCACTTTAAATCTCTATCCCCAGCAGAGTCGCCAGTTCTGTGATCGGTGGATCTGGAACTGACTGTTTAACGCTGGTTCGCGAAATGTCGCGGAAGCAAGAGTCGCCACCGTCTTTTATTTTCTCCAAATGGAAAGGACAAAAGCACAGAAAAATTCCTTAAAGAGATTGCTCTCGGTTCGGGAGGTAGATTATAGAAAGGGAAGGTGTTAGCACCCTTTCTATCCATGGTTATCCATGGGCTCTTAGATACTTGCTCATTTGCGTTTTCAAAATTGTTTGTTTGCTTTTCAACTGTGGGTTTAAAAAGGTCTCTTTGAAAATTTCAGTTTGACTCTTGTATCGGTCCTCAAGAGTGTTTGAAAAGTTGCTTTCGAAAGCTTTTTGAAAAGGTGTCGGTGTGAAAAGTATTTTTGATTTGTTTTTGAAATTAGAGCAAGTATCTTAGAGTTGTCTACCTACCCTAAGGAATTCGTCTGTGTAAATGTCTTTAAGGTAGTGCCATCCCACCATTGAGAGGTAGGTAGCACCACCGTTGGAGGTGTTCGGGTCAATTCGAGGTTCGGGACATGGTGATCACCAGAGCAATGGGAAGACACCTTAGAAGCTACCCTCATGCCAGGTTCCCGGATCATGAGGACTTACTAAGACATCCTCTACTCGACGATCACCTTTCGAGGCAAGGCAACAGTGAGGCGTACCCTAGGGGTGGTGTGTGCGATTCGTGTGTCGTTTTCATTTGCATTTGTCTTGTCATGTTATTGGTGTTCTACGTTTGTTTTTATTTAAGGCCATTCATTCTTGCATGCTTTGTTTAATAGTTAAAAGTTGCGAGGAAAAGTAAATCTAAAGCTATTACAAATGGCGCGGGTCCACATCGCCAAAATTAAACCGGACCCGATTTGACAGAAGAGTAAAGAATTGAAAAGAATTAAAAAGCGCGAAAAGTAATTACAAGGCTTCGGGAGAGGTACATAATTATTTAAACGAAATAAAATAAATACGCGAAATAAACAGGAAATTAAGAACGAAATGAGGGCGTTGGACCCTTTTGCAAAATATTAAAATTAATAAGGAATTAAAATTAAAATTAAAAGAAAGTAAGAATTTTGTGTTTTAGTATTTAATGAGAAAAAGAATTAATTTGAAATTAAAATAAAATGTTAAACCTAATTCTAATTATTTTTAAGTTATTAAGAAAAATATTGGAGTTTTTTAACCTAAATGAAACCCTAATTAATTTACAATTTTAATTATGAAAATAAATAAGATAAATATTATTATTGTGAAAAAAAGAAAAATTAAAAAGGAATAAAACATTAATTAAACCTATTTCTACATTTTTTAGATTTTTTATGAAAAAGGAATTAAAATTAAAACCCTAATTTAACTAAATTCAATTATATGCAATTATATACAAGAAAATATTAAAATAAAATATTTATTATATTTTTTGCCTTTTCTGTTTTTTATGATGTTTTTATATTTTGCTAAAATAATTAATTAAATCAAAACAATAAAGAAGATAAAATAATAATTAAAAATAAAATATAAGGAAAATGTAGAAAATTGCAAACCAGGGGGTATCAGTCCCTAATTGTGAGGTATGGACTCAGCAATCTGGCCCACTTGAGCATGGCCTTGTGGACTTTTTTTGAGCAAGCGTGTAGCAACGTTGACTTGAGTTTATGGTACTCTCCCAATCTCCGCCCTTGGCTTGATCTCATGGGACACGTGGCTGTTGATTCTTGAGGATGCATGGTACGTTTTGACCTTGGACGCTGCATGGGAATTATTAATGAAAAATAGTATGGAAATTATACAGACCTGGGGCTCGAACCCAGGTCTTGGACGTTAAAGCAACCAACGTTTGCCAGCTGAGCCACTACAACGCGTTTTATATATAATAAACAAACAATCATTATAAGAATAAAACAAAGGGTTTGTGGGTTAAAGCGCGAAAATTCAAACCGGCCTATCACGTTTTGACAACACATCGTCTTCTTCGCGTGTTTTGTTTTTTTGTCTGAAACAAGGATATAAGGCAACGGTTTTAGACGCGTTTTCTTAGGCCAGCTATTGAAAAATAGCGATTAGCTCTCAAGTGTTCATAAATTGGGCGCGATGGGTGGTTCAAGATCGTCTTCATGCGCTGAGTTGAATGGTGTAACTCATGTGTTCCAATTTTTCCTTGTCTTGAAATCCCCAAATTCACATCCTGCAAACCCTAGAAAATAAACATGGCAAAATCGCGTATAGCACAGAAAAAAGCAATTGAATATATTGGTTAGCTTCAAAACATCATAATGATCATGAATCAATGAATAAATTTCACAAATAATGCATGGAATGGGATATACGATTATGAAATTTTCTTGATACAGCTTGAGTTCGTTTTACCAATTCTTGGCGTGGTGATGGATGATTCTGATTGGAATAGGTTCAGTATTCTCCAAGGAAGCTATTGGAACAAAAATTGAGACCTAAATCGCCTTGTAGAGGTGTTTACAGTTTTGACTTTCTTGAGAAAAATTCAAGTTTTTCAATGGCCTTTGAGCGCAGCTTTTTTGTCCTTTATGATTAGGTTTATGATCAGGCATATGTAGTGAAGGTATTAGGTTAACAAAACTCAATCAAATCTCTTGTAATCATGGTTTTTGAATATTTGATTTCTTAAGATTTTTCCATATCTTTTTTCATGTGTATTTGATTCAAATCATATCCAATTGCTCCAATTCTTTCCATATTGACTTATGCACGAATTATAGAGGCTAAAACATGTATAAAAAGATTTATTAGGTTAGGTTAAATATTTTCCACATATTTAAATGATTTAAATGAATTAATATAAATAAAAATTCAAATAAATAAATAAAAAATGAGAAAATACTTCCCTTTGGGCCAAGTAGTCGTGCATATGTCATGGATGATGAATCATGGAAGAAAAATGGGCCCATTAGCAATTTTAGGTCATTTGAAGTAATGTTGACTTTTCAAAATATCCAAAAATTTCCCAACTTCTACAAGGCATAACTTGCTCAATTTTTAAGCTTTTCTCATGTTCTTGGACATTTTGGAAAGGTCTTTGAGTCCTATAACCAATGCCTTTGGTCCCATGTCATTTTGATTTACCAATCTCAAGTTATGGCCTTTGACTTAAAGTCCCTTTTTGTTGACTTTTGAAAATGACCTATAATGTTGAAATTGATAACTTTTTGTGAGAGCATTTCTTGGACTTGAAGTATGAAGATGACTTGTAGGAAATGTCTTTCTCTTCAAAATGAGATTTGGATGGAATTTTTCTGATAATCCATGTGAAAGTTATTCCCTGGTCAATTTCAGTTGACTTTTTCAGCTGTCCAAATAAGGAAACTTTTGCATCTTGATGATTTATGAGCCAAATTTTGAGAATCATGATCAAGCATTGATCAAATGATGTTTGTGGCTTCAAAATGATATATTGACCAAAAATTTGAACTTTTGACTGTCAAATGACCATTTTGCCCCTACAGTTGACTGTAGTGCAATTAGGGTTTTTGACTGTGCAATTTTGAGCTGAATGCCTTGAAACGTGATATGAGGATACTTGACCATATTTATAAGCATGTGAGACTTGATTGGACCTTTGAAACCTTCAATCTCTTGATCAGAACACAAACCCTAGTTTTGACTGTATAGGAGACCTTTGCACTGTGCAACCCTTGGGGAATTTTGTGACTTGGCTTGGCAATTTCTTTGAGAATATGGGAGGGCAAATTTTGGGGTACAACAGCGACATTTCGCGAACCAGCGTTAAACAGTCAGTTCCAGATCCACCGATCACAGAACTGGCGACTCTGTTGGGGACTATCATATAAAGTGAGGTGTACCTTAGGGCTTAGTTCATAATTGTGTTTTCAATTGTATTGCTTTGCTTGCTTTAAATTGTGGGTTGCTTGGGAGTTCTATAGATCGTAACCCGGATCTGGGGGATACCTTCTTAGAAAGTAGCAACAAGGTTGTGAGGGAACTGTGCGGGGTATACCGACATGGTTGAAACAGTCTGCTACGTTCATGTGGCACTTTGGTGTGTACCGGTAACCCTTGAGTTCAGTCAAGGAGAGTATGGGGCCTCCGCGTGGTGTCGTGAAGCATCAACAGACCTTAGGAACCTTAATTGAACTATCTTGGCCTCTTTAGGGTAGTGAGATAACTGACTTTGGTGCAGTCCGAGGTTGGTTGATACTCGATACTACACTCAATTGAGGGTTGCTTTCCTGGAATATTTCGGTCGCCAGTTCAGTGGCTAAATCGAAACGATGAACAATGAAAGCAATCCCGTGATATTGGGACCCTTAGAACCCGGTTACTTCTAATAGGACAGGTTGAACCCACCAACTTCAAGAGGGTACTACCCAGACCCCATGCTGGCCTTAAACCCTAAGGGCTTGTCTTGTGTGCCTTGTGTGCCTTACATGTTTGTCTTTGTAAATATCTATGGTGTGTTTAATCATAGCATCATGACATCATCCAGCATCATATGCGTTGACTAACCATTTCAGGGGTTCGAATTTTCATCTTTGTTCTTGTTTTGTAGGACATGGAAACTATTCGCAGAAAGACAATTCAAGTCAGCCTTGTAAGGGTCCCTCCTCAGCTTAAGGAACTTATATCCAGGATTCCCGAGAGCTCTTCATTCAGCGAAAGACATGGAAGTCTCATCAGCTTGGTCAATACCAACATTGAGGAAGACATGATAAAGGTCCTGTTCCAGTTCTTTGACCCTCTACATCACTGTTTCACCTTCTTGGACTATCAGCTGGTACCTACATTGGAGGAGTTCTCCCGGCACCTGAAGATCCCTATCCTTGATCAACTACCCTACAACGGTACGGAAAAGGAACCCAAGCTTGAAGAGATTGCTAAAGCCTTGCACCTACAGTCATCTGACTTCAAGGGACGTTGGGAAGTTAGAAGTGGTATCAAAGGGTTCTTAGCCAGGTTTCTGTTTGAGAAGGCCCATGAATGTTGGAACTCCATTGACTTACAAGCTTTTGAAGAAGTTGTGGCCCTCCTTGTCTATGGTTTGGTGTTGTTCCCTAACCCTGATCAGCTTATAGACATCAGTGCTGTCCAGATCTTTATGTCCAGGAATCCTATACCTACGTTGCTGGGGGACATCCTTCACTCATGTTACACTCGAACCATGAGAAAAAGAGGGGTCCTTATGTGTTGCACTCCTCTCCTGGGAAGGTGGTTTATTTCGCACCTTCCACAATCAGTCTTGAAGAATGAGCGGGGTTTGAGATGGTCATAACGGTTGATGACTCTTACACATGCGGATATATATTGGTGCCCTAGGTCCAGAGGGGATGTCACTATCATTGATCATTGCGGGGAGTACCCTAATGTTCCTTTACTTGGAATCAGAGGAGGTATTACTTACAACCCATGTCTGGCTTGGAGACAGTTTGGTTATGCTCGGAGGGATGGTCCTCATGACATGTTAATTCCTGACATAGTTTTTGACTTCGACAACGATACTCAAGGACTCCGCCAGAGATTTATCAGAGCTTGGAGGATGCCCAGTAGGATAGACAGCAAGACACTGGGGCACAGGAATTCCATCCCGTTGGAACCTTATCTCAAGTGGGTACGAGCCCGCTCCCAGAAGTTAGTGATGCCTTATCCTCATATGCTCCCTGTGATCAAAGAGCCAGTCTTGGAAGGAGAAGTGTCCTACACTATTCAGCACCCTGATATGCCCACGTCCTGGGAAGAGATGTAGAAGAGTTGGATCCAGCTTAAGGAAGAACGGAATTCTCTTGAGACCAGTCTACATGCCAGTGAAAAGAAGGTCTTGGAGCTCACCCGCCTGTTACATGAGGAGAGGAATCTCAACACTTACATAGCTCCAAAGAGGATGCGCAGTGTATTTTGGGATTAATTTGCTTTTGTATTATTTTGCCCATGAGGCTTTGATGTACTGAACAATTATTTCCTTAATGATAATGTATGTTCCTTTTTGTCTACAACAAATTTGAACTTTCGAACCCTTGAATGCATTGCATAAACACATATCATTCATCATGTGCATAGCAGGTTTTTATCTTTTCAGGTTGCTTACAGTTCTTCGCTGTTTATTTCAGCATCATGAATCCTGACTCGTCATCAACCGAGATGTCCATCAAGGCTCTTCAGGCGCAGAATGCGCAATTCCAGGAACTAATTATGGGTTTGGCTCAGGGCCAAGAAGAGCTGAAGGCTCTGCTCCTGAAGAAGGAAAAGAAGAAGAAGAGAAGGACTGTTCTGTTCAGCTCGGGCCGAAGGTTTGGCAATACTCTGCAGAATGAAGAGGCTGGTTCTTCTATTGGCAAGAGTACTCCTCAAGTGGAAAAAGGTCCTAGTCCGGTAGTCTCCGACAACGAGACTGATTTTGATGAAGAGCAGTATCCTCCGGCAGAAGACCGTTACAAACAGTTGGAGGACAGGCTGAATGCTATGGAGATCCAACAGGTACCTGGGCTGGATTTCGGAGACTTGGGTTTGTCTACTGGTGTGATCATTCCTCGGAAATTCAAAGCACCATCTTTCACTAGGTACGACGGGGCGTCTTGTCCCAAGCTACATCTCAGGTCCTATGTTCGGAAGATTCAACCGTACTCAGCGGATAAGAATTTGTGGATCCACTTCTTCCAGGAGAGTCTTTCAGGGACTCATCTCGAATGGTTCTATCAGCTGGATGGGACCAAGGTTCGTAACTGGGAGGAGTTGGCTACTGCTTTCTATAAGCAGTATCAATATAATGCCGACCTTGCCCCTACACGTACCCAACTCCAGGGTATGTCGTTAGGTTCAAGTGAAGGTTTTAAGGAGTACGCTCAGAAGTGGAGGGATCTAGCTGGCAGGGTGCAGCCTCCGTTGACTGATCGGGAGTTGGTAGACATGTTCTTGGGGACCCTATCTGGGCCATTTTTCAACCATCTTATCGGGAATTCTTCTGCTGGATTCACTGATCTAATTCTGACTGGAGAGAGAATTGAGGCTGGGTTGAAGTCTGGAAAGATTCCGAAGGGTGCATCGTCTAGTTCAGAGAAGAAACCCTTCAAGAAGGAGGCTAGTGCTGTATATGGCTCCCGGAGACCAGAGAGATCTGAGCTCCACCAATCTGTCAGTGCGGTAATGATTGCCAATCCTGCTGCCGCTCCTCGGCCAACCAATCCTCAAAGGGCTAAAAGACCCCGGAGAGAGTTTACCCGTTTGAGCATGACCTTATCGCAGATCTTGCCACAGTTGATGTCCACCAATCTAGTGACTGTTAGAGAGGCACCCAAGTTTTCAAACACTGCCTCTCTGAAATACAATCCAAATGCCCGTTGTGCGTACCATTCTGATAGCCCGGGGCACTCCACTGATGACTGCTGGGCATTAAGGAGCAAGCTGCAGGACCTTATTGATGCCAAAGAGGTACAGTTTGAGGCATCTGAGAAGCCTAATGTAGCGACAGCTCCTCTGCCTGCTCATAGAGTGAATGCTATTGGGGACGAAGAGGAAGTGGATGAAGCTGAGTTCAATAGCTGGATTTACCCTGCAACCGATAATGGACCTAGCAATTGGAGTGCAAAGGACAACCTACCTGTTTCTCTTGTTATTAAGTAATGAATTCCTACGTTTTTGGTATCTGTAATAAACAATAAATCGAACTTTATGGCACGGTGTCTTACCCGAGGCACCGTGGTTTTATTTGTGAGGGCATATAAATTATCATTTCATATATCATAAATGAAAATCTTGGACGTTTTCCCGCATTTCAAATCTTATGCTCCTTTTCTGTCTTTCCTTCCTTTGCATATTTTTCAAAACAGCTGTATTTACACACACTCACTCATACAGGTTTCAATCCACTCTGGATCTCACTGGTAACGACTCTGCTACTGCCAGTTATGACTTCGAAAATCCGATCAACTTAGCCGAAGACGAAGGTGAAGATGATTGTGAAGTGCCTGGCGAGCTTGAAAGACTGTTACTTCAGGAAGAGAGGGCAATTCAACCACATGAAGAGCCAGTGGAAATAATAAACTTGGGTACTGAGGCAGACAGGAAAGAGGTAAAGATCGGTGCCAACCTAGAGCTCAGCGTGAAGCAACGGTTAACTCAGATGCTACATGATTATATGGAGATCTTTGCCTGGTCCTACGAAGACATGCCCGGGTTGGATACCGATATTGTGGTCCATCACTTGCCTACTAAGGAAGACTGTCCTCCGGTTAAGCAAAAGGTCCGTCGTATGCGTCCAGAGATGTCTGAGAAGATCAAAGCCGAGGTTATGAAACAGTTTGATGCTGGGTTCCTTGCAGTGACTTCTTACCCTCAGTTGGTTGCTAATGTGGTGCCGGTACCTAAGAAGGACGGAAAGGTCAGAATGTGTGTCGACTACAGGGATCTGAACAGGGCCAGCCCCAAAGATGACTTCCCTCTACCTCACATTGATGTCCTTGTTGACAATACAGCTCAGCACAAGGTATTCTCTTTCATGGATGGCTTTTCAGGTTACAATCAGATCAAGATGGCACCTGAAGACATGGAAAAGACTACATTTGTTACTCAGTGGGGCACCTTCTGTTACAAGGTCATGCCTTTTGGACTGAAGAATGCTGGGGCAACCTACCAACGTGCCATGGTCGCTTTATTCCATGATATGATCCATCATGAGATAGAAGTGTATGTTGACGACATGATCGCAAGGTCCCAGACTGAGGAAGAGCACCTAGATCATCTGCAGAAATTGTTTGACCGGTTGAAACTGTACAAGCTGAGGCTGAATCCGAACAAGTGCACCTTCGGGGTTAGATCTGGAAAGTTGCTAGGTTTCGTTGTAAGTGATAAGGGTATTCAAGTGGACCCTGCTAAGGTCAAAGCTATTCAAGAGATGCCAGTTCCTAGGACAGAGAAAGAGGTCAGAGGCTTTTTAGGACGCCTGAATTACATTGCTCGTTTCATCTCACACCTAACTGCTACCTATGAGCCAATCTTCAAGCTGCTGAAGAAAGATCAGGTAGTACGTTGGAACGATGAATGTCAGGCTGCTTTTGACAGAATCAAAGAGTATCTCCAAGAACCACCCATCCTTATGCCACCAGTTGAGGGGAGACCTCTGATACTATACCTGACAGTGCTTGACAACTCAATGGGGTGTGTGCTGGGGCAGCATGACGAGTCTGGCCGAAAAGAGCATGTCATTTATTACCTTAGCAAAAAGTTTACCGACTGTGAGACCCGATACTCACTGCTTGAGAAAAATTGCTACGCTTTGGTATAGGCTGCTCACCGGCTGAGACAGTATATGCTGACTCACACTACCTTGTTGATCTCAAAGATGGATCCTATAAAGTACATATTCGAAAAGCCTACTCTGTCTGGGAGAATTGCAAGATGGCAGATGATCTTGACGGAATACGACATTCAGTATACAACCCAGAAAGCCATCAAGGGAAGTGTATTGGCAGACCACTTGGCACATCAGGCCGTAGATGATTATCAGTCAATGAACTTCGAGTTTCCAGACGAGAGCATCATGATAGTGACTGATTGTGAAGTGCCTGGACCGGATGAAGGACCTGAGGAAGGATCCCGATGGTCTATGCACTTTGACGGAGCCTCCAACGCTTTGGGAAACAGTATCGGCGCTGTAATCATATCACCACAAGGCACCCATACTCCACTCACTGCCCGACTATGTTTCAACTGTACCAACAACATGGCAGAGTATGAGGCGTGCATCATGGGTCTTCAAGCTGCGATCGACTTAAGGATCAAGTTTCTGAGTGTCTTCGGAGATTCCGCTCTTGTGATCAATCAGATCAAAGGAGAGTGGGATACGAAACATCCAAACCTGATTCCTTACAGAGAATGTGTGTTGACCTTGATCCCCCACTTCACGAAGATAACCTTTGAACACTTTCCGAGAGAGGAGAATCAGTTAGCGGACGCGTTAGCTACAATGTCTTCTATGTTCAAGGTCAAATGGGATAATGAGGCTCCCCGGATCATCATCTGGAAACTGGACGAACCGACATACTGTTGTGATCTCGAGACTGAATTGGTGACTGAGAAACCTTGGTACCATGAGGTGAAGAGATACTTGGAAGCTCAGGAATACCCCGAAGGTGCCTCTGTCAATGATAAGAAGTTCTTGAGGAGGTTCGCAGCGAAGTTCTTCCTTAGCAACGACATTTTGTACAAGCGAAACCATGATTCAACCTTACTGCGTTGTGTCGATAAGACTGAAGCAGAGAGGATCATGGAAGAGCTACATGAAGGGACCTTTGGTACACATTCCAGTGGACATACAATGGCAAAGAAGATCCTTCGGGCAGGGTATTACTAGTCCCCAATGTAAGCTGACTGCTACCAACATTCCAGGACATGCCATAAGTGCCAGATTTATGCAGACAAGGTGCATGTTCCTCCAGTTCCTCTGAATGTGCTGACTGCACCTTGGCCGTTTGCAATGTGGGGCATAGACATGATCGGTGAGATTAAACCTACGGCATCTAATGGGCATCGCTTCATCCTAGTGGCGATTGATTATTTTACAAAATGGGTTGAAGCAGCTTCCTACGCTACGGTAACCAAGACTGTTGTGGCACGGTTCATTCGGCATAATCTGATCTGTCGGTACGGCGTCCCAGAAAGAATTATTACAGACAACGGTACCAATCTCAATAATAAGATGATCACTGAGCTCTGCGAGCAGTTCAAAATACAGCACCACAATTCTTCTCCTTATAGACCGAAGATGAATGGGGCTGTAGAAGCAGCAAATAAAAATATCAAGAAAATCGTGCAGAAGATGACAGTGACCTATAAATATTGGCACGAGATGTTACCGTTCGCTCTACATGGGTACCGTACCTCAGCCAGGACGTCAACCGGGGCAACTCCTTTCTCTTTGGTTTATGGTATGGAGGCAGTCTTACCAATCGAAGTACAAATACCCTCTCTCCGGATAATGAAGGATGCAAATCTGAACGAAGATGATTGGATCCAGACACGACTTGATCAATTAAACCTTATTGATGAAAAGAGACTCGCTGCTATCTGTCATGGTCAGACGTATCAAAAACGGATGATCAGGGAATTTAACAAAAAGGTCAGACCACATGAATATCAAGTTGGGGATCTGGTAATCAAGCGAATCATTCTTCCTCAGAGTGATCCAAGGGGCAAATGGACCCCTACGTACGAAGGGCCATTTGTGGTTAAACATGTGTTCTCAGGAGGAGCCATGATTCTAACCAATATGGATGGTGACGACCTTCCTCACCCCGCCAATGCAGACATAGTAAAAAGATACTACGCATAATAAAGACCCGCTAGGCTGACATGCCTAGGAAAAAATTAGGGCTTCACGGCGAGCCAAAATGGTTCGGGCAAAATGAAGGGATGAAATGAAAAATCTGTACACCCTGCAAGTCGAAAACCTGAAAAGGCGGCTTGGGCAAAAATGGGTATCCCGGTGGACTGAAAACCCGAAAGGGCGGTCCAGGAAAAAATTAGGGATAAAAGCGTAATACTATGTCTCATTGGATCACTTTGCATCCAGAATCCGGTATCTACATCAAGTTCAGACGGCATCGATCAGTCAGCTTCACCTTCAACCAAGGTCATCAAGTGATGAGACGCTCGGAGATATAACGGCAATAGCAGAGTTGAAACCCAGTGGGATCATTCATTTCACACAGCTGTTTTATTTTCTTTTGTACAAAATTTGTATAAACTCTTTTGTTCGGCGGCGTTCTCTTACTAGGACGTCAGCCTCTTGTACACAAAACGCCTATTTACAGGCCATTCAAAAATCAATACAAGTATATTTTTCAGTTAAAAGTGCCAATTATTTTTCTTCTTCTGTTTTGTTTGCGAAGAATGTCCAAGGTTCAATTTGTGATATATGCATTGACAATAATTTGCTAACTCATGAATATTTGCATACGAAACAAAGGGTCAATTACAGGTAACATTAGAAACAGGGGCAATAAAGAGTTGTCTAAACAATCTAATTGTTCTATCCATAAGGTACCAAGGTAGGTTCAGCTGGAAAACATAACCAGGTATCTCAATCCCCCAGAGAGTGAGCCAGCAAGTCAGTGCACTCTCCCCAAGCGAAGCTATAGTATCAAACTTAAGGAAGTTGGGTGTCCTCCAGCAGATCTCAATATTCCCCAGCACATCATTCTTAAACAAGCATCCCCGGTAGTCTTGGTCTAAAGATTGTTCCCCGGCGGTATATCAAGCATTTAGTGGAGTTACTTCCGATACAGCTCAAAACTTCCCCAGGAGAGTCCAATCCAGTTTCCTCAGGAAAGTTGGAATCCATCTCCCCAAGCAGTAAGCTTATCCCCAGTAGATTTTGGAAGCTTATCCTCGCAGAACACGAACGCGTCGTCCGGCTTTATTCAAAGAGTTATTTCCCTACCAGGATATAACTGGGTTATCCTCAGCCAAAAGCCACGGAAAGAGCGTCCTCGACGAAGTCTTCTTATCCCCAGCGAAGTCTATCAGCACTTCCAACACGACAAGGGTATCCCCAGCAAGTTATTATCAACATTCCAGCAAAGTATCTCTCTCCCCACCGAGTATTGCTTCCCAGCAAGATCGTTAGATTACTTTCCTCCCCGCAGAGTTATTCCATTCGCCAAGTCTATTCCCCAACGGAGTTATCTTCTCCTACCGGTATTCTTGCAACCATCATCCCCAGCGGAAGCAAAATCTATTCTCCAACAGCAGCCCAGGAGTGACTTCCCGGCACCCGTCAAGGATCTACTTTCCTAGACGAAAAATACATTCATAAACATCGCACTTCCATACATCATTATAGCATGCATAGACGCATCATATCTTACAAATCTCATTTATGTTGAGAACATCATTTCTTGGTCCATATCATGCATTGCATATGACTGACCTTTACCTTTCAGGAAAGATTCAGTTAAATTCTCAATCATATTTCAAGACCTAGATCGGTTCAGTTAAATCGACTCCAAAGATTTCTTACCCAGTCCAAGGCCTTCTCTGGTCCAGTTAAATCGACCCCAAACAGATTTTTCTGATAAAGACCCAGTTGAAGACATTCCCAGACCTAGACCGGTTCAGTTAATCGACCCTAAGATTCTCTGTTTCTTATCCAGTCCAAAGCCTTCTCTAGTCCAGTTAAATCGACCCCAAACAGATTTTTCTGATGAAGACTCAGTAGAAGTTATCCAAGGTTTTCCCAATGATTGCTATTGAGATTGTAATCGCCTATGGTTCTCTCCCCAATGTTGCGGAGATGATAATTCCATCCCAGGTTTTCTCAATGATTGCTATTGAGATTGTAATCGCCTATGGTTCTCTCCCCAATGCTGCGGAGATGATAATTCCATCCCAGGTTTTCTCAATGATTGCTATTGAGATTGTAATCGCCTATGGTTCTCTCCCCAATGCTGCGGAGATGATAATTCCATCCCAGGTTTTCTCAATGATTGCTATTGAGATTGTAATCGCCTATGGTTCTCTCCCCAATGTTGCGGAGATGATAATTCCATCCCAGGTTTTCTCAATGATTGCTATTGAGATTGTAATCGCCTATGGTTCTCTCCCCAATGTTGCGGAGATGATAATTCCATCCCAGGTTTTCTCAATGATTGCTATTGAGATTGTAATCGCCTATGGTTCTCTCCCCAATGCTGCGGAGATGATAATTCCATCCAAGGTTTTCTCAATGATTGCTATTGAGATTGTAATCGCCTATGGTTCTCTCCCCGATACTGCGGAGATGATAATTCCCACCAAGATTCTCTCAATGTTTGCTGTTGAGGTTGTAGTCGCCTATGGTTCTCTCCCCGATCCTGCGGAGGTGGTAATCCCAAGATTTTCTCAACGATTGTCGTTGAGGTTGAAGCCATCCAAGGTTCTCTCACCGTTCCTGTTGAGGTAGTAACCATCCCTGGTTCATTCATCACCGTTTGAAGCTCCAGACCCAGCTCATGTAACCAGTCAGGACACATCTACACAAAGAATTTGAAAACCAGCTCCCGTAACAGGTCAGGTAATCATTTTTCTTTTGCAGGTATGCAAGTTCTCGCTAAGGAAGCTCTTACGCGATCAACATCCAGATGGCATCTATAAGCCCATCATCCTATTCATCAATCTCCAAATGGCATCTATAAGCCCATTCCACCATCACACTGCTACTATGTGAGCGCAAATTTCTGGGCACTCTAGTGTTCAATCATCTTCCACCTTCGGATTATGAACGGTACATCAACCAATCTGCATCCTCAGGTCTAAGAAGATTGAACAGGGGCAACTGTTGTACCCCAAAATTTGCCCTCCCATATTCTTCAAGAAATTGCCAAGTCAAGCTTCAAAATCTCCCCAAGGGTTGCACAGTTCAAGGGCCTCCTAACAGTCAAAATTAGGGTTTTGGTTCTGACAAAGAAAATGAAGTTTCCAAGGGTCCAATCAAGTCCCACATGCTTATAAATATGGTCATGCATCCTCATACCAAGTTTCAAGACTTTCAGCACAAAATTGCACAGTCAAAAACCCTAATTGCACTACAGTCAACTGTAGGGGCAAAATGGTCATTTGGCAGTCAAAAGTTCAAATTTTTGGTCAACATCTCATTTTGAAGCCACAAACATCATTTGATCAATGATTGATCATGATTCTCAAAGCTTGGCTCAAAAATCATCAAGATGCAAAAGTTTCCTTATTTGGACAGCTGAAAAAGTCAACTGTAAATTGACCAGGGCATAACTTTCACATGGATTATCAGAAAAATTCTATCCAAAGCTCATTTTGAAGAGAAAGACATTTCCTACAACTCATCTTCACACTTCAAGTCCAAGAAATTCTCTCACAAAAAGTTATCAATTTCAACATTATAGGTCATTTTCAAAAGTCAACAAAAAGGGACTTTAAGTCAAAGGCCATAACTTTAGATTGGTATATCAAAATGACATGGGACCAAAGACATTGGTTAGAGGACTCAAAGACCTTTCCAAAATGCCTTAGAACATGAGCAAAGCTTAAAAATTGAGCAAGTTATGCCTTGTAGAAGTTGGGAAATTTTTGGATATTTTGAAAAGTCAACATTGATTCAAATGACCTAAAATTGCTAATGGGCCTCTTTTTCTTCCACAATTCATTATCCAAAGCATGTGCACGACCATTTGGCCCAAAGGGAAGTTTTTATCATTTTTTATTTATTTATTTGGATTTTTAATCATTAATAATTCATTTAATTAATTAAAATACATGAAAAATGCTAAACCTAATTTTTCAAATCTTTTTGTGCATAGAATAATCTTAAGATTTTGTGTGTAATCAGATTTGGAAAGTATCTTGGTGATTGAACATGATTTGGACTAAGTTTGCATGAAAAGATTAGAAAATATTTTGCCTTGAAAACCAAATATTATTCAATCAATGCAAAGGTTTTTTGGATCAAATTTTAACCCTAATTGATTCCATACATAAGCTTGATCAAGACCTAATGCCTACTAACCAAAAAGCTGCGCCATAGACAAGAAGTAACACTTGAGTTTTTGCTTAAAAATTCCAAAACTGAAAACCATATTCCAGTGCTTTTCAAGGTGAAACAACGATTCTATCACATTCCTGGGACATCAAAGAAACTTCCTGGATCAAAAGCACCAATTCTAACGCCTTGAATCATTGCAAAACCACCATTGTCGTGTTTTAGGGTTACAGGGATTCTGATTTAGGGCTTTGCGTTCAAGGAATAATTGGGACACGATAATGGCACCATCAGATTCAGAAGCTCCCAACCAATCCAGTGATGGGGTCGCGCCCTATTTATATGCCAAGACTAGCTAATCGCTATTTTCCAAAAGGGCACTTTTTGGAACGTTTACAAAACTGTTGCCGATGTTTTTTTGTGTTTCAGGAAATAAACGAACGAGGAAGAAGATGATCCGGTGGCATCAGCTGATTGGCTAATTTGAATTGCGCGCTAAAATTCTCCACTAATATTCGTTTTATATTATATTGTTTATTGACCATAGGATAATCAAAACGCGTTGAGTGCTTCACTGGAAAGGCTTGTTAGTGGTAATCTCTAGGACCTGGGTTCGAGCCCCAGGTCCCCACCCCCCTTTCATATTATTTTTCATTTAATATTCGTGTGCAGTTTCAATGTTATGGACCACCGTGCATCATCAAAATCAAGCCGTCCACTTGGCCAATGGAAGCGATCAGAGGGCCATGATCTGAAGTCCATGGTAGACACCAGTCAACCACCTCACACGCTGGCATGGAAGTCAACGAGTCCAGAAGCTTATTGGGCTCAAATTGCTAAAGGCCAACCTCCACTTTGGGGACAGAAACCCCCATAGGTTTGCTATCTCTTATATTCTTTTTTCATTCTTTTTATTTCAATTATTATCCTTTTTAATTAATTCTTTTAATTTAATTATTTTCACAACAATATAAAAAACAATAAAAAACCAGAAAAAGACAAAAATTAAATATATTTATTTAATTAGTATTTTTGTGAATAAAGTCCATTAATTAACTTAGTTTTTAAATTAGGTTTTAACCTTAACTTTTTTTAATAAAAATCTAAAATTGGTAGAATTAGGGTTTAATTAATTTTTATCCCTTTTTCTTTTCTTTTCATTAAATATTTCCTATTATTATTTTTATAATTAAATCGCATGTAAATAATTAGATTAAGTTTAGGTTAAAATTTAATATTTTCTTAATAAATTAAAACAATTAGAATTAGGGTTAATCTTTTAATTTCATTTAATTCTTTTTTTTTTCGTTAAAATCTTAAAATACAAAAATACCAAAAAACAATTTCTTTTCTTTAATTTAATTAATTTAACAATTCAATTTAATTCCATTAAAAAGGGTCCAATGCCCTCGTTTTTAATTTAAATTTCAATTCGCGTATGTATTTCTTCTTTCTTTTGAGTATTTATGTATCTCTCCCAAAGCCGTGTAATATATTTTCTCGCACTTTACTTTTATTTTAATTCTTTATTTTTTGTCAAATCGGGTTCTGGAAACTTTGGCGATGTGGACCCGCGCCTTTTGTAATAGCTTTAGAACTTTTATTTCTCGCACTTTTTTTAACTGTTAAATAAATGCATGCAAGAATGAATGGCCTTAAATAAAAACCAACGCGTAGATCACCCATAACATGACAAGACAAAAATAAATGAATCTGACACACAAATCACACACCACCCCTAGGGTAGCCTCACTGTTGCCTTGCCTCGAAAGGTGATCGTCGAGTAGAGGATGTCTTAGTAAGTCCTCATGATCCGGGAACCTGGCATGAGGGTAGCTTCTAAGGTGTCTTCCCATTGCTCCGGTGATCACCATGTCCCGAACCTCGAATTGACCCGAACACCTCCAACGGTGGTGCTACCTACCTCTCAATGGTGGGATGGCATTACTTTAAAGGACATTTACACAGACGAATTCCTTAGGGTAGGTAGGTTCTCGTAGATACTTGCTCTAAATTCAAAAACAAATTCAAAAAATACTTTTCACACCGACACCTTTTCAAAAAGCTTTCGAAAGCAAATTTTTCAAACACTCTTGAGGACCGATACAAGAGTCGAACTGGAATTTTCAAAGAAACTTTTTAAAACCCACAGTTGAAAAGCAAACAAACCATTTTTTGAAAATACAAGTGAGCAAGTATCTAAGAGCCCATGGATAACCATGGATAGAAAGGGTGCTAACACCTTCCCTTTCTATAATCTACCTCCCGAACCGAGAGCAATCTCTATAAGGAATTTTTCTGTGCTTTTGTCCTTTCCATTTGGAGAAAATAAAAGACGGTGGCGACTCTTGCTTCCACGACATTTCGCGAACCAGCGTTAAACAGTCAGTTCCAGATCCACCGATCACACCCGTCTTTATCAGCAACTTGAAGAGTAATAGGCATGACAGCTTCGTATGGCATACCTAACTTCTAGGCACGGATGCGGACCCATCTGAAATATGACTCCATTGGTAGAGAAGTCTTTGGTCCCAACTCATGTGGGTCAGATTTGTGAACTCTATCCCAAGCCCTGATGAATCTACGACGCAACTCGTCGCTATCTCCCTAAAAATCAAAGATGATATGAGGTATCAACATCTCATGAGGCCCTTCTCTTCTGGCTCTTCCAAACTGACGGAGAGCTAAACATGGGTTATAAGAGATTCCTCCTTGGGTTCCGATCAATGGAACATTAGGATATTCTCCACAACGATCAATGACAGTCACCTCATCCAAGCCTTTGAGAGTCCAAATAATGTCATTATTAGTAAGAGACATTATCCTATGAGCCCAGCCCATTCCTTCTTTGTTCTTCAGTACGGGCTTAGGGAGGTGCGAAATAAACCACCTCGACAATAAAGGAGCACAGCACATCAAAGTTCCCCACTTTCGGCCAGTACGAGCAAAGAGCTGATGAAGGATATCACCCAAGAGAGTGGGTACAGGGTTCCGAGAGATGAAGATCCTTATGGCATTAACATCAACAAAGGTGTCAGGATTTGGAAACAATACCAGACCATAGATTAAGAGAGCCAGAATGTCCTCGTACACTTTGAAGTCTAAGTCATCCCAAAAGCAGTTAGCTTTGCCAAACAGAAACTTAGCCAAAAAACCCTTAACTCCACTTCTAGTTTCCCAGTTAGCCATTACCTCTTCTTTGGTCAAGTGAAGGGCTGCAGCAATCTCTTCAGGCCTAAGAGTCTTTTACCAACCAGTGAATGGAGTCTGCTCCACAATAGAGATACCAAGCAACTCAGATAACTCTTCCAGGGTAGGAACCAGCTGGAAGTCTTGAAAGGTGAAGCAATGGTATAGGGGATCATAGAACTGGACCAGGACGCTCATTATTTGTTGGTCCAACTTTGAGGTGACTAAACCGAGAAGAGAACCATGCCTCCTGATGAAGGAAGTAGTGTCTGGAATCCTGACCACCAACTCTTTAAGCAAAGTAGGTGCTTGAACAAAGTTGAGCCGGATAGTATTCCTATGCATGGGCATCATGAGGTCCTACAAAACAGAGCAAAGATGAAACCCTCTTGTCTTTGAAATGGGTTAGTCCTTATGCAAGATGTATGCAATGTTATGATGTTATGATGTTATGATGTCATGGTAAAGGCACACCACAAGTATTCACAAAAGGCAAACATGGTAAAGGCACACAAGTCACACAAAAGAGCCCTTAGATTTCAGGCTGGCATGAAGCTTTAGGTATTACCCTCTTTCAGTTTAAGTTGGTTAAGACCTGTCCTAAAAATAGTAATCGGGTTCTAGAGGATCTCAATATCATTGACTACCCTCAATCGGTCATAATTCCAGTTTGGCAACCTTTTCTTGCGGTCGGAACCATCGCGAGAGTTTAGTCTCAATGAGTGTAGCATACTGCTACTGTTCTATGGCCAAGTTGGTCAATTTAAGGTTCTAAGGTCAGTTGGTGCTTAATGACTCCTCAGAAGACCCATATTCTCCTTGTTCCAACACAAGGGATATGGGTACAGACCAAGGTGTCACACCAACGTAGCTACTGCTTCATCTGTGTCGGTCTACGCCGGACAGATCCCTCACAGTTTATTGCTACTTACCTAAAAAAGGGTACCCCCAAATCCGGGTTAGGATCTATAAAACTCTGATACAAGCCCACAAAATTTAAAGCATACGAAGCATACAATTGAAAACACAAGTGATCTAATCCTAAGGTACACCTCACTTATAGAATCCCCAACAGAGTCGCCAGTTCTGTGATCGATGGGAACGAGAACTGACTGTTTTTGGAATGCTGGTTCGCGTTTGCGTTTCGCAAAATGTCGCGGTAAGCAAGAGTCGCCACCGTCTTTTATTTTATCCAACAAGGAAAGGACAAAAGCACAGAAAAATTCCTTTTTTGAGATATTTCTCGGGTTCGGGAGGTAGATTATAGAAAGGGAAGGTGTTAGCACCCTTTCTATCCGTGGTTATCCACGGGCTCTTAGGTACTTGCTCAAAGTGTTTTCAAAAAGTTTTGCTTTTCTTGTGTTTGTGGGTTTTGAAAAGAGTTTTGTTTGAAAACTTCGATTTAACTCTTGTTTCTGTCCTCAAGAGTGTATGAAGTGTTGTTTGAAAACTTTGTTTGAAAAGTGTAAGTGTGAAAAATTTGTTTCGTTTTGAAAGAGCAAGTACCTAAGAACCTCTACCTACTCAAAAGGAATTAAACTGTGTAAATGTCCCTTTAGACAATGCTATCCAACTATGAAGGAGTAGGTAGCATCGTCGTTGCAGTTTTCGGGTCGATTCGATTTTAGGGACATGTGGTCACTAAAGCAATGTTAGGACGCCTTAGTGGTAACCCTAATGTCTTAGATCACTTTTATCCGAGGCAAACTTTTCGAGGAAACTTTGATCTCTAGACAGGAGGGCGACCCCTAAAACATCCTATACTCAATGACCACGTTCGAGGCAACCAAGTGAGGCGTACCTTAGGAGTGGCATGTGCAAGTGTGTCAATTTTCAGTTATGTTATCTTTACATGTCACGGTGAGCTACGGTTGATTTTAATTTAAGATAGATCTTGTCATGCATAGCCTAGTTAGCATACATCTAGCAGTTAGTGGTTGCGGAAAATAAAACTAAGCTATTACAAGGCGTCGGGTATTTACATCGCCAAAGACAAACCCTTAAAAGTAAATGCGGAAAGTAAATAAAAGCGGTAAATAAAGTCCTAAGTTAAAACTATTACATCCTCGGAGCAATTACAATATATGGATCAAAATAATACACGCGAGAAAAGTTGAATCAAATTGTCCTTTAAGGTTTTGACCCTTTTTGAAGAAAGCATGTTTTGGTCTTTTTTGAATTAAGAATCAAGTCTAAATAATGGATTTAAAGAAAAGGTGTTTTTTGAGCTTTATTTTAATTAAGGCAATAAAATTGGAGTGATTAAAAAAATGTTAATAAAACCCTAATTCTAACTCAATTTTAATTTAATGCAAAATTGTTAAAATAAACCTAATTAAAACTAAATTAATTGGTCACAATTTATTTACAAAAATAAGTAATAAAATTAAAATAAAAGTACTTTTGTTGTTTCTGATTTTTTTATGAAAAAGAGTTAATTAATTAATTAATTAGTTAGTTTTTAATGATAATAATAAGAGCAAAAAAAATATGAACAGAAAAGAAAGAAACAAAAGCAAACTGTGGGGCGCTGGGCCTGAAGAAGGGAGGTTTGGTCAGTATTTTTTCCAGGCTCAGCACGCTGGACTTTGGATCTAGCTCGAAGCCACTGGGTACGTTGAGATCTGAGGACGTATGGTGTTCCCTGGCTTCAGCGCTGCATCTGAGTGCCTGAAGAAAAACGTAACAAAGTTTTGGGGGGACCTGGGATTCGAACCCAGGTCCAAAGGGGTTTTGCCATAGCGTGCTTGCCAACTCGTCCAATCTGCTTCATTCGTTAGTTAAATAGAACATAAATATTATGTCAAACAATAATTATGCCTGGCCTAAAAAATAAAAAGATGCGCAATTGGTCCAAACAAACCAATCACGCCCAGCCACGTTATCATCTTCCTCGCAATAGCCTGGTTCGTTTACCTGCAGATTTTGTTCTGCAGGAAGTTTCGTGGGGTGGTTCGAACGTTTCTCCTAGGCCATGAAAACGCTATTCAAGAAAACAAATGTGTTCGTATCGACCTCCTCATCATTCCTATGGCCATTGTTTGTCTCAATTTTCCCTGTGACATAAACGCCTAAAAACCCAGAATCGGAACCCTAGGTTCTATATATGGGGTTAGAAGCCATGAAAATTAAATTGGATAATGTCAAAATATTCTAAATCAAATAACAATCACAAATATGTCAATATTTTAAAGAAAAGATGCAAGCATGGATGTTTTTGATTTCATGTTCAGAGGCGTTTTCTAGAACACTTACAGTGCGATTTAGATGATGAAAAGCTTGGTTTTTGATTGGCCTCGCTTCAGGAGGTTGATGGCAAGAGAGTTGCGTCTTTCTTTGGGTCGGAATCTGCCTCCAAACCAAAACATGATCACCACTTTTCAAGCTTTTCTTTTCAAGGTTGGGGCGCCGTTTCTGCAGAGTTTGTGTAGATGTTTTTCATGTGTCTTTCTGCAAGGGTTTTTCGTGTGTTTTTTTATGAGCAGCAGGTTTATATAGGCAAAGAAATTAGGTTAACAAATGTGTATCAAATCTTGGTCCATTATGGTGGAGATATTTGATTTGATCTTCATGAAAACTTGCTAAATTTGATTCAATCATGCGTTTCTGGCAGCTTGCTCTGAGTTGTTTGGGCCTCTAACTTGATGGAAATCAAAAGCTGACTTACCCCTTCGATTTTGCCTTCTTTGCCAGTTTCGATTGCTTCAAAGTCCCCATTCGAATCTATTCCTTATTAGACAACCTTGACCAGCCCTTGGCCTTGTGATGAGTCTAAGTTCTGATTCGAAGTGTTCAGAACTTCCTTTATCAGATCATCTTAGGTTGAGAGAAACTATGCACTGAAATACCATTCGAAAATCATTTCGTTCCGATGTTCTTATTCAGGGAAATTCTACACTGAAATGCCATTCGAAGGGCATTTGTCCATATACCATTCGAAGGGTACTAATTGAAACTTCAATCGAAATACATTGTTACCAGGCCAATCGAAAGGTCTTGTTCATGCTAATCGAAGGGTCTTGTGTTGCTAGTCGAAGGGTCTTGCACTGCCTCCTTCGAATGGACTTCTTGTGTACCTTTCGAATGGGCCTTCTGAGTGCTTCTTCGAATGAGTCATTTACATGTTCTTCGAATGAGCTTCTTGCCTGGTGAGTCGAAGGTAAGCCTGAAGTATCTAGTGCATAGTTGAAGCATTGTGATATTGACTTGATCGAAGGAGGGTCCAGCGCTCAATCGAAGACCTGCAGACCAAAGCTTGATCGAAGAGTTCCAAATGTTCAATCGAAGACTGGTGAACCAAACCTGATCGAAAGGTTCCGAACGCTTAATCAGAGCCTTTTCCCAGATGCCGATCGAATGACACTTTGTATATCTTCATAAACTTTATTTTTGTTAGGCAAGTGTTTGTGACTAACTATGTAAGGGAAGACCTTTGGAAACATGAGAGGGAAAATTTTGGGGTACAACAGGTTGGTTATGAAGCCAAGTAATATTGTGGTTAGGGCCTTTGACGGGTCCAAAAGGATGGTACATGGAGAGGTGGATGTTCCTGTTAAGGTTGGTTCTCAGACTTTCGCGTCTACATTCTATGTGATGGACATTCGACCATCTTATTCTTGTTTGCTGGGTCGCCCATGGATTCATAAAGCTGGGGAAGTGACTTCCACGCTCCATCAGATGTTAAAATATCTAGTGAAGGGGAACTCATTACAGTACGACGATAAGAGGAGTACATGGTGAGCCACCTTAACTCTTTTCGGTATGTGGAGATGGATGGGGAGTTCATTGAAACCCCGTTTTAAAACTTTGAAGAAGTCCCCCAAACTCTGGCGTCGACTGAAACTGTTGCTGAAGATCCTTTGATGAAGATGGTTTCCCTCAAGGATGCCTGGGCGGTTATTGAAAAAGGTGGGTGTGCGAATTGGGGCCAACTCCCTGACTTTGCACACAAGACTGACAAGTTTGGTTTGGGTTTTACTGCAGAAGCTCAAAGGGTTGTTCAGCGTGCGCGGATTGGAAGACCTCCCATGCGTATCAGTAATCCGGAAGTGAATATGATTGAACATGATGATGAAGAGTCTAAATTTGACAGCTGGATTTACCCGACTACTGACGATGGATTAAGTAATTGGACGGAAAAGGACTTCGTGCCCATTTCTTTTATTACACAGTAATAAGACTTTTGTTTTGAAGTTTGTAACAGATAATTTGAAACTTTGCGGCCCGGTGCCTTACCCGAGACACTGTGGCTCTATTTGTGAGGGCTTAACATTTTTCATTTCCATATGTCATCAATAAAGCATTGGACGTTCTCTTGCATTACGAATTTTGCGCTCCTTGTTTTTCTTTTCTATCTTGCAAAAACAGCTATTTGTCTTACACACACTCACATATCATAATACAGGTCCACATCCACTTTGGATCCCATTGATAACGACTCTGCTACTGCCAATTATGACTTTGAAAATCCGATCAACCAAGCTGAGGACGAAGGTGAGGATGATTGTGAAGTTCTTGAAGAACTTGCTAGACTATTACTTCAGGAAGAGAGGGCCATACAGCCCCATGAAGAGCCAGTGGAAACAGTAAATCTGGATACAGAGGAAGACAAGAAAGAGGTCAGGATCGGTGCAAATTTGGAGTCTAGTGTTAAGCAACGATTAATTCAGATGTCGCGTGACTATGTTGAGATCTTTGCCTGGTATTATGAAGATATACTTGGGTTGGATACTGATATTGTGGTTCACCGCTTGCCAACTAAGGAAGACTGTCCTCCAGTGAAACAAAAAGTTCGCCGAATGCGCCTGGAGATGTCTGAGAAAATCAAAGCTGAGGTTATGAAACAGTTTGATGCCGGTTTTCTAGCTGTCACTTCTTACCCGCAGTGGGTTGCCAACGTGGTTCCAGTATCGAAGAAAGATGGTAAGGTTCGAATGTGTGTTGACTATAGGGATCTGAATAGGGCAAGCCCCAAGGACGATTTCCCTCTGCCTCATATCGACGTTCTGGTTGACAACACCGCACAGCATAAGGTCTTCTCCTTTATGGATGGTTTCTCTGGTTACAATCAGATTAAGATGGCTCCCGAGGATATGGAAAAGACAACCTTTGTTACGCAATGGGGTACCTTTTGCTATGAGATTATGTCGTTCGGATTGAAGAATGTTGGGGAAACATATCAGCGCGCCATGGTCGCTTTATTCCACGACATGATTCATCATGAGATTGAGGTATACGTTGTTGACATGATTGCAAGGTCCCAGACTGAGGAAGAACACCTCGACCATCTTCAGAAGCTATTTGACAGGTTGACGTTGTACAAGCTGAGGTTAAACCCGAACAAGTGCACCTTCAGAGTGAGGTCCGGTAAGCTGCTGGGCTTCGTCGTTAGTGATAAAGGTATTCAAATGGATCCTGCAAAGGTGAAAGCTATACATGAAATGCCAGCTCCCCGAACTGAAAAAGAAGTCAGAGGCTTTTTGGGACGTCTGAACTATATTGCCTGATTCATCTCACACCTGACTTCTACTTGTGAGCCAATCTTCAAGCTACTGAAGAAAGATCAAGTGGTAAGATGGAATGATGAATGTCAGTCCGCTTTCGAAAGGATCAAAGAATATCTCCAAGAGCCACCTATTCTGATGCCTCTAGTTGAAGGGAGACCTTTGATCTTATACTTGACAGTGCTCGATAATTCAATGGGGTGTGTGTTGGGGCAGCATGACGAGTCTGGCCAAAAAGAGCATGTTATTTACTACCTTAGCAAAAAGTTTACCGACTGCGAGACCCGATATTCGTTGCTTGAGAAAACTTGTTGCGCTTTGGCATGGGCTGCTCGCCGGCTGAGACAGTATATGCTGACTCACACTACTCTGTTGATATCAAAGATGGATCCAATCAAGTATATCTTCAAAAAGTCTGCCTTGTCCGGAAGAATAACAAGATGGAAGATGATATTGACTGAGTATGACATCCAATACACGACACAAAAGGCAATCAAGGGAAGTGTGTTGGCAGTTCATTTGGCACATCAGGCTGTAGACGACTACCAATCCATGAACGTCGAATTCCCGGATGAGAACATCATGTTGGTGACCGATTGTGAGATAACTGGACCGGATGAAGGACCTGAGGAGGGATACCAATGGTCTATGTATTTTAATGGAGCTTCAAACGCTTTGGATAATGGCATTGGCGCCGTGATCATATCTCCTGAAGGTTGTCATACTCCGTTTACCGCCCGATTATGTTTTAACTGCACCAATAACATGGCAGAGTATGAAGCGTGCATCATGGGTCTTCGAGCAGCTATTGACCTAAGGATTAAGTTCTTAAGTGTATTCAGAGATTTCGCTCTCGTGATCAGTCAGATCAAAGGCGAGTGGGATACAAAACACCAAAATCTTATTCCTTACAAAGAGTATGTATTGACGTTGCTCCCACACTTCGAGGAGATAACCTTTGAACACTTCCCCGGAGAGGAGAATCAGTTAGCGGACGTGCTAGCTACCATGTCTTCTATGTTCAAAGTCAGATGGGACAATGAGGCTCCCCAGATTACCATTGAGAGGTTGGACGAACCTGCATATTGTTGTGACATTGAGACTGAAGAGGTAGCAGATAAACCCTGGTTCCATGAGGTAAAGAGGTATCTTGAGGCTCAAGAATGCCCCGAGGGGTCATATGTTAACGATAAGAAGTTTCTGAGGAGGTTCGCTGCAAAGTTCGTCATCAGTAATGGTATTCTTTACAAGCGCACCCATGATTCAACCTTACTGTGATGTGTGGATAAGAACAAGGAAGAAAGAATCATGGCGGAGTTATATGAGGGTACTTTCGGAACTCATTCCAGTGGACATACCATGGTGAAGAAGATCCTACGGGCAGGATATTATTGGTCCACCATGGAAGCCGACTGTTATCAGCATTCTCGGACTTGTCATAAGTGCCAAGTCTATGCAGATAAGGTGCATATACCTCTAGTTCCCCTGAACGTCTTGACGGCACCTTGGCCTTTTGCAATGTGAGGCATTAATATGATTGCTGAGATCAGACCTACTGCGTCCAACGGGCATCGTTTCATCTTGGTAGTGATTGATTACTTTACAAAATGGGTTGAAGCAGCTTCCTTTGCTACTGTAACCAAGAACGTCGTGGCACGGTTTATTCGGCACAATTTGATCTGTCGATATGGTATACCAGAGAGGATCATTTCGGAAAATGGTACAAATCTCAACAATACGATGATCACCAAGCTCTACAAGCAGTTCAAGATACAGCATCACAACTCTTCTCCTTACCGGCCGAAGATGAATGGGGCTGTAGAAGCGGCTAATAAGAACATTAAGAATATTGTGCAGAAGGTGACGGTGACATACAAAGATTGGCACGAGATGTTACCGTTTGCTCTTCATGGGTACCGTACCTCTGCGCGGACGTCAACAGGGGTAACACCCTATTCCTTGGTATATGGAATGGAGGTCGTCTTGCCCATTGAAGTTCAGATACCCACTCTTCGGATTATGAAGGATGCAGGTTTGAGCGAAGATGACTAGATTCAGACCCGGCTTGATCAGCTGAACTTAATTGACGAGAAGAGACTCACTGCTATTTGTCATGGTCAGACGTATCTAAAACGGATGATCAAGGCATTTAACAAGAAAGTTAAACGACAAGAGTATCAAGTTGGGGATCTAGTGATCAAGCGCATAATACTGTCGCAAGGTGATCCCAGGGGCAAATGGACCCCTACGTACGAATGGCCATTTGTGGTTAAGAACATTTTCTCAGGAGGAGCTATGATTCTAACCACCATGGATGGTGACGAACTTCCTCACCCTGTCAATGCAGACATAGTGAAAAAATACTACGCCTAATCAAAGACCCGCTAGGTTGACTGGCCTAGGCAAAAATAAGGGCTTCCCGGCGAACCAAAAGGGTTCGGGCAAAAATAAGGGATGAAATTGAAAAATTGTATACCCGGCAAGTCGAAAACCTGAAAAGGCGGCTTGGGCAAAAAAGGGTATCCCGGTGGACTGAAAACCTGAAAGGGCGGTCCAGGAAAAAATTAGGGATCAAAGCCTAACACTATGTCTCATTAGATCACCTTGTAACCCGACTCCGGTATCAACTATCAAGCTCGGACGACACTAATCAATCTGATCTACCTTCAACCAAGTAGCAAAGTGATGAGATGCTCATGGATATAAAGGCGATAGCAGAGTTGGAACTCAGTGGGATCCTTCAAATAGCTGTTTTTCTTTGTTTTTCATATATTGTATAAATTCTATTTGTTCGGCGGCATTCTCTTACTAGGACGTCAGCCTCTTGTACAAAAAATGCCTATTTACAGGCTAATTTCAAAATCAATACAACTCATTTCCACAAAGAAATTTCAAATTGTTTTCTTTTCCTGTTTTGTTTTGCAAGAACGTCCAATGGTTCATTTTTGATATGTACATTTGATAATAATTGCTGCTCATGAATATTTACATACGAAACAAAAGACGATTACTTGTAATATCAGAAACAGGGGCAAACAAGAAATGTCCAAACCGTGCAGTCGCTCTGTCCACCAAGTATAGGGATAGACCTAGTTGGAGAAAACGGTTGAAGGTACATTCACTCCCCGCAGAGTAAGAGAAAGACAGTGGTGTTAATTCTCCCCAACTGAGGCTCGCAATCGTGAATGAATCGGCAATATTCTCCCCAAGCAGAGTTTATCTACCATCAGCACTGGAAAATTATCCCCAGTGAAGTTTTGAAAATTATCCCCAGTGGAGTTTGGAGAATTATCCCCAGTAGACTCTGGAAGATTATCCCCAGTAGAGTCTAAAAGATTATTCCCAGTGAAGTCGCAACTGGAAAATCATCCCTAGCGGAGTTCATTCCTCTCACAAACAGAAACTTAATCCCCAACGGAGTTCATTATCACCTGTAATGATAATCCATCCCCAGCTGAGTTTATTTCTCCAAATCAACAGAGCTTCTAGCAGAGTGTCCTCCCCACAAATTCATTCCCTCGTCAGTCTATTCCCCAGCGGAGTTACTCTTTCCCACAAGATTATTTCCTCGCCGGTTTATTCTCCAGCAGGATTATGCTCACTATCATCTTCATTCACTGTCCCCAACGAGAACGAAGAATTCAACTTTTGTTCTCTCCAGCAGCAATCCGGGATTTATTTTCCCTAGCTAGAGATTGTCATAAAAACATTACATGTCCATGCATCATGACATATGCATACGCATTATACAACACAATCTCATTTATTTTGAGAACATCGTTGCTTGATACATATCATGCATTACATACAATTAACCTTTACCTTTCAGGAAAGATACAATCAAATTCTCACAAAGTAAGCTATGAAGCCCGGATTTGACCAGATATTAGTTTAATCCCCAAAAAATTGCGAAGCCTGGATTACGACCAGATAGCAAGTTTAATCTCATCTCCCCGAGATGATCCCTCAGTTGAACAACGGACGACCGAAGCTCCTAAATTTCAACTTTCCTCTTCAATAGAGATGATTCCTCAGTCGAATACGGACGAGTTCCTAAAATTCAACAGAGATGTTTCCTCAGTAGAATAACGGACGAGTTCCTAAAGTTCAATAGAGATGTTTCCTCAGTAGAATAACGGACGAGTTCCTAAAATTCAACAGAGATATTTCCTCAATAGAATACGGACGACCGAAGTTCCTAAAATTCAACGGAGATGATTCCTCAGTAGAATAACGGACGAGTTCCTAAAATTCAACAGAGATGTTTCCTCAGTAGAATAACGGACGAGTTCCTAAAATTCAATAGAGATGTTTCCTCAGTAGAATAACGGACGAGTTCCTAAAATTCAACAGAGATATTTCCTCAGTAGAATACGGACGACCGAAGTTCCTAAAATTCAACGGAGATGATTCCTCAATAGAATAACAGACGAGTTCCTAAAATTCAACAGAGATGTTTCCTCAGTAGAATAACGGACGAGTTCCTAAAATTCAACAGAGATATTTCCTCAGTAGAATACAGACGATCGAAGTTCCTAAATTTCAACAGAGATGATTCCTCGGTAGAATAACTGACGATAGAAGTTCCTAAATTTCAACAGAGATGATTCCTCAGTAGAATAACGGACGATCGAAATTCCTAAATTTCAACAGAGATGGTTCCTCCGTAGAATAACGGACGACCGAAGTTCCAAAATTTCAACAGAGATAATTCCTCAACAAGAATAACGGACGACCGAAGTTCCTAAAATTCAACCTTTCTCAAAACAGAGACGATTTTCCAGTAGAATAACGGACGACTGAAGCTCCTAGAATTCTATTTCTCTCAAGACAGAGATCAGCATTCCCCATCGGAATCTTCCTCAACAACAGGTATACAAGCTCTCGCTAAGAAATCTCTTATGCGATTGACGCTCCTTCAGATGGCATCTTTAAGCCCATCCCCTCGTCAGTAATTTCGAAATGGCATCTGTAAGCCCATTCCCAACACCACAAGACAATTACCACTTCATGCAAGTGTAAATTTCTGGGAACTCTAGTGTTCAATCATCTTCCACCTTCAGATCACGAAAGGCAGACAAGCCAATCTAAATCTTCAAGTTTAAGAAAATTGAACAGGGGCATATGGGATAGGACCGGGGACAATAATTATTAACGGAGCAACTCTTGGGACAGATGTAATCCTAACAGGCTTTCTCGAGGAAGCCTTTGAAGGATTGGCGGATATGGTTATGATGGCAGCATCTTCAATTGGAACCAACGGAATCGTAGTCTTCTCGAACAGGATCTATCTATTATCTATCAGGCGTTGAACACCTGATTTCAATAAATGGCAACCAGCAGGAAGAACTGAACACATGTGGCAACTTTCTCCATAACCCGGAAATAAACCGGCCAACAATAGATTCTTCTTAATTGTCATCAAAGGAGTAGAGATTTCTTCCATGGAGGTCACAAATAAATCACCGTCCACAGCATTCACTCCATGACCATGTTTGGGCATGGGAGCACTTATAACATTGGGCTTCTCCGGAGCGTTAAACTCAATTTCTTTAGCTTCGATCAAATCTTGCACCTTATTCTTCAAGGCACAACAGTTGTTTGTATCATGACCTGGGCTATCGGAGTGATAGGCACATCGGCCATTCGGGTTATATAGCGGAGATGTGGTGCTGGGATTCTTCGGGTTTCCCTCAGAGTTACCAGGTTGGTCTTTAATAATTGTGGTAGAATATGAGACAAGGCCATATTGAGACGGGTGTAGTGTCTCTGTGGTCTCTCCATTCTTTGTTGATTGTTGCGTTATGGGGAAACTGTGGGTCTTAATATCATTACCGCATTTACCGCTTGACGGTGTTTAGGTCTGCTTTGGCTCCTCGAGCTGTAGACTGCACTAGCTTCTTTCTTACCGGTGAAAGGCTTCTTTTCTGCACTTGATGAAGTACCTTTTTGTATCTTACCACTTCGGATACCAGCTTCTACTCTCTCCCCAGTTAAAATTAATTCAGTAAACCCAGATGGTGAACTGCCGATCAGATGATTGAAAAATGGACCCGATAGCGTCCCCAGAAACATGTCAACCAACTCCCTATCAGACAAAGGGGGTTTGACTCTTCCAGCCAAATCTCTCCACTTTTGAGCATAGTCCTTGAAACCTTCACTTGCACCCATAGACATACCCTGAAGCTGAGTACGAGTGAGAGCAAGGTCGGCGTTATATTGATATTGCTTCTAAAAAGCAGCAGCAAGGTCCTCCCAATTTAGGACATTGGCTCCTTTCAACTGATAAAACCATTCAAGCTGAGCCCCTGACAGACTATCTTGAATGAAATGCACCCACAAATTTCTATCAGCAGTGTGGGGTTGAATTTTCCGGACATACGATTGGAGATGGAGTTTAGGACAAGATACTCCATCGTACTTAGCAAAAACCGGAGCTTTGAACTTATGAGGGATCACCACTCCCGATACTAATCCCAGCTCTCCAAAATCCAGACCGGGGATCCTCTGAATCTCCATAGAACTCAGACGGTCTTCTAGTTATTTGTACCTATCCTCAGCAGGAGGATATTGCTCTTCATCATAATCAGTGTCATCATCAGAGACTGCAGGACTGGGGCCCTTTTCTTCCTCTTGGTTCTCCCCTTCCTTGGATGAAAGGGAAAGATCAGCTTGCTGTTTCAACCTATCCCCAAACCTTTTACCCATACTCAGAAGAACGACCTTCTTCTTCTTCTTCTTCTCTTTCTCTTTAAGAATCAGGGCCTTCAAATCCTCATGCCCTTTAGCCAAGCTTTAAGAACATCTGTTGGAATTGGGCATTTTGTGCCTGAAGATCTTTGATAGCTTGATCGGAAGACATTTTTGCTGAAATAGACAGCGAAGAAGATGAGAAACCTATAATGGTACCTGTAATGGTGTGCATGATAATGGGATGCGTATGTAATGATTTCAAAGAATTTGGGAGATTTAAATTTGCAAACCAAAAATAAAACAAACTTTATTAGATTAACTTGTAAAAATGTTCAACAATGCCTTTGAGGCGTTACAAAGAAATAAATGGAAAACAAATCTAAACTAGAAAAAAAAGCAAAAATCAGAAATCCCATGGACGCTTCCCCTTCGTGCTGACGTAGTCATTGATCGTTCTTTCATTCCTGAGTTGCCTGGAGAGCTTCAAGATCTTCCTTTCTTGCTCGTGGTACTTCTCCCGGTAGGTATCCCTTTCCTCTTTCAGCTGAATCCAAGACCTCTTCAATGCCCCAAGATCAGTGGTCATGTAGGGATAAAGGACTGTATAAGGAATGCCCTCTTCATTGGTAGGCTCCACAATCACTGGAAACACAGCTTCATAAGGCATTCCAAGCTTCTGAGCACGAGCTCGGACCCACTGGAGGTAAGGTTGTATAGGGAGAGAAGTCCTTGGTCCCAGATCTTGGGGATAAGATCTGTTCACCATGCCCTAGGCTCGTATAAACCTCTGGCGATCCTCGTCGACGTCCTCCTTGTAATCAAATGCAATATCTTTAAGAAGTAGCTCATGAGGACCATCTCTCCGAGCACGACCAAACTGTCGTAAAGCCAAACAAGGATTGTAGTTTATCCCTCCTCTAATTCCAAGCAACGAGACATTAGGGTATCCCCCACATCGAACAATGACAGCAGTACTTTCCATAGCCTTGGAACTCCAAAGAATGTCTGTATGGGCAAGTGACATTATCCTGTAAGACCATCCTAAGCCTTCTTCATTCTTCAACACAGATTTGGGGAGGTGCGAAATAAACCACCTCGCCAGCAGCGGCATACAACACATAAGAGTCCCTCTTCTTCGCACAATATGAGTGTAGAGGGCATGCAAGATATCACCCAATAAAGTAGGCACAGGATTGCAAGACAGGAAGATCTTAACCGCATTCACATCCACAAAAGAATCCGGATTCGGGAAGAGAACCAAACCGTAGATAAGGAGAGCCAAGATGTCTTCGAAAGCCTGTAAATCGAAGTTATCCCATAATAATTGAGCATGATCCATCAGAAACTTGGCTAAGAAACCTTCAACCCTGCTTCGTGTTTCCCAATTAGATACTACATCAGCCCGTTTCAGATGTAAAGCTGAAGCAATGTCTTCTGGTCTAGGAGTCTCTTCCAAACCTGTGAAGGGAATCTGCCCAAGGATGGATATGCCCAATAAGTGAGAAAACTCTTCCAAAGTGGGAACTAGCTGATAATCTGGGAACGTGAAGCAATGATGCACAGGATCGAAGAACTGGAAAAGCACACTCATCATCTGCTCATCAAACTTTGAGGTAACCAAGCTAAGAAGCTGACCATGTCTTTTAATGAACGAAGATGTCCCAGAAACTCTCGAGGCTAACTCTTTGAGTTGAGCAGGTATTTGCACAATGTTAACTCGGATGGTGTTTCTACGCATGGAAGCCATAATCTGCAAAACAAGACAAAGATAAATCCCCTCGGTCTTTGAAATGGTTAGTATAATGAAGTATGCATGCTATGTTATGATGCATGATGTCATGATGAAAATAAACAACAGGTATAGAAAATAACAGGCATGGCAAAGGCAAACAAGTCACACAATAGCCCTTAAGTTTAAGGCTTGCATGAGGTCTAGGTATTACCCTCTTAAAGTTCAGTTGGTTTCAACCTGTCCTAGCAAAAGTAACCGGGTTCTAGAGATTCTCAATATCATTGACCATCCTCCATCAGTCATGGTTTCAGCTCACGCAATCTTTTCTTGCAGCCGGAACTATCTCGAGAGTATGGTCTCAATGAGTGTAGCATCGAGTATCAATCAGTTCTCAGCTTTACACCGAGGCCGGCTATCTCACTACTTCCTAATGGCCAAGTTGGTCGATTAAGGGTTCGAAGGTCAGTTGATACTTAATGACACACATAGCGACCCCGTATTCTCCACAAGGGATACCGGTACCAACCAATGTGCCACATCAACGTAGCTACTGCTTCAACCGTATCGGTTTACATCGTACAATTCCCTCACAGTTTGTTGCTACTTACCTAAAAGGTGTCCCCAGATCTGGGTTAGGATCTATAGTAACTCCCAATACAAACACCCTTAAAAGTAAAGCAACCAAAACAAACAAGAGAAGCAAATATGATGAATTAATCCTAAGGTATACCCCACTTATACGTCTCCATCAGAGTCGCCAGTTCTATGATACGGTGGCAGAACCAGACTGTTTTAGGAAAATGCTAGTTTGCGTTTTACGTTTGTCTTTGCAAAATGTCGCGGTAAGCAAGAGTTGCCACCGACTTTTATTTTATCCAATTGGAAAGGAAAAAAAGCACAAAAAAAATTCTTTTTCGAGATTTTGAGTATGGGGGGTAGATTATAGGAAGGGAAGGTGTTAGCACCCTTTCTATCTGTAGTTATCTACGGGCTCTTAGGTACTTGCTTATCATTTTAAAAATTGCTTCCGTGTTTGTGTGTTTTGAAAAGTTTTGTTTTTACTTTGTTTTAACCCTTGTATCAGTCCTCAAGAGTGTTACGAAGTGTTTTTGAAAACTTTGTTTGAAAAAGCGTTTGGTGTGAAAAAGTTTATTTTGAGCAAGTACCTACTAGCATATACCTACTCGAAAAAAGAATGCTTATGTTCTTGTTTCCTTTAGACAGCGATATCCCACTATTAAAGAGTAGGTAGCATCATCGTTGGAGTTGTAAGGGTTAATTCGAAAGGGACGTACGATCACTAAAGCAATGTTAGGACGTCTTAGTAATAACCCTAATGTCTTAAGATTATATTCGAGGCAACATTTCCGAGGCAACCTTTCCGAGGCAACATTTTCGTGGCAACATTTCCGAACGAGACATTTGATCTTTGTTTAGACAAGAGAGCGACCTCTAAAACACCCTATACTTAATGATCGTTTACCGAAGGCAACCGAAGTGAGAGTATACCCTAGGGGTGCGCATGTGCAAGTGATTTGATTTCAGTTATTATCTTTGCACATTTAGGGTTTACTAACCATTTTAAAATTAACATATAGTCTTGTCATGCAATCCTATTATCATACATCTAACAGTTAATATTTTGCGAGAATTAAAATGCGGAAAATAAAACTACGTTATTACAAGGCTTCGGGGAGGGGGATTAATTACATAGCCAAAAACCCGTAAAACGATAAATAAACGAAAAGTCCTAATTAAACTATTACATGCCAGGAGCAGTTACATTAATATTGTAAAAAGGATAAACGCGCGCAATGAATCGAAAACGAGAAAAATTAGGGTTTTGACCCCGTCTAAACCTAATTGAAAGAAAAATCATTTTTTTGTTGTTTTTGATTATTTTGAGAAAATAGGGCTTTAATTAAATAAATACAAACCTAATTACTAGTTAATTTAAATTAAGAAAAATAATTAATTTTGACCTATTTTTGTATTTTGTTTTATTGAGAAAAGAACTAAAAATTAAATCAAGAACAAACCCTAATTTTCTAATTGATTTTAAATTATTTACAAAAAAAGTTAGAATTACCCTACAATTAAATTAAACTAATATTAAATTAATTTTGATAAAAAATAAAACCTAGATCTAAACTTGTGAAATTGATTTTATGATTTTGTAAAAAAAAGAATTAATTTTATGTTAGAAAATAATTTAAATAAAGAAATTAAATAAAATGAAAAATATAAAAGAAAAAGAAACGGGCCTGGTTGTGTTGGCAAAGAGGGGGTGTCAATTGCATTTCTAAGCCCAAAACTCCTTGGCCCACGTTGACTTTCTAGATCCTGTATGCTTGCTTGACTAGGGCGCATTGTGGACCTCCAAAGGATGGCCCTTGGATCTAGCTTATTGGAGATCTGGTGGTTGAAGGATGATGGCATATGGTGGTCTTCTTGCATGCATGTGTACCTGATGATGTAAAAGAAAATAATATTGATAAATATGGGGGCCTGGGGATCGAACCTTGGCCCTTTGGAAATTTCCCTTGTACACTGACCATCTGAGCTAGCGCGCTTTCTTGTATATGGAACAACAATCAATTATTATATTGAAAAAACAAAATAATATATTCCAAAATGCGCGAATTTTTGAATAAGCGAATCAGGGAGTGCCACGCCACCCTTCTTCTTCCTCTCTCCGTTGGTAAAAGGCCTGACCTTTACCTACAGTAATCTGGGCGTAGGTACAGCCTTGTGATCCTCCAAAAAACAATGAACGCATGATAAATCAATACCAGTGGTAGGAATCAACTCGTTGCAACCTCACGAGCATCATGGTACCACTTTCCATGGCTAATTGTTCCTGCAAGCAAAACCCCTAAAAACGAAACCTAAACCTTATTCATGGCAACTTTCTGTATGGTTAACAAAAATGCAATTAAATATTATCATTAGCTTGCAAATGTTTCAAGGATTCAGAATATGTCCATAAAATATGCTAACAATGCCAAAATTATAAGATACGATTTCAGAGAAACGTGGAAGTCGTGGGGTACTTACAGCGTGTTTTTGGGCACGAAAATGCTTGCTAATGATTGGAATAGAGTCTCTGGATGCCCAGCAAATGAATGGTATGCTTGGAATGGTTTGAAGAAGCCTGGAATTGAGAAATCAGATTGCAACTTTTCTTGATTTTTTTGAAAGTTGTTCTTCTCTTTTCACGCCTCTAATCCCCTTGTTTTTGGTCTGCACTTGTCCTATATGTACCCTAGAATGAATTAGGTTACAAACTTGCTTCAAATCTTTCTCAATTAAGATGATTGAATCATGATTTGATTCTTATGTAAATCTTTCCAAATCAAGCCAAATCCAATCTTTTTGTGTCCAAATGAAGCTTGCACAATTTGATTTTCTTCCCAGCTGTATAAGAGACCTAAACATGCACAAAATCTCAAGCTTTGATTAGTTTTGATATTTTCATGATTTTATTTAATTTAATGGAAATAAAACTCAAAATAAATGATAAAAATAAAATAAAGACAAGTGGGAAGGACCATGGGTCGTGGGTCATGTTACAAACTCAATGCAAGCACAAAAAGTTAGGCCCATTTGACAAAAATTGCAATTTTGGGCACATTTGACTTTTGGCAATTTTGTAAAAAGGGTCAACTTCACCAATGCATAACTCCTTCAATTTTGACCCTAGAGATGTGTTTTTCGAAGTTTTAGAAAGCTTAAGATGTTATCTAATCAACCCGTTTAGTCTCATCTCAATTGAGTCTTCCATGTTCATGTATGAGGCTTTGACAAAAAAGGTGTTTTTGTTGACTTTCCAAAATGACCTCTAATGTCCAAATTCATATCTTCTTGTGAGTGCATATCTTGAACTTGGGAGCTGAATATGAATTGTAGGTAATCACATCCTATTAAAAATGAGCTTTGGATGGGTCATTTTTGATAAAGTATAAGAAAGTTATGCTTGGTAAAAGTTGAGTTGACTTTTCCTGCAAAACCCTAATTTAGCAACTTTTGGGTTTTGATGAATTGTGAGCAATCCTTGAGGAATCATGATCAAAACTTGATCAAATGATGAATAATACTTCAAAATGAGGATGTTGACCAAAAATCTTGAAGTTTGACAGTATGTAGGACACAGTTGACTTTTGCCCTAACACAATCGATTTTCAGGCCTTTGATCAATTGACTGAGCAAATTTCCTCTGCGAGGCTTGAAACTTGACATGGATGATCTTGAGAACATATTAGGACAATGGTGAGAATTTGGGGCCCTTTTGACTCAAACATCTTGATGCAAACTGAAACCCTAATTTGGGGTAGACTGCCTTAGGAGAGAGTTTGTGTGGTCAACCCTTGGACTTCCTTGAGCAATTTGAGGACCTCACTTGAAATGGATTGAGAAATATGGGAGGGCAAATTTTGGGGTAAAACACATGGTAATACACATCGGCCCCATAGTGCCAAGGAACATCCTTATCCGAAGTGTATGGGATAGGACCAGGGACAGTAATTATTAACGAAGCAACTCTTAGAACGGGTGTAATCCTAACAGGCTTTCTCGAGGAAGCCTTGGAAGGATTGGAGGATATGGTTATGATGGCAACATCTTCAACTGGAACTAACGGAATCATAATCTTCTCGAACAGGATCTCTCTATTATCCATTAGGTGCTGAACACCTGATTTCAATAAATGGCAACCAGCAGGCAGAATTGAACACATGTGGCAACCTTCGCCACAACCCGGAAATAAACCGGCCAACAATAGATTCTTCTTAACTGTCATCAAAGGATTAGAGATTTCTTCCACTGAGGTCACAAATAAATCATCGTCCACAGCATTCACTCCATGACCATGTTTGGGCATAGGAGTGGTTATGATGTTGGGCTTCTCCGGAGTTTCAAACTCAATCTCTTTGGCTTCGATTAAGTGTTACACCTTATTCTTCAAGGCCCAACAGTTGTTTGTATCATGACTTGGGCCATCGGAGTGATAGGCGCAGCGGGCATTCGGGTTATATAGCGGAGATGTGGAGTTGGGATTATTTGGGGCTTCCCTCAGAGTTACTAGGTTGGTCTTCAATAACTGTGGTATAATTTGAGACAAGGTCATATTGAGCCAGGTGTACTGTCTCTATGGTCTTTCCACACTTTGTTGATTGTTTCATTGTGGAGAAACGGTGGGTCTTGACATCACTACCGCGTTTACTACTTGACGATGTTCAGGTCTGCTTTGGCTCCTCGAGCCATAGACTGCACTAGCTTCTTTCTTACCAGTGAAAGGCTTCTTTACTGCACTTGAGGAAGTATCCTTCTGTGTTTTACCACTTCGGATACCAGCTTCTACTCTCTCTCTCCAGTCAAGATTAACTCAGTAAACCCAGATGACGAACTGTCGATCAGATGATTGAAAAATGGACCAGATAGCGTCCCTAGAAACATGTCAACCAACTCCCTGTCAGACAAAGGGGGTTGGACCCTTCCGGCTAAGTATCTCCACTTTTGAGCGTAATCTTTAAAACCATCACTTGCACCCATTGACATACCCTAAAGTTGAGTACGAGTGGGAGCAAGGTCAGTGTTATACTGATACTGCCTGTAAAAAGCAGCAGCAAGGTCTTCCCAGTTTCGGACATTAGCTCCTTCCAACTGATAAAACCATTCAAGCTGAGTCCCTGACAGACTATCTTGAAAGAAATGTACCCACAAATTTCTATCAGCAGTGTGGGGTTGAATTTTCCGGACATACGAGCGGAGATGGAGTTTTGGACAGGATACTTCGTCGTATTTAGAAATAATAGGTGCTTTGACCTTATGAGGGATCACCACTCCCGATACTAATCCCAGCTCTCCGAAATCCAAACCAGGGATCTTCTAAATCTCCATAGCACTCAGACGGTCTTCTAGTTGTTTGTACCTATCCTCAGCAGGAGGATATTGTTCCTCATCATAATTTGTATCATTATCAGAGATAGCAGGACTGGGGCCCTTTTCTTCTTCTTGGTTCTCCCCTTCCTTGGATGAAAAGGACAGATCAGCTTGTTGTTTCAACCTATCCCCAAACCTTTTACCCATACTCAGAAGAATGACCTTCTTCTTCTTCTTCTTCTCTTTCTCTTTCAGAATGAGAGCTTTCAAATTCTCTTGCCCTTTAGCCAAGCTCAAGAACATCTCTTGGAATTGGGCATTTTGTGCCTGAAGATCTTTGATAGCTTGATCGGAAGACATAACTGCTGAAATAAACAGCGAAGAAGATGAGAAACCTGTAATGGTACCTGTAATGGTGTGCATGATAATGGGATGCGCATGTAATGATTTCAAAGACTTTGGGAGATTTAAATTTGCAAACCAAAAATAAAACAAAACTTTATTAGATTAACTGGTAAAACGGTTCAACAATGCCTTTGAGGAGTTACAAAGAAATAAATGGAAAACAAATATAAACTAGAAAAAGCAAAATTAGAAATCCCATGGACGCTTCCTCTTTGTGCTGACATAGTCATTGATCGTTCTTTCCTCCTCGAGTTGTCTGGTGAGCTCCAAAATCTTCCTTTCTTGCTCATGATACTTTTCCCGATAAGTATCTCTTTCCTCTTTCAGCTGGATCCAAGATCTCTGCAATGCCCCAGGATCATTGGGCATGTAAGGATAAAGAACTGTGTAAGGAGTGCCCTCGTCATTGGTGGGCTCCACAATCACGAGTAATACAGCTTCATAAGGCATCCCAAGCTTCTGGGCTCGAGCTCGGACCCACTGGAGATAAGGATGTATAGGGAGAGAAGTCCTTGGTCCTAGCTCTTGGGGATAAGATATGTTCACCATACCCCAAGCTCGTATAAACCTCCGGCGGTGCTCGTCAACATCCTCCTTGTAGTCGAAGGAAATATCTGTAAGAAGTAGCTCATGAGGACCATCTATACGAGCACGACCAAATTGTCGCAGAGCTAGACAAGGACTGTAGGTTATACCCCCTCTGATTCCAAGCAACGGGACATTAGGGTATCCCCCACAACGATCAATGATAGTAATGCTTTCCATAGCCTTATAACTCCAAAGAATGTTTGTATGGGCAAGTGACATTAACCTGTAAGACTATCCCAAACCTTCTTCATTCTTTAACACAGACTTATGGAGGTGCGAAATAAACCACCTTGACAGTAGTGGCATGCAACACATGAGAGTTCCTCTTCTTCGCACAGTATGAGTGTAGAGGGCATTCAAGATATCACCCAATAGAGTAAGCACTTGATTACGATAAAGGAAGATCTTGACCGTGTTCGCATCTACAAAGGAATCTGGATTCGGGAAGAGAACCAAACCATAGATAAGGAGAGCCAAGATGTCTTCGAAAGCCTGGAAATCCAAGTTATCCCAGAATAACTGGGCTTGATCCATCAGAAACTTGGCTAAGAAACCTTCGACCCCGCTTTGTGTCTCCCAATTGGATACTACATCATCCTGTTTTAAACGCAGAGCTGAAGTAATGTCTTCTGGTCTAGGAGTCTCTTCTATTCCTGTGAAAGGCATCTGCTCTAGGATGGATATACCTAATAAGTGTGAGAACTCTTCCATAGTGGGAACTAACTGGTAGTCTGGAAAAGTGAAACAATGATGCACAGGATCGAAGAACTGGAAAAGCACACTCATCATCTGCTCATCAAACTTTGAGGTAACCAGGCTAAGAAGCTGACCATGTCTCTTAATGAATGAAGAAGTCTCAGAAACTTTTAAGGCTAGCTCTTTGAGTTGAACAGGTATTTGCACAAAGTTAACTTGGATGGTGTTTCTGCGCATGGAAGCCATAATCTGCAAAACAGAACAAAGATAAATCCCCTTGGTCTTTGAAATGGTTAGTATAATGAAGCATGCATGCTATGTTAGGATGCATGATGTTATGATACAAGAAACAACAGGTATAGCAGATAACAGGCATGGCAAAGGCAAACAAGTCACATAAAAGCCCTTAAGTTTAAGGCTTGCATGGGGTCAAAGGTATTACCCTCTTGAAGTTCAGTTGGTTTCAACCTGTCCTAGAAAAAGTAACCGGGTTCTAAGGGATCTCAATATCCCTGACCATCCTCCATCGGTCATGGTTTCAGCTCACGCAATCTTTTCTTGCGGCTGAAACTATCTCGAGAGTATGGTCTCAATGAGCGTAGCATCGAGTATCAACCAGTTCTCAACTTTACACTGAGGTCGGCTATCTCACTACTTCCTAATGGCCAAGTTGGTCTATTAAGGGTTCTAAGGTCAGTTGATGCTTAACGACACACATAGCGGCCCCGTATTCTCCTTGTTTCTCCACAAGGGATACCGGTACCAACCAATGTGCCACATCAATGTAGCTACTGCTTCAACCATATCGGTTTACGCCGTGCAGTTCCCTCACAGTTTATTGCTACTTACCTAAAAGGTGTCCCCAGATCCGGGTTAGGATCTATAGTAACTCCCAATACAAAAACCTTTAAAAGTAAAGCGACCAAAACAAACAAGAGAAGTAATTTTATGATGAACTATATCCTAAGGTATACCCCACTTATATCTTTCCCCAGCAAAGTCGCCAGTTCTGTGATACGGTGGCAGAACCGACTGTTTTGGAAAAATGATGGTTTGCGTTTTGCGTTTGTATTTGCAAAATTTCGCGGCAAGCAAGAGTCGCCACTGAATTTTTATTTTATCCAACTTGAAAGGACAAAAGCACAGAAAAATTCCTTTTTCGAGATTTTGCGTACGGGGGGTAGATCATAGAAAGGGAAGGTATTAGCACCCTTTCTATCCGTGGTTTTCCACGGGCTCTTAGGTACTAGATCATCTTTTGAAAATTGCTTGTGTGTGTTTGTTTTGAAAAGTTTGTTTTACTTTGTTTTAACCCTTGTTTCTGTCTTCAAGAGTGTTACGAAGTATTTTTGAAAACTTTGCTTGAAAAAAAAGGTGTAAGTGTGAAAAGTTTGATTTTGAGCAAGTACCTACTAGCATCTACCTACTCGAAAAAGAATTGTTTCTGCTCTTCTTTCCTTTAGACAATGCTATCCTACTATTGAAAAATAGGTAGCACCATCGTTGGATTTGTAAGGGTCAATTCGTAAGGGACGTACGATCACTAAAGCAATGTTAGGACATTTTAATAATAACCCTAATGTCTTAAGATCATACTCGAGGAAAAATTTCCGAGGCAACCTTTTCGAGGCAACATTTTCGAACGGGACATTTGATCTTTGTTTAGACAGGAGGGCGACCACTAAAGCATCCTATACTTTATGATCATTTACTGAAGGCAACCGAAGTGAGAGTATACCCTAGGAGTGCGCATGTCCGAGTGTTTTGATTTCAAGTTATTATCTTTGCACATTAGGGTTTGCTAGCCATTTTAAATTGTCATGCAATCTTGTCATACAATCTTATTAACATACATCTAACAGTTAATATGTTGCGAGAATTAAAATGCGAGAAGTAAAAACTACACTATTACAAGGCTTTGGGGTAGGGGATTAATTACATAGCCAAAAACCATAACAACGATAAATAAAGAAAATCTTAGTTAAACTATTACATACTGTGAGCAGTTACATTAATATCGCAAAAGTAATAAATGTACGCGATGAATCGAGAACGAGAGAAATTAGGGTTTTGAGTCCGTCTAAACCTAATTGAAAGAAAAATCATTTTTTGTGGTTTTGGTGTTATTTTGAGAAAAATAGAGTTTAATTGAATAAATAAAGAAACCTAATTACTAATTAATTTAAATTAAGAAAAATAATTAAATTAACCTATTTTTGCATTTTTTATTTTGAGAAAAGAAATAAGAATTAAATCAAGAACAAACCCTAATTTTTTCTAATTCGTTTTAGATATATGAAAAAAAGTTAAAATTAGTCCTAAATTAAATTAAAACTAATATAAAATTAAATTTGATAAAATAAAATAAAACCTAAATTCTAAATTGGTGAAATTGATTTTATGATTTTTTTATGAAAAAAAAATTATTTTGTTAGAAAATAAATTAAACTAATTAAATTAAATAAAGGAAATTAGAAAAGAAATAGAATGGGCCTGGTGGTATGCTAGCAAACAGGGGGGTGAAACTTACAATTTTGGGCCCAAAAACACTTGGCCCTTTTTGACTTCCCAGATCCTGTGTTGCTAGCTTGACTGGGCGTATGATGGACCTTCATTGGGAAGCTTTAGATCTGGCACTTGATGATCAGATTGGTTGGATATTGAGGGCGTATGGTGGATGCCTTGGATGCTAGCGCGCCTGATTATGCAAAGAAAATAAATATAAGGCAAATATGGGGACCTGGGGATCGAACCCAGGCCCTTTGGCATTTTACCCTGCATGCTTACCAGCTGAGCTGGCTTTGTTAATTGTATAATGAACAACAAACAAATATTATATGAAAAAAAACAAAATAATATATTACAAACGCGCGAAATTTTGAATGGGCAAATCAGGGAGTGCCACGCTACCCTTCTTCTTCCTCCCACCGTTGCTAAAAGTTCTGTAACTTTTACCTACGATCAAGGGGTGTAGGTATAACCCTGGGTTATTCCAAAATCTTATGCAAGCATGATAAATGCACAACAATGGTACCAATCAACTCATGGCAACCTCACGAGCATCATGGTACCTTATCCATGGCCAATTGTACCTGTATAGAAAAACCCCAAAAACAAACCAAGAACCCTAACTATGGCATCTTGATGTATAGTCAGCAAAAACGAAATTAAACATAACCATTAGTTTGCAAACATCACAAGGATTAAGAATGTGTAAATTTTTCGTGCTAAAGATGCCAGAATTGTGATATTCGATTTCAAGAAAAGTGAGAAACTGTGTGGTACTTACAACGTGTTTCAAGGCTTGAGGGAGCTTGCTAATGGTTGAAATACGTTCCTGGGATGTCCAGCAAACGTTTGGGATGCTTAGAACACTTTGAATTGGTCTGCAACTTAGAAATCAGTGTGCCACTTTTTCCAATTTTTTGAAACTTGCTTTCTTGTTTTCACGCCTCCAATCCCTTGTTTTTTATCTGAACATCTTCCTTATGTACCCAAGAATGAATTAGGGTTGCAATTTGGTTTCAAATCTTCTCCAATAATGATTATTGTTTCATGATTTGATTCTTAGTGCAAATCTTTCTAAGTTGATAAAATCCAATCTTTTTGTGTCCAAATGAAGCTTGCACGATTTGATTCCATCTCTAACTGTATAATAGACCTAAACATGCACAAAATCTCAAGCTTTGATTAGTTTTTGATATTTTCATGATTTTATTTTGATTTTATTTGATTTAATTGAAATAAAATCAAAATAAATGACAAAAATAAAAGAATGACAAATGGGAAGGATCATGGGTCGTGGGTCATGTTACAAACTCAATGCAAGCATAAAAAGTTGGGCCCATTTGACAAAAATTGCAATTTTGGGCACATTTGACTTTTGGCAATTTTGCAAAAAAGGTCAACTTCACCAATGCATAACTCCTTCAATTTTGACCCTAGAGATGTGTTCTTGGACTTTTTAGAAAGCTTAAGATGTCCTATAAGCAACCCTTTTGGTCTAATTCTCAATTGAGTCTTCCATGTTCATGTATGAAGTTTTTACAAAAAAGGTGTTTTTGTTGACTTTCCAAAATGACCTATAATGTCCAAATTTATATCTTCTTGTGAGTGCATATTTTGAACTTGGGAGATGAAGATGAATTGTAAGGAATTGCATACTCTTCAAAATGAACTTTGGATGGGTCATTTTTTATAAAGTATGAGAAAGTTATGCTTGGTCAAAGTTGAGTTGACTTTTCCTACAAAACCCTTATTTAGCAACTTTTGGGTTTTGATGAATTGTGAGCAATCCTTGAGGAATCATGATCAACCCTTGATAAAATGATGAATAATACTTCAAAATGAGATTTTGACCAAAAATCTTGAAGTTTGATTGTATGTAGGACACAGTTGACTTTTGCCCTAGCACAGTCGATTTTCAGGCCTTTGAGTAATTGACTGAGAAAACTTCCTCAGCAAGGCTTGAAAATTGACATAGGTGATCTTGAGAGCATATTAGGACAATGGTAAGCATTTGGGATCCTTTGGGCTCAAATATCTTGATGCAAACTGAAACCCTAATTTGAGGTAGACTGCCTTAGGAGAGAGCTTGTCTGGTCAAACCTTGGACTTCCTTGAGCATTTTGAGGACCTCACTTGAAATGTATTGAGAAATATGGGAGGGAAAATTTTGGGGTACAACAGTTTGGCCATATGAATTTTGGCAGGCAAGTTTCGTTTGGACAGTGGTTCTTCATGCAAGCTTTCATTTGAGAAAAGTCCTCTTGCATGTTTGCTTGAAGTCACAAACAAATGGCCTCCTGCAGCTCTCCTTCGACTCAGAATCCATTGGTTTTGCATGTTTGCCAAACTCACAAAGCAGAATTTCCCCTTCATGCTAGCGCCCCCAAAGCAGGGACCTCCTGCATGCATCCTTTCATTTGGCCATGTGACCTCTGGCAGGCAAGCCTTCGATTGGAAAAGAGCCACCTTCATATAAAGCTTCGATTAGAGTTTTGGTTCCCTTCGAAGCAGCATACTTCGAATCCAATCTGAACCCTTCGAATCAAGCTTGTTTGAAGAACATTGAGCAAATCTCATAGCCTTATCCTCCAAATATCACTTGTAAGGCTATGTTGCTTCCAAATCTTTACATAATCAGAGGCTTACATAAAGGTTCGAAGCTTTGTCTACTGGATAATACTATTCTTGGATAAAATAGCAAAAAGCTACGTATCCTTTTTTCATAAAGAGTACTTTAATCACAAAATCAGCTTCCAGTCTAATTTTTGTCTGAACACAAGCAGTACCAAAAGCATAAGTCCAATCTCCTGCTCCCAACAGCCAGCAAGCCCTCACTTGTACTTGAAACTTGGGAACAATGAAAGGGATCAAATTTGTTTTCGTTTCAACCAAACCATGGTTTGTTATCCTACAAACCTGGTTACTCCAGCATCTCTAACCTTTTCTCTATAAATAGAGAGACAATTTGCAAGCTGAAGAGGACTTCGGGTGGTATGGAAAGAATCTTCAAAAAAATCCTCAAACTCTCAAAAACTCTTAAACTCTTAAGATTCTCAAACACTAAACACAAACCCAGAATCTAAAGAAACACAACACTTGTTTCTTTTTCTCTTTCGAATCTGAAGCAATCCAACGCTTGGTTCCTTCTTTCGAATCTAGTACTAGAAACATAACCCCTATTTCTTTACTTCGAATCCAAGAGCACTCAGGGCAGCCACTCATGGTCCAGTACACGCATCCCAACTTCAAGCAAGGTAAGTCCTCTTAACCTTAAGTTTTTTTCGTTTCAAGCACAGCATGTAAATAACCATTTCATTTTGTTTCAAACATCATTATTTTCCTTTGGTTTGTTTTCATTGCTAACCTTTTGGTTTTGTTTCTTGTTTTATCAAACGTTTTTAAGAACTAACCTGGCCTCAGCCCATGTTACTATTTAAATCCCAAACGAAAGAAAACAGGAGGAAGGAGGTATGAATGAAGCTTTAGGCTTCACCCCTGGCTACTTCACAGTTGTAAGCAGAACAAAGAGTGTGACCTTAGGCTTCGCAACACACTGACTTCCAGGCCTTTCGAAGGAAGCAGAAAATGACGTAATCGAAGGATATATTCACACTGACTGCCAGGCCCAATCGAAAGAAGAAGGAAAAGGATGAAATCGAAAGTCGTGTCCTTGCTGATTCCAAGTCTAAATCGAAAGAAGTCAGGAAGAGCAGAATCGAAAGGGGACATTCTGCCTGATCGAAGAACTTGTTTTCCTTTTTTTATTTTGTTTTGTCTTTACATTTTCTTGCTATTAAATATGGTTGTAATAGTGTATGATATTTATCTTCTGCATATTTATTTCTTTATAAAAATGTTAGTAATTAGGATGTATGGCAAGATAAAACCAACAAATAGACCATCCTAATCAAAGACAAAATGCATGTAATCAAACACACTTTGCACACATGCACCTCTAGGGTGATCTCACTTGTTGCCTCGAAAAATAGTCATGTCCCTCGAATATAGGCATTTTAGCAAAGACCCTCGATAAAAGATCGTAGTCCCTCGATGACCCTCGAAGTTTCCTTCGGTAAATGATCTAGTCCCTAAACAACATTTCTAAAATGTCTTATAGGTTGCCTTCTATGGCTATACAAACGAACCACGCCCGTCCCTTCACATCCAATGGCAGGGCTTCTTACCAAATCAATAGTGAGATAGTAACATCTAAAGGAGGAGGGAAAGAACATAGACCTTTTGAGTAGGTAGGATGCTCATAGTTGCTCGCTTGCTCACAACAAAAACATTTTTCCACACCAACACTTTCAATTGAAACATTTTCAAAAGACAGAGCTCTTTGTATGCATTCTTATAGAGACGAGAATCATTACAAAGGCACTTTTCAAAATCACTTTCAAAAACATCTTCCACAAATACCTTTTTGAACTATTTTCAAAAACCAACACTTTGTACGCATTCTTATAGAGACGAGAACCATTACAAAGATGTTTTTTTCTAAATACTTTCAAACCCACATCACAAGCACATTTTCAAACAAAAGCAAGTGATCTAGCAAGCAACTAAGAGCCCGTAGATAACTACGGATGAAAAGGGTGCTAATACCTTTCCTTTTCATAACCTACCCCCCGAACTCAAGAAATAATCTCGAAAGGTCTTTCCTATTCTTTTCAACCTTTCCTTATTGGATAAAAGAAAAGTCGGTGGCGACTCTTGCTATCCGCAACAATTGCAATAAAACGCAAAACACTCAAGTCAGTTCTCCCACCGTATTACAGAACTGGCGACTCTATTGGGTAATCGATAAAAGTGGGGTTACCTTAGGTCTAGATCACCTTTACTTGCTTTCCTTGTTTGACTTGTTTGCTTTACATTATGGTTCCTTGTTTGGAATTTGTTTTTGTTCCTCCACCCGGATCTGAGGCACCTTTTAGGTAAGTAGAAATAGATGGTGGAAACTGTACGGCATAGACCGATCTGGTTGAAGCAATGGCTACGTTAGTGTGACGCATTTGCTGGTACCGGTATCCCTTGTGTTGAATCAAGGAGAATATGGGGCCGCTGAGTAGTGTCATGAAGCACTAACTGACCTTAGAACCTTAATTGAACAACTTGGCCATTAGGAAGTAGTGAAATAGCCGGTTTTAGTGGAAAGATGAAAATTGGTTTATACTCGATACTTCACTCATTGAGATCGGACTTTTGGGATATCTCGGCCACAAGGAAAGATTGATTATGCTGAGACAATGCCTAAAAGAAAGGTCAGTGATATTGAGATCCCCTAGAACCCTGTTACTTTCTAGGACAGGTTGAGCCGACTAATATTCAAGAGGGTACTTACCTACAAACTCCATGCAGGCCTAAACCTAAGGACTTGTCTGCTTTATGTGTACATAACAACTTGCTTGCTTTGCATACTTGTACATAACATCATAAACATCATAACATCATAAGCATTCTCACTAACCATTTCAAGGATTTAGGAATTTATCTTTTCTTTGTTTTGTAGGCCATGAATCCCATTCGAAGGAATACCATCTGAATCAACTTCGTGAAAGCACACCCTCAACTACAAGAATTAGAATCAAGGGTGCCTGGAGATTCTCCCTTTGCCAAGAAATATGGTCGAATTCTCAGCTTAGCTACCTTCAGTCTCCAAGAAGAAATGATATGTGTGCTCTTCTAATTCTTTGATCCCATGCATCATTGCTTCACCTTTCCTGACTATCAGTTGGTGCCTACATTAGAAGAGTTCTCTTAACTATTAGGGGTGCCCGTGCTCGATCAAATACCATTCACCGGTATAGAGGAGACTCCAAAGCCTGAAGTCATTGCTGAAGCTTTACATTTGAGGAGAGCTGACATTATAACAAATAGGAAAATAAGAAGCGGAGTTAAGGGTTTCTTAGCCAAGTTTCTGTTGGAGAATGCTCGTTCTTTTTGGGAGGATATGGATTTTCAAGCTTTTAAAGATGTCTTGGCCCTCCTAATCTATGGTTTGGTTCTATTTCCCAATCCAGACCAATTCATAGATGAGAATGCCATCAAGGTTTTCCTCTCCCGTAATCCTATACCTACTTTGCTTAGAGACATTTTACATTGTTTCCACACTCACACCATGAAGAAAAGAGGTACTCTTTTGTGTTGCATTCCCTTACTCTCTAGGTGGTTCTCTTCACACCTACCTCGATCAACATTGAAGAACGATAAAGGCTTTATGTGGCCTCAAAGGATGATGTCACTCACATACTCTGACATTTATTAGTGTTCTCGATCCTTGGAGGACACTACCATCATTGACCGTTGTAGGGAATTCCCTAATGTCCCACTCTTAGGAATTAGGGGAGGTATCACCTATAACCCTTCTCTTACATTACGACAATTTGGGTATGCACGAAGAGATGGTCCTCACGATGCACTCATCCAAGGTTTGGTATTCGACTATGAGGGCGACAACCAAGGCTACTGTCAAAGGTTCATACGAGCTTGGAGAATGATAAACAAAGTGGATAGCAATACATTGGGCCGTAAGAACTCCATTCCTTTGGAGCCTTACCTTAAGTGGGTATGAACTCGTGCTCAAAGACTCAGTATGCCATACGCTGCCATTTTTCCTATTATCATGGAGCCATTAGTTGAAGAAGATGTTCTGTATATTATCCTTCATCCTACCATGCCTACTTCTCTTGAAGACTTACAAAGAGCTTCGATCTAGATGAAGGAAGAACGAGACACCTTCGAAGCTCAGTTATACGCGAGTGAAAAGAAGGTTTTAGATCTTACGAGACAGCTTCATGAGGAGCGAGATTTGAACGCCTACATTGCGCCAAAGAGGATGCGTTCGACCTTTTTTACGTAGGAGTTTATTTTGCTTTATTTCCTCCATTGTAAGCCCAAGGGGAATGGTTGTAATTAATTTAAACTTATTAATACAATTGATGTTTGCTCCTTTTTTTGTCTAAAAAAAAATTAAATTTTCTAAGTCCTTAAAAACATTGCATCCACATACCATGCATCATATCATGACAGGCTTTCCCCAAACAGGTCTCTCATCTGCTTACTGTTTATTTCAATAGAGATGGCTCTAGAGCAGACTATCAAGGACATTCAGACTCAAAATGCTCAACTTCAAGAAATGTTCTTGAACCTATCAAAGGGGGAAGAAGAAGTGAAAGCACTCCTCGCTAGATGCATGGCCATGAAGAATCCTGAGGACAACAAGGATGACTAGTTGGAACGGCTACAAACTGAGATAGTCACAATGAAGATCCAAATGATAGGACAGATGGTAGGCCAGATGGCTCTTATCCAAAACTTGACTTTGGGACAAGAATAGTTGAGAGCCCTCATCAACAAGCTTCATCAAGACGGATGCAATCATAGGAGGCAAACAGCTAGAATTAGGGATCGAGTCATTAATCAGTCTCCCATGAGACAAGAAGCCAGTTTGATAGAGAGTAGACTTTTCCAAATTGCTACTACATCACGATCCCAACAACAACCTCGCCAACAAGGACAGGGTAATCGGCATTACCGGAATGCATCCAATAGGCGATATACCAAACTCAACCTGCCAATGTCGCAAGTCTTACTACACATGTTGAATCTAAATTTGGTCACATTGAAGGATCCTCCTCAGAATCCTAATACTTTCGCTCCTATTTACCATCCTCATGAAAGGTGTGCATATCACTCCGACAGTCCGGGGCACGATACTAATAGATGTTGTACGTTGAAAAACAAGATTCAAGACCTGATCAACGAAGGAGCATTGGAATTCGCACAAGATGGTCAACTGGAGTTCTTATGTCACCCCTCAAAGGCACACCATCTGAAGTGACAAATTCAGACGGAGAAATTTTTGTTTACTCGAATTTTCAGTTGTAATTTATTTGTTTGCTTAAACACTTATCTTTATGTCAGACTTTGGTTACTCTTGTTAATGCATTAAATATGTTTGTCTTGAATCAATCCATTCATTTTCACTCTATTTAAACTATGTTTTTTACTCCTTTCACGATATTCAACTCTTGTTTTAAAAGTTGCAAGCCTTTTAGAGGGAGGATGACGAAAACAATGCCATAATCTCATACAGTATGCTTTTGAACAGACCTTGCTGACGATGTACATGCATTCTTTCAATTCCTAAAAATTGGAGTTATAAGGAAGATGATCCATAGTCAACCCCTTTGAGCCTAAGAAGTAGGAGTTTTCTTTTTTACACAAATTGAAACCTTTAATCAAACCTGGGGCAGGGTAGTCTCTCAGTTAATTCAAATGCGCGTTCATTCGTAAGCATTCACTTCGTATACAACGAATGACATCAAAAACATTCCTATAGAATCAAAAGACGGTGATGGTTCCCTATCACGTGGGCAGTCATTATCTCTCAAAAGAAAAAACCCACTAAGTCAAAACCTATGAAGGTGACTTAAGAAAACGGGGGCGTCCCACTGACTGCAATCTCAAAACGAGAACAGTCAGGAAACAATTAGGGATGATAAATAAATAAAAACAGGTCACTAAAAATCCTCGACAACATGAAAAACATTGCAAAAATGACTGCCTTCCGATAAACTTAACTTATCCGAACCATCACCAAAACGTCATTCAGACTCAATTGGAGTTCAAACGTACAATTAACTAAGTTTATGGACTGAAGAACATCATTGAGAACGGGCGGATACAAATACACTTTGAGCCTTATCCTTTGCTTCTTAAACCTTGAACCAAACCACGCTACAACCCTTAAAAGTCCTAATTGAAGCATGGGTTAGTTCGAAAGCATATTGTTACCAAAGGTATCCTGACTCCTATAAGGATTACTCTAAATCCTGAGTTGAATTCACATTCTTATAAAATTCTTTTATCTGCTAAAATGCATTTTCAAAACTTCAAGACAAGCACAAACTTTGCATTATTTGAATATCGCTGTTTGCTAATGGCTGTTTATTTGATAGCGGAGAAATTCACATGACGAATATCCAGCGAACAAAAACTCTCTCAGTGGACAAAATCATTTCAAATTGGAAGACATTTCCAAATGACGAATCCCATATAAACAAGGGGGGCATGACATGTCACTGTCCAACTCGTCTGGGGGCAGTCAGGTCGAGATTCTAAGAAACCTCTCAAGAAATGCTGAATATACCAGGGGCATATCTGCATCTGATTCACTTGGGGCATTGAACGTGAATTCTCGCAAAGGGTTGTATACGGTCAAGCAAACATTTCCTGGCAATGCTACAAACACTTGTTACTAGCGGCAGCGACAAATTCCTACATAGTCCTTTTCAGGATGACCCCCAGCCAAGTCCCCACAAAGTTGGGTCCAAGAAATTCCCAGCCAGAGTTTTAATCTCTGGAAAACCTTTCTTCCCAGCTAAGTTTGGTCTCAAGAAGAATCCTCGAGGAGTTCTGCCAAAAGAAAATACCTCTCCAGCAGATTGGCAACAGAGTTTATTTCCCCAACAAACGGCAAGATTCCCTAGCTTGAGTTTACCTTTCAGACTATCACAAGTCAAGGTACCACAACCCCTCTTCCTCAGTAGACTTTCCTACAATCCCCAGTGAGTTGCTGCAAAGCCTGAGAGACAACCAGATAACAATTAACTTCTTTATCCCCAATAAGTTGTTAACTTCCTTCCTCTTCCATCAAGAGATAACTCCCTAATAGAGCAGCGGACAACTAAAACTCCTGAATCCCTTTCCCCGAGCAAGAATCAACACTCTCCAACAGAGTTCTCTTCTCAAGCAAAGCCAACATCCCCCAACAGATTTATCCTTAAACAACAAAACAGGAATCCCTAGCGAAAACATTATAAGCAAGGTTTGAATATGGGCATACTCTTCATCCCCAACAGCAGTCCGGGAATCAGCTTCCCGAAGCTCCCTAACACTTGTCAAGGCTTTATTTTCCAAGACAAAATTACATTTCAACAAATACTTCACATTCATGCATCATATTACATACATGATGAATGCATACATCATAATCTCATTTATTTTGAGAACATCATCAAGCCATGCATACATCTGCATGTAACTAACCCTCTTCCTTGTAGGGAAAAGTCAATCAACAAAAATCCTTTTTGGCAAATACCACAACCATTTTCAAAAGGTCAGCGATTAATACTCGAAACCCGACGGGGAACTATCTATGTGACCAACATTTTCAAGTTCCAGATTAATACCTGTAACAAGCCAGGAAAACTATATGTGGACGACTGATTGTAGATTAATACCTGTAACAAGCCAGGAAAACTATCTACATGAGCAGATCAAAGATTAATACCTGTAACAAGCCAGGAAAACTATCTTTCTTTATAAGGTTATAGATTAATACCTGAAACCAGACAGGACAACTATCTCTACGACCAACAAAAAGCAAGTTCCAGATTAATACCTGAAACAAGACATGACAACTTTATGTGAATAAATTGATTGTAGATCAATTCCCGAAACATGACGGGGTGACTATCTACATGACGAAAACTTCCTTTAGACCTATTTTGGTTCAGTTTAAACTGATCAATGGTTTATTCTGATTCTGTTCTGGTAGACACTTTCTCTTATTCAAATTAATTTCTCCAAAGATTTATTCTGATTCTTTTCTAATTAAAGATTATTCAGACCTTTGTTGGTTCAGTTTTAAATCGATCAATGATTTATTCTGATTCCGTTTTGGTAGACACTTTCTCTGGTTCAGATAAATTGCTCCAAAGATTTATTCTGATTCTTTTCCAGTTAAAGATTATTCACACCTTTGCTGGTTCGGTTTTAAATCGATCAATGGTTTATTCTGATTTCGTTCCGGTAGACACTTTCTATGGTTCAGATAAATCGCTCCAAAGATTTATTCTGATTCTTTTCCAGTTAAAGATTATTCAGACCACTGCTGGTTCAGTTTTAAATCAATCAATGGTTTATTCTGATTCTGTTCTGGTAGAAACTTTCTCTGGTTCAGATAGATCGCTCCAAAGATTTATTCTGATTCTTTCCCGGTTAAAGATTATCCAAGGCCTATGTTGATTCAGTTTAAATCGATCAATGGTTTATCCTGATTCCTTTCTGGTAGACACTTTTTCTGGTTCAGATAGATCGCTCCAAATATTTACTCTGATTCTTTTCCAGTTGAAGTCAAGCTTAGACTTAGTCTAATTTCTATCGACAGTCACCTTTGGATGGCATCTATAAGACCATCTCCGACAACTCTCCATCATCTCTCTAAATGGCATCTTTAAGTCCATTCCCTACGCAATCAACCACCACATCATCGAGTGTAAATTTTTGGGCACTCTAGTGTTCAATCATCTTTTACCTTCAAGTCACGAATGGTTGATCCGCCAATCTAACTTATTTAGGTTCAAGAAGATTGAACAGGGGAAGTTGTTGTACCCCAAAATTTTTCCTCTCTTTTCTCAAGGTATTTCTCACAAGGATTCTCAAAAATTCAAGCTTGCACAAGTACAATTGGATTTTCCAGCATCAAGTTAAAGAGGGAACTGTAAAAAAAGGAAAATAGATAAAAATGATTTTTTAAGGAACAACAAGTTTGCTTCAATTTCCCTTGCTTCGGTTTGACAAATGGCTACCTATTTGCCTGCTTTGATTGGACATTTGATGCCTGCATCTTTATTCGATTGGACAAGTTTCGATTGGACAATTGGCTGCCTATATGCCTGCTTCGATTGGACATTTGATGCATGCATGCCTGTTTCGATTGGACAAGCTTCGATTGGACAAATAACTCCTTCCATGCTTACTTTGAATTCAGCTTCATGTCTGCTTCGAATCCACCTTCAGCATTGGCCTCCTACATAAAGTACAAGGCAAGGGCCTCCTACATGCCTGCCTGCACAAGGCAGAAATTACCCTTCATATTAACACCCACAGTGTATTGGCTATCTTTATATAAGCTTCGACTGAGCATTTGTTTCCCATTGAAACAGCCTCCTTCGATTCAAAAGGGAAGGGCCTCCTATTGGTGTCTTTCGAATCAAAAGGCATTGGCTTCCTACTGGCGCCCTTCGATTCAGAAGACAAGTTCCTTCTCTACGCTTACCTTCAATTCACAAGGAAGGAACTTCCTTCATGCCAACAGGCACAAGGCAATGGCCTCCTGCATACATCCTTTGATTGCACCATTTGCATCCTACATGTTTGCTTTGATTCACAAAGTAGGGACCTCCTGCATGCATCTTTCGTTTGGGCATGTGGCCTTTCTTCGAATGCCAGCTTGGTATACATCCTTCGTTTGGGAATGTGTTTCCCTTTTACGCAAGCTTTGGTTTACATCGTTCGTTTGGGCTTGTGGCCTTCTTCGAGTGCAAGTTTGGGATACATCATTTGTTTGGCCATATGACTTTTGGAAGGCAAGTTTCGTTTGGACAATGGTTCTTCATGCAAGCTTTCGTTTGAGAAAAGTCCTCTTGCATGTTTGCTTGAAGTCACAAACAAATGGCCTCCTGCAGCTCTCCTGCGACTCAGAAGCCATTGGTTTTGCATGTTTTCCAAACTCATAAGGCAGAATTTCCCCTTCATGCTAGCGCCCCTAAAGCAGGGACCTCCTACATGAATCCTTTTGTTTGGCCATGTGACCTCTGGCAGGCAAGCCTTCGATTGGACAAGAGTGACCTTAACACAAATCTTCAATTAGAGTTTTGGTTCCCTTAAAAGAAGCATACTTTGAATCCAATTTGAACCCTTTGAAGTAAGCTTATTTGAAGAACATTTAGCAAATCTCATAGCCTTATCCTCTAAATCTCACTTGTCAGGCTATGTTGCGTCCAAATATTTACATAATCAGAGGCTTACATAAAGGTTCGAAGCTTTGTCTACTGGATAATACTATTCTTGGATAAAATAGCAAAAAGCTACGTACCTTTTTTTCATAAAGAGTACTTTAATCACAAAATCAGCTCCCAATCTGATTTTTGTCTGAACGCAGGCAGTGCCAAAAGCATAAGTCCAATCTCCTGCTCCCAACAGACAACAGGCCCCCACTTGTACTTGAAACTTGGGAATAATGAAAGGGATCAAACTTGTTCTCTTTTCAACCAAACCATGGTTTGTTATCCTACAAACCTGGTTACTCCAGCATCTCTAACCTTTTCCCTATAAATAGAGAAACAATTTGCAAGTTGAAGAGAACTTTGGGTGGTGTGGAAAGAATCTTCAAAAAAATCATCAAACTCTCAAAAACTCTTAAACTCTTAAGATTCTCAAACACTAAACACAAACCCTGAATCTAAAGAAACACAACACTTGTTTCTTTTTATCTTTCAAATCTGAAGCAATCTAATGCTTGGTTCCTTCTTTCGAATCCAGTACTAGAAACATAACCCCTGTTTCTTTCCTTCGAATCCAGGAGCACTTCGGGCAGCCACTCAAGGTCCAGGACACGCATCCCAGCTTCAAGCAAGGTAAGTCCTCTTAACCTTAAGTTTTTTCGTTTCAAGCACAACATGCAAATAACCATTTCCTTTCGTTTCAAACATCATTATTTTCCTTTGGTTTATTTTTGTTTCCACCTTCTCAGTTTGTTTTCATTGCTAACCTTTTGGTTTTGTTTCTTGGCTTATCAAACGTTTTTTAAGAACTAACCTGACCATGAGACAATACTAACATGGACTCAGGCCATGTTACTTTTTTAAATCCCAAATGAAAGAAAACAGGAGGAAGGAGGTATGAATCGAATCTTTAGGCTTCACCCCTGGCTGCTTCACAATTGCAAGCAGAATAAAGAGTGTGGCCTTAGGCTTCGCCACACACTGACTTCCAGGCCGTTCGAAGGAAGCAGAAAATGACCTAATCGAAGGATACATTCACACTGACTGCCAGACCCAATCGAAAGAAGCAGGAAACTGATGAATTCGAAAGGCGTGTACTTACTGATTCTAGGCCTAAATTGAAAGAAGCCAGGAAGAGCAGAATCGAAAGGGGACATTCTGCCTGATCGAAGAAATTATTTTCCTTTTTTTATTTTGTTTTGTATTTACATTTTCTCGCAATTCAATATGGTTGTAATAGTGTAGGATATTTATCTTATGCATTTTATTGCTTTATACAAATGTTAGTAATTAGGATGTATGGCAAGATAAAACCAACAAATAGACCACCCAAATCAAAGACAAAATGCATGCAATCAAACACACTTTGCACACATGCACCTCTAGGATAATCTCACTTGTTGTCTCAGAAAATAGTCATATCCCTCGAATATAGGCATTTTAGCAAAGACCCTCGATAAAAGATTGTAGTCCCTCGATGACCCTCAATGTTACCTTCTGTAAAAGATCTAGTCCCTAAACGACATTGCTAAAATGTCCCGTAGGTTTCCTTCTATGACTATACAAACTACCCAAGCCCGTCCCTTCACATCCAATGATGGGGCTTCTTACCAAATAAATAGTGAGATAGCAACATCTAAAGGAGGAGGAAAAGAACATAGACCTTTTGAGTAGGTAGGGTGCTCATAGTTGCTCGATTGCTCACTACAAAAATATTTTTCCACACCAACACTTTCAATTGAAATATTTTCAAAATACAAATCTCTTTGTATGCATTCTTATAGAGACGAGAATCATTACAAAGGAACTTTTCAAAATCACTTTCAAAAATATCTTCCACAAACACCTTTTTGAACTATTTTCAAAAACCAACACTTTGTACGCGTTCTTATAGAGACGAGAACCATTACAAATATATTTTTTTTCTAAACACTTTCAAACCCACATCACAAGCACATTTTCAAACAAAAGCAAGTGATCTAGCAAGCAACTAAGAGCCCGTAGATAACTACGGATGAAAAGGGTGCTAATACCTCCTATTTTCAAAACCTACCCCCCGAACACAAGAAATAATCTCGAAAGGTCTTTCTTGTTCTTTTCAACCTTTCCTTATTGGATAAAAGAAAATTTGGTGGCGACTCTTGCTATCCGCAACAATTGCGACCAAACGCAAAACACCCAAGTCAGTTCTCTCACCGTATTAAAGACGCGTTCTCGCGAATTGACCTAAACATAAGAACAGGGAGCCAAATGCAAGAACTAACACCTATTCCTCAAATAATAGTTAAAATGACAAGAGTATCTACCAACGATGCAAATTTCATTCGCTGTCGCACACGAGTCAATAATGAGTAAATTAAACTGTAGTTAGGGAAGCGACACTCGAGTTGTATCGCAAGGACTCTTGGAAAAATTTAACCAACTAAAGTAACAATTTGTGGGGGTTTTAGGTTCGATTAAAAAAATAGGGAAAATAAGTTATTATCAAATAAGCTAAAACGTATCAACCTATTTTTTCGGTTTCCCGACTTATCATCGGTAATTATAAATCCAAACCCCAAGAAGGTTCTAACCCCTTTTTTATTAAAGTATCAATTAACAAGCAAAATTGACATCACATGGTTTACACCCTTATTATTCAAATGAAGCAAACAAATCCAGCACTCACGAATTAAGCAAACGTGATTCGACATACGCAATTTAACGGTAAAGCAATGCTAAAACGTGATACAAATCAAGGAAACATAAATCAATCAAAATAAATCAACATGAATCTATATAAAAAAATGCTAACAATACTGTATTTTTAATACTCTCTCTAACATTCATTTTTTATTGAATGAAACACATGTGGGTCTAACCACTTTGTGTGGGACCTATTTCTGAAGTGCGGGACCCACATGTGTTTCATCCAATAAGAGAGTGAATGTTAGAAAAAGTGTTAAAAAGAGAGTGTTCCTAGCACTCCTCATCTATACAATTCGAATTAAGCATATGAGATATATAGAAAAATATTGAAAGGGAAAATAAATTGGATTGAAAATATAAAACCTCAAAATTTTGGCAAAAACATGAACAACAGATCGATAGTTGATGATTAGTTCTCCATGAATCGTACAAACAATGTATTTTTCATTAAAAAAATAAAAATTCCTATTGTAGCTACATTTTCTATTTTAAGCAATACAAGGGAGTTAGGACCCTAATGGCAACCGACCCAAAAATTACAAAAACAGACCTAAAAACAATGTATTTTCTTAAGTCTGGAACTTCAACGAATTTTTTTACTCTTCTACAATTTGAATCAACTTTCGGCTTAAAAATGAAAGTTTTAGTTTATCCTTTCATCTTTCCAACAAATATTAGAACGTGTCAATTTGATTCTCGTAGCTCAAGTTATGGTCTGCCTAGTGATAAGATATCAGTTAACAATAACAGCTAAAACTAAAGTACGGAAATAAAATAAAGTCAAACATAAACTTAAATATAAAAATACTATAAAATAGCAAAAATAATAAAATAAACTATAAAATTTCCTAAATACAATAGTATAGGAATATGCATCAAAATGCATTGATCAGTGGTCACGACAAAAATATTTTTTTCTTTGGTTAATACAAGAAGAAGAAAGGGTTGATGTATAAAGTTTCAAATGAAGAAGAAGAAAAAAATAGTCCCTCACGTTTTCTCACTTTTTCTTTTTTATATTTTTCAAATTCTAGATCTAAAAGTGAGAGAGATATAGGTGAGGCTCACTGATTGGTGGTTGCGCATATGTTTCACTTATTTATATCTCCTAAATTTAGGGTTTCTAAGTTAAAAAAGGCCAACAATGCCCTTTTGCAAATACTATATATTGCCTAGTTTTGACATCATTTAAAATATCTAAGAGAAGGATATTGCACTCACACTACCTTGCTTTGAAATTTTGAATAATCTAGATTATAGTTTATGCATGATTTGTTTCTTCTTCATGCTTATGGTTCAGTGCAATCCATATTTTGAAATATTGACCCTTAGTCCGGAGAACAAAATCTGAAATTACCTATTTTTTGTGTGCTTGTTATGCTTCGTTGTTTTTTGTTTAAGTACTTTATTTTGACATGTTTATATGCTTGTTTGATTGTAGGAAAAATGTTTGACAACCAATAAAGACCGAGACATGGTATGGTGGCCCAATAATTTCATTCGGAGGCAGAAAGCTAAACCCTTGTGACCTACAAGTGGAGATACTTTTTATTTTGGTGAGGATTGTCTTCCGGGTTCATGTGTCTGACAATGTCTTTCCAAATTCATGTGTCACGTGTCACCCTCAGAAGTTTAGGCATGTTTGGGAGGGAAAGGTAGCATAAATCTTTAATTAGTCTTTAAACATTTATGTTATAACATTGGAACTGTCTGAAAATGAATATTTATTTTTTTGTAATACCGAGATACATTAAATTATATCAGCCACAATAGGAAGGTTGTAAAGTTGGCACAACCTGATGATCCATGGTTCCAAGATGTCTTGCAACTATATAAACTGTAGGGTTTATGTAGATTTGGATATGGTTATATTAAACATGGGTTATTGTATGCTTTTGTGGAGAGATGGTATGTAGATACATCATCATTTAAACTTTTTATCTATGAGATATACATCACATTTGATGATATATCATGCCTCATATATATTCCAATCATGAGAAACTTATTAAACTACTCTCTAATTAGTAAACCGAAGGCAATGGTCGTAATGATGACTTATTTGGAAGTTGATTCGGGAAAAGCTCAAATAGAGATGGATGACATTAGAGGGTGTCGTGATAGGTTTTGATTCCTGGTGGATATGTATGAACGCCACCTGGTTGCAATTGTAAATACTGATGGTGATGATGGGCGGGTTGCATACGATAGAGCATGTTCATTAAGGTCATACCTCTTAGTTTTGGTCAACACGCCTATATTTGTGAACAAAAGTGTGACCTTTGTCGATGTTATTTACCTTTGATATTTCATTTCTTTTGAGAGGATTCACGAGTACAATTAGGGGTTTCTTGTTTTGTGTACCTTTATTCCAAGTTAGCTAAGAGTAATTTATAGAAGACTGGACAATTAACAGGAAACAACTGTCAATTTACGATAATGTTCTTGCACCCTTATAGATATTAATTTCATACTACTTCTGCTACATCATTACTAATATTTCATGCAAACAATTTTCAAGCATGGATCAACCAGTATTTTCCATGTCTCGTCGACTAGGCATATGTGGAAGACTACCGAATTTTCCATGTGTGTGCTAGATCATCTCGTTCAAAGGGAATCAAGTGACACAATCATTCTGAGTTGCTCTTGATTGCACTATGTCAGATGAAATTTGTTATATATCATATGTCGATCACTGTGAGACGCATCCATTAAAGGTGATAACTTTGTACTTTGGATGACTGACATGTCGTTCTCGACTTATCTACCTGAGTGACTCATGGAGTTGTTTGGGTATATCTAGGATATACCCATAGACCCCATCGTTTCTACTCTTACTAATATCCTCTGCATGGATGTTTATAAGATTTTTGCAGCGTATTGTGGTCATTTGGTCCTAGAGGATGTACATAGTGTGTGAGCTACTAGCCCATGGAATATGGTATACAGCTACATCCATTGTCACATTCTTATATGACACTAGATATAGAAGGAGATTCTCTGAGGTCAGCTCTTCGGGAGATCATATAGGAGAGAGTAGGCAAGGGCGGACCATGTTGTTGATGTGGGCTGATACCTCATTGTAATGTGTCTATTGTGAGAAAGATAGTAGCTAGGAGTGAGTTTGATGAAGGCACTCTTAAGATGGTCACTCTACAAGCTATCTTAGCAGAGACACGATATGTTATGCATTATAGACGGCAACAGAGGAACTGGGGACGTCAAATATACACAATAGTTGTCTTTTACTTTGCATATTTTGATATTTTGTATAATAGTTTGTTGTGGAATTGATTATAATATTTTGACATTTTCTATTTAATATTTTGACATCCAAATATACACGATAGTTTTTCTATTTTTATCTTATTATCAAATAAAAAATGTGTGATTTATTGTAAAATTGAATTATAAATGACTTATAATGAAATCCAAACCTTTTTTTTTTGATAAAAATTAAGTGCCACTTTGTGTTTAATATAAGAGTATAAACAAATAAAGAATATAAACAAATAAACATGTAACTCATGCTCTCTTGACACTTATTAATTAGAAAAACCCTAAAAGATTTCTAAATTTAAAGGCAAAATACTCATTTTGATCCCTTAACTATACCCTTGGATTCACATTGGTCCCTTAATTTTTTTTCGGGTCATTTTGGTCCCTTAACTTTCAAAATGTTTCATTTTAGTCTTTTTTGTCTAATTAGCCACAGATTTAACGACGTATTTCAAAGTTTTTCCGTCGCTAATTAGACAAAAAAGGACTAAAATGAAACCTTTTGAAAGTTAAGGAATCAAAAAGACACGAAAAAAAGTTAAGGGACCAAAATGAGTATTTTGCCAAATTTAAACGTGTAACTAATATTCTCTAAAAGAATTCTCCTCTCTTAACCTTTTAAAAAATTTGTTCATCAATAATTAATAAAATATAAAGTCATTTGAAAGAATTAGTATTGATTTTGCCCCTTATCAAAATTAGTCATTTTTTAAAAAACTCTATCATATTTTTTGAGGGGTCAAAAGAGAAAATTCTTTCTATATATAACAAGGAGAAAAAAAAATTACAGTGATTTTTCAAAAACTACCAATTTAAAAAGGACAATAAATATTAAACCTAATTTTTATTACACATATGTAGATAAACATTCCATCCTTAACATTTTATGAGAAAAATCACTTTTTTTTTATACAAATTATAAGAAAAATATATCAATTTTATCAATTTAATTTTTTTTAAAGTGCATCTTTTCTAAGTGTACTTTGTAATTAATTTTCTCGCAATTTTTTTGATAAATGATACAAATTTAAATATTTTTAAATTTCCAAATAAAAAAACAACTTATGAAATGATCATATTAAAAATTTGTTAATGATTGTGAAATATTTACTTCTGTTTTTTTTTATAAGCAATATTTACTTCTGTTTATAATTAAATAAAAAATTGAAAAAAGAATAAATTGTACTAGGAAAATTAATTAATTAATTTAATGAGCATAAAAAATTGTACTAATATACTGAACATTTTTATAAATTATGTGAGCATAAAAAATTGGCTAATTTATTTATTTAATGAATTAATTTGTATTAATAGACAGAATATTAATCGATCCGTAAGTCAGATACTACACATTAAAAAAAACAAAATAGGAATTTGCATTTTTTCAAGTGGGAAATGCAATAGACAGAAGAAATAATTAATATTAGTAACTGCAGTAGTGCTCTGGGAGACAACTTGTATAGGAACTTGTTGCAGTGAAAGGACGATACTCGAGAAGATACTCCATCTACTGTTTGAACACAAATAAATAAACAGCATCAATATTAATTAAAAAAATAGATGTAATACCAAATCATGCTCAAACTAAAACCTTGGTACATACATGGTCATAAGAAGATCGATCAAGGGTTTAACAACTTTAACCTAATAATTTGAGTAGAGTTCATAATATTTATAAAAAAAATAGTGAGAGAAAGATATGATAAGAAGAAAAAGGAAGAAAGAAAAAGGGAGCTCCCTTCAGTCCAAATATAGGAAGCTTAAGATTCAATTTGTCTCCTGCATCATTCACTCATTTGGTGAGTATACTATTTATTCATTCACTCACCATTTGGATCAATGAGTCAGCAGCTAATTAAATCTTACTGCAACCTATGAGTGGACTAAAGAAAGCTCTCTCCACTCATCTCTATTGCCATGCATATATCCTTGAACTAGATCTGTATGATATGTTTACATATATATATTCATACTTTGAAACAACATGGTTAGTATCATATATATATATATATACATATATCCTTCAAGTAGATCTGTATGATATGTTTACATATATTCATACATTGAAACAACATGGTTAGTTAATAATGAAACTCTAGGAAAGAGACTGAAATATCAATATCTTATAATATATGGGAACAATAGATGAACTAGCAGCTCAGTGAAGTGATAGAGAAAGTGAAAGTGAATATGAGAGAACCATTCCTTTCATAGCTTTTTATAAGCTCAAAAGAACCATCAAGAAAAGCTCATTTTAATACTTACATCTGTATTAATGATGATGTGTTTACAATTCTTTTATAAATAATTTATTATTAAAAAAATCTCTTTAATTAAATTAATAATTATATATAGGGTCGAATTTTGTAAAAGTGACACAAAATATTTACAATTTTATTATTATAATTATTTTTTAATATATATATATATATATATATATATATATATATATATATATATATATATATATATATATATATATATGGTTGGAACACGTTATTATTATTAAATATAATCAACTATTATCTAACTAAGAGCATCTCCAATGGTGCTACTCATATTTGGATTTTTTGTGGGATCCATTAAACTACATCATCTTGAAGTAACTAATTCTATTTTTCACTTTAATGGTGCAATTTTAAAGAATTTATATTGGGTCCCACAATTTTATTTTGTATATTAATATTTTATTCATACTAAATTTTATTTGATTTAAAATTGTTATTGGGTCCCACAATTGATTATTTTAATAATAAAAAAATATGAAGAACCATTGCTTATATTTGTACCGTTCACCAGCTGGAATAACTTTTTTGTTGACAATTTCAATGTCAAGCTGTCAAACCAATCTGAAAAACCACCGTTGGAGGTGGCCTAAGTTTATAAATTACTACCAAACTCCATATTTAATTATTTTCAAATGATTATATTTGCACTAAACTTTATTCGTTCTTGTAATTCAGCGAGTGCAAATTGTTTTGTCAATCAAAATAAATGAAAGTGACAGACACCTATGCTTTTCTCTATTGAATTCAAAATAGCAATATTTTCCCCCTCACTCTCGTCTTCTCTCTTTCCATTACCTTCTCTCTCTTTCTCGTCTCCCGTATTTCTCTCTCTTTTCTTTCCTCCTCCTCCCTCTTTTTTTGATCACCCCTCTTTCTCTCTCTCTTCTTTTCCCTTTAAACCCTAGATATATGAGTGATGAGTGATGAACACAACAAAAAAAGAAGTTTGGGTGCGTCGAAGTAAGCTTATTTCTTCCTCTCATATTCCTACAAATGGATCTATAAATGGATCTGTAAAGAAGAAGTTTCTACAAATGGATATGTGAAATCGGTTTTGCTCATATTCCTTAACCATTATGTGCATTAGATTGAAGTCATATTTCTTTTTTTCGAGTAACCTATTCATTTATATTTTTTTCGTACCCATGCAACGTTGAAAAGACTGTGTGGAAACTACAAATGTTAAGTTAGAAGTGGAACGCAAACTCTTATATGTTTCACAAATCCAGTGTCTCTCTAACTTAGATGTTTGAATTATATAAAGAAAAACAATGAAAATTACAAACCATCATCACAGAGACGAAAGCTACTTATATTATATATACATCTATAGTCGTCGATAACAATCAACTCTCTAGTATCTATCTGTACACCATTACATGGCTTTTTGTCATCTGATTTACTTCCACATGTCTTCAGTTCTTGAACTGCTGCTAACTCCTACCAATGTCGACAATAAAAATTCTTCAAGTCTTCCAACTGCCCATGTCTATAATTAATCAATTTGTTTCATGTCGATTACTTGTAATCTTGGTGTCGAGAACATGCTTCAACTAATTGTGTTTAGCCTGTATTTTTATTTTTCATCTCCACTCTTCTCGAATCCGCTTGGATAAAAAATCATAGGCTAACAAATGCCCCCTAAAAATGTCATTTTTTATCATGTTTGTAATATGGATGAAATGTGGCATTTTTAACAAACTATTAACACTGTTCAGGCCATCTTGCCTACGTCATCATCATCTTCACCTCTACCACTTAGCCGCCACATAAGCTTACATATGTGTACCCACCATTATAATTCCAACTTTCAAGGCCATTGTGGACCACAAAATTAACTGCTTTAAAGGAAAATCATTTAATTTTAATCAAAAATTTAAAACTTTAGTGGGTGTTTAGAGGAAAACTGATTAGTCTTCTTCCAGAATTATATATACACTTATATTTTCTCGTTTTTCTTTTCTTAACTTCTGCTTCTCTAAACTCTAAGAGCTTCTTCAACCTTCAACCATCTTTCTTCTTTTCAAGTTCTAAGGACATTTTCTACAATGTCATATGATCTCTAGATCGAAATCCTCTAGTGCAGAGTTGAGGGAACTGCCACCACACCATGGGTTCATTCTCGACCGACCAAGCAATAAATTATAGTTTTCTTTAGTCGAAACGACCATAAATAATGTTGGTCTCATATTTATACCTACAGTAATATCAACATGAATAACTCCTAAAGCTTTACTTGTTTTGTCCCAGTAGTTAGACATAACCATGTTACGAGGCCTTAAATCAGTATTGCACTTGGAAATTTTCTTTAGTAAAGAATATCGCGTCAGGTTAATCTTTTCCCCTTCATTTACTAAAAAAAATTTAACGCTTACATTATCAACCTTAGCCCAGATGAAAATGGGCTTTAGGTGTTGTTTCATACCTCGTCAGGCCTTTCAAAATGGTATTTTCTTCCTCTACACACCCATTATTCATCACATAATAACATAAAGGTTTATGATTTTTCCATTTTTGAAGCAAAACAATCATCCTCTTCTTCAGTTACTTCAGTAATCTGGTCAAATTATATGGGTAGAACATAGATCATATTGCATATTATATCAAGCTTGCCTTCCAACCCAGAAACAAAATTATCAGTTAACATGTCATCATCTTCATTTTCCATGATGTTTTTCCCCTTGGGTTTAACTACTGTTGGCAAAGGAGAAACGATCTTTTTGTCATAGGTTTCTTCTCCATCTGATCTTCTATCATTGCCTAGGAACTGCCACTCTTACTCGATTTTGCTGCCTCAAAGGCATCCTTATTTTTATGTTGGTACCTTCTTCATTGGGTCTTAGTCATAGGGTTGTTGCCTAAGTAGTTCTTGGAAGCATATGAATACTTCTTTGACACATGTGAATTATCATGGTACGACGAGCCCGCACCAACTTCGATCAACCTCCTTTTTTTTATCAATGTTTTTTGTACTTTTAGGTCTAATCCACTCACCAAATGGAACATTGGTAGGTGGAACATAGGTTCTACTCTAATATGTGTTATAAGGGGCTTTTCTTTTGTCAAAAGCAAATTGGGTCTTCATGTCGTCTCGACCAACCTTTCTTGACTGTTTGGGCTTAATATTTTCAAGGTATTTAGTAGCCTCCTTGTCAAATAGTACATTAGAGCAAGGACACAATATTACTTTAGAGCCTTTAATCTTATATCTGTATAGGAAGTCGATTATGAAATTCTAGTATGCAAATCTTAGATGTCGTAAGAGATGTTGAGACACTGATATCTGATCAAAACACAATGAACAGATTAAAATAAAATTAATAGTACTGAAAGTAAACAACACACAAAGTTGTTAATCCAGTTAGGTGTACAACAACACCTACTCTGAGGCTACCAAGCCACGAAGGAAGATCACTAAATAGTATCAGTTTGTAGACCTACAGCAAATTATCTCTAGTTTACAATCTACTCACCTAATCACTATCCATGATTAACTTCTAAATAAGACTCACCTAGGTATGAGATCCTTCTCAAATCCCTTTCAATCACAATAGTGATGAGAAACACTACTACTTAGAAAGTTTCAGAAGACATTCTTTTATGACACAAAATCATACAATGCTTAAAAGCTTAAGAATGATTAACAGGACTTACAACTCAATAGAGACAGTCCTACTCTTATATCAAGAATCATATTAGAGAGGCTCATAACTAATAAGAATACAAACCCTAAAATATGACTAGAAGATACAATATGTTCCACACTTATAATTAGGTTTGTATCCTTCCTTTTATAAACCAACTTCTAGGCTGGATTTAGGCTTCAAAAATGCAGCAAGGCAGCTGCTGAAAATCTGCATAAACTTCTCCATAAAAATAGGACTTCAATCATATGTTTCCTAAAATGTCTCAACATTTAGAAAAACAAATTAATCTTATAAATCCAAATAGATTCTTTGATTCCTTAGTCTTGGACGCCACATAGGATAACCTAATATTCCCAGAATGTTCATAATCTGTTATAACTAATTATATCCAAGTGCACAGCTGTAACAAACACGATGTTGAATGATCTAAATAGGACATCTTGTTAAACATGTTTTCTCTGCAAGTTAGAACATCCTATTTAACATGTTGCTGCCAAATTATTTTTACCAAAATTAGTGCCAATCATAAAATAGAGAATTAACAGAATAATTTCTTGTCATCCTTTTGGTATACCATTTTCATCTTTTTAGCATAATTTTCCATATTCACTTCTTCGACCTCCATGGTTGAGACCTTCAATAGTCTCAACCATCATGATTTCTACAGGTTTGACAAAGTATTTTTCCTCAAATTGTAAAGGATGTGAGTCAATTGTCATTTTAGGTTTATGTTTGTCCCCAAACTATAACATTTCATCTTTTAAAGCACCTTTCATTAGATCCCTGAAAAGAACACATTAAAATGTTTTATGACCAAGGAAATTATTATATTTACAAAAACCTTTTTTCTTCCTTTATTCCAATGGTGGAGTCTTTAGGCCTTTCGACATTATGATTTTACCATCATCAACTAGAAGATACAAAATTTCGTCACATTTGGTTACATCAAATGTATAAGTTTTTGTAAAAATTTCTCGTTTTTACTTGGTTCAAAATGATCTTTTCCGTTTGAAGATCTTAAAACCTTACAAACATATGGAGGCAATGGCTTAAATTCTGATAGATCAACCTCACTTTCTTCATCACATTCAAAAACTATGTCAATTTTTTTATCATTTTCGTCTATTTCTACATATGCAACTTTTTCTTTCCTAGGGTATCGATTTGACCTAGCCTTTTCAGCCTTCAACTGTTCGACTTGCTGAACCCTATCTGTTAATTGTGTCATGTCCCCTAAGTATTGGGTATCTAACTTCTTCCTAATGGAATAGTCTAAGTCACTTGCAACCATCTCTATTAACATATGTTCTGACACCTACATAAAACATCTTACCTTCATTAACCTAAACCTATTAAGAGTCATTTATCGATTCCGAAAATTTTCTCTTCATGTTTAGTAATTCTTTTATGCTAATTTTTTATTGATCTATATAGAATTTCTCATGGAACACCCTCTTTATTTGATTCTAATTATATAAGGAGTTTGGAGGAAGGGTAGTGAACCATGTGAAAGCGCTCTTTATAACACCCCAATTCTACCCCTCATAATTAATAATAAAATCAGAGTTTCAAAAGTTCATCCAAACATAAATTGAGGTATCACATATTCGTGTTTTTCATCACTTTGCATTATAGTGCACATCACAAAATCAAAAGTCGGATATACCGATTCATAATATAAATCATCATATAAACATATGACTAATCACAGCACATCGGATGTGTTCACAAAATATACGTATCATCATGTTATCATCAATACATAAAGTTATAAGATAGTATACATAAACTATCCTATCAAAATAATAACGTCGCCCAAATCCCGAGTGTTACTACTATCAGAGCAGAGCGACTCAAAATAAAGAGACTCGAGCTAATCCTCATCATCCTCGTGGATCACATGCATGTTACCAATATAAAGGCAACGACGAAACAAGTAAAGGGTGAGATACTCCAAAACATATAAATAAAGGCATGAAAAAATATATAAATAGTTTTGGAATCATAAATGATATAGGATTAATAAGAGTATGTCAGCACATATCCAAATCTCACACACTTTAAATCATCATTTAGTGTATAAAATCAACAATTTAATTTCGTCACGTAATCATCATAATCATACCAAAACAAGACATAAACTTCATCTCCATAAACTCATATCGTCGCTTTACCGTCATGTTATATTCATCGCTTACTCATCATGAGATTATCGCATCATATTCACTTTATGTTCAACACAAAAATCGTCACAAAACAAATTATCATATATCATCGTAATTAATCATAAGCTATGAAATAAAAATCAACGCCAAAAGACTCAAAAATAAACATAACCGACTCCATGAGACACGACTATGTTATGCATGTGGTACCCGTCACTTTGTCCATAATTAGGGACATTCGGCATAAAAGCCCATTGTCGCTTTGGCATAAAAGCCCTCGTCGCTTGGCATAAAAGCCCTCGTCGCCAATGTAATGTATGTGACTCGACAACACGACATCACAAACATGACACAATAAATCATCATCATCGCACATCAAAATTGGTATAAAACCCACGTTGCCATATTCATCCACATCAAGATAAACATATCATTGCATCGCATATCATCAAGTATTCATTATCAATAAACTGTCACAAACATCATATTTAATCACACCACATCATTATCAAATAATTTACTAAATTTCAAACACGGAAAAATAGTCAAACATCAATAATCGTCGCGAAAGTCATTCATAATAATCGGCATCAATCATAATCATTAAAGTCGCAATCAGATTGTCCATACGCGACTTAAACCGACTAAAACTCAACCCTTTTCAAATTAACCGTAAATTGGCCTATTTCGGGTCGCTTCATAAAAACTCAAAATCTAGAAAAACTAACCTCACCATGATGTTCCACACGTAGAAATTAGCTAGCACGTCAATTTTCGTTTAATTCGGAGCAACTAGCTTCGTCGCCGAAATTGCCGAAATCAGGAAATCAGACATAATCGGGTTCCAAATTAAATCGGCTAACTTATGTCATATTTGTATTTAATTAATATAAATATTTAATATATTAAATTAAGAAAAGAAAAACAAAATATAAATTAATTAATTTTCTAAACTTAATTTAAATTCCATACTGCAAGTTCTTTAGTTTTCTAAACTCAATTCCAATTTCTATACTGCTATACTGCATATTTTAGTTTTCTATTATGCATGCTTTAGTTTTAGTTTTAGAAGCTTAACTTCTATACTGCTAGTTTAGGTTTCTAAACTTCATATAATGATTATACTGTTAGTTTTTAGTTTTCTAAACCTCATATAATGATCTTACTGCTAGTTTTTAGTTTTCTAAACTTAATATAATGAACATACTGCTAGTTCTTAGTTTTCTAAAGTTAATATAATGAACATACTGCTAGTTCTTTAGGTTATAAACTAAACTTAATTAATATAATTTAGTTTTCCTAATTTAATTTATATTAACATAGCATTAATCCCACAACACTAATACCTAAATTAACTCTCCTAATTTATCTCAACAAATCTCAAGAACCCTAACATCAATTTTATCCCAAATCAAAATATACTAAATCAAACCCTAACTATAAGCATTGGAAAATCAAACCCCTTACCTTAGATGTTTAAAATGATTCTTGATGTTCCAACCAACCCAACACCCAAGCTTTGTTCTTGCTCCACTTCTTCTCTTCCAAGACCTCTAGCTCTCTCTAACTCTCTCAAAGTGTGTTTTAGTGTTATGACATAAAACAAAGGAAATGGTGGATTTGGTTTGTTTAGTAGCAAGACACAAGTCAAATTACCAACTAGCCCTTCTTGTAAAATATACTAATCAATAATACTAAATAATACTAAATAATATTATTACCCCAAATAATTAAAATAACTCTGAAAAATTAAATATCGGTCTGAATAATATTTTACCGAATCAAACGGAATAAAAATTGGACCGAACAAAATAATTACTGGTCCCTCAAAATAAATACCGGACTGAATAAAATAATTATCGGTCCCTCAAAATAAATACCGGACTGAATAAAATGTCGCCGAATATATTAACAGATATACCGGTTAATTTAAATATTCTCATCGCAAAAATAAACGTCAAACGGTAACTCGAAAATATTAATATAATATAATATTAAATAAAACGGGGCGTTACACTCTTAACTAAGGAGTTAAGGAAATATTTCATCTTTAAGTTTTCATTGTTAGCCAAATCACCTACCACTGATTGACATCGAGCAATATAATTAACGGTAAATTCACTAGTATTACTTGCAAACTTAGTGAACTTAGGGATTTTCCAACCCCTTTGGGAGCTTAGTCTGCAATACATAACCATACAAGGCAGAAACGAAATTTGGCCTACGAAGACCAACATTAAGACCATTTTGGGCTAATATTTGTTCAACCACATTGGCTATGTTATCCCCTTCCCCCAATTGTTTAATTGGACTCTCCTAACAACTTAATTTGCATCCTGGTTCCTATTGACTAATACTACCTCTGGCTCATTTTGACCTAGGTCTCTTTCAACTTCCCTGGGTATAGGTTGTTCGATCGATTGAGGAATAACCCATTGTTGTACTTGGTTATTAGGAAAAACTCCATTACTTACAACTTTTAGATTTTGAATTTCCCCGACTGTTAGGATTTGGGAAACTGGTTGAATATGCGCTTGGGGACCAAAGAAGTCGATAATTTGACCCATTTAATATGCCAATTATTAGTATGTATGATTTCTATCTTGGATTAAAAGATTAAACACAACACCAATTTGTTGGGTCAATATATTGACCATATCATGGTTGTTGTCATCCATTTGTTCCTCATAGCCAAGAGGGAACTAGTAGTTAAGGGGGCATAACCTGAGGGATAAATCTTACCCCCCTCGGGGTTGTTCCATTCGACTTTGATTGCTTATATTAGACCATGATGCTAAGTATTGATTAAGAGGATACGAAATAGTCATTGAATTATATGCATACATATATGCATTAGTTTGTAGGCCTGACATCATTGCAGTTGGCATGCTATATGGATATTCCTTACTACCAGGGAATAGCGTAAAGCTTGGGAGTAATAAAGGCTTAGGGTCTCCTATAATAGTTTGTGTAACACTTGGTGCAGTTGGAACACTTGTTGATGGTGGTGGGAGGAACACCACTTCCTGTAATGTCGTTAAAAATGACACATGACTTATAACAGGAGCAGTTACTCCAACGGACATTGAAGTTCCTAGACCCCCACTATCGCTTTGATTAGTTGTTCTTATGTATTTGGAGCATCATTATGTGGAAAGGAATAATTTTTTGGGTGTTCCATTTTAAGTTTACCACTCCTCAGATGCATAAACACTCAAACATTGAAAATATTGCATGTATGAAGAACAAAAGGCAATAAAGCACAAACACTTTTTTGCAAATGTTTAAATTTCTTGCACAAAAGGGTCTCATTATGCATGTCAATTTGTTTACTAGTATTTTAGTAACAAATCACAAGTTTTAGTTAACTTAAATGATTAAAGTCGAAAAAATCCTAAAGAAATTTTGTGCAACAAGTTTGACAGAATGGGCTTATGCTTGGAAATTTAACGTTTGAATATAGAATATTTGGATAGAGACTGCAAAGAGTAAAATGCAAAATTGCTTGAAAGATAAAATAAATGAAATGAAAGGATAAAAGCAATCGAATAAAATGCTTAAGTTAGAAGTGGAACGCAAACTCATACATTTCTCACAAATTTAGTATCTCTCTAACTTGGATGTTTGAATGTTATAGAGAACAACGATGAAAATTGCAAACCCCTCATCATAGAGCCGAAAACTACTTACATACTATATACATCTATAACCGTCAACAACCGTCAACTCTCTAGCATTCAACATATACACCAGTAAGAGATTTTTTGTCACCTGCTTTGCTTCCACATTTCTCCAGTTCTTGAACTGCTGCAAACTACTACCAATATCGATAACACAACTTCTTCAAGTCTTCCAACAGTCCTTGTCGATAATTAATCAATTTGTTTCATCTCGACTACCTGTAATCTTGGTGTCGAGAACAAATTTCATCTATTTGAGTTTAACATGTATTTTTACGTCACATCTCTACTCTTGTCGAACCTACTTGGATCAAAAATCACATACTTACATTAATGTATAAATATTATATAAAAAACTAAACTATCTTTACTAAAATATGTTAAAACATATTAATATTATTAATATTATCTGACAACCCGAATAATTTTTTAGAGCATCTTTAATGCGGATTAACTAAGTGTTAATTTTTTATAGTTAGTTGTATTTATAAAGAATTAGCACTAGAAAAAATTGATGTGATAATAACAATAACAAACGGTGTTTTCCATACCAACGAGAACTAACATGATTTAAAACATTGATTGTCATTAAAAAAACATTTGGCTACATTTATACTATAAAAAGGTCAATTTCAAATTATATTATTTTCGATTATATTTATCTTATTTTTGTATCTTAATTAAAATATAATTTTATAAAGTTTTGTTGTGAACTTTTTTATTATTTTAACTTTATAATATTAAAAAATTATTAAAATAACTCTTGTTCAATTTTAATAATTATTAACTTTTATGCACTTTAAATAAATACTTAATTTATATTAAATTAAAATTAAAATCATTTCAAATTGTAGCGGTAGAAATGTTTAAAACTAAGTCATTGAATTGACTAGACCTACACAGATCAAAATAAAAATCGTCATTGTACTTTATTGTTTCCAAAGGAATGAGAAAAGAGCGAGTAACCCAAAAGAGGGGGAAAGATTCTAGGTAAGGGGGTTAGTTATGCAAAGGGAAGGTATTAGCACCCCAAACATCTACGGTACTCCGCATGAACCTCTTTGAAAAATCTATATATTTTGGCTATAAAATGTTGTATAAAAAATAGATGGTGGAGGTGAGAAAAAAAGTATTTTTTATGATTTTGCACCCGCCGCGGTTGCGAATCTTTAGTGCCTACGTACCACCTTTCGTGCAATAGGGAATCAGGGTGCACGTAGTTCACCTTTTAAAAAAAATTAAAACACAAGTGTGTTGGTTAATTTTTAGAGATAAGACATCATCGTCATTGTTCGTGTGGCTAACATACTTATTATCCACAATCACGAGAAAGGAGAATTTGCATCATCTCAAAATGGAGGATATGACTTGGATTTTAAAATCAATAATGTCTCACTCAACACCAAAGTGCAAAATATCTCACTTCACTACATATTGTAGAAGTATAATTGTTTGCATCACTATAAGGATTGACAAGAGTCCAATCTTTTGAGAAAAGTTTTAAAGTGGAAGCCAAAGTGGAAAAATAGTTTGAAATGAGATTGGTTGACTTTTAGTCTTCTCACAAAAAATGTCAAGGTATTATTAAGTTGATTGAGGTTTATTTATGAAAAGGTTTTGAAAATGCATGGACCTAGGTCCAAGTTTATTATGAAAATGGTTCAAGTTTCAAAACAAGAAGAGTTTTCAAACGGAGGAAGAAGATTTTTGAAATTAAAGAAGATGAGAGGAGAAGATGAGACTATCCTAAAGCATAAGGTAAAAGCTAGGGAGAAGAATTGTATAACCAATAAGAAGCCAATACTTGACATTATGAGTCAAGATAGAATTCTCATTCTTTGAATTGAAACCAAGCAAGCAAAGATACTAGACCTCTTGAGAGAATTGAACTTCAAGTGTATTAAGTCTTCACAAAAATTGAGCAGAGTAACGGCTGTATACGGGTGAATTCCATATTACAAACAAAGTATGTAATCACAATAACCTGCACACAAAACAAACAAACAACTCAATGTCTTGAGGTAAACCTCAAGAACTCCAGACAAAATATCAATTAAGATCACAAGGTCTCCAACATAGGCCAAAGTTTCTATTCCTAAGTCCAAGAAGTCCAATACTCCATAATGCCAAGGATAGTAACCAAATAGTCCAAGTATCATTAAAGTTTTTTTTATGGTTTATGTTGATTATTAAGTATCTTCAAAAGGAAAAGAAAAGCTCAAGCGAGCAAAGATGAAAATAGCATGAAATGTAAATGCTAAAGTAAATAGTACAAAAAGCATAAAAATAAAAGCATAAAGTAAAGTCAATTGTTAATAATTAGTGGTTAGTTGGATGACCATCTTGAAACTTTCATAAAGAAAAATCAAAACCCTAATTATTCACATGATTTTAATTAATCAAGAAAAATGATAAAAAAAGGAAATAAAAATAAAAATATAAAAATATACTGAAAAAGGAGTTTAAAATATTTTTTTGATAATTTTTGAAATGAAGAAAATATTAAAATGAAATTTAAGAAAACAAAAGAAAAGTTAATATGTGAAGCTTTTTACACCTGTTATTCTCAATATGCGCTATAAAAGAAAATAAAGCCATGTTCAATCCAAACGCGCCACGCAGTCATCCCTACCAAACAACCATATTCTTTCTAAATTTCAGTTTTGAAACAACAATTTCAGGCCACAAAAATCTCACGCATTTCTTGATGAAATTCAAAGATGTAAACATCAACATTCAAGATCAAGGTGTGATGAACACAATAGTATCAAAATTTTTATGAAATGATGCTTTGATATTGGAGAAAATAGTGCGTGAAAGTGATTGCATGAACACAATTTTGAGTTGCACATTTCATCAAACATATTTATGATTTGATTTTCTCCCTCAATTCTCCATCAAATCACTCGATCCAAAGACCAAAATTGATCACAAAAACGCCATGAACATGAATATGCCATAGGATCTTTCAACAAGCTCATGGATTAAATAAAAAAAGCAAGGCTGCAATTAAGGAAAAAAGATGGAGCATCTATCTTGAAACAAAATGGATGGTGTTTAGGCTCAAATAAAGAGTAATCAACTTGAGAGAAGCTTGAATGTTCATAGATGATGAGTAGAGAGAGATGCAAAGAAGCTTGCTTGGATATGGAGGAAATTTTTCTTGACAATGGTGGAAGTGAAGCTTAAAACTTAAAGAGAGAGAAGAGAGCTTCGTGTGTGTGTGTGTGTGTGTGAGAGAGAGAGAGAGAGAGAGAGCTTTTGACTTATGATTCTCTAACCCCTTTGATTGAAACAATCACTTGATTTATATAGAGTGAAGAATGGGAGAGTGAGAGAAATAAAGAAATGAGAAGTGAGAGTGAGATGCTGCATTTTATGTTATTTGAGGGATGAAAAGTGTGTGTTTTGAATAAGTGAGAAGTGTTGGGGGCATGAACTGGTAGCTAGATCTTTGGTTGGCACGAAATTTTCATGCATGTCCATGCAAATTCTTACCATTTCATGAGCATGCCTTTAACTCTTTATATCTCCCTCTATGGTGCATGAAATGTCACAAAGTTTGAATAAAAAATGGAGAGGACATTTCATACTCCAACTTTGATGTTCAAAATTTTCCAAAATGAATCTTGGATCAATGAGATAATTGGATATTAATGTGTGCTTACAAACTACTTGATGGAATGTCAGGAATGACTAGGCATTCTGCACGCGCGTGAGGCCTGGTTGGGCAAAACATTTTAGCTTGTATGATGCCTTCTTCCTTTAACTATATCTCAAAATTTATGGAGAATTTGGAGAAACTTCCTGAAGCAACATTGTTCCTCACATTTAGGGCTTCAACTTTGATGTTGGACATTTTTTAAAATAATGAATATTTCACATAGAAAAGTATTGATGAATGCGCGCTCACAACATGTTTGATGAAATGACTGCCTAGCGCGTGGCTTGCCTTGTGTTGGGCAAAAATTTAGTTTTCAACTCAAAATCCTAATCACCATATCTTTCTCCACACTTAACCATTTGGGATGATTCTTAAATGAAAATGAATAGAAAGCTTCAATCTACAACTTTCATGTTGCCAACTTTTTGATTTGAGTCCAAATGGTCATTCAAAAATGGACATGAAGAAGTCAAATTTTTACATTTTTAACCAAAATTTCACTAAGTGTCAAAAATCTTCCAAGCTTCATAACTTCTTTTCCTTTCATTTTTTGGACTTATGGCCATTCCTACAAAGTTGGATAATTTTTCATCCTCTTTCCAGGCATATAAAGTTTGCACATTTTCAATAAAAATTGAGAAAGTTATAGCCAGTCAAAATTCAGCCCTATGGATACTTAGAAAAATTCAAAACTTCAAATAACTTCCTTCACAAGTTAACTCCAATTCACACTTCCTCTTGATATTTTTGCACTATTGACCATGAAATATGAGAATAGGGATGTTAAATTGATGGTTGACCAAAAGTTCACTTGGTCAACAACTAATTTTGTCTGTCTTTTGAGAAAATGACCATTTTACCCTTTTTTTTATATTATCAATCGAACCCTTTCAAGCCAAAATTGATGATCAAACATCTAATGATGGATGCTCAGGACTATGTAGAGAAGTATGGGATCAATAATTGCCCAAAAATCTAGAGATCTCCTGATTAAACTTCAAACCCTAGTTTTGATCATCTGTGCTAGGAGATGGTGAGATGCCTGCAGTTGTGCCATGACCTACAAGATGATATTCCAAGAGACAACATATACACATTTCGAGGTTAGTTAGAAGAATACAAGTACAAGATATACAAATAAAAGTGCTTCAAGGTGCTTGGTGATTCTCATAGGCAAACCCTAAGACAGGATACAATAGGAGAAAAACCCCAAACCCTAATTTGTGATCTGATTGCATTATGATGGTATGAGATGATAGAGGAATCTTAGTGGAAAAAATTGGGGTACAACACAAATAAATAAATATAAATACCTGGGTTGAATTATTTATAAATAATCATCATTTAAATAAAATAAAAATTAGATCAACTGAAAAAAATTAATTTCTACTTGATAATTTGATTTAAAAAGGTAATTTAATTGATCCAATTTAATTTCTTATAGTTCACCCATTAAAGATGCTCTTATATTATGAAATGTTGTTTTAAAAATTTAAAATATAAATAAAACCAAAAACATTTTTAAAAGTTATGAATTTGTAATATTTATTTCAAAAACCAAAAATCTTGACTACTAACATGATCTGATCGAACTGTGGCTGAGTTTTGGTAACTACAGACATCACCAAATTGGTGTCTTGTCGAAGAAATAAAGCTGGCTACCAAATAAGGGATAGACTTAGGTGTTGTCTTCCCACTCTTCTTTTGTCTATTCTTGTTAACATTTCATTTCAAAGAGGTTCATGCAGAGTATGTTAGATGTTTAGGGTGTTAATACCTTCTCTTTGCATAACCAATCCCCTTACTTTTGATCTCTATTTTATCTTGGATCTTATTTGCTCTTTTCTCATTTTCTTTGAAAACAATAAAGTGCGGTGGCGACTTTCACTTTGTAATTTAAGTCAATTAATGACTTAGTCCCTATTTTTTACCGCTACAATATGGAGTTTGGAGAAAGGATAATGAACCATGTGAAAGCTTTCTTAGCTAAGGAGTTAAGAAAAATAATTCATCTTAAAGTTTTCATTGTTGGCCAAATCACATGCCTCTGATTTATATCGGGCAATATGCTTGACGGTAGATTCACTAGTATCACTTGCAAACTTAGTGAACTTATGGATTTTCCAACCCCTTGAAAGCTTAGTCTGCAACACATACTCTTACAAGGCAGAAACGAAATATGGCCTACGAAGACCAACAGTAAGACCATTTTGGGCTAATATCTGTTCAACCATATTGGGTATGTTATTTCCCCTCCCCTCAAAATTGTTTAATTGGGCTCTCATAACAACTTGATTTACATCCTGGTTCATATTGACCAATACTACCTCTAGGTCGTTTTGACCTAAGTCTCCTTCAACTGCCTTAGGTATAGGTTGTTCGACCTGTTGAGGAATAATCCATGGTTGTACTTGGTAATTAGGAAAAACTTAAATGTTTGCAACTCTTGGATTTTGAATTTTCCCGACTGTTTGGATTTGGGAGACTGATTGAATATGCATTTAGGGACCGAAGATGTCGACAGTTCGACCCATTTGATATGCCAATTGTTGGTAAGCATGGTTTGTATTTTGGATTAAAAGATTAAACACAACGACAATTTGTTGGGTCAACATATTGACCATATCATGGTTTCTATCATCCATTTGTTCCTCATAGCCAAGAGGTAACTAGTAGTTAAGGGTGGTATAACTTGAAGGATATATCCTACCCCGTTGGGATTGTGCCATTCGTCTGTGATTGCTTATAGTAGACCTTGATGCTAAATATTGATTAAGAAGAGATGTAATAGTCATTGCATTATCTGCATACATAGATGCATTAGTTTGTAGGTCTGACATCATTGCAGTTGACATGCTATAAGGATACTCCCTACTAGCAGGGGATGACGTAAGTTTTGAGATGAAATAATGCCTAGGGTCTCATATAGTAGTTTGTGTAACACTGGGAGTAGTTGAAAAACTCGTTGATTGTGGTGGGAGGACCACGACTTTCATTAATGTCGTTGAAACTGACACCTAACTTATAACATGAGTGGTTACTCCAACAGACATTGAAGTGCCTACACCCTACTTGCGCTTTGATTGGTTGTTCTTCTGTATTTGGATCATCGTTATGGGGAAGGGAAGAATTTTTTGGGCGTGTCATTTTAAGAATTTTACCATTCCTCAGACGCATAAACACTCAAACATTAATAAATAACGCTTTTCAAGATGGAACATTTCACCTCAACCAACAAAAATCCGAAGTGTAAACTATAGACGCATCACATTTAATTTTTTTAAATAAAAAATATCATATATTCCCTGGATTTTGCTGGAAACTGAGGAGAAAAATATTTAGAGGACACGTCTTCGAATCCTAACAACTACATTTTATCATCTTTTAATTTTTAATGACCTTACCTCAATTTTGCTTAAAATCGAGGGGTAAAATATTTAGATGACATGTCTTCGAATTCTAACAACTACACTTTATCACTTTTTATTTTTATTTTTTAATTTTTTAAACATTACTCTATCCCTCGGTTTTTGTTAATAACCGAGGTAAAAAATAGTGCAGAATCGAACCCATGACCAATATTACTATTTTTTAAAATAAAAAATTTATAACTTATTACCTCGGTTAACCGAGAGGTAAAGTAGCATTTTTTTTTTAATTTATGACCCATTTGATGAAAAAATTAAGTAATAAATCTTTATCGTCCATTGATCCGGTGTCGCGGGCGAATCAAAAACGAGTATTTTGTAAAATGTAGTATAGCGACAATGGCTCGAGTCGTATCGCAAGGATTCTTGATTTTATTATTAACTAATAGAAATCGAATGAGGGGTTGGTTTTAGGATCGATTCATAACACGAAATAAGTGATTAAAATAAGTGATTATAAAAATAAGTCGATCTACTGTTTTCAGGTTCCTTCTAATCATTGGTTTTTACCTTATCAATTCCCTAAGCGGCTTCGAACTCTATTCGATTTCAATACCAATTGACAAGCACAATAGATATAAAATAGATTGAATTCCCGTTCCGAATTAAGAAAACGAATTAATATAATCGTGAATTAAGCAAACACGATATATAACGCGATTTAACGACTAAGCGACGTAAACAACGATTAAAGATTAGGAATACAATCATACGAATTTAATCAAGACATTCCATGAAATAATAGATTAAGCAAATACAATTTCATAAAATAGAATTGAAAGAGAAATGAAATTGAATTGATAAATTAAAAACCTCAAAGCATCAGAACGCGATTACAGTAGATCAACTCTGGATGATTAGTTCTTCATTCGAGCGTAAAAGCAAAATATATTTTTTCTGAATAATGAAAAGGTAAAAACTAAAATACTGTAGCGGATGCTAGGTATAGCAAGGACAAGGATTCGGTTCATAACCCAACTGTGTCGAAAACATAACCCAGACCCAAAACAAATGACCCAAAACTTAAGTATAAAATGCTACAACTTCAACGAATTTTATGGCCCTGCTACAGTCCGATTCAGCTCTCTACTTCTGAATGAAAATCATAGCTCTTTCTCTTAGCTTTCCAACGACTGGTAGAACGCCTTATTCCGACTCCCGTAGCTCAAGTTATGAATTTATTCGTGCAGACTGCTAATGCTGAAAATAAAGTGCGAAAATAAAATAAGAGTAGAAATAAACTAAAATAGAAAAATACTATAAAATACAAAAATAAACTAAACAAACCATGAAAATGCATAAGTACAATCATGAAAGAATGTGCATCAAAATGCACTGATCATCCATTTATAAAGTAACAATGGTCAAAACATTGTCAACTCATCAATCCACATGTAACATTAGTGATTCGCGTGAAACTCTCACCAGCCAATCAAAACGTAAATGCCACAATTATGCATCTTTGATGCAAAGTGTTGAAATGTAAATTAACATATTGAAAATAATGATAATGAAAGTAAGAGCATGGAAATATTTCAAGGTTAGTTTCTTATCATTATCTTTTATCTATTAATTCCTTGTTAAATCTGTTTAATGTTAATTGTAGTTGTATCAAGTAAATTTTTTGTTATTGTTGTTGTAGAAATTTAGTATTTAATGATTTTATTGATTTTGTTTATTTGTTGTTGTTTTTGATGTTGTAGAGATTAAATGTTTAAAGATTCTATGTATTTTGTTGTTGTTGTTATTTTTGTTGTTGAGATTTAATATTTAAGTATTCCATTGATTTTGTTTATTTGTTGTTGTTGTTGTTGTTGTTGATATTTAACATTTAAATATTTCATGGATTTTGTTGTTGTTTTTTTTGTTGTTATTGTTCTTGTTGTTGTTGTTTTTGTTGTGAGATTTAATGTTTAAGGATTCTATTGATTTTTGTTGTTGTTATATGTGTTGTTGTTAATGATGATGAAGAAGATTTAGAATTTGTCAAAAAAACTAGTGTTTTGCCGATTAAAATGTAAAAGAAACAGGTTAAAATTAAATTTTTGTAAACACGACTTTATCCCTCGGTTATTGTTAAAAACCGAGATAAAAAGTAGCACAATTTTGAAAATAAAAAAATGCAGTTGCTAGGCATCGAACTCATGATCATTGCCACTTTTCTCCTCGATTTTTAAATCACTGAGGTGTTAAGTGGAGATTTTTTATGATATCTTATTTACCTCATCTGGATAGCCGGAGTAAAACATGTTTCGTGTCTAACGTTACAAACGTTATTTGTAGTAGTGAACATTGTATGTACGAAGAACAAAAAGACAATAAAGCATAAACAATTTTCTATAAATGTTTAAATTTCTTGCACAAAAGAATCCCATTATGTGTGTCAATTTGTTTACTAGTATTTTTAGTAACAAATCACAAATTTTTGTTCACTTAAAGTCGAAAAAATCCTAAGGGCATTTTGTACAACAAGTTTGAGAGAATGTGTTTATGCTTGGAAGTTTAACTTTTGAATGTAAAATATTTGAATAGAAATTGCATAGAGTAAAATGCAGAATTGTTTGAAAGATAAGATAAATGAAAGAAAATGATAAAATCAATCGAATAAAATGCTTAAGTTAAAAGTGGGGACCCAAACTCATATATTTCTCTTAATTCAGTATCTCTCTAACTTGAATATTCGAATTCTATAAAGAACAACGATGAAAATTGTGAATCCTCGTCACAAAACCGAAAATTACTTATATATTATATACATTTATAACTGTCAACAACAGTCAACTCTGTAGCATTCAACATGTACAATATTATGTGTTTTTTTGTCACCTGTTTTATTTCCACGTGTCTCTAGTTCTTGAACTGCTGCAAACTGCTATCAATATCGATAACAAAAATTCTTCAAGTCTTTCAACTGCCCTGGCAATAATAAATCAATTTGTTTCCTATCAACTACTTATAATCTTGATGTCGAAAACAAACTTCAACTACTTGTGTTTAAGATATATTTTTACTTCACATCTCCACTCGAATACTCGAATATGCTTGGATCGAGAATCACATTCTAACAATAATGTATACATATTATATAAAAGAACTAAATTATCTTTACTAAAATATGTTAAAATAATATTAATATTAATAATATTATCCGGCATTGAACAAAACTTGACTGCCATTAACAAAACATTTGACTGCATTTATACTATAAAAAAAAGTCAATTTCATGTTATATTATTTTCGATTAAATTTATCTTATTTGGATATCTTAAATAAAATGTAAATATATATATTTTAATGTATACTTTTTATCATTTTAATTTTATATTAAAATAATTCTGTTCAATTTTAATAACTAATATTTTTATGTATTTTAATTAAAATAGTTAACGAATATTTAAATTAAATTAAATTTATTTTAAATAAATAAATATAAATATGTGGAATCAAATTTTAATTATTTATAAAAAATTATCATTAAAGTAAAAATAAATTAGACAAACTAAATATTTTTTAAATCTTAAGTATTTCTCTTATAACATGAAATATTGTTATAAAAATTAAAAATATAAATAAAACCAGAAACTTTTTTATAAGTTATGGATATAATATTTATTTCATAAACAAAATATCTTGACTATTACTAACATGATGTGATCGAACTGTGGCTGAATTTTGGTAACTACAGACATCACCAAATTGATGTCTTGTCGAAGAAATAAAGCTGGCTACCCAATGTGGGATAGACTTAGGTGTTGTCTTCCCACTCTTCTTTTGCCTGTTCTTATTAGTATTTCATTTCAATGTTTCCAATCAAACCTTTTTCTTTTTTCTCACACACCCGTGACCTTTCTATCCCATCCATCCCATCTTCTTTCTCAAACAGCTCTTTGCTTTAATTCAAATACTACTCTCTTCTATAGTCACATCCAATTAAATGTGTACTAGTACGTTCAAAAAATCATACTAGTATGTAACTTTCGAACTAAGCCCATTAAAATGAGACTTTTTAGTCTCATCTAACTATTAAATTTACTCTCTGTAAGACAAATCTACTTAACTCTATTTTATTAGTCAATTAATTACACAGTGTTACAAAGAAATTTATTTCCACACCTAGTATCCTTCTCTTAGATTTACGGTGAAAATTTTAAAATATTTTCAGAATTTGCAAGTGCATATTCAAATACATCATCAACGTGTTTTCGTAGATCTATTTCGCGTGTGTACATGCGAAGTCATATGTTAAATGTTTTTGGATGTGTATATGTGAATTTATGTCTAAGCAGATCGATCAACATTATTCAACATAATTCATAAGATTCATTTAACATAATTCAAAGAAATTATATAATTAGTTATACAAAAAATTAAAATTACATATGGTTATAAATCGGAAGTTGAGGTCGTTGCAATATCTTGATAACATCTGTTGTCGATCTTTGAAGTCTCGCATTCATCTCAATCGGACTCTTGAAAAAATATTGTTGAAAGGTATCTCACATAACCTCTAAATCGTCATCGTTTTTTAGCTCAAACGGGGTTAACTTTACGTTTCCTTCAGTGTCACGTAAAGGTGAACGATACATAAGTTTGACCACCTTTCGATTCTCTGGATATTGCAAGAGAGAATGCAGTATCGTAATGAGCTCGGCGAACGACATGTCCTGCGAGAACCTTAATTAAAGTGGCGACTGTGCACCACTGAAGTAGACAAAAGCAATGTGTGGATATGTTTGTGTCATTTTTTATTTTGGTTTGTGATGGAGAATGAAATGGTTTGGAGACTCAATATATAGGCAAGTTAGAGTAATATGGACCAAAGAAATCTTATCAGGATTTAATTCGTAAGTGCATATACGAATTACCCATATTTTTACACAAATAAGGGGAATTCGCATGTGCACTTCTGAAGCCACCGCGTTTTTTGTAAAAATAGGAGGTGAATTCGCACATGCATATGCGAATTAAGTCATGTGTTTTTTTTAATATTTAGGTTAATTCACATGTGTACTTCCGAATCATGCAGAAATAGAAACATAACCATTGTTTGCACCAAAGAGACATTGGTGACAGACGGTAGCTCTGTAGTTTAGAATCGCCGAAGCCGCCGCAGATCTTCCTAGATTTTTGCGACGTGCCGTAGATGATCCTTGATGATTTAGGTCATTTTGACTGGGGTTTGTATCATTGGGAAACATGTTTGTTCGTTCAGATGCCTTAGTGAGGGTTCTGGTCGGGGACATGGTCCTCGTTTATCATCGCCCTTTCACTTGATTAGTGGTGGAAAGGAGATTTAGGCATTGATATCAAACTCACCTCTATCCTCTGCTTTTCAGGTACTATGGCCGACAATATCGGAGGCGATCTTTCGAACGGACATACCGGATCTTCCCAGAGTTCTATGGACGAGACTTGTAGTACGTCGAGCATCTTGGAGATATCTGGGGACGAGTTGAACTAGTCCGATCAACAAGTAAGTGGAGAGCATGTGGAGATGGCCTCTGCCGATCAGGGTGGCATGTTAGCGCCTGAGGATGACGAGGACCCGCAGACCTGGGTCGCGGAGGATCCTTGGGATTAGGTTTCTTACTTCTTCGAGCATCGGGATGAGGTTTTTACTGAAGTGTGTGCGTACGATGACGGGAGTCGGGGGGAGTGGTCGCTTTGGATTCCCAGGAAAGATAGTCGGATCTGCTCGAAATATGATAAGCGACAGATCCCTATGTATGGCATTATGTTTCGGGAGATGGACTTTTGACTTTCCTTCTCGGATTTCTTAGTCGCCGTTTTCAGGCATCTTCGACTGGCTCCTTTTCAGCTGCATCTAAACGGGTCGCTTTTATGCGAGCATTCAAGATTATTTGTGATCATTTGAAGATAGGGGCCATCATTCCTTTGTTCTTCTATTGTTTCCATCTCCAGAGGAGCAAGGTTGACGGCAAGTGGGGATGTGTCGCCTTGAAGTAGGGCAATGAGAAGCTATTTAAAGTTTACCTGGAATCTGTTCGACACTTCTAGGACAAGTATATTCTCGTGCAGTCTCTTTCAAACAGGACAATGCTGAATGTTTTTTGGGCTACTCCAGAATATGATGAGAATGAGGCCTCTGTCTTGAACGAGCTAGGGGAACATGTGAGTAAGTTGGTCTACAAGTTCTCTTTTTAGTGGACGAGGAAGTATTTTGACAACAAGTTGGGTTCCTTCGTGTGGAATAAGGGGGAGCTTGGTGACGAGGACCAGACGAGCTTCGTCGTTTTGGCCGCTTTTGTCGCGCAGATTCCCCGCGTCCAGCGTGTGGGTTGGGGAGGAAAGTCGATCACGGATAAGAACGGGGAGATCATGTACGAGCCCGATCTGATAGTCGTTAAGGAGATCCTAGAGAACGAGGATCCCATTAAATACTTGGATATTTAGATTTATGTTTTGAATAATTATATCTAGTCGACGTTTTTAAGTCCTCGTTTGCTAACTCTGATTTGTTGTTTATTCTGCAGATAGCATGAATCCTGTTTAGGAACGCATAGCCAGGAACCTTGCCACGAAGGTGAAGAATGCGTTGAAAGATGCCCAAGAAGTTTTAGGACTTCTCCCACGTTAGGGTCGGGCAACTCATCTTCGGGTCAAGTTACTATTGCCCTCTCTCCCGCTCATGTGTCCTCGAAGTTAAAGAGACCACGCATCAAGGGGAGCATTAATTTGACTGGGGAAAAGGGGAAAATAAAGTATGATCTGCCCCCTGCTGTCTGGAAAGGGCTTTCTTTGAGGGTGCCACTCTACAACTCCCCTGGGCCAAGTCTCTTCACCTCGAAGGGATGGAAAGCTCGGAGAAAAGGGCAGTGTTGGCGCATGATGCTGATGGCCTGATGAGGATACTAGAGATGGCGGTCTCTTACATCGAGGGGAGCTCTTCTCAAGAAGTCGAGCTGAAGAAGCTACAGTCCAAACTGGCCGCCATTGAGAAGGGGAAGAGTGACAAGGAGCAAGATCGAAAGATGGCCGAGGAAGATCTAGGGAAGGTACCCGAGGAGCGCAAGGTCTGGCTACTTGAGAAGAAGGCTCTAGAGGAGAGGGTGGCGGCTTTGCTGTCGAGACTGCGCCCACTAAAGACGAGCCAGAGGATATGAAGGACTTGAAGACCTGAGTTGAGCTAGTTGCTCCTTTTCAACTGGTGATGGGTGACGCTCATGCCGCCTCTGAGGGGAGCTTAGATAATACACTGAAGCAGCTCCGTGTTTTGAACCCTGGGGTCGAGTTTAATACCTTCGGGATAAGGGTCAATTACTATATGGCTTCCGGAAAGATCTTGGTTACCGACTATCTCAAGGATCCCGCTATCCATCCCACGGGGACCCTTTGAGCTGTCGCCCGTTGTTGAGGAAGAGACTGAAAAATGATGATCGATAGCTTTTTATTTCACTCGGGCTTGCGTGTCGTAACGTTGTGTCTTGTTTTTCTAGGCTTTAGCCCGTTTATGTAAGTTCTGAACTAGTGTGGCCATCGTTGTCACAAATTATTCTTTTGGACGGGGGTTAAAGGCCTCCCTTGTTTTAATATTTTTACAATAGCGATCCTAGAGGTCGTATCTTTTAATTCTCCGACCATGGTGGTCATTTGTTCCAAGAATTTGACTTGTGTTTGCATGTTTATTGTTATGCTCGTTTGCTTGAGACATATTTTATTTTGCTAAGAGTTTATAGCGGGGATTTTCTCGTTTGATTTGTATGTTTGCCAGTATGGGGAAAATGGACAAACGAGCAGGGTGAATACCGGACATGGGCCAGAACTCAGGTCTCGTTTTGAGGACCTGGGCTCGGCGGCGTAAACTTCCTGTCGTGAGCTGGGTGTTCTAGTGTCGTGGTACTAGGACGATGGAGCTTAGTCGAGTTATCCATGTCGGGATGAGGACACACTCGTTAAAAGAGTGGAGTCTCTCCCCTTCAAAATTATTTGGGTGCTATGCTTGTACCTAGGCATGTACGCGAGGTCAGGCCTAGATGATCCTGTCTTGTTGACGAGGCTCATCAGTTGCTCAGTGTTTTAACTGTAATATTGTTTTAGCTTTTCAGTGTTCCATGGTCGAGCAAGTTGTTCCCCTCGTAGATTTTCTAAGTAGTACGCTCTGATACTTGTTTTTGCGTAGATGCGGTAGGGGCTTCCCAGTTTGCTGCGAGCTTTCCTTCATGATATTCTTTGTGATTTCTCTTTAAGACAAGGATGCCAATCACAAACTCTCGTCGCACGACTTTGGTGTCGTAGCGCATGGCTATTTTTTGTTTGAGAGAGGCCTCTCGTAGGGTCGCTCCTGTTCGTATCTCTTTGACCAGGTCTAGTTCTTCCTGTAGGGAGATGTTGTTCATCTCCTCGTCTAGGGGAGCTTCAGTTCGTCTGGAGGGTTCTTCGATCTCTATGGGAATGACGACCTTCGTTCTGTAAGTTAGTCGAAAATGAGTCTTCCCGGTTGACGGGTGTGTTATGTTTGGTACCTCTAGAGTACACTGTGTAGCTCCTCGACCCATCTTTTCTTGGTTTCATCTAACCTTTATTTAAGACCCCTGAGTATCACCCTGTTCACGAACTTAGTCTGACCGTTCGTCTGGGGATGTTCGACAAAGGCAAAGTGTTGGGTGGTGCCTAACTTGGCAACAAATTCCTGAAAGGTATGATCTGTAAATTGGATCCCGTTGTCGATAACTATTGCTTGTGGGATATCGAACCAAGAAATGATTTTTATTTTGTAGAAGCGAATGACGTTTTGGATGATGATTTTGGCCAATGCTTCTGCCTCTATCCATTTGGTGAGGTAGTCAACGACTACTATCAAATATTTATTTTTGTTTATACCTATCATGAACGGATCGAGGAGGTCTAACCCCCACCAGGCAAAAGGCCAGGTGAAGAGAAGGAATTGAGCTCGTTCGGGGGAGCCAGGTGCATGTCCCCGTGCCGCTGGTATTTGTTGCATTTCTTTATGTGCTCTTTCGCGTCGTGCTGCATGGAAGGCTAGTAATACCCAGCTCGCAGAGCTTTTCTGGAAAGGGATCTTCCGCCTAGATATTGACCATTTATCCTTCATAGATCTTGAGTAGGATGCGATCTGCTTCACTTTAGTCGACACATTTGAGGAGGGGGGATGGAAAACCTCTCTTGTAAAGCTTGCCTTCGACTAAGACATAGGAAGATGCTCTTTGCTTGACCATCGTTGCTTCCTTCGAGTCGGAGGGTAACTCTCCTCTTGTTAGGTATTTGTGTACAGGGGTCATCCAGTAGTCGTCGTCTCCTATGGAGAATACTCCCAAAGTTGAGGGGGTCTCTAGGTTCTCGGTTGAGGAAGAATTTTCTATATCACCTACTTGTTCCCCCCTTTCCTCTTTGTGCTTTCTAGTTTGGACATGATGTCTGCCCGAGTGTTATGTTCGCTGGGAACATGTTGTACGTCCTAAAATTTGAATTTCTTTTTTCTCTTTTAGACCAGGGCCCAATACTCAACGATGTGATTGTTTTTCACCTGATATTCTTCCCAGATCTGGGATGCAACGAGCTGAGAGTCAGTGAAGATTTTCACCTCCTCGGCTTCCAGGTCTCCGGCTAGGTGTAAACTTGCTAGGAATTCCTCGTATTTGGCCTAGTTGTTTGAGGTCGGGAAGGATAATGCAAGGGAGACCTTGATAAGGGTTCCTTCTTTGTTTTCCAATATCATGCCTGCATCGCTTCCTGTCGAACTGGAGGCCCCGTCGATGAAAATTGTCCATCGATGTACCCTGTCTGAGGTGTGGGTGGGGTCATTTTGGCCACAAAGTCGTCCAATGCTTGAGCTTTAAGGGCTTTCCTGCCTTCATACTAGATGTCGAACTCGGAGAGTTCCAACAACCATTTCAACATTTTTCCCGCCATGTCAGGCCTACCGAGCAGCTGCTTTATTGGTTGATTTGTTCGGATGACTATGGTATGCGCCAAGAAATAATGCATGAGTCTCCTTGCCGCATGATGAGGGCTAGGGCTACCTTTTGAATTTGCTGATATCTTACTTCGGGGCCCTGCAGGGTCTTGCTCGTAAAGTAGATATGCCTCTGCCCTTTAGGGGTTTCTCTGATTAGTGTTGCGCTTATTTTCTCGGGGGTGACAGCCAAATAGAGATAGAGGATTTCATCCTTCTCTGGTCGAGAAAGGACGAGCGGTTGCTATAGTGCTTTCTTCAAGTGGGTGAGAGCTTGCTCGCATTCGGCCGTTCATTCGAAGGCATCTTCCTTGCGGAGGAGTTTGAAGAGGGGGAGCGCGTGCTGGGAGGATTTTACCACGAATCGAGAGTGAGATAAGTGAGCATGCCATTCAGGATTTGATGGAATTTTTTAAGTGGGCATTGGAAACTCAAAATGCTCGGCATTTGTCGAGGTTTTTCTCAATCCCTTATTCTATGAGGTAGAATCCGAGGAATTTGCCTGCCCGTACGCCAAAGGTGCATTTTTCTGGGTTAAATCGAATTCAGCACTTCCTGGCCTGCTTGAAAACTTTCTCAAGTGGAGGGCGTGGTCGATTTATTCCGTCGGTTTGACGATCACGTTGTCCTGTAAACTTCGAGCATGTCACTTATTTCGTTGCGGAAGACTTTGTTCATCATGCGCTGATATGTAGCGCCTGCGTTTTTCAGGATGAAAGGCATTATGTTGTAGTAATAGTTGTTATAACTGGTTTTAAAATGAGAGTCACCACCATAATTTTTATCCTATGGAAGGGAATATAAAGGATAACATTAATTTGATCAAAGATTCTAAGTTATTGACTCGGTTTTAGACGAAGGGAAGGTGTTAGACACTCCTCATCTACCTTGTTCACAAGGATACTAGGGTTTAGATTTACGGTTTAGGAAATAGGGTATTAATTTTTATTAGTTAGGGGACTCGCCACAATTTTTAAGTTGTATGCGTACGTATCCTCTTATGAGGAATCAGAGTCCCAATTCGTAGTTCACATTTGTTGGTTGATGTTGTTTTATGGGTTACAGAAATATCTCGAATTCTCCTTGAACCAAGTCTGGGTTGAAAATAGCAGAGTTGTTAGACGAAGTTCGCAGTTAATGAGAAATATCTTCATAATCCTTTTTGAAAATATATATAAGGTTTGAATTAGGTTAGTGAAAATTGTTACCAATTTGATAGGTTAGATATTTTCAAATATATTAATATATGAAAATAATCTTTTTAATGCACGAGGAAAAATAATTTTAATGCAATTAAATTTTTTTGAATGAGTTAGAAATGAAAAGGAATTTAAATAATAAAAAAAATATAGTTTTAGAGTTTATTATTAAAAGAAATATATTAAAAAGAAATAATTATAATAAAGTAAGAATAATAGAAAATAATAAATGAATAAATTAATTAATTAATTATAATTAAAAATTCAGGGGGTACAAAATTAACTCATTAGTAAAAGGTCGGGGATGTAAATAACAGGGTCCTAAATCCAGATATTGAATTTAGGTCCAGAGTGCATGGGGGTGCAAGCTTGAACGCAGTAGTAAATCTGGGGGGTGCAGGAAGTAAAGGGCCCAAGTCCAAATGTTGGACTTGGGCCAGAATGTGTGGAGGGTACGTTTGTTCAATCATGCAGTAAATAAGGGTGTGCGATTAGCGATTGGGCGTGGCCCAGAACATATTATGGAGCCAATTTGGATCCAATATGTGCAAGTCCATGGCGTTAACGTAGGCTGCGAGGTTACAAGCGTTGGATCATGATCACATGGTCGTGATTGAAGGTGTATGGTAAGGAGGCGTGGGGCGCAAGCATGGGTTTGTGAGGGTGTTTTATAAAAGGAAGATTCTGGGCTAGAGGTCCATTTTTCTCTTCTTTACCTCTCTCTATAACAACGAAAGGCCTTTGTGATTTTTATAGATAGAGGCTCTACCTTCTCTCTAGAAACCTGGCAATCAGAAATCGCCCCAGTCGATAGCTCTGCCCCGCGCCGCCCTGAACCTCCCCTTAAACAACCTTGAAGCACATATCCCCGATTGAAGCTCAATCAGGATCTTCAAACCTTGATCGGAGTCACCGTGAAGAAAACCAGAAACCACCGCCTACCACCACCTACCACCTTGAAACCCTTAGAACCCTAAGAACACGAACCCTAAATCCAACAATATAAGAACCCCAACCCCAAAAATGATGAACCCTAGAGGATAAATAAGATAATCTTGAATATTCACATATCTACCACAACCTATAGGATATATATTTGAAGAGGTTTTGGTAATAAAATCTTAGATAACTAGACCAAAGATAAGATCGAGGTCTATCAGTTGGTCTATTCTCAACCAAAATATTCGTTTGTTTTGTGGACCAGATAATCCAATGATGGTCCCTAATAAAGTTCGTAGTTTTAACCAAAGATTTGTTCTGAAAATGCCATGCATAATGCCCTAAGCTGATATGGAACCCAAAATGTATATGCACCGAGTATTTTATATATTCCCCAAATGTATATGTTTGTATATGCCCTAAATATTTGTATATTCCCCAAATGTTTGTGTATGTACCAAGTGTTTGTATATGTTTTAATATTTTCTCCTTTTAAACCATTGGCTTTGTGTCACCGACTCCCCAACATTGTATGTTGCGTAGTCATGGTGTCTTTGGGTTGATTTGAATAAGATAAATAAGTGTTAGCAAGATTTTGGTATTTGTATTGCAGGCACAGGCGTGGACGTAGTTGCGGATGTAGGCGTGGATATGGCTATGATTTCAAGAATGGACGCAGGCGTAAACATAGGCATGGATTTTCTTTCAACGTTTTTCAACTAAAATGCTTTTAATGTTCTATCAAATTCTTCTATTTGTTTGTTAAATCCCCAAAGTGATTTCAACGCATTATTCACAAAAAATAATCGTAGTATTTACAAACAAGTCCGAAAAGGAAAAACACAATTGAAAGATTGAAAAAGTAAATGTTTTATTGATAAATATGCCTCTGAATAGGCGAGAGTACAATATGCAATTCCTTGAAATAGGTAATTACACAAAGTTTTAAAACTAAAAATGGTAATGAAAATGATAACTGCTACTGCTGTTTCTCCAATATCCTTTTGATAGCTCCAATCTCCTTTGGTTCTGAGTCAAATGATTTGGATCAATCTCTCCTTCATGGTCGTAGTTGTGGTTCTTAGATTGCAGTATTTTTGTTCTTTATTTTGGATAAGATACCTAACTTTTTCCTGGTCCGCGCTTTCGAGTTTTCAATCCACCGAGAAATTTTTTTTGTGTATGTCCCTAATTTTTGCTTGGATCGCCCTTTAGGGTTTTCAATCCACCGGGATGCTCCTTTTTTCCTAAGTCGCTCATTTAGGTTTTGAACTTAACGAGCTTTTTATACATAGGATTTTTTACTGCGTCAGAGTTTGTCGGATGAGACAGTTCCTGCTCGTCCATTATTGTGAGGATAAGACCACCACCCAAGAATGTTGTTTTTACCACCTACGGACCTTCATAGTTGGGTGTCCATTTACCACGTGAATCAAGGCGAGGTATTAGAATCTTCTTGAGAATCGAATCTCCTTCTTTGGACACTCGAGGACAAACCTTCTTGTCAAATGCTTTCTTCATTCACTTTTGGTATAATTGACTGTGGCCCAAAGCTGTCAAGCGTTTCTATTCAATGAGGTTAAGCTGATTAAGTCACGTTTGGACCCACTCTGATTCTTCAAGCTTTGTCTCCATTAGAACTCGTAGCAGTGGAATCTCTACTTCAACAGGGAGTACTGCTTACATGACATATACGAGAGAGAGAGAAAGGAGTTGCACCTATTGATGTACATACGAAAGTACGATAGCCATGTAGAGCGAAGGGGAGCATTTCGTGCCAATCTTTGTATGTCTTCACCATTTTCTGAATTATTTTCTTGATGTTCTTATTGGCAGCTTCAACAGCCTCATTCATCTTGGGTCGATACCATAAGGAATTATGATGCTCAATTTTGAAGTCATCATATAACTCCTTCATCCTCTTAGTGTTTAAATTGGACCCGTTGTCTGTAATGAACCGAGTAACCACTTGTCTTGTCACATTTACGTAGGACACAACTTCCACCCACTTAGTGAAGTAATCAATGGCAACTAGTATGAACCGGTGTCCATTTGAGGCTTTTGGTTCGATCATTCCTATCATATCAATTCCCCACATTGAAAATGGCCAAGGAGAACTTAAGACATTCAAAGGAGTCGGTGGCACATGCATTTTGTGGGTGTAGATTTGGAATTTGTGACATGTCTTTGTATAATGGTACCAACCAACTTCCATTGTCAACCAATAATAACCTGCTTGTAAGATTTTTCTAGCCATGGCATGTTCGTTTGTATGAGTTCTGAAAGTTCCCTCATGAATTTATCTCATAAGTGTATTTGCTTCATGTTTCTCCATGCACCTAAGTAATACCATATTAAAGTTTCTTTAACACATCACCATTCAAAAATAACTTTAAAGCTAGCTTCTGCAGAGTTCCTTTGTCAATTATAGAGGAATTTTCTAGATATTCTTGTTTCTCGAGATACCTTTTGATGTCATAGAACCAAGACTTATTATTCGGTCCTTCTTCAATGGCAAGACAATGTGCAGGTTCTTCAAAATGTCTAATTGTCATGTGTGGTTCATGATTTGTCCAGGTAACCTTGAACATGGATGATAAGGTTGCCAAGGCGTTTTCCATCTGATTTTCTTCTCACGGAATATGATTGAATGTAATCTCTATAAATTCTGTAGCTAGCTTCAAAACATGATCTCGATATGGAATTAATTTGGGATGTTTAGTGTCCTATTCACTGTTAACTTGGTATATAACTAATGTTGAGTCTCCATATACTTCGAGATGTTTAATTCTTAGATCAATAGCAGCTTCCAGACCCAAGATACAAGCTTTGTAATCAGCAATATTGCTGGTGTAGTCAAAACATAACCTTGCAATATAAGGTTTGTGAAAATTCTTCGGAGAAGACAACACTCCCCAATATCATGCCCTAGTGCATTTGAAGACCCATCAAACATAAGTGTCCAACGTGCCCCTGGTTCAGATCCTTCGTCGGATCTTAGTATTTCATAGTCACCTATAACCATGACGTCTTCATATGGAAATTCAAACTTCATTGGTTGATATTCTGGAAATGGATGATGAGCCATATAATTAACTAGTATACTATCCTTGATGGCCTTTTGAGTAATATATTGGATGTCATACTTGGATAGTAACATACTTTAAAGGACCCATTCTTGCTATTAACCACGTGGTGTGAGTTAACATATATTTCCTCAATCGTTTAGTAGCCCAATTCAATGCACCACAAGTCTTCTCGAGAAGTGAGTACCTGGTTTCGCAATCGGTGAATTTCTTACTGAGGTAGTAAATTGTGTTTTCTTTTCTACCTGTTTCATCATGTTGTCCTAATACACATCCCATTGACCCTTCAAGCATTGTTAAGTACATGATGAGCGGTTTTTCAGGAACTGGTGGCATCAAGATTGGCGGTTCTTGTAAATATTGCTTTATTGTCTCGAAGGTTGTCTGACAATCATCATTCCATACCACTGTCTAATCTTTTCAAAGTAACTTTAATATAGGCTTGCACGTAGCAGTTAGGTGCGATATGAACCTCGAAATGTAATTCAATCGTCTTAAGAAACCACAAACCTCTTTTTTTTTTCTTGGAGATGGCATTTCTTGTATGGCTTTTACCTTGTCAGGATCTACCTCAATACCGCAATGACTTGCAATAAAACCCAATAACTTGCCTGACCTGACACCAAATGTACACTTGTTCTAATTCAACCTTAGTTTGAACTTTCGCATATGCTCGAATAATTTCTGTAAATGTATGATATGATTTTCTTCTGTATGAGATTTGACAATCATATCATCTACATATATCTCCACTTCTTTGTGAATCATATCATGGAATAGTGTGACCATAGCTCGTTGATAGGTTTCCCCTGAATTCTTTAGACCGAAAGGCATCACCTTGTAACATAAAGTTCCCCAAGGAGTCATGAAAGTAGTCTTTTCCATGTCTCCGGTTGCCATTTTGATTTGGTTATAACCTGAGAAACCATCCATGAATGAGAATACCGAAGCTTGAGCTGTATTATCCACCAAAACATCTATGTGAGGTAATCGGAAATCGTCTTTGGGACTTGCTTTGTTCAGATCCTGATAATCTACACACATGCGTACTTTGTCGTCCTTCTTGGGAACTAGCACAATGTTAGCTATCCAAGGTGGGTAATCTACCACCACTAAGAACCCTGCATCAAATTGTTTAAGGACTTCTTCCCGAATCTTGCTAGACATTTCTGGACGAGTTCTTCTGAGCTTCTGTCTAACTGGAGAACAACCTTCCTTGAGAGGTAGTCTATGCACTATAATATCTGTATCCAATCCTGGCATATCTCTATAAGACTAGAAAAATATATCCACATATTCACGTAAAAGTTTGATCACTCTTTCTTTGACGCTTTCCTCCAATGTTTCCCCTAGCTTGATCTCTTTTAAATCTTCCTTTGTTCCAGGGTTAATGGTCTCAATAGATTCTAGGTATGGTTGTATATTGTCAGATTTTCGCTCTAATTCCCTTGCCAATTCTTCGGAGAGCTCAAGATCTTCATCATCTTCCTCTCCCACTTGGTTTATGGGTGTATCAAAATTATATCAGATATCAGCAGTAACATTATCGGTGGTTTTAGGTATGGATCTGCACATTTATCATGTTTTTTGTGCAGTTTTAGTATGTGAATTTGGAAAATGAATATGAATAAAAATATTACCATTTTTTAAACATAAGAGATAAATGCAAGAGAAAGACAATAATCTTAATTGAATGTGAAATATCACTTTTATTAATTATGAATATTGTCTGAAGTGAACTGGGGGACCCTTACAAGCTACCCCTATGCCTCGGGTTTTATATAGGTTATTTCAAAAACAAGAAAAATTACTTTGGAAAGAAAAAGATTTCTAGAATCTCCACGACTGTCCAATTCTTGAGATCTTCTTCTGGAGTACATTCACGGATGAAGTCAGATGCTCTCTTGGTGTTGTTCTTGTTAGATATCATTGCCACTTGTCTTCCATACTCTGTTTCTTTGTTGATGAAGGTTTCTTGGATATGATGAAACTGCACCTTGCCTTTTAGGGTAGCCTTTGATGAGTCATATCCCAAACCAAAACAATTCTTCTTCTCAAGTATTTCCACAAGTTTACCCCAACCTTTTGAGGTACCATCTTCCACAGCTGTCTGTAAGTCTCTCCACGAAGTCACAGTAGGTTTCTTGACTTTGTCCACCGGTAGAGTTACCATTGAGGCAACCTTAAGACTTGAAATGGTGTTGCTATGCAATGCTCATCAACACAGATATATCTGTAGGAATCTTAGAACTGAACCAAGGAAGGAATATTATCAACTCAAGGGTATCCATATAACAGCGAGTAAACATCCTCAAAGCTTTTTCAGACAGTTTCCCTTTAATGATCTTGATCTTCGTCATATCTGGTTTGACGACATTAACACGAACAAGTTGTTTCCATCTGGCATTCATTTTTAAGACACTTCACCAAAAACCTTTGATTATTTTTTTAACCCTGTGAATAAGAAAGACAAAAAAGCATGGAGAATAATGAATATGTGAAATGTAAGATGCATGAATGCATGATTGTGTGGCCTAGTGACAAGATTCATGAAAGGTATCCTTAGATGGTAGGCACCTAGTTTTGGCCTACGTATATTCTACCCTTCCCAAAAGGTGGTTTACTTTAGGTTATCATGGATAACACTAGAGGGAAAGGAATAAGGTCCTCCCTTAAGTGGAGCCTCTTTGCAGACCGAAACTTTCGTCTCTAAGGTCTTGAAAGGTCTCACCATGAGTTTTTAGTTTAGGGTTTATACAAAAAGTCATAGGTTTCATTCCAAAGTCCTACCCCCAAGAGGATATCTCTTGAGACATATTTATTTTTTGGACAAAGTCGTCACAAAAACTCATAGGGATGATGTATCCCCTTGGCTAATAGACGAACAAACCTTCTTTCTAAGGGTTTTTTGAAAATAATTTTTAAAAATAAAATCCCGCCAAAAAAAGACAAATAAAATAATAAGCAAAAATAAATAAATAATTAAGTAAGCAAATATAGAAAGATACCAAAAAAAAAGAAAAATCGTAAAAACCCTAAAACCAAAAGGAAAGGCTTCTAAACCCCAGGGTTCAGTCCCTAGCAGAGTCGCTAGCTGTTTTAACTGGTTTTAAAATGAGAGTCACCACCATTAATTTTTATCCTAGGGAAGGGAATATAACATATAACTCTAATTTGATCAGAGATTCTAAGTTGTTGACTTGTGTTTTACTCCAAAATTTTCCCTCTCATTTCACTAAAGACACACTCCTAGAGGTTCTCAATTGCTCAAGGTTGACCAAGAATTGACCAGACAAATTCTCCTCATAGGGCAATGAACACCTAACTAGGGTTCCAATTTTCATCCAGATGGTTGAGCTCCAAAGGTCTCAAATGCTTTCCATGGTCCTAATATGTCTTCAAGATAATCCATGCCAAATTTCACGCATTGCACAACAAGTTTGCTCAGTCAACTGCTCAAATGCCTGGAAATCAACTATACTAGGTTAAAAGTCAACTGTGGCCCAAATACAATCAAACTTCAATATTTTTGGTCAACATCAATATTTTGAAGTGATATCCATCATTTTATCAAGGGTTGATCATGATTCCTCAAGAAATGCTCCTAACCCATCAAAAGTAAAAAATGGCAACTTAGGGTTTCTATAGGAAAAGTCAACCAAATTTTGACCAAGCATAACTTTCTCATACTTTATCAGAAATTTTCCAACAAAATCTCATTTTGAATAGAATCCAATTCCCTACAACTTATCTTCAACCCTCCAAGATCAAGAAATGCACCATTTGAAAGATATGAGCTCAGACATTACAAGTCATTTTCAAAAAGTCAACAAAAGCCATTTTTTCCAAGATCTTTTACATCAAGATAACATCTTCAAATGCAAAATTGATAAAAAGAGGGATTGGAGTAGACACCCGGGATTTCGAAAAAGTACAAGATCATCATCATGAGATAAAAATTGAGCAAGTTATGGCTTACCCAAGTTGGGAAAATTTTGGAAAATTCAAGAATGGTGCATTGAGCAAATTTGGATTTTTGAGTCAATGGCCTAACTTTTTAAGGTTCAAATATCTTCCTAAGGTTGTAGAGGACTTATAATCCTATTTTTGCATGGACTTGCATTTTCTACCGATTTTTTACATATTTATTTTAATTTATTCCAAATAAATATAAAATAAATGATACAAAATAATCGGAAATGGGTTTAGGCATTTGGGCTGATGCTCTGGCTTGCTTAGAGGCCCAAGGATTCGTGCAAATATGACCAGGTTCATTCAAGCAAGGATAAGGCATGTTTTGGAAAATTTGGAAGGCTTTTAATTTATTAGATTTTTGTTGGAAAACATGAGTTATGGCCATGATCTTTTCCATTCAATGGTGTCTCCTCCATCTACACTATAAGAACAACACTCTAACCAGCCAAATGCACACACAAAAAGCCTAGAGAATTGCTACACATTTCACCCAAAAAATCAAAAATTGTCAAGCCTGAATTTCAAATTGCAGTTGGTTTTAATCCCAAACAAAGGTGCAAACATATTCCTGGAAGCCTCCTAGATCTTTCCCAACCATTACCAAGTCCCAAAACAGTCTGAAGCGTGTTATAACCACCTCACGGTTTGCGTTTTTTTCTTGAGTCTGATTTCCTTGATTTATATGATATAAACGCATTTTAATCATGCATTATTAACCACTCTTGTGTTTGCAAGCTTTCTGTATGGTTAGATTTGAGTTTTGACGCAGGAATCGAATGCCACCATTGTTAGGGTTCCAAGCTTAAAATTAGGATTTTTGGAAATAGCCAAAATCAGGCCTAACCAAGGGTCTCTGTATGCTCAGGAGGTTGAGGCCAATTTATCCATGGCCTCACCATAAATTTATCATGCGTATATTTGTTTTTTTTGGTTTATAGGTGCTATAGTGACAGACAAAAACTGTCACTATAGGTCCAAGGTTAAGACGACAGATGAGGGAGGAAGATGAATGCGTGGCAGCCTCTCACTGGATAATTCAAATCTAGCGCGCATTTTTGTGTGTAGATATTTTTTATTAACTTTGGTATATAATATTGTTTTATTATTTGGATCAATAAATGATCAGTAGCTCATATGGCGATGAAGAGCGCGTGTTAAGGAATGGACTGGGGTTCGAGTCCCCAGTCATGCATGCTGTATTTTTTCTAATATTTGTTCAACAAATCCAGTGTTTCACATAATCAAGCACACACCATACTCCTCAGATCTATGCCAACAAATCCATATGGGATCCAGATCTAACACCCAGGATGTGTAGACCACCATGGACACTCAGAGGTCGTCCCTACAGGATCCCAAGATGTCTTAGGCTTGGCCTCATTTGGGCTAGACGAAAATTCAAACAACACCCCCCATTTTATTTTGATACCAGGCCCATGTTTTTGTTTTATTTTTTTATTATTTAATTTTATTTTGTTTATTATTTTCAAAAGTCATTTTTTAACAAATCATAAAAAAAAAAAGATTTAGGTTTTTTTCTAAAATTATATTAATTAATTATTTAATTATTTTAATGCTATTTTATTAATTGAAAATTAAATTAGACCTAGGTTCACTTTAATTTAAGTTATTTTCTTAATAAAAAATACAAAAAATATTAGAATTAGGATTTATTTCATCCAACTTTTTTTTTCTTCTCTAATTAAATTTTAGGTATTTATTTCACTTAGTTATTTTATTAAAGATCAAATAAAAAAAACAAACAAAAATATGTTCTTATCTACTTAGAATTTTTACTAGGTTTTTAGACGTTTCTTTATTTCGCGCTCTTATATTATTATGTATCTGCCTATGGTTTGTAATTTTATCACGAACGCATTTTATTTCCCGATTATGTATCTGCCTATGGATTGTAATAGCCCTAATTAGGATTTTCATTCTCCGCACTTTACATTTTAAGTCAGATATAACTGTAACTGTCACAAAGCGTTGTAATAGTTATAGGAACTTTATTTCTCGCTTTATATTTCTTATATGCCTGTATATAAATTGTTAGTAACTTAGGTGTGCATGTCAAGATTAAATCAAATAATCATTAGATCGCTAATCTCAAGACAAATATCTGAAAAAAGCACCATTGCACACTTGCACCCTTAGGGTACTCCTCACTTGGTTGCCTCGGAAAACAATGGTCATGTCCCTCGAACGTAGGGATATCTTAGCAAAGACCCTCGATTCAAAAGTCATCATAAAGATCATAGTCTCTTACTGTCCCTCGAGTTGCCTACGAGAAATGATCTTGTCCCTCGATGTTGCCTATATGATGACAGTCCATTTGAAATGCTAAGGTATCCTTACATGTTGCCTTCAATGACCATAATCGTCCCTTTCGACAGTCCCTCAACATCCGACGATAGGGCTACCTACTCACTAATAGTACGATAACACTATCTAAAGGAAAGGAGGAAAAGAACACCCTTTTTCGAGTAGGTAGACAGTTCTTAAGTACTTGCTCAAAATCTGATTTTTTATACGCTTACGTACTTTCAAAAATCTTTTCAAAAACGCTTTATCACACTCTTGAGGATTGATACAAGAGTTATCATAAAGCAAACAAACACAAACAGTTTTAAACAATGAGAAAGTACCTAAGAGCCCGTGGAAAACCACGGATGGAAAGGGTGTTAACACCTTCCCTTCCCATAATCTACCCCCCTTACTCAGAAAATCTCGAAAAAGGTCTTTTTCTGTTCTTTTCACATTTTCCTTTGTTGGATAAAAGAAAAGTCGGTGGCGACTCTTGCTTACCGCAACATTTGCGAACAAAAAACGCAAAACCAATATAACAGTCGGTTCTGCCACCGTATCACAACTTGTTTCTAGACGAATGGAAGGTGTTAGGCACCCCTCATCTACCTTGTTCACAAGGATACTAGGGTTTAGATTTAAGGTTTAGGAAATAGAGTTTTAATTTTTATTAGTTAGGGGACTCACCACAGTTTTTAAGTCGTATGCCTATGTATCCTCTTATGAGGAATTAAATTCCCAATTCGTAGTTCACATTTGTTGGTTGGTGTTTTCTTATGGATTGTGAAAATATCTCAAATTCTCCTTGAACCAAGTATGGGTTAAAAATAGCGGAGTTGTTAGACGAAGTTCGTTTGTTAATGAGAAATATCTCCATAATCCTTTTTGAAAATATATATAAGGTTTGAATTAGGTTAGTGGAAAATTGTTAGTAATTTGATTGGTTAGATATTTTCAAATATATTAATGTTGTACCCCAAAATTTGCCCTCCCATATTCTTCAAGGGTTGGCAAGAATCATCTTCAAATGGTTCAAGACTACTCAAGGATTGCACAATCCAAATGCCTCCTAAGCCAGTCAAAATTAGGGTTTTGTTTATTACAAGGAATTTGAGGTTTTCAATGGTCCAGTCAAGTCCCATAGGCCTATATACATTGTCAAGCATCTACATGTCAAGTTTCAAGATTCACAATGCCAGTTTGCATAGTCAAAAGCTCCATTTGCTTCACAATCAACTGCAGGGGTAAAATGGTCATTTTGCAGTCAAAAGTTAGAATTTTTGGTCAACATCTTATTTTGAGCTCACAATCATCATTTGATCAAGTCTTGATCATGATTCCACAAGCATGGCTCAAAAATCATCAAGATGCAAGAAGTTACTATTTTTGGACAGCAAAAAAGTCAACTGTATCTTGACCAGGGCATAACTTTTTCATGGTTCATCATAAAAATCCCATCCAATGCTCATTTTGAAGGGGATGACATTTCCTACAACGCATCTTCACATTCCAAGTCCAAGAAATGCTCTCACAAAAAGTTATCAATTTCTACATTATAGGTCAATTTCAAAAGTCAACAAAAATGCACTTTAAGTCAAAGACCATAACTTGAGATTGGTAAACCCAAATGACATGGGACCAAAGGAATTGGTTATATGACTTCAAGACCTTTCCAAAATGTCCAAGAACATGTTCATATGATCAAAATTGAGCAAGATATGCATTGGAGAAGTTGGGAAATTTTTGTGAATTTGCAAAAGTCAACTTTGCTCAAAACACTTTGTTTTTGCTAATGGGCCTCAAATTTCTTCTTGAAACTTTATCCATGGCCTATGCACGACCCATTGAGATTAAATTGAATTATTTTCTTATTTTTTATTAATTAATTGGATTTTTAATTGATTTTAATTCATTTACTTAATTTAAAATGTAGGAAATTCAAAGATATGTTTTTTTCAATCTTTTGTGAAGCAAACAAGCTCAAGACAAGCTGGCAAATTCGTGTGCACATCAAGGGGACAAAAATCTCCAAGTTTGGCAAGTTTTCTCAATCAAAAAGATGCAAAAAGATATGATTGCAAATCAAATATTCAAACCATCATACAATGGATTTCTTGGCCAAGATTTAACCTAAACCCAGTCTCCTATATATACACAACTCAACCCTAATGCAATGGACGTGAAAATTGCTGCAGAAAAGCCATAACAACATTGGAAAAAATCAAAGAAACTTGAAAACTGTTTTATAATTTCCAGACCAATTCAAAGCTTTTAATTGCTTCTAACACATTGCAGGGGTCCCCAGGAACGTGTAGGAATCAAAACCACACGCTAAAGCTCAAAGAATCCAAGGATAACAGTTTCACGGTTTGGAGTTTTTTTCATAATCGCATACTTTGATTCATGCATCATTAACATGATTTTGTGTTTGTGTTGTGTTGTTAGAGACCACAGGAAGCTATTGGCATAGATTAATTGCATTAAAACGCGCAGAATTGAGAATTGCCATGGATGAATTTTAGGGTTCATGAACTTTGGATTTGGGGCTTTCTAAACCCAGAAAAATTAAGCCTGGTGAGATACATGGTTAGACTCGTGAGGACAAGACGAACGCATTGGATGTGTCGCGAAACATTTATGTTAATCACACGCCTATTCGCTATTTTTCGTTGACGCAGGTTGTGGGGGTTAAAACCCCCCGCTATCTAACATGTATTTTACAGGTTCAGCGAAGAAGATGGGTACGTGGTGCTATGCCATTGGACGATTCAAAAGGAGCGCGCGTTTTTATGTTTGTGTACAACATATTTACTTGTTTCATATATTATATTTACTCATTATTATAATTATAAACGCAAGCAAGCGGCCTGGTGGTAGATGCGCTGGACGTGAATCATTGGGACCTGGGTTCGAATCCCAGGTCCCCCAAATAATTGTTTCTTATTTTTCTTAACAAGATCCTATGCAGGCTTCCAAAGGTGTTCCATCATACACCTCAAACAATCAGGCGCCATGTGTCCTTAAGCCTAGATCTGATGACAAAGGATGAGTGACCACCATGCTCTCAGTCAATGAACGTGCACCTGATCCAGAAAGTCAAACGTGGCTTTGTGGCTTAATGGGCTTCAGATTGCCTTTCTAACCTCCATCTGGGCCAACACCCCCCCCTGGATTCTTCTTTTCTTTTCCTTTTTTTCTCCTTTATATTTTCTTTTTAATTATTTTATTTTACTAATTATTATTATTAATTACTATTATTATTATTTAACTAACAAATAATTATTTTTATAATTAATTCAGAAAACAATATTTTCTTATTATTATCATTATTTATTAATTTCACTATTAATTATTTTGTAAATAAATACTAATATAACTAATTTAGTTTAATTAGGTTTAAATTTTAACTTTTTTTCATAATAAATAAAATAAATTAGAATTAGGTTTTACTAACTTTCAACTTTTAATTTCTTTTATTTTTATTTTTATTAAAGACCTAAAAAACATAAAAAATACTTTTTTTCTTGTAATTAATTAATTAATTAAAATTAGGTTTAATATTTAATTAAATTGCAAAAAGGACTAAAATTCCATTCTTTTCTCAAAAAGGGTCAAAACCCTAAGGACGCCCCTGATTTAATTTCTTTGCGCGCATTATTATTTTGATCATATTTATGTATCTGCTCCGAGAATGTAATAGATAATTAGGACTTTTATCGCTTTCTTTTATTTTCTCGCATTTACTTTTCAAGGGTTATGTTTTTGGCGATGTAAATACCCGATGCCTTGTAATAGCGTAGATTTACTTTCCGCAATTTATTTTCCGCACAATTATTAACTGTTAATTATGCATGCAAGACTTGCCTGAAAAATAAAATCAACTCGTAGCTCACCATAATCCATGTGCAAAGATAATATTAATTGAATCCTGACACACTCGCACATGCCACTCCTAGGGTACGCCTCACTTGGTTGCCTCGACGTGGTCATTGAGTATAGGGTGTTTTAGAGGTCGCCCTCCTGTCTAAAGATCCAGTTGCCTCGAAACGGTTGTCTCAGATAAAAAGGATCTAGGACATTAGGGTTACCGCTAAGGCGTCCTACTATTGCTTTGGTGACCACACATGTCCCTATAATCGAATTGACCCGAATAACTCCAACGACGGTGCTACCTACTTCTCAATAGTGGGATAGTACTGTCTAAAGGACTCTTACACAGCTTAATTCCTTAGAGTAGGTAGATTTCTCCTGGGTACTTTCTCTTTCAAAACAAAACAAACTTTTCGCACCTACACTTTCAAAAATTTTTCAAACAAATACTTCATACACTCTTGAGGACTGATACAAGAGTTACCTAGAAGTTTTCAAAATGAAACTTTTTCAAAACCCACAAACATAAGAAAAGCAAACAATTTTTGAAAACATAGTAAGCAAGTACCTAAGAGCCCGTGGATAACCACGGATAGAAAGGGTGCTAACACCTTACCTTTCTATAAATCCACCTCCCGAACCCGAGAAACATCTCGAAAAGGAATTTTGTTGTGCTTTTGTCCTTTCCTTGTTGGAGAAAATAAAAGACGCTGGCGACTCTTGCTTACCGCGACATTTCGCGAACCAGCATTTCAAACAGTCAGTTCTATTTCCACCGATCACAGAACTGGCGACTCTGTTGGGGAATTTGATAAGTGAGGTGTACCTTAGGATTAGATCATTCTATGTTTTCAATTGTATGCCTTGATTGCTTTTATATTTGTGGGCTTGCATCAGAGTTTCATAGATCCTAACCCGGATCTGGGGAATACCCTTTAGTTAGCAAAAAGTTGTGAGGGACCTGTCTGGCGTAGACCGACACGGGTGAAGCAGTAGCTACGTTGGTGTGACACCTTGGTCTGTACCGATATCCCTTGTGTTGGAACGAGGAGAATATGGGTCTTCTGAGGAGTCATTAAGCACCAACCGACCTTAGAACCCTAAATTGACCCAACTTGGCCATAGAACAGTAGCAGTATGCTACACTCATTGAGGCTAAACTCTCGCGATGGTTCCGGCCGCAAGAAAAGATTACGAAGCTGGAGTTATGACCGATTGAGGGTAATCAGTGATATTGAGATCCTCTAGAACCCGATTACTATTTTCTAGGACAGGTCTTAACCAACCGAAACTGAAAGAGGGTAGCACCTAAACTTCATGCTGGCCTAAACTCTAAGGGCTCTCTTGTGTGACTTGTGTGCCTTCAAACTTGAACTATTTGAACATACTTGTTATCGGACATATGAGTTCTTTGTAGGTTTTGTTTACAGTCCTTAATTTGGACTTATTACAGGGCTTACTTACACCTCACACCTTTGCATCCATGTACATAACATCATACGCATCATAACATCATACCATAGCATTTCCTTAACCATTTCAAGGATCTCAAGGGTCTGTGATGCAGGTCATGATGAATCAAAATGTCTAGCAAGGGGCAGAGGGGATTTATTTTCCTCTAGCCAAAGTTGTCCAGAAATCCAAACATGATAACTTGAGTCAGGGGCTATGACCCACTCGATATGGTGAGCTTTGACTCTTGAAGAAGGACTCTTAACAACATGAAGTTCCTTCAATCAAGCTACCAAATTCAAGTTCTAACAATTTTCTTGTTTACCCCGCGAGATCCTTGAAAATATTGCATGCATATCATACATATCATTGCATTACAGGTACCCTTTTTACAAGTCACTTATCTTCTTCGCTGTTTATTTCAGCAATCATCATGACTTCTGAACCTTCCGCTGAACAAGCTATCAAGGCCCTCCAAGCCCAGAATGCCCAGTTCCAGGAGTTGGTTATGAGCCTAGCCCAGGGTCAACAGGACTTGAAAACTCTGATTCTGAAAGAGAGGAAGAAGAAGAAGAAGAGGATTGTTTTGTTCAACACTAGACACAGATCTGGGAATGGATTACAGAATGAGGCTGAGCTGACTACCTCATCTGTGGGCAAAGACAGTCCCCAAGAGAGAAGGGTTCCTAGTCCGGTGGTCTCCGACAACGAGACAGATTACAATGATGAGCAGTACCCTCCTGCCGAGGATAGGTACAAACAGCTGGAGGACCGTTTAAGTGCTATGGAGATCCAACATGTGCCCGGGTTGGACTTTGGAGACCTAGGCTTATCCTCTGGGGTGGTGATTCCCCATAAGTTCAAGGCACCTGCTTTTGCCAAATACGACGGAGCTTCCTGCCCAAAGCTGCACCTCCGGTCGTATGTAAGGAAGATCCAACCTTACACGGCTGACAAGAATTTATGGATCCATTTCTTCCAGGATAGTCTTTCAGGGACTCAACTCGAATGGTTCTATCAGATGGATGGAGCCAGTATCCGTAACTGGGAGGATTTGGCTACTGCGTTCTATAAGCAGTATCAGTATAATTCCGACCTCGCTCCTACGCGTATCCAACTCCAAGTTATGTCACTAGGTACGGGTGAAGGATTCAAGGAGTATGCGCAAAAGTGGAGAGACCTGGATGGAAGGGTGCAACCACCTTTGACTGACCGTGAGCTCGTTGATATGTTCCTGGGGACCCTGTCCGGTCCGTTCTTCAACCATCTGATTGGAAGCTCTTCAGTCGGTTTTACAGACCTTATCTTGACTGGGGAAAGGATTGAAGCTGGCATCAAAAGCGGGAAGATTCAAGAAGCTACACCTTCTGATGCTCAGAAAAAGCCCTACCATGGAAAAAAGGAGTCCAATGTTGTGTATGGTAAAAAGAGTCGTCATGATCAACATGTAGGGGCAACCCAGATCTCTAATCCCATGCCTGCTCAACAAGGAAAGGGGCATCAACGTAAGGAGGTCGCACCTAAAAGACAATTCACTAAGATCAACATGTCATTGGCTCAAGCGCTACAACAAATGTTGAAGGCAGGGCTAATTACATTAAGGGCTCCTCTCCGGAATCCAAACACTTCCGCTCCTACCTATCATCCCAATGAAAAGTGTGCATACCACTCTGATAGTTCGGGACATGAGACAAACAACTGCTGGGCCCTGAAGAATAAGGTTCAAGACATTATTGATGCCAAAGAAATCCAGTTTGAAGCACCAGAGACTCCAAACATAATCACTGCTCCTTTGCCAAATCATTGAAGGCTTTTTGTTTTATTTGAATTTCCGAGTTGTATTTTTCCCTGCTTATTCAAACAACTATTGTCATAGCAAACTCTTTTATTTCATTAATGCATTGCATATGTCTGTTTTGAATCAATCCATTTGTATTCACTATATTCAAACTGCTTTCATTTTTTGTGATGTTCAAACTCTCGATTAATAATTCTAAGCCTTTTGAGGGAGGATGACGAAAACGATACCACGATCTTTACAATATGCTTTTGAACAGACACCGCTGATGAGGTACAGACATTGTTTCAAATCCTAAATAGTGGAGTTATAAGGAAGATAATCCCTAGTCAACCCATTTGAGCCGAAGAAGTTGGAGTTTTTCTTCTCGAAAATTAAAACCCTTAATCACAACCCGGGGCAGGGTAGTTTTCTCAGCTGATCCAGGTGCACAATGAATGGCATCAAAAGAGTCCTTCCAAAGCAAAAGACAGTGATGGTTCCGAATAATCATAAAAGATAGGCAGTCATTACCTCTCAGAAATAAAAGCCCATTAAGTCAAAACCTACGAAGGAGACTTACAAAAAACTGGGGCATCCCGCTGACTGTAATCACAAAGAAACAGTTCAGGCAAAAAACAGGGATAATAAAATCGAAAAAAAGAGGTCCTACATACTCTCAACAAAAAAAGAAATGATTGCCTGTTCAAAATAAATTGTCAGTATCCGAACCATCACCGGAATATCAGAGCAAGGATTCAAACAAGATCTAATGCACGATTAGCTGAGTTTAGGATCGAAGAACATCATGAAGAGCGGGTGGGTACAAATAAATTTCGAGCCTTTATCCTTTGTTTCTTAAACCGTGAACCAGGCTACGTTTTAACCCTTAAAAAGTCCTAGCTGAAGCATGGGTTAGTTCGAAAGCATACTGTTACAAAAGGTATCCTGACTCCTATAGGGCTCGCTGTAAAATCTTGAGTTGACATCACATTTTACAAAAAATCACTTGTTTTATTGAAAACTGCATTTTCAAAAACTTCAAGACAGACATAAGCTTTGCATTCTTGAAATAATATTGTTTGCATATGACTATTTGTTCAACAGCAGAGAAATTCGCACGACGAATATCTAGTGAACAAAAATCTTCTCAAGGATCATCTCAAGTGGAAAAACACTTCCAATCCAGGGGCACGACATGAGCATTGTCCATCATCTGGGGCAGTCAAGTCAAGATTCAAGGAATCTCTCAAAATGCCAAATAGCCAGGGGCAGATCTCCATCTGAATCACTTGGGGCATTGGACATGAATTCCAGCGATGAATCTTGCATGATCAAACATCTTCTGGTGGTATGGCAACACAATGCTACCGACAGTGACAACTCTCTACATCCTGAGAGCATGGACATAGTCGAAAAAAAAATACTACGCATAATCAAAGACCCGCTAGGCCGACTGGCCTAGGCAAAAATAAGGGCTTCCCGGCGAACCAAAAGGGTTCGGGCAAAAATAAGGGATGAAAATAAAAAAATCTGTACACCCGGCAAGTCGAAAACCTGAAAAGGCGGCTTGAGCAAAAATGGGTATCCCGGTGGACTGAAAACCCGAAAGGGCGGTCTAGGCAAAAGTTAGGGATAAAAAACGTACGACTATGTCCCGACATCTCGTCACTTGCCTACCAGAAGAAGATTTGTCAACCGGCAGTTATCAAGGCCTCCACAGGTACCTTCTCCCGCAGAAACTGGGGCAATAATAATTGTCTGAGTGGTTTAGTTGCTCTGTCCACCAAGGTACCAAGGTAGGTTCGGCTGAAGAATCGGACCAAGACATCTTCACTCCCCGCAGAGTAAGACAAGATTCAGCAATACTCTCCCCTAGCAGAGTTGGTCTCTCCTCAGCCCTGAAAAGGCACAGTATCCCTAGCAAATCAGCAACACTCTCCCCGAGCAGAGTTAGTCTACTGTCAGCCCTAAGGAAGTTGGGTATCCCCAGAAAATCTCAATATTCTCCAGCAGAGTGTACAAATATTCCTCAGCAAGCATCCCTGGCAGTCTTAATGTAAGATTGTTCCCCGGCGGAATACAGACACCCCAGCGGAGCCATTTCCCTAGTGCAGTCCAAAAAGTTTCCCCAGGAGAGTTGAATCATCCTCCCCGGTAGATTCTGGAAGCTTATCCCCAGTAGAGTCTGGAAGCTGGTCCCCTGCAGAGTACAAATATCTCTCCCCGACCATATTCAGAGGTTGTTCCCCACCAGAGCCTATAACTGGGTTATCCTCAGCAAATTGCGACGGAAAGATCATCCTCAGCGAAGTTCTTCCTATCCCCAGCGGAGTTCATCAAAATCCTCCAACAAAGCTTATCAACGGAATCCCCAGCAGAGTTATCGTTAAAATCCCAGCAAAGCATCTCTCCCCACAGAGCAATTCCTTGCAGAGTAATCTCTTCAACAAGTTTGTTCCCCAACGGAGTCATCTTCTCCTACCGGTTTATTCTTGCAATCATCATCCCCAGCGGAAACGAGGAACCCTACTCTTCAACGTCAGCCCAAGATTTAACTTCCCGACATTCGTCAAGGATTTATTTTCCCAGATGAAAACACATTCATAAACATTTCACATTTCATATCTCCTATTTACATACATGATAAAGTGCATACGACACAATCTCATTTATTTCTGAGAACATCATGACACCATGCATTTCATACATCATGACATTGCATACGACTAATGTTTGCCTTTTTCAGGGAAAAGTCAATCAAAAGATATCACCATCAACTTTTGAAGTTCCAGATTCAATACCTGTATCTAGCCAGGGCATATCTGTGAGCGATTGATTGTAGATCTATACCTGTATCTAGCCAGGAAAGTATCTTCATGAAGAGTTTGAGGATCAACACCTGCACCTAGCCAGGAAATTATCTTTCATTCTCAGGTCAGAGGTCTACACCTGTATCCAGCCAGGAAAGCTATCTCGACCAACCTTTTGAAGTTCCAGATTCGATACCTATATCTAGCCAGGGCATATCTGTGAGCGATTGATTGTAGATCTATACCTGTATCTAGCCAGGAAAGTTATCTACATTGAAGAGATTGAAGAGATAGCTTAGAAATGCTCCAGATCCGGATGCTATTCTTTTGCTTATTCAGATTTTCTTCCCAGAAATAGCTTAGAGATGCTCCAGATCCGGATGTTATTCTATCGCTTATTCAGAGTTTCTTCCCAGAAATAGCTTAGAAATGCTCCAGATCCGGATGTTATTCTATTGCTTATTCAGATTTCCCTTCAGAGATAGCTTAGAGATGCTCCAGATCCGGATGCTATTCTTTTTCTTATTCAGAGTTTCTTTTTAGAGATAGCTTAGAAATGCTCCAGATCCGGATGCTACTCTTTTGCTTATTCAGAGTTTCTTTTCAGAGATAGCTTAGAGATGCTCCAGATCCGGATGCTATTCTATTGCTTATTCAGAGATTCCTTCTAGATATAGTTCAGTTGCGACCCAGGCATGGCGACATTCTGATACTTATTTAGAGATTCCTTCTAGAGATAGTTCAGTTACGACCCAGACATGGCGACATTCTGATACTTATTCCAGATTTCCTTTCAGAAATAGCTTAGAAATGCTCCAGATTCGGATGCTATTCTTTTGCTTATTCAGAGTTTCTTTTCAGAGATAGCATAGAGATGATCCAGATTCGGATGCTATTCTTTTGCTTATTCAGATTTCCTTTCAGAGATAGCTTAGAGATGCTCCTAACCCGGACGCTATTCTATTGCTTATTCAGATTCCAACTTCTAAAGACAACTTAGAGATGCTCCAGACCCGGATGCTATTCCATTATTTAGTCCAGATTCATTCAAAAGACAGTCCAGATACGATCCAGATTCGGATGACATTCTGCCACTCATTCAGGTGCAGTATGGATATACCCCAGACACGGCGGTCATTCTACTACTCGTTCAGACGTCAGTAATTAGACACAGACTAGATATGCTCCAGACACGGAAGCCATTCTATTTCGCATTCAGATTCAACTATTAATTTCAAGTGCAGATATACTCCAGATACGGAAGTCATTCTGTCACTTATCCAGAACCCAGATACAGTTCAGATACGATCAAGATTCATATATCATTATGTCGCTCTCTCAAACTACCTATCAACAATCTCCAGATGGCATCTATAAGCCCATCCCCCGACAAGATTCTGTCACATCTCCAGATGGCATCTATAATCCCATCCTCCTATTCACCATATCTCCAAATGGCATCTGTAAGCCCATTCCCGACATCACATTGCTGGTATTCTACTATGCGAGTGCAAATTTCTGGGCACTCTAGTGTTCAATCATCTTCCACCTTCGGATCACGAAAGGCACGCAAGCCAATCTACATCCTCAGGTTTAAGAAGATTGATCAGGGGCAACTGTTGTACCCCAAAATTTGCCCTCCCATATTCTTCAAGGGTTTGCAAGAATCATCTTCAAATGGTTCAAGACTACTCAAGGATTGCACAGTCCAAATGCCTCATAAGCCAGTCAAAATTAGGGTTTTGTTTCTTACAAGGAATTTGAGGTTTTCAGTGGTCCAATCAAGTCCCATAGGCCTATATACATTGTCAAACATCTACATGTCAAGTTTCAAGATTCACAATGCCAGTTTGCACAGTCAAAAGCTCCATTTGCTTCACAATCAACTGCAGGGGTAAAATGGTCATTTTGCAGTCAAAAGTCATAATTTTTGGTCAACATCTTATTTTGAGCTCACAATCATCATTTGATCAAGTCTTGATCATGATTACACAAGCATGGCTCAAAAATCATCAAGATGCAAGAAGATACTATTTTTGGACAGCAAAAAAGTCAACTGTATCTTGACCAGGGCATAACTTTTTCATGGTTCATCAGAAAAATCCCATCCAATTCTCATTTTGAAGGGGATGACATTTCCTACAACTCATCTTCACATTACAAGTCCAAGAAATGCTCTCACAAAGTTATCAATTTCTACATTATAGGTCAATTTCAAAAGTCAACAAAAAGGCACTTTAAGTCAAAGACCATAACTTGAGATTGGTAAACCCAAATGACATGGGACCAAAGGAATTTGTTATAGGACTTCAATACCTTTCCAAAATGTCCAAGAACATGTTCATATGATCAAAATTGAGCAAGATATGCATTGGAGAAGTTGGGAAATTTTTGTGAATTTGCAAAAGTCAACTTTGCTCAAAACACTTTGTTTTTGCTAATGGGCCTCAAATTTCTTCTTGAAACTTTATCCATGGCCTATGCACGACCCATTGAGATTAAATTGAATTATTTTCTTATTTTTATTAATTAATTGGATTTTTAATTGATTTTAATTCATTTAATTAATTTAAAATGTAGGAAATTCAAAGATATGTTTTTTTCAATCTTTTGTGAAGCAAACAAGCTCAAGACAAGCTGGCAAATTCATGTGCACATCAAGGGGACAAAAATCTCCAAGTTTGGCAAGTTTTCTCAATCAAAAAGATGCAAAAAGATATGATTGCAAATCAAATATTCAAACCATCATGCAATGGATTTCTTGGCCAAGATTTAACCTAAACCCAGTCTCCTATATATATACACAACTCAACCCTAATGCATTGGACGTGAAAATTGCTGCAGAAAAGCCATAGCAACATTGGAAAAAATCAAAGAAACTTGAAAACTGTTTTATAATTTCCAGACAAATTCAAAGCTTTTAATTGCTTCTAACACATTGCAGGGGTCCCTAGGAACGTGTAGGAATCAAAACCACACGCTAAAGCTCAAAGAATCCAAGGATAACAGTTTCACGGTTTAGAGTTTTTTTCATAATCGCATACTTTGATTCATGCATCATTAACATGATTTTGTGTTTGTGTTGTGTTGTTAGAGACCACATGAAGCTATTGGCATAGATTAATTGCATTAAAACGCGCAGAATTGAGAATTGCCATGGATGAATTTTAGGGTTCATGAACTTTGGATTTGGGGCTTTCTAAACCCAGAAAAATTAAGCCTGGTGAGATACATGGTTAGACTCGTGAGGACAAGACGAACGCATTGGATGTGTCGCGAAACATTTATGTTAATCACACGCCTATTCGCTATTTTTCGTTGACGCAGGTTATGGGGGTTAAAACCCCCCGCTATCTAACATGTATTTTACAGGTTCAGCGAAGAAGATGGGTACGTGGTGCTATGCCATTGGACGATTCAAAAGGAGCGCGCGTTTTTATGTTTGTGTACAGCATATTTACTTGTTTCATATATTATATTTACTCATTATTATAATTACAAACGCAAGCAAGCGGCCTGGTGGTAGATGCGCTGGACGTGAACCATTGGGACCTGGGTTCGAATCCCAGGTCCCCCAAATAATTGTTTCTTATTTTTCTTTACAAGATCCTATGCAGGCTTCCAAAGGTGTTCCATCATACACCTCAAACAATCAGGCGCCATGTGTCCTTAAGCCTATATCTGATGACAAAGGATGAGTGACCACCATGCTCCCAGTCAATGAACGTGCACCTGATCCAGAAAGTCAAACGTGGCTTTGTGGCTTAATGGGCTTCAGATTGCCTTTCTAACCTCCATCTGGGCCAACACCCCCCCCTGGGTTCTTCTTTTCTTTTCCTTTTTTTCTCTTTTATATTTTCTTTTTAATTATTTTCTTTTAATAATAATTATTATTAATTACTATTATTATTATTTAACTAACAAATAATTATTTTTATAATTAATTCAGAAAACAATATTTTCTTATTATTATCATTATTTATTAATTTCACTATTAACTATTTTGTAAATAAATACTAATATAACTAATTTAGTTTAATTAGGTTTAAATTTTAACCTTTTTTCATAATAAATAAAATAAATTAGAATTAGGTTTTACTAACTTTCAACTTTTAATTTCTTTTATTTTTATTTTTATTAAAGACCTAAAAAACATAAAAAAATACTTTTTTTCTTGTAATTAATTAATTAATTAGAATTAGGTTTAATATTTAATTAAATTGCAAAAAGGACTAAAATTCCATTCTTTTCTCAAAAAGGGTCAAAACCCTAAGGACGCCCCTGATTTAATTTCTTTGCGCGCATTATTATTTTGATCATATTTATGTATCTGCTCCAAGAATGTAATAGATAATTAGGACTTTTATCGATTTCTTTTATTTTCTCGCATTTACTTTTCAAGGGTTATGTTTTTGGCGATGTAAATACCCGACGCCTTGTAATAGCGTAGATTTACTTTCCGCACAATTATTAACTGTTAATTATGCATGCAAGACTTGCCTGAAAAATAAAATCAACTCGTAGCTCACAATAATCCATGTGCAAAGATAATATTAATTGAATCCTGACACACTCACACATCCCACTCCTAGGGTACGCCTCACTTGGTTGCCTCGACGTGGTCATTGAGTATAGGGTGTTTTAGAGGTCGCCCTCCTGTCTAAAGATCCAGTTGCCTCGAAACGGTTGCCTCGGATAAAAAGGATCTAGGACATTAGGGTTACCGCTAAGGCGTCCTACTATTGCTTTGGTGACCACACATGTCCCTATAATCGAATTGACCTGAATAACTCCAACGACGGTGCTACCTACTTCTCAATAGTGGGATAATACTGTCTAAAGGACTCTTATACAGCTTAATTCCTTAGAGTAGGTAGATTTCTCCTGGGTACTTGCTCTTTCAAAACAAAACAAACTTTCCGCACCTACACTTTCAAAAAGTTTTCAAACAAATACTTCATACACTCTTGAGGACTGATACAAGAGTTACCTAGAAGTTTTCAAAACGAAACTTTTTCAAAACCCACAAACACAAGAAAAGAAAACAATTTTTGAAAACATAGTAAGCAAGTACCTAAGAGCCCGTGGATAACCACGGATAGAAAGGGTGCTAACACCTTCCCTTTCTATAAATCTACCTCCCGAACCCGAGAAACATCTCGAAAAGGAATTTTGCTGTGCTTTTGTCCTTTCCTTGTTGGAGAAAATAAAAGACGGTGGCGACTCTTGCTTACCGCGACATTTCGCGAACCAGCATTTCAAACAGTCAGTTCTATTTCCACCGATCACAATTAATATATGAAAAAATCTTTTTAATGCATGAGATAAAATAATTTTAATGCAATAAAAATATTTTGAATGAGTTAGAAATAAAAAGGAATTTGAATAATAAAAAAATTAATAGTTTTAGAATTTATTATTAAAAGAAATATATTAAAAAGAAATAACTATAATAAAGTAAGAATAATAGAAAATAATAAATGAATAAATAAATAAATTAATTTTAATTAAAAACACAGGGGGGTGCAAAATTAAATTATTAGCAAAAGGCTGGGGGTGTAAATAACAGGGCCCTAAATCCAGATATTGGATTTAGGCCCAAAGCACAGGGGGGTGCAAGCTTGAACACAATAGCAAATATGGGGGGTGCATGAAGTAAAGGGCCCAAGTCCAGATGTTGGACTTGGCGCAAAATGTATGGGGGTACGTTTGTTCATCATGCAATAAATAAGAGTGTGCGATTAGCGATTGGGCCTGGCCCATAACAGATTATGGAGCCCGTGTGGATCCAATATGTGCAAGTCTATGGTGTTAACATAGGCTTCAAGGTTACATGCGTTGGATCGTGATCACATGGTCATGATTGAAGGTGTATGGTAAGGGGACGTGGGGTGTAGGCACGTGATCGCGAGGGTGTTTTATAAAAGGAAGTTTATGGCATGGAGGCCCATTTTTCTCTTCTTTCCCTCTCTCTACAACAAATGAAACCCCTTTGTGATTTTTAGAGAGAGAGGCTCTTCCCTCTCTTAAGAAACCTGGCAATCGGAAATCACCCCAGCCGACGACGCTGCCCCGTGCCACCCTAAACCTCCCCTCAAACCACCTTGAAGCCCATATCCCATATTAAAGCTCAACCAGGATCTTCAAACCTTCATCAGAGCCACCGTGAAGAAAACCATAAACCACTGTCTACAACCCTAAAACCCTTAGAACCCTAAGAACACGAACCCTAACCCCAACAATATAAGAACCCCAACCCTAAAAATGATGAACCCTAACCCAAATTAGTATAAACCATAACCCCAAAACATAAGAACTCTAACCCTAAACCCCAAAATCAAACATAAATTTCAGTGATTCACATATTATAACCCTAAGCTAAGTACTTCACGGATTACCTCTTTGCAGTGATTTCGTTTTGTTTTGGCTTTTGGCATAATCTCCTTTTGATCCTTTCTCTTTGATTTTGCAGGTAACAGCAGAAACACAACAGCGATAAACTTGGGTTTGAAGGACAAATCTAAGGTTTTAGAAATTGAATCCAAGATTTCAAGCAGGGAGGTTGACGCACGACTCTTGCTTCTTATTTTCTTCTTCTTCTATTATAATTTCTTCCTCTTTTCAATTAGTTTTAGGGTTTTATTTACAGGTTAGATTTTAGATGAATTAAGAAATTATATTGAATTGCAGTTACGAATTGTTGATTGAATCAGGAATTAGGAAGACTTAGATTGTAATTGATTCAAATTTGATATTGTATTTGTGTTGGCTGAAGATTTTGATGATATTGTTCGAAGCAAAGCAAATTGGACGTTTCAATTGGAATAAAGCAAGATGTCATGTTTCAAAATGATAGAAGCAGTGCTTCGAATGGGCATGTCAAAGCTTGGAGCTTCGAGTGACAGTTATGAGGATATGTTCAAAGAAGTCTCGAAATGATAACAAGGCTGTGTCCAAGAAATGCGTTCGAAGCGAAGAAGTGCCAAAACATTTGAAATTCAAATGCAAGCGGGATGTTCGAAATTTAAAATATATGCGCTGGAGCATTCGAAGACGCGTGGAAGCTAGAGAGAGGCATTGCTTTGCATGTTCTGAACGTGGCAGAATCTTATAGCAAGACCGTTATGGTCGAAGTAGTATAAATAGAAGTCTTAGCATTAGGATTTCGTGTGTCATATCTATTGTACAAAAAACTCAGTAAACATTCAAAATACCACATGGCTAGGGAAACGAATGCACGAGCAATGTACGTATGATAACACCAAGTGTTTATGATTTAATAAAACTCTTTATCATTTCCAGTATTTTCCTCTATCTTCATGTCAATACCATTCAAAAGCCTTTGCGTTAAAATATTTTCATTCGAAGTCTTTTTACTGATGCCTTACATTTAAATGTTTTTCTTTCCATTTCAAATACTTTACATTTCAGAAACTTTTGCACATTTCATGCCTTTATCTTCAAGCTTTTATCATTCGAAAACCTTTTTTCACTTAAAGTCATTTTACTGTTTTCTTGCATTTAAACGCTTTCTTCATATTTCGAATCTTTTACATTCCAGAGAATCTTTTGCATTACATGTTTTATGCTTCGAAGTCATTTACGTGTCTTTTCTACAGTTTTACATGTCTTTACAATTGAACTTTATTCATGCAATTTAGTTTCGCGCGCATTTACTTGATCACGCCTTTAGATCTTTAATAGAATAATCGAAGTAAGTTAAACACCTACATAACATTCTAAATACCAACCATGAATACCAGTTCTATAATGAGAGTTATCCAAATGACCAATACATCCTAGGATCAATCTAGTCGATCCTGCGAGTTACCAGAGAGATTGAATAACAGTCATTAAGATTATTCGATAGTTTGGAGGACTAGCGGTTGTTTACCAGAAATCACTGTAAACAAATTGGCACACCCGGTGGGACCGGTCATTGGCCATTACGGAATTTAGAACAGAGTAAAAAATTGTTAAGACATAACCATTGTAAAAATACCCTCTGAGTGATAAGTTTGTTGTTTTATGAACCTTAGAAGTGGTAGAATAACCAATAGTAACCAACCCTTATCCAGAAGAAAACGTTTAAACAAGATGTCTAATTCTGACAATCAACAAGGGGAACAAAATGCCCCACATACAACAGGCACTAATATCTCCGCCTCGATGGGAACATCTAGTGTGATCCCTTCGAATGCACAGTCGGTTGCATCCTCTACCAGTAATATAGCCACTAATGGAACAAGTGGCATATCAACTAACAGTTCGATCCTAGGAAATACTGGAACCATTGGTTATCCTGGGGGATTAGTCCCACCATCAGGGACACAAACCCATTTCGCCACCCCACTAACTAGACCACCCGGTTTCGATGGTAATAGAACCAGAAATTCCTCTTATGGAATGCCAACATCTTTTATGGCAGGCTTACACAATTCCACATCGAATTCATCACCACAATTAGGGTCTGGGTCTGGGGAAAATCAGTTTATGATAAATAACCAAGGGTCAGTGGGTTATAGTGCAATTCCTATTTTAACCATAGGAAACCAGTTGGCTTTTAGGCAATTAATGGATGACAGTAACCATAATATGATAGGAGTATTAGCACAAACTATGCAGGAGATATTTGCCCCAATAGTACAAAATGTGACTGTGACAAACAGAGAAAACGCAGATAATATGGGTCGAATAACAGATTTTTTTGCTCCCCCAGAGAGGCGTAGGCAGAATCAGGCGGGAGTTCGAGCAAACGTACCTATTATAGAACAAGTTGCTAACGACCCACCCTATAGACCAGCCAGAGAGGAGGTTAATTTGGGGGCAAGGGCATAAAGGCTAGAAGCCCCAATGATCCAAGGCCCACAAAGGGAAATTATAGAACCAGGGGCAAGGGTCGAAAGGCTAGAAGTCCCGGAGTTTCTAGAAGAACAACCTAGAGGGGTTGTCATGGTGGGTCGAAATCAAGATGCTGATGCAGTCGTTCATAGAATTCGAAACGATAACATCTTGGCAGAAAATAATTTAACCACCATGATAGAGAGAATCATGGCCCAGAATGGCCTCAACACAGGAATTAAAAGGCCAAATTATGCCTCCCCTATATTAGATTACATAATGCACACTGATTTACCAAGGGGATATAAAGTCCCTAAGTTTACAAAGTTTGCTGGGGATACCAATGAGTCAACAGTCGAATATATAGCCAGGTATCTAACCGAAGCAGGAGATATAGCCAATAATGAAGACCTCAGGATCAAATATTTCCCAAGTTCCCTGACTAAGAACGCTTTCACATGGTTCACCACTTTGCCTCCTGGGTCCATTGATACTTGGGCTCTTTTGGAGAGATTATTCCATGAACAGTTCTACATGGGACAATAAAAAATAAGTCTGAAGGAACTAGCCAGTGTCAAGAGGAAGTTCACTGAACCCATAGATGATTATCTGAATAGATTCAGGCTCTTGAAATCTAGATGCTTTACAGTAGTGCTTGAACATGAGTTAGTCGAAATGGCTGCTGGCGGCCTGGATTACTCTATTCGAAAGAAATTAGACACTCAATACTTGAGGGATATGGCTCAATTAGCCGATAGGGTTCGAGAGGTCGAAAGGCTAAAGGCCGAAAAGGCCAGAGTCTTTAGAAATAACAAGAAGGAAAGGATCTCCTATGTTGGAACTGAGGAAGCAGAAGATTATCCTGAATTCAAATTCGAAGAGGTCGAAATCGACCTCGCTGAATTAAAACAGGCACCACCTTACTCCTGAAAATTATTAGTTCCAACAAAAGGGAAAGAAATTGTTGAAAATGAGAAAAGTGACAAATTCCCAAAGAAGGTTTATACCTTCGATGTCACTAAATGTGACGAGATTTTTGATTTACTTGTCAAAGATAGCCAACTCATTGTGCCATCAAATGTCAAAATACCTCCTTTAGATCAAAGAAAGAAAAGAGGATTTTGCAAGTATCATAGTTTCCTAGGCCACAAAACCTCAGTGTTTTCTTTTCAGGGACCTAATTCAGAATGCAATTAAAGATGACAGACTGAAGTTTGCTGATAAAGCAAAAATGAAAGTGGACGAAGACCCTTTGGACGTCGCAGACACCAATTACTCTGAGCCTGCATGCATTGGAGAGATTAACATGGTGGAAGCTGACCAAAGTGACGCTCCAGTAGGAGAGAAAGGTACTGAAAATGAAAGCTGGGTGATAGTCGAAGTCAATAAGGGGGGTCACTGAAGACGTCCACAAGCAACCAGAGACTTCGATTGAAGCAGCACCTTCAGCTGTTGCAAAAGAAATCCAGGCTACTGAAGGTCAGGAAAACCAAAACCAAGAGTTGACACAGGTTACTGAAGGCCTGAGGCTAGAATTGGAGAAAGTCCAAATCACGAAGCCAACCTCCCCTCAGAAAGAAATATGGGATACTTTAGGGGAACCCAGTGGAAAGTTTGACTATCTAGTCAAATATTCTGCCCCAGAGAGTTCAAAGGTCCACATTGAAGATATAAAACCCACAAGATGGGGAGATGATGACGCTAAGGGGGAGGATGTGGAGGTAAACATGGTGGATATGGAGAGACCTCGCTCTGAGATGGAGGAGGTAGAGAGATACTTAGAAAAAGAGAAGTATAAAATGGAGGATAATCATGCTAGAGATGCTAGTCTCAAGGATTACCTCATGACGTGCCACAAAGGAGATACGAGAATGATACTATGCCCTAGGTGCAGCATCCTTTGCAATCAGAGAATCGCTGCAAACTTCGAGAGGGTACAAAGGGCGCAAACTGGCAACAACTGGCGCCAGGATAACCAGCTATTCAGGTGTTATCCTAAAGCTGGAGAAAGTTTGCTGGAATTTGTGTTTCGCTGCTACAAAGGGGAAACCAAATGCTTGATATGCCCAAGGTGTTCTGCTGTGTATGACCAAAGCATGGCCAGAGCCTTCGAAACAATCCCCTTCGCCCCTTGTTGGAACCACCAAGAGACTGTTCAGATGGGCCCATGTTTCGATAGCAAATACAATCAACGAAGGCCTGATAGTCCTCATCCCAAGGGCGCTCGAAGAGTGACGTTCAAAATCCCTGCTGAAGTGCCAACAGACAAATGGCTGCAAGTCAGAAATGACAAAGGCAAAGATAAATGGAGAAACACTGAACGAAACGCATGCCACGCTATGACATATAGAAGGCAATTCAACATAGAGAAGAGGGAAGAGGTGAGATTAGATAATTACAAAGGAAGAAACCCCCTGTCAAGATCTCAATGGCGAAGGCAACAGAGGATTCGAAAGGCTGAAAGGGAAGCTGTGGCAAATAAAGGGGCAAATTCAACAAAAAACCAAGGTGAATCTAGCACCAACGAACCCACACCAAAAAATCAAACTGAAGACAAACCCCCAGTTAGCAGGAGGCTCTTCTCTGAAGTGCAGCTAAATGAACCAAAGGAATACACTCCAGGTCCAGAGGAAGACGAAGATATGCTAACGGACAACTTCGAATCAGAGGGGGAGTCTTCGTTCAATCTCAATTGCAACGTGGTATTTGTGCTTCCTTGTGAGTTTGGACAGGAAACTGAAATTGACGAGTATGAGGAAGAAGATACCATAGATCTGATGAAGCACAGGCCTGTGTGCTACTACGTGATGGATAATGGAGCTGTCGAGGAGCAGAATGCGTTCTTCGAGCGTCCATAACCAGCTATGAAGAATCATCTGGAGCCATTATTTATTCGGGCAAAGGTTGGTGCCCATAGCATAAATAAGGTTCTAGTGGATGGGGGCGCTGCAGTCAACTTAATACCCCACTTCATGCTGAAAAGGTTAGAAATACGCGAAGGAGACATCAAGCCACACAACATGGTTCTATCCAATTATGAAGGGAAAGTAGGCAAAACACTGGGGGTGGTTCAATTGGACTTGACAATAGGCTCAAGCTGTAGGCCCACCATGTTCATGGTGATCGAAGCCAAGGCCAACTACAACTTGTTGATGGGAAGGGAGTGGATCCATGGCGTAGGGGCAGTTCCTTCGTCAATGCACCAGCGATTAGTTTTATGGAGAGAAGATGGGATCGTGGAAAACATTGAAGCGGACCAGAGTTACTTCATGTCAACAGTCAACTTAGTTGACAAGAGGAATTATGACAAACATCTGGCAAATATTGCTCCTTGTGTCCCAAATGATGAAATCAACGAAACTAGAAACGCCACTACTATATGACCCTTCGCCATGATGGCATATATTGGGATAGAAGGATAATCAGTGAAGACGAAGGAGTCGAAAGTACTATACAAAGACGGCCAGCAGGCTGGGAATTCGACAACCTTACTCATGACTGAGTCCTCCTTTTTCGAAAGGATTTCGGCCTATATGGCTGAGAACGAGTCAAAGGCGGCCTAAGAGGCTGAAATGAATAAACTGGCTGTAAAGATGAACGAAATAAATGGGGATAGCTCTAAAGGCTCACCCTTTAAAGAACTTGAGATAGATCAAAGGCTGGACGCCATCTATGATAAAGAACCCTTAGGCTTCGAGAGGGACCCCATAGACTCAGGTGCCAAAATGTTGGCGCAGGATCCACTCGAAGAAGTGAACTTAGGGGATGAAAACACGAAAAGAATAACCTACATAAGTGAAAAACTTAGCTCAGGCCTCAGGCAGGAAGTGATCGAAGTCCTCAAGAAAAACAAAGATTGCTTCACGTGGGATTATGACGAAATGCCTAGTTTAAAGAGGGAGTTAGTCGAACACAGACTTCCAATCAAAGATGGCAAGAAGCCCATCAAGCAAACTCCTAGAAGATTCGCACCAGCGGTTCTCACAAAGATCAAAGCTGAGATCGAAAGGTTGCTGCGTTGCAGATTCATCAGAACCACAAGGTATGTCGAATGGTTAGCAAACATAGTGCCTGTTATTAAGAAAAATGGTTCTTTGAGAATCTGCATAGATTTTAGGGATTTAAACACTGCAACCCCTAAGGATGAGTACTCCATGCCTGTGGCAGAAATGTTAGTAGACTCTGCTGCAGGATTCGAATATTTAAGTATGTTAGATGGATACTCTGGGTATAATCAGATATTTATTGCTGAAGAAGATGTTGCCAAGACAACATTTCGTTGCCCAGGAGCCTTAGGCACCTACGAATGGGTGGTGATTCCTTTTGGTTTAAAAAACGCTGGGGCAACTTATCAAAGGGAGATGAATTCGATTTTCCATGATTTCATTGAAACCTTTATGCAGGTGTATATTGATGATATAGTCATCAAATCTATATCTGCAGAAACCCATTTGCATCATTTGAGCCAATCATTCGAACGAATGAGAAAACATGGCTTAAAGATGAATCCCCTTAAATGTGCATTTTTTGTGCAGGCTGGAGATTTCCTTGGCTTTGTGGTCCACAAGAAAGGAATTGAGATTAACCAAAACAAAACCAAATTCATAATGGAGACGAAAGCACCTACGTCAAAAAGGGAGCTGCAATCTTTGCTAGGAAAGATTAACTTTCTCAGAAGGTTCATTTCGAATCTGAGTGGAAGAACCCAAGCTTTCTCTCCGTTGCTTCGTTTAAAGCAAGGCCAAGCCTTCGAGTGGAACGAAACCCATCAGGAGGCATTTGACAAGATAAAAAGATACCTCTCTCAGCCTCCCATCTTGTCTCCACCTTCATGGGGAAAGCCCATGAGATTGTACATATCTGCCTCTGAAGCTAGTATAGGTAGTATGTTAGCACAAGAAGATAGCAATGGCATCGAAAGAGCCATATACTATTTAAGTAGAGTATTGAATGATGCAGAGACCAGATATATCAATTTAGAAAAGCTATGTCTCTGTTTGTACTTCTCTTGTATGAAACTCAAGTATTATATAAAGCCTGTTGATGTTTATGTTTCATCTCATTTCGATGTCATTAAACACATGCTTTCGAAACCAATAATGCATAGCAGAGTTGGTAAATGGGCGTTAGCCTTAACAGAATATTCTTTGACTTTCATGCCTTTAAAAGTTGTGAAAGGCCAAGTGATTTCTGATTTCATTGTGGACCATTCATTGGTTGAACAGACTGTCATGAGTTATGTTGAAATGCAACCATGGAAATTATACTTTGATGGTTCAACCCACAGGAATGGAAGTGGTGTTGGAGTCCTTATAATTTCTCCTGAAGGAATTCCAACAAAATTCAAGTATAAATTAGATGGTCCTCGTTGCTCGAACAACGAAGCTGAGTATGAAGCGCTTATTGTTGGACTTGAAGCTTTGTTGGAATTGGGGGCAACTAGAGTCGAAATTAAAGGAGACTCAGAATTAGTGGTCAAGCAAATAACAAAGGAGTATAAATGCATAAAGGAAAACCTGATGATATACTTTGTCATAGTTAACAGGCTACTTAGAAAATTTGAATACATGGATATTCAACATATACCAAGAATAGAAAACCAAGAAGCAAATGACTTAGCACAGTTGGCTTCAGGTTATAAAGTTTTTGCCAGAAACTTTGAGGATTTGGTTGAATTAAGGGCTAGAGTTATGGCTACTAGATTCACACCATCAGATCTAGAGAGTATGAAATTGGGTTATGCTGAGAAACAGGGATTCGAAATATTAGCCATAAACACTTTATCAGATCCAGATTGGCGAAGTCCACTTGTGAGTTATTTAACAAACCCAACTCTGAATGTTGATAGGAAGATAAAATATAGAGCATTGTCATATGTCCTCATGGGAAACGAATTGTTCAAAAAGACCCAAGAAGGCGTATTACTGAAATGCCTAGGAGAAAGTGAGGCATACTTAGCATTGTCAGAAGTCCACAACGGGGCATGTGGGGCACATCAAGCAGGTCATAAAATGAAATGGCTGTTATTTCGATATGGCATGTATTGGCCCAGCATGCTCAAAGATTGTATAGACTTTGCTAAAGGTTGTGAAGAATGTCAGAAACATGCAGGGATTCAACATGCCCCTGCAAGTGAATTACATTCAATCATTAAACCATGGCCATTTAGAGGATGGGCATTGGATTTAATAGGAGAAATAAATCCTGCTTCGTCTAAAGGACAGAAATATATCTTGGTAGGAATAGATTATTTTACCAAGTGGATCGAAGCAATACCATTAATAGTTGCTGATCAAGAGGCTATTATTGAGTTCATACAGAAACAAATTATCTATAGGTTCGGATTGCCAGAGAGCATAACCACAGACCAAGGTTCTGTGTTTACCGGTAGAAAGATGCAAGAATTTTCTCAAGAAATTGGGTTTAGATTACTAACATCAACGCCATATTATGCTCAAGCAAATGGTCAAGTCGAAGCAGCTAATAAAGTGATAATAGGGTTAATCAAGAAACATATTGGTAAAAAGCCAAGGAACTGGCACAAAACTTTGGACCAAATACTATGGGCCTGTAGATCATCTCCTAAAGAAGCTACTAACACCACACCTTTCCAACTCACATTTGGTCATAATGCAGTTCTGCCAGTAGAAATTCATCTACAATCAGTTCGAATTCAAAGACAAAACGAAATTCCAGCTGCATTATATTGGGAGATGGTGATGAATGAGTTAGTAGAATTGGACGAAGTTAGATTGCATGCATTGGAAATCCTGATGAGACAAAAGGAAAGGGTGGCCAGGGCATATAACAAAAGGGTGAAGGGAAAAGCATTCACTATTAATGACTTAGTCTGGAAAGTCATATTGCCCATGGACAAGAAAAATAAAACGTTAGGTAAATGGTCACCTCATTGGGAAGGGCCTTTTCGAATAATAAAGGTATTCTCAAACAATGCATATGAAATCGAAGAGTTGATGGATGATAAACGTATCCTAAAGGTTAATGGGAAATATTTAAAGAAATATAAGCCACGCCTGCAGGAGATTCGAATAATAACAACGTAATCAAAATATCATAAAAATGCCAAAATGGTAATATGGGATTGCCAAAATGGCGTTGTTCAGATGTTACATACAAAAAACCAAATTTCAACCAAATCAACACTAAGATTTAGAAATAGACATTATTCTTCAATCTGTTAAAGGTACTTCGAAAAGACTCAAGCCTTTGTTGAGCAAAACGTCTTGCTCCCTCTAAGAGAAGGATGGACTCAGCTCGAGCCTCATAATCAGGTTTTGCTTGCTTTAGATGCATGGCTTGATCCTCAGCTTCTTGAGAGAGTTTCGAAGCATGCTCATAAGCAGCATCCATTGCAGTTCGTTTTTCTTGAACCTTTATGGCATCAAATTCATCTTGGAGAAGGTACCCAGTCACGTTGTCTAGCAGAGATTGAAGATCGAACAAGATAGTGCTAACTAGCAAGGAGCAGGTAGCAAGGTTGACTTTTGTAAGTAACTCCTTCATAGTGTAGCAAGCTGTGCTATCCTGTTTGAGCACTTCGAACAAATCCACATCAAGAATTGTTCTCCTAATCCTGTTAAGAAGTACAATTCTATCATCTGTGGGCAACAGATGGCTAGTCGAACTTGTACCATCCCTAGCAGGTGGAATATCCCTTTGAGCTAGCTTCGCCTTCATGTACCCAATAGGGTCATTTCGTCTCAGGAGAGCAAGCTCCTCTTCAGTCATTTAGGATAGAGACGGTTGAGGGAGTTCCACGCGTAGGGGAGTCACATCCATTTCGACTTCCATGGGTTTATTGGTCGCGTCACCGTCACCTTCATTCGTTTCATGCTCATTGTCTTCTTCATTATCATCCAAATCCACCACTTCGATATCTTCGTTCTCGCTGCTATTTGCATCTGACTTTGTCCCAGCAGTCGAACCATCGTTGGTATCTTCTTCCTCAGACCCTTTCTCTGCAGATTCTTCGTTTCTTTGATCAGAATCAGCTTTCTCTCCTTCAGCGTGAATGTCCTTTGGATCCTCTTGAAGGGTTTCAAGAGGGGACTTTTAAAGAGAAGTTCTTTGTAAAGTCTTTGCAAATTCATGAAGCGTTGCTTCATTTGTTTCTTTTAGAGGAGGATGAGTACTCTGGTCATCTTGCTGCTCTGAAGCCCCAGCCAGAACCGCCATATTGGAGGACCCTTTGTTCTGCACCAGGTTGCTGGAATCCCCTTGAGGAGAAGAGTTGATCGGAGCAGCAGTTTTTGATGGTGAAGTCGAAGTGGTAAGAGATGGATTCAAAATGTCCTACAGAGGCAAAAGAATATTAAAAGCATGCACCAAGGTAATGAATAATTATTTTGTCAAAAATTTAAAGTTCAATTTACCTGTGGACTCTCAGAAGAGAGGTTGCTAGCTATGCGTTCCAACATTACGTTGGAGGTCGAAGATGGAATTTTGGATTTAGGTGAGGGAGCAGCATCCCTGGAATCGAGTCCAGAGACACTAGTTAGTACATCACTTTTGGAAATTTCCTTCTTCTGCTTCTTCTTCGAAGCAGCTGGTAAATTCCCTCCAGCATTGGGGTCTTCCCCAGTAGTGTTTGTTTTTCGTTTCTTTGGAGTGGTTGGCGGGAGTTTGTTAGTCTGAAAAGATTTAAACAATAAGTTAGATGCAAATCATAAAACATTAGTGTATTCGAAACATCAAGGCTAAGTGATTACCTGTGGAGTTGGAGCACTGGTTATTACTAGTGTTGTTGTTGTTGTTGGTTTGGATAGAGTCACAGTATCAATGGTTTCGACAGAGGCCTGAGAGGCGCTCCCTTCTTTTGACTTTGAAGCAGCAGTCTTTATCCTGATGGCTAAAAATCGAAACAATTAAGGCAAAAGTTAAAAATGTAGAAAATGAGAAACATTTGGGATTTTCCCAAGCATTCGCACCTGTGCCTTGATCAGATTTAATCGACATGGCAGAAAGGTCATAGCGAAGATGTCCTGGGAAATCGTGGAGCCAATGTCGAGCCCATGTCACAGTCTCAGATGGCTTTGGTTTCTTTTGAAGATATTTGAACATTTCTTTGCAAGTGAACCACCAAGGGTATGGAGGAAACCAAGCCAGAGCCAGTTCTGAGGTAGGTAATCTAGGAAATTTAGGTGGATGCATTTCGAATGCCAACCTATACCTATCCTCAGGTGACAACCATGAAGGAAGTTTTAACTTAGAAATTTTTTCTTTGAATTTTTCCTTCAAGGTCTCAGCCGCTTGATGCACAGTGGATTCCAAGTGTGTGGGATCATAAGTAGTTTCAAAATAATTTTGAAAAGACTTAATCTCTTTGGCATGAGTGAACATACCTTTCTTGGATTGTACCTGCACATCGAATGCATCAGTTAGTTTCTGCTGAATAGTAAGAGTATCGAACATATAAGTCTGATAGAACTTTGTCCACCATCCCAGAAACCCCTTTGCTGTAAGGTGTGTAGGTTCGAAAGTTATTAGTTCAAAGTGGGCGAAGCCTTGGTATTGTTCCTGCTGTAGTTTGGCTTCTCTTGCCTTGAAGGTTCACCCAGAGGTGATGGCATTTTCTGTTTGGAATAGGGGTTCAGGAATTAGTTGGCACAAGCCAAATTATCTCGAAACAAAGTTGGGTTGATAAGCAAAAAGGAAGATTTGATTCTTAGCAGGAGTAATTCGTGAAGAGATCAGTCTGGGTAGTAAAAAGGCTCTCCATACATCTTGAATTTCTTTGCTTTTGAGTGCTTCTGAGAGAGCCATGGTGAACCATGAGGGTCCATGAGTCCTTGAAGCAAAAGGCGCCATGGTCTCTTCGAATTTATGCCTCTTGGAGAAAATCATGATATATTTTGAGAAGGAGGCGGCGTAAAGTTAATATTGGCAATAGGCGTGATTAAATGATAATCATTGTTTTTGTAACTGCACCATGCTGTGAAATGGTTCAAGGCGGTTAAGGAATCTGAAAAGAGTCATGATTGACGTGACTGGAGTCATATGCAATAAATGTTACGATGATTCGAAGGTCGCATCAAAATCTTGTGTATATGTCTAAAATAAGTATTTCTCAAAGGAATCGAAATACATATTTTAAAGGGGCATTTTGTTGGCTGAAGATTTTGATGATATTGTTCGAAGCAAAGCAAATTGGACGTTTCGATTGGAATAAAGCAAGATGTCATGTTTCAAAATGATAGAAGCAGTGCTTCGAATGGGCATGTCAAAGCTTGGAGCTTCGAGTGACAGTTATGAGGATATATTCAAAGAAGTCTCGAAATGATAACAAGGCTGTGTCCAAGAAATGCGTTCGAAGCGAAGAAGTGCCAAAACATTTGAAATTCAAATGCAAGCGGGATGTTCGAAATTTAAAATATATGCGCTGGAGCATTCGAAGACGCGTGGAAGCTAGAGAGAGGCATTGCTTTGCATGTTCTGAACGTGGCAGAATCTTATAGCAAGACCGTTATGGTCGAAGTAGTATAAATAGAAGTCTTAGCATTAGGATTTCGTGTGTCATATCTATTGTACAAAAAACTCAGTAAACATTCAAAATACCACATGGCTAGGGAAAAGAATGCACGAGCAATGTACGTATGATAACACCAAGTGTTTATGATTTAATAAAACTCTTTATCATTTCCAGTATTTTCCTCTATCTTCATGTCAATACCATTCAAAAGCCTTTGCATTAAAATATTTTCATTCGAAGTCTTTTTACTGATGCCTTACATTTAAATGTTTTTCTTTCCATTTCAAATACTTTACATTTCAGAAACTTTTGCACATTTCATGCCTTTATCTTCAAGCTTTTATCATTCGAAAACCTTTTTTCACTTAAAGTCATTTTACTGTTTTCTTGCATTTAAACGCTTTCTTCATATTTCGAATCTTTTACATTCCAGAGAATCTTTTACATTACATGTTTTATGCTTCGAAGTCATTTACGTGTCTTTTCTACAGTTTTACATGTCTTTACAATTGAACTTTATTCATGCAATTTAGTTTCACGCGCATTTACTTGATCACGCCTTTAGATCTTTAATAGAATAATCGAAGTAAGTTAAACACCTACATAACATTCTAAATACCAACCATGAATACCAGTTCTATAATGAGAGTTATCCAAATGACCAATACATCCTAGGATCAATCTAGTCGATCCTGCGAGTTACCAGAGAGATTGAATAACAGTCATTAAGATTATTCGATAGTTTGGAGGACTAGCGGTTGTTTACCAGAAATCACTGTAAACAATTTGATGATTTGTTTTGTAATTAGACATAAATTGATATGATTTGATATGATTAAACTGTATATTTGATTTGTTTTGATTCTTGTTTGTATGAATCTCTACAGTAATTTTTTTTTGGATTTCTTGGGCCGCCGCTGCTGGAAGTTGGGCGTTAGGGTTTTGATATCCTTGCAGTTTGACTCGGTCAACAAAATTTTAGTAAAATTTTAGATTGTAATAATAATATTAAAAATAATATTAACGATAATAAAAATAATAATATAACATAATAATAATAATAATAATAATAATAATAATAATAATAATAATAATAAATGAATGTTGTCTTGTTTAACATCTGGACCAAGAAAAAAAAGAAAACTCGACGGGACTCCCACTTATTGGGCCTTCCAAAAACAAACTGATGAGCTGGTCTGAGTAAAACATACACCCCTCCTTCTTTTATACAAAAGAGTCAAACACTTTAATGAGCCAACAACTTTGATTAAAGAAAAAAGGAATACACCGTCACTCTAATTATAAGAATGAACCTAATGGGCCATCTATTTAGAGAATTAAGTCTTTTTGACAACAACACACCTCCTATAAATAAAAACCCTTATTGGGCCAATTAGATCTTGATGGTCCATACATCTCTCTTTTAATTTTTTGACCATTATACCAAAAACTAGTTTAATAACCAAAATTATTGGAATTTAACAAAAAATGACAAAAAGGAAAAGTTAATAATTGGTACCCTAGGGCAAATTTGGGGTATGACAATAGTTCCCCGATTCGGTCTTGAAAGCGGTATATTTTTTGCCTGCTTTCGCCATCGGAATCTGGTTGTATCCAGAATAAGCGTCCATAAAAGATAACAATTTAAAATTGGCCGAGTTGTCGACCAGTTTGTCAATATTGGGGCAAGGATAAGCATTTTTCGGGTAAGACCGATTAAGGTAGGTATAATTAATGCACATGCGCCATTTTACATTAGGTTTATTTACAAGAACTATATTCGAGAGCCAGGTTGTGTACTGGGATTAGAAATAAAGTGTGCCTCTAGGATATCTTTTATAGCTAGTTCGACAACCTCCATTTTTTTGGGGGACTGCTTTCTTCTGCGCTGGGCAATCACTTTGAGGGCAAGGTCTATGGTCAAGTGATGGCATGTAATCTCTAGGTCTAACCTGGGCATCTCAGCTGCGCTCTAGGAGAACAAATCATCATTCTCCCTCAAGCAAGCTTTAAGTTGCCTCTTCGCCAAGTCGGGGAGGTCAGCTCTGATTTTTACTCCTCTGGCATGATCGTTCCCGAGGGGAATGATCTCGAAGTCTCCTTCTGGAATGGGTCGTAGGAGATTTGAGAGTTCCTCACTACTTGCATCTAGGGATAAACATTCGCCTTCGACCATGGCCTTTTTCCCTTTCTTCCTCAGCTCTGCACGATCCTCCTTGGAGAAGCGGTTGTCGAGGTTGATGGCCTCGAACCTTGGGAGTGGCTTGGCCTCCTCAGAGCTGGAGGGCAGAATGTCCCTAATGGTCATTCGGGGTTGAGCATTGATTGAACTCAAGCCTCAGGCTGAGGCTTTAAAATATCTTCTTGCCGCCTGGATGTCCCCGCGGAGGGTGGCGACCAAACCCTCTTTAGTGTAATATTTCATTTTGAGGTGTACGGTGGAGGGAACCACAATCAGTTCGGCCATAGTGGGCCTCCCAAAGATGCATTGATAGAGAGACGTGCAATCCACTACCAGAAACCGAGTCTTGATGGGTCTGGCGGTCACCCCTCTTCTGAAGGGTGATGATCAGCTCGACATACCCCCAGGGTTTGGTACTAGCCCCGTTGAAGCCCTGGAGGTATGAGCCCACGTATGGGGTCACGTGGCTTTCGTTTAGTTGTAGGGTAGCGAACAACTAGGTGTACATGATATCCACCGAGCTCCCTTGATCGACCAGTATGCACCAAACATCCATGTTCGCCATGCGAGCCTGCACGAGCAGTGGGGTAGTTGAGTTGGGGGATCCGCCTGGCAGTTCCTCCCTGTAGAAAGTGAGGGGTGAGAGCTTCCTCGGAACTTATCTAGTGTGGCATCCATGTCAGAGTTGGCTTTGATAAGTTGCTCGAACCTTCTTTTTATGGATCCCACTGTATGCTTGTTAAATCCCTTGTCGGAGATGACCATCGCAGTAGGGAATGACTCCTAGGGGCTGTGAGAGGAGAAGTACAATGGGACGTTCTCCATGTCTGGAAAGTAGAAATCTTCTGGTCGCAAGATACTCATGGCGGCTGATATTATGCTGATGTCGGGGGACTCTTTCCCCTCTTTGACGCTCTTGGTTTCTGGAGCCTCCTCGCGGGCACCTTCTTTCTCATTGTACCGCTTAAGGTGCCCATCTCAAATTAGTATCTCGATCACATCCTTGAGATATATCCAATCATCAGTGTTGTGACCATGAATTTTATGGAACCTACAATACTATCTCTTGTCAGTTCCGGGCTTGGAGGGTGCCTGACGAGGAAAGCGTACCCCGACCTATTTAAATTCGGGGTTGGTGCATTCAGACATAATATGTTCTCTTGAAGTTGTCAGAGAGTTGTAGTCGTGGAACCAACCAGCAGGCCCCTTGTAATACTTGGAGTCTCTGGATCTGCCTTCCCGCTTTCTCTCTCCCTCCTGACGGGATGTCGAGGGCTCGCTGCTTCTCGATGGTTTAGCACTCTCTCGGTGCCTTGATGTTGTACCCCAAAATTTGCCCTCCCATATTCTTCAAGAAATTGCCAAGCCAAGCTGCAAAATTCCCCAAGGGTTGCACAGTCAAAGATCTCCTATACAGTCAAGATTAGGGTTTTGAGGCTGATCAAGAAAATGAAGTTTTCAAAGGCCCAATCAAGTCTCACATGCCTACAAATGTGGTCAAGCATCCTCATATCAAGTTTCAATGCATTCAGCTCAAAATTGCACAGTCAAAACCCTAAATTGCACTACAGTCAACTGTAGGGGCAAAATGGTCATTTGGCAGTCAAAAGTTCAAATTTTTGGTCAAGATATCATTTTGAAGCCACAAACATCATTTGATCAATGCTTGATCATGATTCTCAAAATTTGGCTCAGAAATCATCAAGATGCAAAAGTTTCCTTATTTGGACAGCTGAAAAAGTCAACTGAAATTGACCAGGGCATAACTTTCACATGGATTATCAGAAAAATTCCACCCAAAGATCATTTTGAAGAGAAAGACATTTCCTACAACTCATCTTCATACTTCAAGTCCAAGAAATGCTCTCACAAAAAGTTATCAATTTCAACATTATAGGTCATTTTCAAAAGTCAACAAAAAGGGACTTTAAGTCAAAGGCCATAACTTGAGATTGGTAAATCAAAATGACATGGGACCAAAGACATTGTTTAGAGGACTTCAAGACCTTTCTAAAATGTCCAAGAACATGAGCAAAGCTTAAAAATTGAGCAAGTTATGCATTGGAGAAGTTGGGAAATTTTGGTGAAATGGCCAAAATCATTTATCCTTGAAATCTCATTTTTGACAAAAGGGGCCCACTTTTTCCACTTGAATTGACTTGGCCATGCTTCCCACGTGTCCCATCTTTTATTTCAGATTTTTTTATTAATTTTTTCATTTTTATTGATTTTATTGGATTTAATTAATTTTAAATCTTTTAAAATCAAAAGAAATTCAAAAAAATTAATTTAAAGGGATATTTTGCTTTGATTAACCTTGAAGCATCATTATGTGCCTACCATTTTTCGTGCTAAGGCTTAAACAAGGCAAGAATTCAAATTTGAATCAAAAATGGAAAGATGGTTATGGTGGTTTATGTGAAAATCAAAATCATCAAAGCAAGGCTTTATTGACCATAAGTCTCATTCATACACATTACCTAAGCTATATACAAATGATCAGAAACCATTTGAGAGAGGAGGCTGCGCAAGAACTCAAGGCACAAACTCACATTTTTAACCAAAAAACTCAAAACTGAAAACTCATTTCCAAGGTGATTCAAGTCTCAAAACCTGTTCCACTAGCTTGCTGAAGGTTCATAGGACAAATCCCAATCATTCTCCAAGCCTCACACTCACAAGAACGTAAGATCACCATGGAAATTGGTGAAGAAAAATCTTGAATCGGTTTCTAACATTCATGCATTCTCCATGTATTTTATTGTTATGGTTATATTTCTGATGATGTTTGCAAACTAATCATATACTTTAATTGAAGTTTCACGCATTCTAGGCCAAGATGCCATGATCGTGTTCTAGGGTTTGCAGGATTGGAATTTAGGGATTTTGCAATGAGGGAAAATTAGTCCTCAAGACCACCACCATTGGTTTCAGAATCCTCAAACGATCACAAACCAACTATCGCGCCTAATTTATGATTGCCCTAATGCTAATCGCTATTTTCTGTAAAACGACCTAAAACCACGCTATGAAAACCATTGCTTTTGTTTTTGTGTTACAGGGACAAGGAAGAAGATGGAGTCGTGGCACACGCTGACTGGCTCGTTCAAATATTTCGCGCGCTACCCACTAATTCCTTGGTTTCCTTTTATATTATTTAGTTGCTATTATATATTAAATGAAATTGGAATGGTTCAGTGGCAGGTGTACACCTTTGCAATGTCCATGACCTGGGTTCGAGTCCCAGGTCTCATGCTTTCTCAACAATATTTTTCCAATCATCTTCTCATGCAGCACAAGCGTTGGAGCTCACCATATTCCATCACTATCAAGCCAGCCACGCGTCTAGCTGCTTTAGATCAAAGGCTCCAGGTTGATGAACACGCTAAGCCCTAGTCCACGCGTTACATGCTACTCAAAAAAGGTCAACGGACATGCTTATTGGGCCAGAATCTCCATGGACTTTACCTCCAATTTAGGGGTTTCACCCCCTTAGGTTTTACAACTTTCTTTCTTTTTTTTTGTTTCTTTTTATTATTTTTATATTCTTCTAATTGCTGCTTTATTTTAATTAATTAATATTTTCAAAATATAAAAAACATAAAAAAAATCAGAAAAGATAATAAAAACAATAACTTTATTTTAGTATTAATTTTGTAATTAAATTCCATAATTAATTTAGATTTAATCCTAGGTTATAATTTAATTCTTTTTTTTTCACAATAAACCAAAAATAATAAAAATAGATCTTTAATCTTTTTTTTATCTTTTGTTTAATTAAATATTTTTATCATTAATTATTAATTTTTGTAAATAAATTTTATAATTAATTAGTTTTAATTCTAGGTTTTAACTTTAATGCATTTTCTTTAATAAATAAAAAAAACAATTAGAATTAGAATTAATCACTTGACTTTTAATTAATTTAATTTTCTTTAATGTCATAAATACAAAAAACATAAAAATAAGTCTTTTTTTTATTTTATTTAATTATTTTAACTTAATTATTTTAATTCCTTAAAGGGTCCAACGCCCTCGCATTCGGTCATATTTTCCTTTTTCGCGCATTTTATTTATTTTTGATGTAAATATAATGTAATTGTACCTAAGCCATGTAATAGCTATTAGACATTTATTTTCTGCAATTTATTTTAAATCGGGTCTGGATTAATTTGGCGTTGTAGACCCGCGCCTCTGTAATAGCGTAGGATCATTTATCTTTTCCGCACTTTAAATTTCCGCACTTTTAACTGTTAAACAATAACATGAAAGAATGAATGCCCGAAAATAAAATCAAAGCGTAGATCACCAATGCATGACAAGACAAACAATAAACTGAAAATGACACACAATTCACACACCACCCCTAGGGTACGCCTCACTGTTGCCTTACCTCGAAAGGTGATCGTCGAGTAGAGGATGTCTTAGTAAGTCCTCATGATCCGGGAACCTGGCATGAGGGTAGCTTCTAAGGTATCTTCCCATTGCTCTGGTGATCACCCTGTTGCCTTGCCCCTCGAAACGTGGTCGTTGAGTACAGGACGTCTTAGTAAGTCCTTATGTTCCATTGATCTAGTTGCCTCAAAACGGTTTCCTCGAAACAAGTCGCCTCGGAATAAAAAAGGATCAAATGGCATAAGGGTAGCTTCTAAGGTATCTTACTATTGCTCGGTGACCACACTGTCCCTAACCCTCGAATTGACCCGAACACCTCCAACGGTGGTGCTACCTACCTCTCAATGGTGGGATGGCACTACCTAAAGGACAATTACACAGCTTTATTCCTCAGGGTAGGTAGATGACTCATGGATACTTGCTCCTTTCAAAAACAAATCAAAATACTTTTCACACCTTACACTTTTCCAAAAGCTTTCAAAACAACTTTTCAAACACTCTTGAGGACTAATACAAGAGTCGATCTGAAACTTTCAAAAGAAACTTTTTTCAAACCCACTCACACTTTGAAAAGCAAACAAACCATTTTGAAAACACAATGAGCAAGTATCTAAGAGCCCATGGATAACCATGGATAGAAAGGGTGCTAACACCTTCCCTTTCTATAATCTACCTCCCGAACCGAGAACTAATCTCAATAAGGAATTTTTCTGTGCTTTTGTCCTTTCCATGTTGGAGAAAATAAAAGACGGTGGCGACTCTTGCTTACCGCGACATTTCGCGAAACCAGCTTTAAAACAGTCAGTTCCAGATCCACCGATCACAGAACTGGCGACTCTGCTGGGGATGGGAACTTTAAAGTGAGGTGTACCTTAGGACTAAGATCACTGTGTTTTCAATTGCTTTGCTTTGTTTGCTTTAAATTGTGGGACTGTCTTGGGAGTTCTATAGATCCTAACCCGGATCTAGGGATACCTTCTTAGAAAGTAGCAACAAGGCTGTGAGGGAACTGTGTGGGGTATACCGACATGGTTGAAGCAGTCTGCTACGTTGATGTGGCACTTTGGTGTGTACCGGTAACCCTTGAGTCAATCAAGGAGAGTACGGGGCCTCCGCGTGGTGTCGTGAAGCATCAACAGACCTTAGGAACCTTAATTGAACCATCTTGGCCTCTTTAGGGTAGTGAGATGACTACTTTGGTGTACTCCGAAGTCGGTTGATACTCGATACTACACTCAATTGAGGGTTGTTTTCTTGGGATATTTTGATCGCCAGTCAGTGGCCAAATCGAAACGATGAACAATGAAAGCAATCCAATGATATTGAGATCCTTAGAACCTGGTTACTTTGATAGGACAGGTTTGAGCCCACCAACTTCAAGAGGGTAATACCCAGACCCCATGCTGGCCTAAACTCTTAGGGCTTGTCTTGTGTGACTTGTGTGCCTTACATGTTTGCCTTTGTAAATATTTGTGGTGTGTTTAATCATAGCATCATAACATCATACAGCATCATATACATCCACTAACCATTTCAGGGGTTCGGATCTTCATCTTTGTTCTTGTTTTGTAGGACATGGAAACTATCCGCAGAAAGACAATTCAGATCAACCTCCTAAGGGTCCCTCCTCAGCTTAAGGAGCTTACATCCAGGATTCCCGAGAACTCGTCATTCAGTGAAAGGCATGGTAGACTCATCAGCCTGGTCAATACCAATATTGAGGAAGAGATGGTAAAGGTCCTTTTCCAATTCTTTGACCCTCTGCATCACTGTTTTACTTTCCCGGACTATCAGCTGGTGCCTACCCTAGAAGAGTTTTCCCAGCTTCTGAAGATTCCCATTCTCAATCAACTACCCTACAACGGTACGGAAAGGGAACCAAAACTTGAAGAAGTAGCTAAAGCATTATGCCTACAACCATCTGACATCAAGGGGCATTGGGAAGCCAGAAATGGTATCAAAGGATTCTTGGCAAAGTTTCTGTTTGAGAAGGCCCAAGAGTGTTGGAATTCCCTTGACCTACAAGCCTTTGAAGAAGTTGTAGCCCTCCTTATCTATGGGTTGGTGTTGTTCCCTAAACCAGATCAGCTTATAGATATCAGTGCTGTCAAGGTCTTCATGTCCAGGAACCCTATACCTACGTTGCTGGGGGACATCCTTCACTCATGTTACACTCGAACCATGAGAAAAAGGGGTGTTCTTATGTGCTGTACTCCCCTCCTGGGAAGGTGGTTTATTTCGCACCTTCCACAATCAGTCTTGAAGAATGAGCGAGGTTTGAGGTGGTCACAACGGTTGATGACTCTTACACATGCAGATATACATTGGTGTTCTCGGTCCAGAGAGGATGTCACTATCATTGATCGTTGTGGGGAGTACCCTAATGTTCCTTTACTTGGAATCAGATGAGGTATTACTTACAACCCGTGCCTGGCTTGGAGACAGTTTGGTTATGCTCGGAAAGATGGCCCTCATGAGATGTTAATTCCTGACATAGTTTTTGACTTCGACAAGGATACGCAAGGACTTCGCCAGAAATTTATCAAAGCTTGGAGGATGCCCAGCAAAATAGACAGCAAGACCCTGGGGCATAGGAACTCCATCCCATTGGAGCCTTATCTCAAATGGGTACGAGCCTGTTCCCAGAAGCTGGTGATGCCATATCCTCATGTTCTCCCCGTGATCAAAGAGCCAGACTTGGAAGGAGAGGTGTCCTACACCATTCAACATCCTGACATGCCCACGTCCTGGGAAGAGATGCAGAAGAGTTGGATCCAGCTTAAGGAAGAACGGAATTCTCTTGAGACCAGTCTACATGCCAGTGAAAAGAAGGTCTTGGAGCTCACCCGTCTGTTGCACGAGGAAAAGAATCTCAATACCTATATTGCTCCGAAGAGGATGCGTAGTGTCTTTTGGGATTGATCTATTTTGTAATGTTTGCCCATGAGGCCTTAATGTACTGAACAAATCATTTTCTTAATAATAACGTGTGCTCCTTTTTTCTACAACGAATTTGAATTTTCGAACCCTTGAATGCATTGCATGAACACATATCATTCATCATATGCATCACAGGTACTCTTCCTTTCAGGCTGCTGACTGTTCTTCGCTGTTTATTTCAGCATCATGAACCCTGAATCATCAACCGAGGCATCTATCAAGGCTCTTCAGGCACAGAATGCCCAATTTCAGGAGCTGATCAAGGGTTTGGCTCAGGGTCAACAAGAGTTGAAGACCATGCTTCTGAAGAAGAATAAGAAGAAGAGGAGGACTGTGCTATTTAACACTGGGCGCAGACTCGGGAACACTTTGCGAAATGAGGCTGAGAGGACTACTCCATCTGTGGGGGAAGGTAGTCACCAAGAAGGGGAGGTCCCTACTCCTGTGGGCTCTGATACTGAAACAGACTTCAACGACGAACAGTACCCTCCTGCTGAAGACCGGTACAAACAGCTGGAGGACAGGTTAAAGGCTATGGAAGTTCAGCGTGTGCCTGGACTGGATTTCGGAGACTTGGGGTTATCTACTGGGGTGGTGATTCCACACAAGTTCAAGGCACCTGCCTTTGTGAAGTATGACGGGGCTTCCTGTCCCAAGATGCACCTCCGTTCTTATGTAAGGAAGATCCAGCCTTACACAGCAGACAAGAACTTATGGATCCACTTCTTCCAGGAGAGTCTTTCAGGGACTCACCTCGAATGGTTCTATCAGCTGGATGGGACCAACATTCGTAACTGGGAGGATCTGGCCACTGCTTTTTACAAGCAGTATCAATATAATTCCGACCTCGCTCCTACGCGTACCCAGCTCCAGGGTATGTCGCTAGGGTCGGGTGAAGGTTTTAAGGAGTACGCCCAGAAATGGAGAGATCTGGCTGGCAGGGTGCAGCCACCATTGACAGACCGGGAGCTGGTAGATATGTTTTTGGGGACCCTATCTGGTCCATTTTTCAATCATCTCATTGGTAATTCCTCTGCTGGGTTTACTGATCTGATCCTGACTGGTGAAAGGATCGAGGCCGGTATAAAATCGGGGAAGATACAGAAGGTTGCCTCCTCCAGTGCTGAAAAGAAACCCTTCAAAAAGGAGGCTAGTGCTGTATATAGCTCCCGGAGACCAGAGCGACCTGAACGCCGCCAATCTGTCAGTGCGGTAATGATCGCCAAGCCTGCTGCCGCTCCTCGGCCGACCAATCCTCAAAGGGCTGAAAGGCCCCAGAGAGAGTTTACCCGCTTGAGCATGACCTTATCACAGATCCTGCCACAGTTGCTATCCACCAATTTAGTGACTGTCAGGGAGGCTCCAAAGTTTCCCAATACTGCATCTCCTAAGTACAACCCAAATGCTCGTTGTGCTTACCATTCGGATAGCCCCGGGCATAACACAGATGACTGTTGGGCCCTAAAGAATAAACTGCAGGATCTTATTGACGCCAAGGAGATACAGTTTGAGGCATCTGAGAAGCCTAATGTGGTAACAACTCCCCTGCCTGCTCATGGGGTAAATGCTATTGGAGACGAAGAGGAAGTGGATGAAGCCGAGTTTGATAGCTGGATTTACCCGGCAACTGACGGAGGACTTAATAATTGGAGTGCAAAGGACAACCTATCTGTTTCTCTTGTTACTAAGTAATAAATTCCTATGTTTTTGGTATCTGTAATAAACAATAAATAAACTCTATGGCCCGGTGTCTTACCCGAGGCACCGTGGTTTCATTTGTGAGGGTATATAAATTGTCATTTCATATATCATAAATGAAAATCTTGGACGTTTTTCACATTTCAAATTTTGCGCTCCTTTTCTTTCCTTTCTTTACATATTGCAAAACAGCTGTATTTACACACACACTCACTCATACAGGTTTCAATCCACTCTGGATCTCACTGGTAACGACTCTGCTACTGCCAGTTATGACTTCGAAAATCCGATCAACTTAGCCGAAGACGAAGGTGAAGATGATTGCGAAGTGCCTGGTGAACTTGCAAGACTGTTACAACAGGAAGAGAGGGCAATTCAACCCCATGAAGAGCCAGTGGAAATAATAAACTTGGGTACTGAAGAAGACAAGAAAGAGGTAAAGATTGGTGCCAACCTAGAGCTCAGCGTGAAGCAACGGTTGACTCAGATGCTGCATGACTATATGGAGATATTTGCCTGGTCCTACGAAGATATGCCCGGATTAGATACCGATATTGTGGTCCATCACTTGCCAACTAAGGAAGACTGCCCTCCGGTTAAGCAAAAGGTCCGCCGTATGCGTCCAGAGATGTCTGAGAAGATTAAAGCCGAGGTTATGAAGCAGTTTGATGCCGGATTTCTTGCAGTGACTTCTTACCCTCAGTGGATTGCTAATGTGGTGCCGGTACCAAAGAAAGACGGTAAGGTCAGAATGTGTGTCGATTACAGGGATCTGAACAGGGCCAGCCCCAAAGATGACTTCCCTCTACCTCACATTGATGTCCTTGTTGATAATACAGCTCAGCACAAAGTGTTCTCTTTCATGGACGGTTTCTCAGGTTACAATCAGATCAAGATGGCACCTGAAGACATGGAAAAGACTACATTTGTTACTCAGTGGGGCACCTTCTGCTACAAAGTCATGCCTTTTGGACTAAAGAATGCTGGGGCAACCTACCAACGTGCCATGGTTGCTTTATTTCATGACATGATCCATCATGAGATAGAAGTGTATGTTGATGACATGATCGCAAGGTCCCAGACTGAGGAAGAACACCTGGATCATCTGCAGAAATTGTTTGACCGTCTGAAACTGTACAAGCTGAGGTTGAACCCGAACAAGTGCACCTTCGGGGTAAGATCTGGGAAGTTGCTAGGCTTCGTTGTAAGTGACAAAGGAATTCAAGTGGACCCTGCTAAGGTCAAAGCTATTCAAGAGATGCCAGTTCCTAAGACAGAGAAGGAAGTCAGAGGCTTTTTAGGACGCCTGAATTACATTGCTCGATTCATCTCACACCTAACTGCTACCTGTGAGCCAATCTTCAAGCTGCTGAAGAAAGATCAGGTAGTACGTTGGGATGATGAATGTCAGGCTGCTTTTGACAGAATCAAAGAGTATCTCCAAGAACCACCCATCCTTATGCCACCGGTTGAAGGGAGACCTCTGATACTTTACCTGACAGTACTTGATAACTCAATGGGGTGTGTGTTGGGGCAGCATGACGAGTCTGGCCGAAAAAAGCATGCCATTTATTACCTTAGCAAAAAGTTTACCGACTATGAGACTCGATGTTCACTGCTTGAGAAAACTTGTTGCGCTTTGGTATGGGCTGCTCGCCAGCTGAGACAGTATATGCTGACTCACACTACTTTGTTGATCTCAAAGATGGATCCTATAAAGTACATATTCGAAAAGCCTGCTCTGTCTGGAAGAATTGCAAGATGGCAAATGATCTTGACGGAATACGACATTCAGTACACGACCCAGAAAGCCATCAAGGGAAGTGTATTGGCAGACCACTTGGCACATCAGGCCGTAGATGACTATCAATCAATGAACTTCGAGTTTCCGGATGAAAGCATCATGATAGTAACTGATTGTGAAGTACCTGGACCGGATGAAGGACCTGAACCAGGATCCCGATGGTCTATGCACTTTGATGGAGCCTCCAATGCTTTGGGTAACGGTATCGGCGCTGTGATCATATCCCCTCAAGGCACTCATACTCCACTCACTGCCCGGCTATGCTTCAACTGTACCAATAACATGGCGGAGTATGAGGCGTGCATCATGGGACTCAAAGCTGCGATTGACTTAAGGATTAAGTTTCTGAGTGTCTTCGGAGATTCCGCCCTCGTGATCAACCAGATCAAAGGAGAGTGGGATACGAAACATCCGAATCTTATCCCTTACAAAGAATGTGTGCTGACAATGATTCCCCACTTCACAGAAATAACTTTTGAAAACTTCCCGAGAGAAGAGAATCAGCTGGCGGACGCGTTAGCTACAATGTCTTCTATGTTCAAGGTTAAATGGGATAATGAGGCTCCCCGGATCATCATCTGGAAATTGGACGAACCGGCATACTGTTGTGATCTCGAGACTGAATTGGTGACTGAGAAGCCTTGGTACCACGAGGTGAAGAGATATCTGGAAGCTCAGGAGTATCCTGAAGGTGCATCCGTCAATGATAAAAAGTTTCTAAGAAGGTTCGCGGCAAAGTTCTTCCTTAGTAACGGCATCTTGTACAAGCGAAACCATGATTCAACCTTACTGCGTTGTGTGGATAAGACTGAAGCAGAAAGGATCATGGAAGAGCTGCATGAAGGGACCTTTGGTACACATTCTAGTGGGCACACTATGGCGAAGAAGATCCTTCGAGCAGGATATTACTGGTCCACAATGGAAGCTGACTGCTACCAACATTCCAGGACATGCCACAAGTGCCAGATTTATGCAGACAAGGTGCATGTTCCTCCAGTTCCCCTGAATGTTCTGACCGCACCTTGGCCTTTCGCAATGTGGGGCATTGACATGATTGGTGAGATCAGACCTACGGCATCTAACGGGCATCGCTTCATCCTTGTAGCGATTGATTACTTTACAAAATGGGTCGAAGCAGCATCCTATGCTACGGTAACCAAGACTGTTGTGGCACGGTTCATTCGGCATAATCTGATCTGCCGATACGGCGTCCCTGAGAGAATTATTACAGATAACGGTACCAATCTGAATAACAAGATGATCACTGAGCTCTGCGAGCAGTTCAAAATACAGCACCACAATTCTTCTCCTTACAGACCGAAGATGAATGGGGCTGTAGAAGCAGCAAATAAAAATATCAAGAAAATCGTGCAGAAGATGACAGTGACCTATAAAGATTGGCACGAGATGTTACCGTTCGCTCTACATGGGTACCGTACCTCAGCTAGGACGTCAACCGGGGCAACTCCTTTCTCTTTGGTTTATGGTATGGAGGCAGTCTTACCAATCGAAGTGCAGATACCCTCTCTCCGGATAATGAAGGATGCAAATCTGAACGAAGATGATTGGATCCATACACGACTTGATCAGCTAAACCTCATTGATGAAAAGAGACTTGCTGCTATCTGCCATGGTCAGACGTATCAAAAACGGATGATCAGGGCATTTAACAAAAAGGTCAGACCACAGGAATATCGAGTTGGTGATCTGGTAATCAAGAGAATCATCCTTCCTCAGAGTGATCCAAGGGGCAAATGGACCCCTACGTACGAAGGACCATTTGTGGTTAAACATGTGTTCTCAGGAGCAGCCATGATTCTAACCAACATGGATGGTGACGACCTTCCTCACCCTGCCAATGCAGACATAGTAAAAAGATACTACGCATAAAAAAGACCCGCTAGGCTGACATGCCTAGGCAAAAATTAGGGCTTCCCGTCGAACCAAAAAGGTTCGGGCAAAATGAAGGGATGAAAAAAAAAAAATATATGTACACCCGGCAAGTCGAAAACCTGAAAAGGTGGCTTGGGCAAAAATGGGTATCCCGGTGGACTGAAAACCCGAAAGGGCGGTCCAGGCAAAAATTAGGGATAAAAGCGTAATACTATGTCTCATTGATCAATTTGCATCCAGAATCCGGTATCTACATCAAGTTCAGACGGCATCAATCAGTCAGCTTCACTTTCAACCAAGGTCATCAAGTGATGAGACGCTCGGAGATATAACGGCAATAGCAGAGTTGAAACCCAGTGGGATCATTCATATTTCACACAGCTGTTTTATTTTCTTTTGTACAAAACTTGTATAAATTCTTTGTTCAGCGGCGTTCTCTTACTAGGACGTCAGCCTCTTGTACACAAAACGCCTGTTTTCGGGCCATTCAAAAATCAATACAAATATACTATCCAGTTAAAAGTGCCAATTGTTATTTCTTTTTCTTTTTCTGTTTTGTTTTGCGAAGAACGTCCAAGGTCCAATTTGTGATATATGCATTGACAATAATTTGCTAGCTCATAAATATTTGCGTACGAAACAAAGGGTAATTACAGGTAACGTTAGAAACAGGGGCAATAAAGAGTTGTCTAAACAATCTAATTGTTCTATCCTCCAAGGTACCAAGGTAGGTTCAGTTAAAGGGCACGACCAGTATGTCCTAATTCCCCAGAGAGTGAGCCAGCAAGTCAGTGCACTCCTCTCCAAGCAAAGTTATCAGACCTTAAGGAAGTTGGGTGTCCTCCAGCAGATCTCAATATTCCCCAGCAGTACATGTATTCTTAACAAGCATCCCCGGCAGTCTTGGTCTAAAGATTGTTCCCCGGCGGTATATCAAACATTCAGTGGTGTCACTTCCCCCGATACATCTCAAAACTTCCCCAGAAGAATCCAATCCAGTTTCTCCAGGAAAGTGGAATTTATATCCCCAAGCAGTAAGCTTATCCCCAGTAGATTCTGGAAGTTTACACTCGCAGAGCACGAACGCGTCGTCCGGCTTGATTTAAAGAGTTGTTTCCTCAATAGGATATAACTGGGTTATCCTCAGCCAAAGGCCACGGAAAGAGCGTCCTCGACAAAGTCTTCTCACCCCAGCGAAGTCCATCAACGCTTCCAGCACAACAAAGACATCCTCAGCAAGTTCTCAACAATTCAGCAAGGCACCCCTCCCCCCACAGAGTATCACTCCCCAGCATGGTCCCTAGAGTATTTTTCTCCCCGCAGAATCTTCCATTTGCCAAGTTTATTCCTCAACGGAGTCATGTTCTCCTACCGATATTCTTGCAACTATCATCCCCAGCGGGAATAAAAGCTTATTCTTCAATATCAGCCCAGGAGTGACTTCCCGGCACCCGTCAAGGATTTACTTTCCTAGACGAAAACATACATAAACATCACATACTTCATTATAGCATGCATAGACGCATCATACCATACAAATCTCATTTATGTTGAGAACATCATCGCTTGATCCATATCATGCATTGCATATGGCTGACCTTTACATTTCAGGAAAGATCCAGTTAAAGTTCTCAAGCTACATTTCAAGACCTAGACCGGTTCAGTTAAATCGACCCTAAGATTTTCCTGATGCTTATCCAGTCAAAGGCCTTCTCTGGTTCAGTCAGATCGACCCCAAGATCTCCCTGATGCTTATCCAGTTGAAGATATTTCAAGACCATGTCCGGTTCAGTTAAGTCGACCCTAAGATTTTCCTGATGCTTATCCAGTCAAAGGCCTTCTCTGGTTCAGTCAGATCGACCCTAAGATCTCCCTGATGCTTATCCAGTTGAAGATATTTCAAGACCTAGACCGGTTCAGTTAGATCGACCCTAAGATTTTCCTGATGCTTATCCAGTCAAAGGCCTTCTCTGGTTCAGTCAGATCGACCCTAAGATCTCCCTGATGCTTATCCAGTTGAAGATATTTCAAGACCTAGACCGGTTCAGTTAGATCGACCCTAAGATTTTCCTGATGCTTATCCAGTCAAAGGCCTTCTCTGGTTCAGTCAGATCAACCCTAAGATCTCCCTGATGCTTATCCAGTTGAAGATATTTCAAGACCTAGACCGGTTCAGTTAAATCGACCCTAAGATTTTCCTGATGCTTATCCAGTCAAAGGCCTTCTCTGGTTCAGTCAGATCGACCCCAAGATCTCCCTGATGCTTATCCAGTTGAAGATATTTCAAGACCTTGTCCGGTTCAGTTAAGTCGACCCTAGGATTTTCCTGATGCTTATCCAGTCAAAGGCCTTCTCTGGTTCAGTCAGATCGACCCTAAGATCTCCCTGATGCTTATCCAGTTGAAGATATTTCAAGACCTAGACCGGTTCAGTTAAATCGACCCTAAGATTTTCCTGATGCTTATCCAGTCAAAGGCCTTCTCTGGTTCAGTCAGATCGACCCCAAGATCTCCCTGATGCTTATCCAGTTGAAGATATTTCAAGACCTTGTCCGGTTCAGTTAAGTCGACCCTAAGATTTTCCTGATGCTTATCCAGTCAAAGGCCTTCTCTGGTTCAGTCAGATCGACCCTAAGATCTCCTTGATGCTTATCCAGTTGAAGATATTTCAAGACCTAGACCGGTTCAGTTAGATCGACCCTAAGATTTTCCTGATGCTTATCCAGTCAAAGGCCTTCTCTGGTTCAGTCAGATCGACCCTAAGATCTTCCTGATGCTTATCCAGTTGAAGATATTTCAAGACCTAGACCGGTTCAGTTAAATCGACCCTAAGATTTTCCTGATGCTTATCCAGTCAAAGGCCTTCTCTGGTTCAGTCAGATCGACCCCAAGATCTCCCTGATGCTTATCTAGTTGAAGATATTTCAAGACCTTGTCCGGTTCAGTTAAGTCGACCCTAAGATTTTCCTGATGCTTATCCAATCAAAGGCCTTCTCTTGGTTCAGTCAGATCGACCCTAAGATCTCCCTGATGCTTATCCAGTTGAAGATATTTCAAAGACCTTGTCCGGTTCAGTTAAATCGACCCTAAGATTTTCCTGATGCTTATCCAGTCAAAGGCCTTCTCTGGTTCAGTCAGATCGACCCTAAGATCTCCCTGATGCTTATCCAGTTGAAGATATTTCAAGACCTAGACCGGTTCAGTTAAATCGACCCTAAGATTTTCCTGATGCTTATCCAGTCAAAGGCCTTCTCTGGTTCAGTCAGATCGACCCCAAGATCTCCCTGACGCTTATCCAGTTGAAGATATTTCAAAGACCTTGTCCGGTTCAGTTAAATCGACCCTAAGATTTTCCTGATGCTTATCCAGTCAAAGGCCTTCTCTAGTTCAGTCAGATCGACCCTAAGATCTCCCTGATTCTTATCCCAGTAGAAGACACCCAAGATTTTTCTCAACGAGCGTTGTTGAAGTTAAAGTCGCCCAAGATTCTCTTATCATTCATGCTAAGGCAGTAACCATCCCTGGTTCATTCATCGCCGTTTGAAGCTCCAGACTCAGCTCCTGTAACCAGTCAGGACACATCTGTACCAAGCATCTGAAATCAACTCCTGCAACTTGTCAGGTACTCATGTTTCTTTTGCATGTATGCAGGTTCTCGCTAAGGAATCTCCTACGCGATCAACATCCAGATGGCATCTATAAGCCCATCATCCTATTCATCAACCTCTAAATGGCATCAATAAGCCCATTTCCATCACACTGCTATTATGTGAGCGCAAATTTCTGGGCACTCTAGTGTCCAATCATCTTCTACCCTCGGATTACGAAAGGCACGTCAGCCAATCTGCATCCTCAGGTCTAAGAAGATTGAACAGGGGCAACTGTTGTACCCCAAAATTTGCCCTCCCATATTCTTCAAGAAATTGCCAAGCCAAGCTGCAAAATTCCCCAAGGGTTCCACAGTCAAAGATCTCCTATACAGTCAAGATTAGGGTTTTGAGGCTGATCAAGAAAATGAAGTTTTCAAAGGCCCAATCAAGTCTCACATGCCTACAAATGTGGTCAAGCATCCTCATATCAAGTTTCAAGGCATTCAGCTCAAAATTGCACAGTCAAAACCCTAAATTGCACTACAGTCAACTGTAGGGGCAAAATGGTCATTTGGCAGTCAAAAGTTCAAATTTTTGGTCAAGATATCATTTTGAAGCCACAAACATCATTTGATCAATGCTTGATCATGATTCTCAAAATTTGGCTCAGAAATCATCAAGATGCAAAAGTTTCCTTATTTGGACAGCTGAAAAAGTCAACTGAAATTGACCAGGGCATAACTTTCACATGGATTATCAGAAAAATTCCACCCATAGCTCATTTTGAAGAGAAAGACATTTCCTACAACTCATATTCATACTTCAAGTCCAAGAAATGCTCTCACAAAAAGTTATCAATTTCAACATTATAGGTCATTTTCAAAAGTCAACAAAAAGGGACTTTAAGTCAAAGGCCATAACTTGAGATTGGTAAATCAAAATGACATGGGACCAAAGACATTGTTTAGAGGACTTCAAGACCTTTCTAAAATGTCCAAGAACATGAGCAAAGCTTAAAAATTGAGCAAGTTATGCATTGGAGAAGTTGGGAAATTTTGGTGAAATGGCCAAAATCATTTATCCTTGAAATCTCATTTTTGACAAAAGGGCCCCACTTTTTCCACTTGAATTGACTTGGCCATGCTTCCCACGTGTCCCATCTTTTATTTCAGATTTTTTTATTAATTTTTTCATTTTTATTGATTTTATTGGATTTAATTAATTTTAAATCTTTTAAAATCAAAAGAAATTCAAAAAAATTAATTTAAAGGGATATTTTGCTTTGATTAACCTTGAAGCATCATTATGTGCCTACCATTTTTCGTGCTAAGGCTTAAACAAGGCAAGAATTCAAATTTGAATCAAAAATGGAAAGATGGTTATGGTGGTTTATGTGAAAATCAAAATCATCAAAGCAAGGCTTTATTGACCATAAGTCTCATTCATACACATTACCTAAGCTATATACAAATGATCAGAAACCATTTGAGAGAGGAGGCTGCGCAAGAACTCAAGGCACAAACTCACATTTTTAACCAAAAAACTCAAAACTGAAAACTCATTTCCAAGGTGATTCAAGTCTCAAAACCTGTTCCACTAGCTTGCTGAAGGTTCATAGGACAAATCCCAATCATTCTCCAAGCCTCACACTCACAAGAACGTAAGATCACCATGGAAATTGGTGAAGAAAAATCTTGAATCGGTTTCTAACATTCATGCATTCTCCATGTATTTTATTGTTATGGTTATATTTCTGATGATGTTTGCAAACTAATCATATACTTTAATTGAAGTTTCACGCATTCTAGGCCAAGATGCCATGATCGTGTTCTAGGGTTTGCAGGATTGGAATTTAGGGATTTTGCAATGAGGGAAAATTAGTCCTCAAGACCACCACCATTGGTTTCAGAATGCTCAAACGATCACAAACCAACTATCGCGCCTAATTTATGATTGCCCTAATGCTAATCGCTATTTTCTGTAAAACGACCTAAAACCACGCTATGAAAACCGTTGCTTTTGTTTTTGTGTTACAGGGACAAGGAAGAAGATGGAGTCGTGGCACACACTGACTGGCTCGTTCAAATATTTCGCGCGCTACCCACTAATTCCTTGGTTTCCTTTTATATTATTTAGTTGCTATTATATATTAAATGAAATTGGAATGGTTCAGTGGCAGGTGTACACCTTTGCAATGTCCATGACCTGGGTTCGAGTCCCAGGTCTCATGCTTTCTCAACAATATTTTTCCAATCATCTTCTCATGCAGCACAAGCGTTGGAGCTCACCATATTCCATCACTATCAAGCCAGCCACGCGTCTAGCTGCTTTAGATCAAAGGCTCCAGGTTGATGAACACGCTAAGCCCTAGTCCACGCGTTACATGCTACTCAAAAAAGGTCAACGGACATGCTTATTGGGCCAGAATCTCCATGGACTTTACCTCCAATTTAGGGGTTTCACCCCCTTAGGTTTTACAACTTTCTTTCTTTTTTTTGTTTCTTTTTATTATTTTTATATTCTTCTAATTGCTGCTTTATTTTAATTAATTAATATTTTCAAAATATAAAAAACATAAAAAAAATCAGAAAAGATAATAAAAACAATAACTTTATTTTAGTATTAATTTTGTAATTAAATTCCATAATTAATTTAGATTTAATCCTAGGTTATAATTTAATTCTTTTTTTTCACAATAAACCAAAAATAATAAAAATAGATCTTTAATCTTTTTTTTATCTTTTGTTTAATTAAATATTTTTATCATTAATTATTAATTTTTGTAAATAAATTTTATAATTAATTAGTTTTAATTCTAGGTTTTAACTTTAATGCATTTTCTTTAATAAATAAAAAAAACAATTAGAATTAGAATTAATCACTTGACTTTTAATTAATTTAATTTTCTTTAATGTCATAAATACAAAAAACATAAAAATAAGTCTTTTTTTTATTTAATTTAATTATTTTAACTTAATTATTTTAATTCCTTAAAGGGTCCAACGCCCTCGCATTCGGTCATATTTTCCTTTTTCGCGCATTTTATTTATTTTTGATGTAAATATAATGTAATTGTACCTAAGCCATGTAATAGCTATTAGACATTTATTTTCTGCAATTTATTTTAAATCGGGTCTGGATTAATTTGGCGTTGTAGACCCGCGCCTCTGTAATAGCGTAGGATCATTTATCTTTTCCGCACTTTAAATTTCCGCACTTTTAACTGTTAAACAATAACATGAAAGAATGAATGCCCGAAAATAAAATCAAAGCGTAGATCACCAATGCATGACAAGACAAACAATAAACTGAAAATGACACACAATTCACACACCACCCCTAGGGTACGCCTCACTGTTGCCTTACCTCGAAAGGTGATCGTCGAGTAGAGGATGTCTTAGTAAGTCCTCATGATCCGGGAACCTGGCATGAGGGTAGCTTCTAAGGTATCTTCCCATTGCTCTGGTGATCACCCTGTTGCCTTGCCCCTCGAAACGTGGTCGTTGAGTACAGGACGTCTTAGTAAGTCCTTATGTTCCATTGATCTAGTTGCCTCAAAACGGTTGCCTCGAAACAAGTCGCCTCGGAATAAAAAAGGATCAAATGGCATAAGGGTAGCTTCTAAGGTATCTTACTATTGCTCGGTGACCACACTGTCCCTAACCCTCGAATTGACCCGAACACCTCCAACGGTGGTGCTACCTACCTCTCAATGGTGGGATGGCACTACCTAAAGGACAATTACACAGCTTTATTCCTCAGGGTAGGTAGATGACTCATGGATACTTGCTCCTTTCAAAAACAAATCAAAATACTTTTCACACCTTACACTTTTCCAAAAGCTTTCAAAACAACTTTTCAAACACTCTTGAGGACTAATACAAGAGTCGATCTGAAACTTTCAAAAGAAACTTTTTTCAAACCCACTCACACTTTGAAAAGCAAACAAACCATTTTGAAAACACAATGAGCAAGTATCTAAGAGCCCATGGATAACCATGGATAGAAAGGGTGCTAACACCTTCCCTTTCTATAATCTACCTCCCGAACCGAGAACTAATCTCAATAAGGAATTTTTCTGTGCTTTTGTCCTTTCCATGTTGGAGAAAATAAAAGACGGTGGCGACTCTTGCTTACCGCGACATTTCGCGAAACCAGCTTTAAAACAGTCAGTTCTAGATCCACCGATCACACTTGAATACATGGAATTGTTGGCTACTTCTTTCTCCTCATACTGAATGTACATTTGAGCCTTGAGGAGGAGGGAGTCGAGCGTGGCTAGAGTTTCGATGCCTACAACCTTTGCAAAGTCAATGCAGGGACAAAGCCCCCGTTCAAGAAGGTACTTCTTCATGGCATCGGTCGTCGAGACCTGTACGGATTATTTGTTGAAGCGCTCGATATATGCACGTAGAGATTCGTCTCTACCCTAGATAATCGCTTCGAGTGAAGCCTCTGATTTTGGATGCCGATGGAAGACGCTGAAGTGCCTCGAAAATATCTTTCGCAGTTGTTTCCAAGAAGTGATATATTTAGGGGACACGATTTTGTACCAAGTCATGACACCTTTTCTTAGAGTGGTCGGGAACAACCTGCATTTGATTGTGCCCTTCACGCCTCGGTAATCAAGTAGGGCGTTGATGTCTTCTATATGGTCATTCGGGTCGGTCGTACTGTCGTAGGATCTCAATAGGGGCGACTTCTCAAGCCCAACCGAGAGTCGTGCCTCCATAATTCCTCTCTATAATACGGTGGGAGAACTCACTTGGGATGTTTTGCGTTTGATCGCAATTGTTGCGGATAGCAAGAGTCGCCACTAACTTTTCTTTTATCCAATAAAAGAAAGGGTGAAAAGAACAGGAAAGACCTTTGAGATTATTTTCTTGAGTTCGGGGGGTAGATTATGAAAAGGGAAGGTATTAGCATCCTTTTCATCCATAGTTATCTACGGGCTCTTAGTTGTCTACTAGATCACTTGCTTTGTTTGAAAATGTGCTTGTGGAGTGGGTTTTGAAAGTATTTTTGAAAAGCGCCTTCGTTTAGGCAAACTTTGTAATGATTCTCGTCTCTATAAGAATGTATACAAAGTGTTCGGCTTTAGAAAATATTTCATGTTTTGAAAGTGTTTGGTGTGTGTTTGAAAAGATGTTTGTTTTGAAAATGAGCAGGCAAGTAAGAACGTTTCTACCTACTCAAAAGTCTTTTATTCTTCTCCTACTCCTTTAGATGTTTCTATCTTACCATTAATTGGTGTTGTACCCCAAAATTTGCCCTCCCATTTCCTCAACATTTTCTCATCACAAGACCCTTGGAGCTCAAGAACAAGTTAGGGTTTACTCTACTCAAGACCCCTCCTTGCACTGTTGACCCAAGTTAGGGTTTGTGTTTGCACAAAGATGTTTTGACCTAAAAGGCCCAAGATGAATTTCATGCTTCATGTTGGACTCACAAGTTTATCCATACCAAGTTTCAAGCCTTGATTCCAATCTTTGCCCAGTCAATTGAACATTTGACCTAGAAATCAGCTGTATTGGGGAAAAAGTCAACTGTGGTCAATTGACAGTCAAAACTCATGATTTTTGACCCACATCAACATTATGAACTCATATGGACCATTTGATCAAGTTTGGATCACAATTCCACAAGAAATTTGATCAGATCACCAAAAGGGCAAAATGGTCATTTTTAGGGTTTTGACTGCACAAAGGCAATTTTTGACTGTTTGACCTAGCCAATGGCAAACCAAGCTCACATATGGACTCAAGGACCCAATGGCATTGTCTTGACATGTTCAACAAATTCAAAAGATCCCAAATGCACAAGATTGACAGATGAATTTTCCAGTCAACTGAGCCAAATTTGACTGTATACTGAAAAGTCAAACTTTGACTTTTTGGTCAAAATCAAGTGTCAAGATTCATTTTTCAGCAAAACATGTCAAATCATGAAACTTGTTCATCAAGAAATCAAAAATCACAAATTAGGGTTTGAAATGAAGAATTTTCATAACTTAGAATTTTTCTAAGTTATGAAAATCCCTAATTTTTTCCTAACTTTGTCCCATCTTTTCATCAAGATACATTTGGATTCAAACAAAACTCAAAACATGAAAGTTATAGTCCATTGCAAAATCTACAACTTTGATTCACAAAGTTTCCTCAAAAGAAGCTTGTAGCTCAAGTCACAAATTTTGGAACAAGGGTGCAAAACATTCTTAACTTAGAAATTTTTTGACCTATTCTAGGCAGGATTTTTGCCTAACTTCATGGCCACTTTTCACATGCTTCCACTTGGAATTTCAACTTGCATTACAAAGATGGATTGTAGTACACATTCCAAGCTTTCCAAAATGTCCAATAACTTCTCAAACACCCTTGTGGTTAGGGAGAATAGAATTTGTCAATATGGGCAAAAGTCACTTTGTTCATGAGCCATTTCCATGTTCATAACTTTGCATTTTTAAACTCAGCATGTGCAAGCTACATTACAGGCCTTTTATCTCATCCAAACTCAATAATTTAATGCAAATACTTTGTGTTCAAGCCTTATCTTATGTGTTTAACCAGTACATGCCAATTTAATCCATAATTAGAAAAAGTAACTTAGTCATTTTTGAAAAGGTGAACTTTATGTCAAGTTTACAATCTATGAGGTACAATGCAGATCTTTGAGGCACAAGTTCATGAGCAAAGTCCACTGATCAAGGGTGATTTGTGCAGCATACTTGAGGGGCATGCATAAGCCTAGAAACCAACTTGTCATTTTTGCTTAAGATAGAAGAAACATTGCATAACTGATAACATCTCTCATTGCTGCAAGAACTAGCCAAAGCAAACTTGTTGAACAGATTCCAAACATCAAGCCTGACCTAAAACACGAGCCAACCACCTTCAACACCTCCCCAGACACAGAAACACTACTTTGCTGCACAAAACAGGGCACCTGCTGCAGATTGAGGTCCACAACTCAATCCACTCGTGCGCCTTGGCCAAAACCAGTTCATACACACTCCATAACATCCATACAAACTATCCCAAGCATTGGACACGAACTGTAACATACCTAACATCATTTGCCATTTTCACTTTTCTCTCTTGCAGGTTGACTTCCATGGAGTGATTCAGCAAGATTCAAAGCACACCAAGCATTGGAGAAGCATCCCTGAATTTCAAGCAAGTTGTACAAGTCCTCACATTGCCTTGAAGGTGCCTCCATTGTCATACACGATCCAAGCTGAACAGGTAAGTTCATGGACTTCTATCTCTCAATCTAGGAAGAGTTAGGTTTAGGTTTATGAATGAAACATGTTCTAATCATAGCCCTGAAGCCATCCATATAGTTACTTTTCATTTATATTATGTGTGGTAAGAGTATTTTAAACCTGAACATCTGAAAAAACTTAGATCAGAAATTGGGGGAGAAGAAATTCTCTCTCATTTATGAGAGTTAGATCAAGTTTTTTATATGTATTAACTCGTGACATGATGCTCTACATTTTTGGTGTTGTGAGTTTTGCTTGAAAGTCCAGGAATCATGAGATAGCAGGAAGCGTGCGTTTTGTGTTCAAAACTGTCTGGAGGTTGAAGACAACCTCTTTGGGCCGGGCCTGTGTTGTTCTTTCTATTTGCACCACTGTTTCACACACACACCCCCTTGGCCCATTGTGTTTATTTTTATCATTTTTTGACTTTTTCTTTTTTATCCTGACTTGTTATTTTTTGACAAAACATAAAAAATATTAAAAACATTTTTTCAACCATTTTTGCATTTTTTATTTGAATTTTGTTTGTTTTATTTGAGTTTATACATATAAATAAATAAATACCTCTTTTATTAAAAATACCAAAAAATAATACAAACACTTTTATTTTCTGATTTTTATTTTATTTTATCTTTTGAAATCATTTTATAAAAAATATACTTTTTTTTGTAAATAATAAATATTGTTATTTTTGTACATATTTAATATATTTAGTAAATATTATAGATACTTATATATTTATTAGAATATTTAGGGAAAAATACAAAAAAATAATACATTTTTATTTTTATTAATATTTAACTTAAAAAATCACTTTTTTACAATATACTTCCTTTTTATTTATTTTTTGTACATAATTAATAAATATTGCATATATTAAATAATTGATACCTTTTATTTATAAAATTAGGGTTTTGCCCTAAAAACATAAAAATACCCAAAAATTAACCCTTTTTATTTTTGTTTATTTGACACATAAAAAATACTTTTTACATACATATAAAAATCATTTTTTGCATCTTGCATATTTATTGTATTTTATTTAATTATTGTGCAATTAAATAATTTGTATAATTCAATTTGGATGTAATAGTTTAGGTTTAATTTTCTTGCTATATATCCCCCATTTGAACATTTGTACCCCCCATCCCATAATTATGTTGTAATAGTTTAGGACTTTAAATTTCGTATTTAAAAGCTTTCTAAATATGCCATGATAGACTTAGGGTTTGTATGCAAAAATCAACCAAACAAATAGCTTGACCTAATTCAAAGATAACAAAGCATGAAAATGAACAACACCAATCACACTTGCACCCCTTAGGGTTACTCCACTTGTTGCCTTCAATAATGGGCCATGTTGCATGTTGAGTTTCTTTGGCAAAAACAAAACAATCAAATGATCATAGTCCCTCGATGACGCTATCAAGTTGCTTAAACAAAAATGATCAAGTCCCTCAAGAAAATGCCAAAGATACTTAACACCATTGCAATCATGGTCTAAACGATGACCCGCGCCCGTCCCGTTCACATCCTAACACAAGATTGTCCACCAAATACAATGGTGGAACAAAATTGTTAAAAGGGTTAAAACATAGAGAAAACCTTTGAGTAAATTTAGGAGTAGACAACTCTTGGTTACTTGCCAACTTGCACACTTGCCTATTTTTCAAAACCACATTCCACAACACTTTCAAAAACACTTTCAAAACAACTTTCAAAAAACATTGAAAACTTTTCAAAAGACATACACCTTTGTATACATCCCAACATGGATCATTACAAAGGTTGCCACCACATCGGCCTCTTTTCAAAACATTTTTTTAAACCCACACACAAAGCACCATTTCAAACAATTGAAAATCAAGGCAAGTTGATCTAAGCAAGTAACTAAGAGCCCATGGATAACCATGGATAGAAAGGGTGATAATACCTTCCCTTTCTATAATCTACTCCCCGAACCCAAGAAAACATCTCAAAGGTTTTTGCTGTGATTTTTAACCTTTCCTTAGGATAAAATAAAAAGTCAGTGGCGACTCTTGCTCAACCGAAACATTTGCGAAAACAAACGCAAAACCTCAAGTCAGTTCTCCCATCGTATCACAATTGGTAATAAGCCTTATCTTTGGATGTAAAGGGACGAACGTGGGTCATCGTATAGTTATGATAGCAATGTTGTGATATATCTTAGCATTTTTCTTGAGGGACTAAGATCATTTGTAAGGCAACATTCAAAGCGTCATTGAGGGACTATGATCTTGTATTTTGATTGTTTTTGCTAAGACAGATCACATGCATAACATGACCATTTTTCATAAGGCAACAAGTGGAGTTAACCCTAGAGGTGAAAGTGTGCAAGTGTTTGTATTTCATGCTTGATTTATCTTTGAATTAGTGTTTTCTAAGCATTGATTTTATCTTCCCATACAAATCCTAATTACTAGTATTTATATGAAAGCGATAAATTGCGGAAAGTAAATATCCTACGCTATTACAATCACTTGGCGATGGGGTGTACAAATTTATAAATGGGGGTTGCAAGAAATTAAAGTTCTAATTATCTATTAGAACCATATTGAAATAGTGTACAAGAATTGCAATGTAAAATAGATTTGTTTTGTTTTTGTTAAGAGAAGAAATAAATTTGCTTAAGGAAATGTTTTTAGTCTTTTTGTTTTAAAAGAAATAAAGTAAAGTATATGAATATAAAGTATTTTTTGGTGTTTTTGATAAATGAAAATAAAAGTGATGACGAAATTTATAAGAGAAAAAGAATTACAATCCGCGCATGGCTGAAAGGATAGAAATAAGAAGGAGCAGAAGTTCTGACTCTGGTGCACTGCAAATCAGAAAGAAAATGTTAGCAGAAAAGGGGAAAGGCCAGAAGTTCTGGATATGGACGCACTAAAGTTCTGGGATTACTGGGAACAAAAGGAAAGCCTAGAAGTTCTGATGTTACTGGAAGGCTAGAGGTTATGGTTGTTAAGAGAGCCTAGAAGTTCGAATGCAACTAGAAGCCTAGAAGTTCTGATAATGGGTAAGTGAGGTGTCAATGCTATTGGATGAGAATATCTAGATGTTCTGGTCCAGGAGTACTGCTTTGACACACAAATGGGATGGGAGTTTATCTAAAAGTCCTGGTCCAGGAATATTATTTGACAAACAATGGGGGAAAATGTCAAGAAATAAACATAAAAAGGTGTTTCTGGGGCTAGAAGCCAGGACCCTTAACACTACTGTCTTATGCACGCACTCTCTACCACTGAGGTGGCCATATATCCGGTATTAGAAACAAAAACATAAACATATATTACAAATTAAGTTCTTATGATGAACTTCATCATCTTCTTCTTGCCAGCTAGAGTATCTACAACTTAGTCATTTCTCAACAAAATGGAAAATGCAAACATAGAAGTTATGGAAAATTTCATCATGGTTTCAGAAATACAAAGCATCAAAACTGTAGGCCATAAACAAACATGAATTCTGCTAATCCTAATTATGAACCCTAATTTCCTCAAGAAGTTACGATCTGAAATTCTCTCTACTTAGGCCATATAAATGAAATTTATAAATATGTACAGAATCAGAACCATGATATATACATTGTATCTTTGAAAATGCAAGCCTAATAATGCCTAAGTAATGAGATAAAAATAAGAAGAAATTTACCTTGCAACTGGAAATTGTTCTTTGAAATAGAGCCTGGTTCAGATTGCTGTGATGTTTTGGTCAGCTTCTTCAAGTTCTCAAAAAGCTAAAGCAACTCTTAACTTGAGTTATGAATGGTGGGAAAGTTCTGGAGCAGTCAAGGTGCAAAGTTCTGGTTTTTGAAATAGATAGTGGTGAATACTATTTTACAGTTTGAAAACAGAAGTTGGGAAAGCTTCTATGTGTATTCTAGAAACTGTATGGATGATTTGGTTAAGAAACACTCAAGGAAAATTAGAGTTTGGATGCAAAAATAAGAAACTAACAGGTTTTGTGTTTGTGTTGCAGTTTCAGGTTCTTGGGAATTTTCAGAAAAGTTTCAAGGCTTTTTCCAATATTTTCAAATCCTTTTTCAGTTTGCAAATGAAGTTTAATTTATAGGCAAAGGATGTAGAAGCTTGGAGAAACCAGGAGTACAAGCATCATGTGTTATGGCTCGTTGACTTGTTTTTGAAGCAAGTTTAGACAAGTATGGTTCAAGGCAAAGTAGAGTGGTTAGAAGCTTTAGCCACACCTAATATGAGTTTGTAGGCATGATTTATGGAGAAGTACACTCAGAAACAAAAGTAAAGTATAGGCCCAACATAAACTTTGTACAAAAGTTTACTTTCCGAGGACATCAGTGGTACTTTCATGCCACACGTGGAAAGATCTTTTGGATAAAGGTTTAAACATTGGGATAAAGACTCAAAAGTGGGTGTGAGCATTAAATGATGATGATATTTAACAAGAAAGAAGACCTGCAACCTGAGATTATGCAGCCTAGCGTGAAAGTGGATCAGAAGTTCAGCATGAACGTAACTTAGATTAAGAACAAATGTCCAACTTATGATCTTTAAATCTCTCTTCTCCAACATGATCTGAAGGAGTCCTTAGACTTTTCAGAAAACTTGTAACATGCTTTGTTAAACCTCTTTGAATCACTTTTGCAAACTCTGATTGTACCTTCGTGAAAACTGCCCCAAAAGTTCTAACCAAATTATGACTTGGAAAGGTTCAGAATTTACTAAGTGTTTTAGTTTCATGAACGTGTCTTCAAGGATTTATAACTTGAAATCCCAGCATTTCTAGGAGAAGTTATGTTCTGCAATATTTTAGATCTCATTGAGATCTACAACTCTTGTGTCAGAAGTTCTTCCTGAATCAATTTGCATCACGACGAAAATTTGGCCAGAAGTTATGAACTTATCATATTTTCTTAACACTTAGGAAAATTTCTAAATGTTTAGAACTTTGAATTTTCCAAAGCAATTTTGACTTTTGATTTTCTTGATGAAACAACTTCATATTCTAACATGTCCTGATGAAATGTGATTCTTGAAACATGGTTTTGATCCCAGAGTCAAAGTTTGACTTTCAAGTGTGCATTCTGACCATTTTGCCCTTGTGCCAATTCAAACCTAAATTGATGTATTAGTGCTGTAAACTTGAGTCATGGGAGATCTTGTGAGGAAATTCTTGAGAAATAAGAGGGCAAATTTTGGGGTACAATAGCTGCCCCTGTTCAATCTTCTTAAACCTGAAGAGTTAGATTGGCGAGCCTTCGATTCGTGACTTGAAGGTGGAAGATGATTGAACACTAAAGTGCCCAGAAATTTGCACTCGATGATGTGTTAGTTGACTGCGTAGGGAATTGGCTTAAATATTCCAATTGGGGAAATTATGGAAGGTATCTGGATAAATCTTTTGGTCGATTTATACTGAAATATTAGATGTCTTTTGTCCGTTGATTTTCCTGCATGGAAGAGGATTAGTTGCATGCAGATGTATGCATGGCGTGATGATGTTCTCAAAATAAATGAGATTATGCTGTATGCATTTGTCATGTATGTGTTATGATTTATGAATGTGATACATTTATTGCAGCGTATATTTGTCTAGGAAAAAAAATCCTTGATAAAATGTTGGGGAGCCTTGGGAGGCTGAAACTCGAACTGTCGTTGGAGAGTAGATGTATCTTTAACTTTGTTCAGAATGTTTTCGTTGGGAATTCCTGTTCCGTTGTTTGAGGAGAAACTCCGCTGGAGAATATTAGCTTGTTTAAGAAGACTCTGTGGAGGATGTTGATCTCTGCTTGGGGAAAATAATTTAGGAGTTTTAGCTACTCGTTGCTCTACTGGGGAGTTATTCATAAATGGAGAGAATCAAAAGTTAACTATTATTTGGTCGAAATCCAGGCTTGGAAGCAATTTGTAGAGGATAATGAAGTTGATTATTATCTGGTCGTATTCCAGGCTTCACAGCGACTTACCAGGGAAGATTAAATTAACTGTTGTCTAGTCGGATTCCAGGCTTCACAGAAAATTACTTAGGAGAGTGAAGTTAAACAGTTATCTGGTCGAATTCCAGGCTTTACAGCAACCTACTAACATTAAACTGCTATCTGGTCGGATTCCAGGTTTCGCATATTTTTGAGGTGGATGAAGTTAATTGTTATCTGGTCGAAATCCAGGCTTCGCAATAACTTGCTTGAAATGATAAAGTTGAACTGATATCTGGTCAGGTCCAGGCTTGGCAGCAACTTAACAACTTTAAACTGCCATCTGGTCGGATTCCAGGCTTCAAGGTAGATTTCTGAGGTGGATGAAGTTAATTGTTATCTGGTCGAATTCCAGGTTTTGCAATAACTCATTTGAAAGGATGGAGTTGAACTGATATTTGGTCGGATCCAGGCTTCACAGTAACTTGCTTGAATGAATGAAGTTAAACTGATATCTGGCCGGGTCCAGGCGTTTCAGTAACTTGTTAGGAGGAAAGAAGTTGAACTGATATCTGGTCGGGTCCAAGCTTCACAGTAACTTGGTTGAATGAATGAAGTTGAACTGATATCTGGTTGGGTCCAGGCTTTACAGTAACTTGATCGGGTTAGAGGCAAACTCTACTGGGAAAAAGAAGTCAAACCATTGTCTAGTTGAATTCCAAGTTTTTCAATATCTCGAGAAATTAAACTATTATCTGGTCGGGTCCAGGCTTCATAGTGTCTTGAGAAGTTAAACTATCATCTGGTCGGGTCCAGGCTTCATAGTATCTGAAAGTTGTTTGAATAGGAAAAGACTCCGTTGAGGAGTGTATCGTTTGGTTGGGGAATAGACCCTGTTGAAGAGAAAATTTGATGACATGCTGGCAAGGTGAATTCTTTAGGAAGAAATCCACAAGGCTTCTTCTTTTAAGACCAACTCAGTTCGTGAGAGGACTGTTGAGAGATTGAGACTCTGACTGAGGTCTTCAAAAATCCAACTTTGCGGGCAACCCTGCTGGGGAAAAGATTTATTGTAGCAGGCTCTGTGGGGATAATACTAATGTGATAACTCTGTGGGGATATCTCAAATGCATTAAGATATGCTCGTTGCTGCTGGGTAGCACATATTTGCTAAATAGTTTAATTATGTTCATATGCATATGTTCGTTCAATTTTAGTCATTGGACGTCTTTGCACTCAAAACAAAAACAAAAAGTTTGCACTTCAAAGTATATTTGTATTGATGTTTTGCCCATGAATAGGCATTTTTGTACAAAGAGAAGGAGATCCTAGTAAGAGGAAATTTTCGAAAGGAAAACAAAATTGAAAACAAAGATAACAACCATGTGTAAATGATCTCATTGTGTTCTAACTCTACTATTGCCCCTAATGTCTTCGAACGTCCCTTGCCATTGACAAAACTTGATTGGATTGATCTTGGACCGTTTGAACCTAGACCTCAGTAATAAATTCGACGGTGGTGATGCTATGGGACATAGTCATACACTTTCAATCCTTAACTTTTGCCCGGACCGCCCTTTCGGGGTTTCAGCCCTCCAGGATACCCATTTTTTCCCAAGTCGCCCTTTCGGGTTTTTGAATTGTCGGGTGTACAATCTTTTGCATTTATCCCTAATTTTTGCCCAAACCTTTGGTTTGTCGGGATGCCCTTATCTTACCTAGGTGTGTCAACCTAGCGGGTCTCTTATGCATAGTATTTTTTAACTATGTCCGCGTTCACAGGGTGCGGGAAATCTTCACCGTCCATAGTAGTCAGCATCATGGCACCACCAGAGTTAACTTTCTTGACAACAAATGGCCATTCATAAGTGGGAGTCCATTTTCCCCTGGGGTTGCCTTATAGAAGAATGGTGCGCTTTATTACCAAGTCACCAGCTTGATATACTCGAGGCCTGATATTTTTGTTGAAAGCATTGATCATACATTTTTGGTACATCTGACCATGACAAACTGCAACCAATCACTTTTCATGGATCAAGTTCAACTGATCCAATCTTGTTTGAATCCATTCGTCTTCTCCTAGTCCTAATTCCTTCATAATTCTTAGGGAAGGAATTTGCACTTCCACTGGCAGGACAACCTCCATGCCATAGACCAAAGAAAATGGTGTTTCCCCAGTTGATGTCCGAGCTGAAGTACGGTAGCCATGAAGAGCAAACAATAACATCTCATGCCAGTCTTTGTAGGTGTTGTACCCTAAAATTTTCCCTCTCAATTGTTAAAGCATCTCTCACAAATATTCTCAAGGTTCAAACTTGCACAAGTACATTGGGATTTTCCAGCATTAGAATTTAAAGGAAACTGTCAAAAAGAGAGAAAACAGATAAAAATAACGTTTTGACGAGTTTGGAGAAAAATAGGTCTCCTTCGATTCAGTCCCCTTTGACTGAACTTTGCACCTCCTTCGATTGCTCAAAAGTTGCTGCTAGCGTGCCTCTTACGTCTGGGCAGGTGACTTAAAAAAGGCTTCCTTCGACTCAGAAGGAAATGATCTTTATAAAAGCTTCAATTGAGTTTTGTGTCCCTCTAAAGCAGCGTCTTTCGACTCAGGAATGTCCTTCGACTCAGGAAGTAAAGGCCTCCTTTTGGTTTTCTTCAATTCAAAAAGTCAATAATCTTCTGAAAGCGTCCTTCGATTCAGAAGTTAATAACCTTCTGAAAATTATCATTCGAATGCACCACTCGCCCCTCACCTGTTTGCCTTGGATTCATAAGTTTTCAATTGGGTGAATGGCTACCTTATTGCGATTTTAAAAATTCATCTCCATGTATGATTCAAATGCGCCTTCATATCACTTTCGAATCCATCTGTAAACCTTTCGACGCGCCATAGTCTTGCATTATGACACACAACTGGTGAAAACGAATGCTGTGTTGTTCTAGTATGGTCAAAAGGTGTAGAAAGATGGAGGATTTGACTCAAAATATCAAGTTGAACATTTAGACCCATAGGCTAGGCTACGTGGTTTCCCTTTTCAGGCCTCAAACCTATGACTCACTCTATACTTAATTATTTATGCAAGCTAAAATAGGCCTTTACCCATTTGTTATCCAAGACCACTTGCACTTAACAACATAATACTATCTTTTAGAAAGGTTTGTCTTGAGCCTTGCGCCTGTTTTCCTTCAGAAGGAAGCAACTCCATCTGAACCACTCATTTTACTTTTATGGCACAAGTGGGCATTTACTTTCCAGGATGAGCCTTATTTTATTATATTTGCTCACCAAGCTTCCCAAAAGCCTTTCTCTATAAATAGAGAGTTCATTTGCACAAAAAAAATGAGAAGAGGAAGGGGAACGTATCTCCAAAATTCTCACACCCCATAAAATTCTCAAACACTTCAAACACTTGTTTCTGAAGAACAACACATTCCAGTTTCCTTTGACTCAAGGAACATCCCACTTGTTCTTTCCTTTGAATCTAGCAAAGAAGGATATTTCACTTGTTTTGCTCTTTCGAATCCAGTGTCGAAGACCTGCCCTGGGTCTTTTCCTTCGAATCCAGAGGCATTCAAAGCAACCGCTTCAAAGTCCAGAACACACTCCAACCTCTAGCAAGGTAAGTCATTTTTAACCTTTGGCCTTTCGTTTCCAGCATAACATGTAAATAAACTTTCTTTTTTCATTTAAAACATGTACATACTATTTTCTTCTTTTTGTTTTGTTTTCACTCTCTTAATATGTGTCATGGTTAACCATCTTCTTGGCTTTTGCTCTTGGTACATTTAAATATGCTTTAAAGAATTAATCTAGTCTTAAGGGCATGGCCTTGGGCCATATTTCTATTCAAACTCAAATGAAAGAAACAGGAGACAGAGAAGTTAGAAACGAAGCCTCTGGCTTCCATACTAACCTTAAGGCCAAATGAAAGAAGCAGTCGAAAGGCACAACATGCTGGCCTCCAGGCCCCAATCAAAAGCCAAAATATGCTGGTTTCTAGGCCCCAGTTGAAAGTCATTCTTTCACCCCTTTCAGGTAAGGTCGAAGAAGGCCAAAAATGGCAGAATCGAAGGGTTGCTACCCTAAGTTGAAAGATCCTTTTTTCTTGCTTTTACCTTGGTTTTGTCTTTATATTTTCATGCAATTCAATATGGTTGTAATAGTGTAGGATATTTATTTCCTGCATTTTTATTGCTTTGAGCAAATGTTAAGTAATTAGGTGTATGGCAAGATAAAATCAACAAGTAGACAACCCAAAAATCAAAGACAAAATGCATGCAATCAAACACACTTCCACACATGCACCCTTAAGGAAATTCCACTTGCTGCCTTACAAAAATGGCCATGTTATGCATGTGGGATGTCTTAGCACAAACAAATCGAAAAAGATCATAGTCCCTCGATGACGCTATCAAAGTTGCCTTTCAAAATGATCTTAGTCCCTACAGAAAAGTGCTAAGTCATTTCACAAAATTGCTATCATGGTCATACGATGACCCAACGCTCGTCCCTTCACATCCAATGATGGGGCTTCTAATCAAATCAATGGTAAGATAGAAACATCTAAAGGAGGAGGAAAAACACATCTAAAACCTTTTGAGTAGGTAGATTACTTTTAGTTACTTGCTCAATTTCAAAACAAACATCCTTGCTATTTTCAAAAAAACAATCACATACACTTTCAAAAAACTTTCCAAACATTGAAATATTTTCAAAAGCTCAACACTTTGCAAACATTCTTACGAACGGGAATCGTTGCAAAGTTTGCCTAAACGATGACACATTTTCAAAATACTTTCAAAACCATACAAAAGCACAATTTTCAAACAAAAGCAAGTGATCTAACGAGTAACTAAGAGCCCATGGAAATGCATGGATGGAAAGGGTGCTAATACCTTCCCTTTTCATAATCTACCCCCGAACTCATGAAAACACCTCAAAAGGTCTTTCCTGTGCTTTTTCACCTTTCCTTATTGGATAAAAGAAAAGTCGGTGGCGACTCTTGCTAAACCGCAACATTTGCGAAAACAATCGCAAAACCCTCAACGTCAGTTCTCCCACCGTATCACAGTAGGTTACTACCATCTTCTGCATAATCTTCTTAATGTTTTTGTTGGTTGCTTCCACTGCGCCATTCATTTTAGGTCTATAAGGAGAAGAATTGCGATTCTTGATTTTGAACTGAGTGCAAAGTTCTGTAATCATAGCATTATTGAGATTGGTTCTATTGTCAGTGATGATTCTTTTAGGGATACCATAGCGGCAGATGAGGTTATGTTTGAGAATCTGGCTACAGCGTTCTTTGTGATTGAGGCAAATGAGGCAACTTCAACCCATTTGGTGAAATAATCGATAACGACAGGAATGGAGCGATGTACATTGGAAGCAATAGGCTTGATCTCTCCAATCATGTCAATGCCTCACATTGCAAATGGAAAGAGAGCAGTCACGACATTTAGAGGAATAAGAGGCACATGGACCTTGTTAGCATAGATTTGGCATTTGTGGCAAGTCCTTGAGTGGTGATGGCAATCAGTCTCCATTGTTGACCAATAGTAACCAGCTCTCAGGATTTTCTTGGCCATAGTATGTCCTCTATAGTGAGTCCCAAAGAGACCATCATGCATGTCTGCCATAATTTTCTCTGCCTCCTTCTTGTCCACACATCGGAGTAGAGAAAAATCATGGTTGCGTTTGTACATAATTCTAGTACTTAGGAATAATTTGGCTGAGAATCTTTGTAAGAACATTTTATCATTGATGGAAGCTCCTTCGGGATACTCTTGTGCTTTAAGGTATCTCTTCACCTCATGGTACCATGGCTTCTCGGTGTCAGTGTCAAGCTCATAGCAGTGTGCAGGTTCGTCAAATCTGTCAATTGTAATCATAGGAGCTTCGTTGTCCCATTTGACCCTGAACATAGAAGACATTGTGACCAAAGCATCGACTATCTGATTTTCATCTCTAGGGAAGTGTTCAAAAGTGATTTCTTAGAAGTATGGAATCAGAGATAACACAAGCTCCTTGTAAGGAATTAGATTAGGGTGCTTATTATCCCATTCTCCCTTTACTTGGCTAATCACTAGAGCGGAGTCTCCAAATAAATTCAAGTGCTTGATCCTTAAATCAATGGCAGCCTTCAGACCTAAAATGCACGCCTCATATTCAGCCATGTTATTTGTACAATTGAAGCACAATCTAGCGATGAAAGGGGTGTGGTAATCCTCAGGAGAAAATATCACAGCGCCAATTCTGTTACCCAAAGTGTTGGAAGCCCTATCGAAAACCATAATCCATCGGGATCCTTGTTCAGGTCTGTCATACAGTACAAGTTTCGCACAATCGGTCACTAGCATGATATTCTCATCCGGGAAGTCAAAGTTCATGGATTGATAATCATCAACAACTTGATAGGCCAAATGATCTGCCAATATACTTCCTTTGATGGCCTTTTGTGTTGTATATTGAATATCGTACTCCGTCAAAGTCATTTGCCATCTAGCTATCCGTCCAGAAAGAGCAGGTTTCTCAAAGATGTACTTAATAGGGTCCACCTTAGAAATCAATAGAGTGGTATGAGTCAATATACACTGTCTTAGCCGACGAGCAACCTATGCTAGAGCGCAGCAAGTTTTCTCGAGCAGTGAATATCTGATTTCGCAGTTGGTAAACTTTTTCCTCAGGTAGTATATTGTATGCTCTTTTCGGCCAGACTCTTCATGTTGGCTTAACACACACCCCATAGAGTTCTCTAGCACAGTAAAGTACATGATCAAGGATCTTACTTCATCCGGAGGCATGAGGATAGGAGGTTCTTGAAGATATTCCTTGATTTTGTTGAAGGCATCGTGGCATTCATCATTCCGTCTGACTACTTGATATTTCTTCAAGAGTTTGAAGATTGGCTCACAATTAGCAGTTAGGTGAGATATGAAGCGGGCGATGTAGTTAAGATGACCCAAGAATCCTCTAACCCCCTTTTCAGAATAGGGGACTGACATCTCTTGGATGGCTTTTAATTTTGCAAGATCAACTTCAATGCCCTTACCACTGACAACAAAACCTAGAAGTTTTCTAGATCTTACTCCGAATGTGCACTTATTAGGGTTCAACCTCAACTTGTACTTTTTTAGCCTCTCGAATAGCTTCTATAGGTGATTGAGATGCTCTTCTTCAGTTTGTGAGCTTGCAATCATATCATCCACATATACCTCTATTTCATGATGGATCATATCATGAAACAAAGCTACCATAGCCCTTTGATATGTTGCCCCTGCATTCTTCAATCTAAATGGCATGACCTTGTAACAAAAGGTGCCCCATTGCATAACAAAGGTGGTCTTCTCCATGTCTTCGAGAGCCATCCTAATTTGATTCTAGCCAGAGAAACCATCCATGAAAGAGAAGACTTTATGTTGAGCGTTGTTATCGACCAAGATGTCAATATGAGATAGAGGGAAGTCATCCTTGGGGCTTTCCCTATTCAGATCCCTATAATCTACGCACATACGAACTTTTCTGTCTTTCTTTGGCACTGGAACCACGTTCACAACCCATTGGGGATAAGATGTCACCGCTAGGAATCATGCATTGAATTATTTCATCACTTCATCTTTTATCTTTTCAGACACGTCAGGCTGCATGCGACGAACTTTTTGCTTGACAGGAGGACAATCTTCCTTTGTTGGAAGACGATGAACTACAATTTCGGTATCCAATCCTGACATATCTTCATATGACTAAGCAAACACTTCCACGTAGTCATGTAACATCTGAACTAATCTGCTTTTGACACTACTTCATAGGTTGGCGCCGATCTTGAACTCTTTCTTGTCAATCTCGGCACCTAGGTTGATGACTTCAACTGACTCTTCACGCGGCTGGATAGCTTTTTCCTCTTGCATTATAAGTCTATCTAATTCTCGCGGTATTTCACAATCTTCCTCGCCTTCGTCTTAGGCTTGGTTAATTGGATGTTCAAAATCATAGTTGGCAATAGTAGAGTCATTGGCAATGAGATCTAGAGTGGACGAGGACCTGCAAGAGTGTGTGTGTGTGTTGTACCCCAAAATTTTCTCTCCCATATTTCTCAAAACATTTCAAGAAAGATACTCAAGCTGCTCAAGGAAGTCCAAGGGTTGACCAGACAAGCTCTCTCCTAAGGTAGTCTACCTCAAATTAGGGTTTCATGTTGCATCAAGATACTTGAGTCCAAGGGATCCCAAATTCTCACCAATGTCCTAATATGTTCACAAGATCATCCATGTCAAGTTTCAAGCCCTACAGAGAAAGTTTGCTCAGTCAATTGCTCAAAGGCCTGAAAATCGACTGTGCTAGGGCAAAAGTCAACTGTGGCCTACATACAGTCAAACTTCAATATTTTTGGTCAACATCCTAATTTTGAAGTATATTTCATCATTTTATCAAGGGTTGATCATGATTCATCAAGGATTGCTCATAATTCATCAAGAACCAAAAGTTGCTAAATTAGGGTTTTGTAGGAAAAGTCAACTCAACTTTGACCAAGCATAACTTTCTCATACTTTATGAGAAATGACCCATCCAAATCTAATTTTTAATAGGATGAAATTATCTACAATCCATCTTCAGCTCCAAAGTTACAAATGTGCACTCACAAGAAGTTATGAATTTGGACATTATAGGTCATTTTGAAAAGTCAACAAAAACACCTTTTTTGTCAAAGCTTCATACATGAGCATGGAATACCAAATTGAGATGGGACCAAAAGTGTTGCTTAGAGGACATCTCAATATTTCTAAAAAGTCCAAGAAAACCTTCAAAGATTCAAAATTGAGGAAGATATGCATTGGTGAAGTTGACCTTTTTTTGCAAAATTGTCAAAAGTCAACTACGCCTAAAAATGTAATTTTTGCCAAATGGGCCAAATCTTTTGCACTTGTTTTGAGTTGGAAACATGGTCCACGAGCCCTAGCCCTTGCCACTTGTCATTATCTTGTTTTTATTATTTATTTTGATTTTTATTTGAATTAAATTAATTTTAAACAAAACAAATCATGAAAAAAATCTAAAGCATTGAAAACTCAAGATTTTGTACTTGTTTCAGGTCTCAAATCCAGTTGGCAAGCATTTGAAATCGGGCAAAGCATTGGTGTGGACAAAAAGATTGAATTTGCCTAATTTTAGAAAGATATTCAAAGTGAATCAAATCCAAATCAAAGACATTGATGGAGGAAGATTAAGATCAGTTTTTAAACCCTAATTAATTCCTCAGTACATAAAGATCATTTGCAGACCTAAAGCAAGGCTAGAAAGACGTGTGAGAACCAGAACCAAACTTGAAAAAAACAAGAAAAAATGTTGAATCGAATTCCTAGTTGCAAGCAATTACAGGCCTTCCTGACCATCCCAATCACTTCCTGGGAGTATAGGCAAGCGAAACCAACCAAGAGCAAGCATTTCCAGGCCCTATAACCCACTGTAAGCCGTCCACGACATTGATGTATTTTTAAAATCGAATTGTATCATTCTGGCACTTATAGCACAAAATAGTTATAGATTCTTACTCCTGGGAACATTTGCAAGCTTTCTGTAATCTTTAATTGTGTTTTCATGGTCTGTATGAGATTTCACCATTGTTAGGGTTTGTAGCTTCGATTTGGGAATTTTGTGTGCAGGCAAATTTAGGCCATGAAAGGGGCACCATTGTGCTCAGCAGGTCCAGATGAACCTATCCATGGCATTAGTTTTTATTTATCACATTTGTATGAGATTTTGAGGATTGTAGGACTTGTAGCAACGAACATGGTGCCGTAGGTAAAAATCTGTATCTTTTAGCCACAAAACAAGGAAGGAGAAGATACCGTGGCAAGCAACCATTGGCCTATTCAAAAAAACGCGCGCTGAATTGATATATCATGCCTTTTTAATATTTAATTATTTTTTTGTATTATATAAACAACTAACGCATGTAGCGCAGTTGGTAGCCAGGCTAGTGTACAATGCTTCAGGACCTGGGTTCGAATCCCAGGTCCCCCATTCCTTTCATATTATTTTTACTTCATTAATCAGGTGCATACACGAGCCAAAGGACCATCATGCGTCCTCACAATCCAACCTGCCAAGTGGCCAGATGGCCAGATCCAAAGGCCATCAATGAAGGAGCACCAAGCGCCTAGTCAAACGAATGGCATGGGATCTCAGAAGGTCAACGTGGATCTTTGTTTCTTGGACCCAGAATCTGATTCTTACACTCCCCTAAACTGCTTTTTTCAGGCCCAATCTCCTTAACCTTTTCTTTTTAATATTTTGTTTTATTAATTTGTTTATTTATTTACTAACAAAATTAACTTTTCTTTTATAAAAAAATCACATAAAAATATTTTTCACCCAATTAGACTTAGGTTTATTTTTTTTATCAAAAATTAAATTAATTTAATTAGGTTGTTAATTTTAGATAACTTTAATTCTTTTTGTAAATAAATTTAAAAATAATTAGAACAATTAGGGTTTTATTTCAAACTTAATTATATTTTCTTTTCCTAAAAATAACCAAAAACACAAGATTAGGTTAAATATATATTTTCATTAATTAATTTAATTAGCTAATTAGTTTAGTATTTAATTTAAAACATAATTCTTTTCTTAAAAAATAAACAAAAAAACATTCTTTTTCCAATTAGGTTAGAACGGGGTCAAAACCCTATTTTCTTATCGTCCTTAATTTCCTCGCGCGCGCTCTATTATATTATTTTTATCATATTGATGTAATTGCCCACAAGTTGTAATATCTTAATTAGGACTTTTATCTTTCATTTATCGCTTTATTTTTTAAGGGTTTCTTTTTGGCTATGTAAATACCCGAAGCCTTGTAATAGCGTAGTTTAATTTCCGCACTTTAAATTCCGCAAAATATTAAACTGTTAGATGTATGATATTAGGATGCATGACAAGAATGTATGATTAACTTTAAAACAGTTAGCAAACCCTAAATGTGTAAAGATAAATAAACTGAAATTGAATCACTCGCACATGCACACTCCTAGGATACACTCCCACTGGGTTGCCTTCGGTAAACGGCCATTGAGTATAGGATGCTTTAGTGGTCGCTCTTTTGTCTAAACAAAGATCAAAGTCCCATTCGGAAAGTTTCCTCGGAATGGTTGCCTCGGATATTGTTGCCTAAAATAAATTGATCTAAGACATTAGGGTTGCTACTAAGACATCTTAACATTGATTTTATGACCGTACGTCCTTTTCGAATTGACCCTCAAAACTCCAACGACGGTGCTACCTACTCACTAATAGTGGGATATCACTGTCTAAAGGAAACGAACATAGAACAATTATTTTTTCGAGTAGGTAGATTAGTTCTTAAGTACTTGCTCAATCCAAACAAACTTTTTCACACTTACACTCCTTTTCAAACAAGGTTTTCAAAAACATTTCATAACACTCTTGAAGACAGAAGCAAGGGTTAAATCGAAGTCAAAACAAAAGCTTTTCAAATCACACAAACACAAAGAAGCAATTTTGAAAATGATGAGAAAGTACCTAAGAGCCCGTAGATAACTACGATTAGAAAGGGTACTAATACCTTCCCTTTCTATAATCTACCCCCCGTACTCAGAAAATCTCGAAAAAGGAATTTTTCTGTGCTTTTTTCCTTTCCTTGTTGGATAAAATAAAATTCGGTGGCGACACTTGCTTACTGCGACATTTTGCAAACACAAACGCAAAACACAAATCAGCAATTCCTAATAAACAGTCTCGGTTCTGGACACCGTATCACAGAACTGGCGACTCTGCTGGGGATTTAATAAGTGGGGTATACCTTAGGATTAGTTCATCATAATGTTTTCTATTGTTTGATTTGATTGCTTTATCTTTGTGGTCATTGTATTGGAATTACTATAGATCCTAACCCGGATCTGGGGGACACCTTTTAGGTAAGTAGCAATAGACTATGAGGGAACTGTACAACATAGACCGATACGGTTGAAGCAGTAGCTACGTTGATGTTGCACATTAGTTGGTACTGATATCCCTTGTGGAGCAACAAGGAGAATATGGGGCTTCTATATGGGTCATTAAGCATCAACTGACCTTAGAACCTATAATTGACCAACTTGGCTATAGGAAGTAGTGAGATAGCCGGTCTCGGTGTAGAGCTGGGAACCGGTTGATACTCGATGCTACACTCATTGAGATCATACTCTCGAGATGGTTCCAGTCGCAAGAAAATATTGCGTGAGCTGAAACTATGACCGATGGAGGATGGTCAATGATATTGAGAACCTCTAGAACCTGGTTACTATTATTAGGACAGGTTGAACCAATTGAACTTCAAGAGGGTAATACCTAGACCCCATGCAAGCCTAAACCTAAGGATGTTTTTGTGACTTGTGTGCTTTCAGTTTGAACTACTTGCACAGTTTTATTATCTGATAAGATGAGTTCCTTGTAGGTTTTGTTTACAGTCCTTATCCAATAAATTGGATTTCTTACCGGATTTACTTGTTTACATCACCTCGCCTTTTTGCTTAAACACATAGCATACACATCATAACATCACGCTTTAACATTTCCTTAACCATTTCAAGGATCTCAAGGATGTGTGATGCAGGTTATGATGAACCAAACGTCTAGCAAGGGGCAAGGGGATTTATTTTCCTCTAGCCAATGTCGCCTAGAGATCAAAACATGACAACTTGAGTCAGTGGCTATGACCCACTCGATATGGTGAGCTTGAATCTTGAAGAAGGACTTTCAACGACACGAAGTTTCTTTAATCAAGCTGCAATCAAATTCTAACAGTTTCTTGTTTACCCCGCGAGATCCTTGAAAACATTACATACATATATCATACATATCATTGCATAACAGGTCTTCCGGTACAGGTCTCTCGTGTTCTCGCTGTTTATTTCAGTAATGGCTCTCAAACAAGACAACAAAGATCTTCAAACTCAAGAAGCTCAATTCAGGGAAATATTCCTAAGCCTATCCAAGGGGCGGGAAGAGTTGAAAACACTCCTCGTTGGGAATTTGGTCAAGAAAAGTCCTGAAGACAGTAAGGACGAGCGGTTGGAACAACTGCAAGCTGAGGTAGATGCAATAAGAATCCAGATGCTGGGGCAGATGGCTCTTATCCAAGGCTTATCCCGAGAACAAGAAGAGTTGAGAACCATTATCAACCAGCTTCATCAAGACAGATACAACAATATGAAGCAAACAGTCGAGGCTGGAGACCAAGTTATTGATCAACCTCCAAGAAGACAAGGGTTTGGTTTGGTGAAGAATGGACCTCTCCAAGTTGCTACTACCTCACGGGTTTAACAACAACCTCGCCAAAAACAACGAGCTAATCAGGGTAAGCCAGATATACCCAAGAGGCAGTTTTCCAAGCTCAACATACCGTTGTCTTAAGCTTTACAACACCTGTTGAGGATGAATCTGGTGACGTTGATAGGACCTCATCCGAATCCCAAGACTTCTTCGCCTAACTACAATCCTGATGCAAGGTGTGCATATCACTGCAACAACCCGGGGCATGATACTGACGACTGTTGGAAGTTGAAATACAAAATTCAAGACCTGATTGATGAAGGAGCATTGGAATTCACACAAGATAGTCAACTGGAATGTTTCTGTCAATCCTCCAAGGCTCACCATTTGAAGTGACAAGTTCTGACAAGAGAGGCTTTTGTTCATTAGAATTTTCAATTTGTAATTTTCTTTTGATTGTTCGAATATTTATTCATGTCAAACTTTGTTACTTTATCAATGCATTGCATATGTCTATTTTGAATCAATCCATTCGTATTCACTATATTTAAATTGCTTTCCTTTTTGTGATGTTCAACTCTCGATTAAAAAACTCTAAGCCTTTAGATGGAGGATGTCGAAAATGATATCAAAATCTCTACAGTATGCTTTTGAACAGACCCCGCTGACGATGTGCAAGCGTTGTTTCAAATCCTAAACACTGGAGTTATAAGGAAGATAATCCCTAGTCAACCCCTTTGAGCCAAAGAAGTAGGAGTTTTTCTTTTCACACAAATTAAAACACTTAATCACAACCTGGGGCAGGGTAGTTTTCTCAGTTAATCCAGGTGCACAATGAATGGCATCAAAGACGTCCTTCCAAAATAAAAAGACGGTGATGGTTCCCTATAATCGTCAAGACAGGCAGTCATTATTTTTCAAAATAAAGGCCCGTTAAGTCAAAACCTATGAAGGAGACTTAAGAAAAAACTGGGGCATCTCGCTGACTGTAATCACAAAAAGAAACAGTTCAAGCAAAAGACAGGGATAATGAAAAAAAAGAAGGAGGTCCTATAAACTCTCAACAAAAATGACTGCCTATTCAAAATAAACAGTCAGTATCCGAACCATCACCGGAACATCAAGGACAATATTCCAGAACTCAACTGGGGTTCTAAATGCACAATTAGTTGAGTTTAGGATCGAAGAACATCACGAAGAACGGGTGGGTACAAATAAAATTTGAGCCTTTATCCTTTGTTTCTTAAATCGTGAACCAGGCCACATTATAACCCTTAAAAGTCCTAGCTGAAGCATGGGTTAGTTCGAAAGCATACTGTTACAAAAGGTATCCTGACTCTTGAAGGTCCGTTACAAATCCTGAGTTGATATCACATCTTTGCAAAATTCTATTTTTTTCTATAAAAAAAAACTGCATTTTCAAAACTTCAAGACAGGCATAAGCTTTGCATTCTTAAAATAACATTGTTTGCATATGACTATTTGTTCAACAGTAGAGAAATTCGCATGACGAATATCTAGTGAACAAAAACCTTCTCAATAAAAAGGATCACCTCAAGTGGAAAAAACACTTCCAACCAAGGGGAATAACATGATCATTGTCCATCATTTGGGGCAGTCAAGTCAAGATTCAAGGAATCTCTCAAAGATGCCAAATAGCCAGGGATAGATCCCCATCTGAATCACTTGGGGAATTGGACATGAATTCCAGCAACGAATCTTGTATGATCAAACGAACATCTTCTGGTAAGTGTGGCGACACAACACTACCGACAGTGACAAAATTCCTACACCCTGAGAGCGTGGACATAGTCAGAAAATACTGTGCATGAACAAAGACCCGCTAGGTTGACTGGCCTAGGAAAAAAAAAGGGGCATCCCGGTGAACCAAAAGGGTTCGGGAAAAAATTAGGGATAAAAAAAAGATATGTACACCCGGCAAGCCGAAAACCTGAAAAGGCGGCTTGGGCAAAAAAGGGTATCCCGGTGGATTGAAAATATGAAAAAACAGTCCAGTCAAAAGTTAGGGATTAAAACATACGACAATGTCCCGTCATCTTGTCACTTGCCTACCAGAAGAAGACTTATCGTTTCGATTGAAAGTTACCAAGCACCCCATTAGTTGGGATAACACTCGATCCGTAAGGCCCCCGCAGACACCTTCTCCAGCAGATGCAGGGGCAGAAAAGTCTTGATACGAAGTCATCGTCATATCCTCAGCATGCGTCCCAGTAACATCTACACTCCCCGCAGAGTAAGAAAAAGACAGTGGTATTGGTTCTCCATAATTGAGGCCCGCAATCGCGAATGAGTCGATAAGATTCTCCCCAAGCAGAGTTTATCTATCACCAACATTGGAAGATTATCCCCAGTGGAGCCTGGAAGATTATCCCCAGTAGAGTCTAGAAGACCATCCCCAGTGGAGTTTATTTCTTCCACAAAAAAAAGAAATTTTATCCCCGACAGAGTTTATCATCGCCAGCAACGGTAATTCATCCACAACCGAGGGTATCTCTCCAAAGTCAGCAAATCCTCAGCAGAGCATTTCTTCCCCACAAAGTCATTCTCCACCAATATATTCTCCAGCATGATTATTCTCCCAACCATGTTCGGTCGTTATCCTCAGCGAGCGAAACTCTTTTCATTCTCCAGCAACAATCCAGGATTCATTTTCCCCAACTAAAGAGCATCATAAAAACATTACACATCCATACATTATGACATGTGCATACACATCATACAACACCATCTCATTTATTTTGAGAACATCATTGCTTGATACATGTCATGCATTACATACAATTAACATTTACCTTTCAGGAAAGATAAAAACAAATTCTCATAAGGTTCAAGCTATGAAGCCCGGGTACGACCGGATAGTATCTTAATTTCTACAGCACATTGTGAAGCCCGGAGAACGACCGGATAACAATATCAGACTACCGCGAAGCCTGGATTACGACCAAATAGTGGTATCTCTTAAAAAGCAAGCTATGAAGCCCGAATTCGACCGGATAATAGTTTAATCTCTAGCAAGCCATGAAGCCCGGATTACGACCGGATAACAACTCAACAAGTTACCATGAAGCCTGGATTCGACCAGATAGTGGTATATCATAAACACAAGCCGTGAAGCCCGGATTACGACCGGATAACAGCTCAACAAGTTATTGTGAAGCCTGGATTACAACTAGATAGCAATACAAGTTTCTGTGAAGCCTGGATTACAACCAGATAGCATCCAAAGACACCGCGAAGCCTGGATTACAACCAAATAGTGGTATATCTTTAACACAAGTTATGAAGCACGAATTACGACCGGATAATATCTTGATTTTCTCCAAACACCATGAAGCCTGGATTCGACCAGATAGTGGTATGAGACATCGTGAAGCCTGGATTACGACCAGATAGCAGAAAAAGACACTGTGAAGCCTGAATACAACCAAATAATAGTGAGGGACACTGTGAAGCTTGGATTACAACCAAATAGCAGTCCACCCGGCCGATTACTATGAAACCCGGATTCGACCGGATATTAGTAGGCCCAAAGACAAAGGAAAACCCAGATTACAACCGGATAACCATTTGATTTCTTCTGAAGCCTGGATTAAGACCAGATAAGAAGTAAGGTATTGTGAAGCCTGGGTTACAACCAGATAGTAGTACAGAACACCATGAAGCCTGGATTCGACCAGATAATGGTACAAAGCATCGTGAAGCCTGGATTACGACCAGATAACGATAAAAGGACTGAAGCCTGGATTACGACCAGATAACAGTACAAGACACTGCGAAGCTTGGATTTCGACCAAATAGCAGTTTACCTGGAAAATTACTAAGAAGTCCAGAGTCGACCGAATATTAGTGTGCCCTAAATTCAAGTTGAAGCCCGGATGCAGCCGGATAACAATTCATTTCCTTCTGAAGCCTAGATTACGACCAGATAAGAATTGAGAAATTGCGAAGCCTGGATTACAAGCGGATAGCAAGTTTAATCTCATCTCCTCCAGTAAGTCACCGTAAAGCCTGGATTACAAACGGATAACAGTCGATCTTATCACTATGAAGCCTGGATCACGACCAGATAGTAGTTCATTTTCACCTCTTCGACAAAGAGACAGTTCCTCAACAAGAATAATGGACGATCGAAGTTCCTAAAATTCAACCTTTCTCAAAATAGAGATGATTCCCCAATAGAATAACGGACGACCGAAGCTCATAAAATTCTATTTCTCTCAAGACAGAGATCAACATTCCCTAGCGGAATCTTCCTCAACAACAGGTATACAAGCTCTCGCTAAGGAATATCTTAGGCGATCGACACTCCTTCGGGGGCATCTTTAAGCCCATCCCCCGTCAGCAATTTCCAAGTGGCATCGGTAATCCTATTTCCGACATCACAAGATGGATACCACTGCATGCGAGTGCAAATTTCTGGGCACTCTAGTGTTCAATCATCTTCCACCTTCGGATCACGAAAGGCATAAAAGCCAATCTAAATCCTTAAGTTTAAGAAGATTGAACAGGGGCAGCTGTTGTACCCCGAAATTTCCCCTTCCATATTTCTCAAAACATTTCAAGAAAGATACTCAAGTTGCTCAAGGAAGTCCAAGGGTTGACCAGACAAGCTCTCTCCTAAGGCAGTCTACCTCAAATTAGGGTTTCATGTTGCATCAAGATACTTGAGTCCAAGGGATCCCAAATTCTCACTAATGTCCTAATATGTTCACAAGATCATCCATGTCAAGTTTCAGCCCTACAGAGAAAGTTTGCTCAGTCAATTGCTCAAAGGCCTGCAAATTGACTGTGCTAGGGCAAAAGTCAACTGTGGCCTACATACAGTCAAACTTCAATATTTTTGGTCAACATCCCCATTTTGAAGTATATTTCATCATTTTATTAAGGGTTGATCATGATTCGTCAAGGATTTCTCATAATTCATCAAGAACCAAAAGTTGCTAAATTAGGGTTTGGTAGGAAAAGTCAACTCAACTTTGACCAAGCATAACTTTCTCATACTTTATGAGAAATGACCCATCCAAAGATTATTTTGAATAGGATGCAATTCTATACAATCCATCTTCAGCTTCCAAGTTCAAAATATGCACTCACAAGAAGTTATGAATTTGGACATTATAGGTCCTTTTGAAAAGTCAAGAAAAACACCTTTTTTGTCAAAGCTTCATACATGATCATGGAATACAAAATTGAGATGGGACCAAAAGGGTTGCTTAGAGGACATCTCAAGCTTTCTAAAAAGTCCAAGAACACCTTCAAAGAGTAAAAATTGAGGAATATATGCATTGGTGAATTAGACATTTTTTTGCAAAATTGTCAAAAGTCAACTATGCCTAAAAATGCAATTTTTGCCAAATGGGCCCAATCTTTTGCACTTGTTTTGAGTTGGCAACATGGTCCACGAGCCCTAGCCCTTTCCACTTGTCATTATCTTGTTTTTATTATTTATTTTGATTTTTTATTGAATTAAATCAATTTTAAACAAAACAAATCATGAAAAAATCTAAAGCATTGAAAACTCAAGATTTTGTACTTGTTTCAGGTATCAAATCCAGTTGGCAAGCATTTGAAATAGTGCAAAGCATTGGTGGGGACAAAAAGATTGAATTTTCCTAATTTTAGAAAGATATTCAAAGTGAACCAAATCCAAATCAAAGACATTGGTGGAGGAAGATTAAGATCAGTTTTTGAACCCTAATTCATTCCTCAGTACATAAGGATCATTTGCAGACCTAAAGCAAGGCTAGAAAGAGGCGTGAGAACCAAAACCAAACTTGAAAAAAACAAGAAAAAGTGTTGAATCGAATTCCTAGTTGCAAGCAATTACAAGCCTTCCTGACAATCCCAATCACTTCCTGGGAGTGTAGGCAAGCGAAACCAACCAAGAGCAAGCAATTCCAGGCCCTATAACCCACTGTAAGTCGTCAACGACATTGATGTATTTTTAAAATTGAATTGTATCATTCTGGCACTTATAGCACAAAATAGTTATAGATTCGTACTCCTGGGAACATTTGCAAGCTTTCTGTAATCTTTAATTGTGTTTTCTTGGCCTATATGAGATTTCACCATTGTTAGGCTTTGTAGCTTCGATTTGGGAATTTTGTGTGCAGGCAAAATTAGGCCATGAAAGGGGCACCATTGTGCTCAGCAGGTCCAGACGAACCTATCCATGGCATTAGTTTTTATTTATCATGTTTGTATGAGATTTTGAGGATTGCAGGACTTGTAGCAACAGACATGGCGCCGTAGGTAAAAGTCTGTATCTTTTAGCCACAGAACAAGGAAGGAGAAGATACCGTGGCAAGCAACCATTGGCCTATTCAGAAAAACGCGCGCTGAATTAATGTATCATGCCTTTTTAATATTTAATTATTGTTTTGTATTATATAAACAACTAACACATGTAGCGCAGTTGGTATCCAGGCTAGTGTACAATGCTTCAGGACCTGGGTTCGAATCCCAGGTCCCCCATTCCTTTCATATTATTTTTTCTTCATTAATCAGGTGCATACACGATCCAAAGAACCATCATGCGTCCTCACAATCCAACCTGCCAAGTGGCCAGATGGCCAGATCCAAAGGCCATCAATGAAGGAGCACTAAGCGCCTAGTCAAACGCATGGCATGGGATCTCAGAAGGTCAACGTGGACCTTTGTTTCTTGGGCCCAGAATCTGATTCTTACACCCCCCCAAACTGCTTTTTTCAGGCCCAATCTCCTTAACCTTTTCTTTTTAATATTTTGTTTTATTAATTTGTTTATTTATTTACTAACAAAATTAATTTTTCTTTTATAAAAAAATCACATAAAAATATTTTTCACCCAATTAGACTTAGGTTTATTTTTTTTATCAAAAATTAAATTAATTAAATTAGGTTGTTAATTTTAGATAACTTTAATTCTTTTTGTAAATAAATTTAAAAATAATTAGAACAATTAAGGTTTAATTTCTAATTTAATTATATTTTCTTTTCCTAAAAATAACCAAAAACACAAGATTAGGTTAAATATTTATTTTCATTAATTAATTTAAGGGTTAATACCTATTTTCACCCCTGACATATGGGGTGTATTTGAAAAACCCCCCTGCCAAAAAAAAAGTTCCAATTGTTACCTTGACAAATTTTAAAAGTTTCAATTTTTACCTTGAGGATGCCACATCCCTAAAAAGGCTGATGTGGCTTATATTTTTGTTATATTTTTATTATTATTTAATGACATGGCTTGATTAGTTGTCATTTTTAATTAATTTTTAATTTTTAATTCCACATGACATTTATATTAATATTTTATTAATTGAGTGTTAATTCAAAGTTAAAAAATTTTTGCCCTTCAGCAAGATTTGAACCATGGACATTATGTTTACAATAAACACTTCTTACCACTAGACCAATGCATTTTCTTTGTTACATATATGCATCAATAAATATTCATATCATTAACATATTAATTACAATTATCAATAAATTTTCTTAACTAGTTGATTTAAATAATTTTTAAAAAAATGTTTTATACATATTTTATCTTTTTACTCTAACTTTTTTTAAATTTTAAATTTTCAAAAATCACTTAAATTTAAAAAAATCACTTAAATTTTCAAAAAACACTTAAATTTAAAAAAATCACTTAAATTTTAAAAAATCACTTAAATTTTCAAAAATCACTTAAATTTTCAAAAATCACTTAAATTTTCAAAAATCACTTAAATTTTCAAAAATCACTTAAATTTAAAAAAATCACTTAAATTTTCAAAAATCACTTAAATTTTCAAAAATCACTTAAATTTTCAAAAATCACTTAAATTTTCAAAAATCACTTAAATTTTCAAAAATCACTTAAATTTTCAAAAGTCACTTAAATTTTCAAAAATCACTTAAATTTTCAAAAATCACTTAAATTTTCAAAAATCACTTAAATTTTCAAAAATCACTTAAATTTTCAAAAGTCACTTAAATTTTCAAAAATCACTTAAATTTAAATCACTTAAATTTAAAATCACTTAAATCACTTAAATCACTTAAATTTAACTTATTTTTTTAAATTTAAGTGATTTTTTTAAATTTAAGTGATTTTTGAAAATTTAAGTGATTTTTGAAAATTTAAGTGATTTTTGAAAATTTAAGTGATTTTTGAAAATTTAAGTGATTTTTGAAAATTTAAGTGATTTTTGAAAATTTAAGTGATTTTTGAAAATTTAAGTGATTTTTGAAAATTTAAGTGACTTTTGAAAATTTAAGTGATTTTTGAAAATTTAAGTGATTTTTGAAAATTTAAGTGATTTTTGAAAATTTAAGTGACTTTTGAAAATTTAAGTGACTTTTGAAAATTTAAGTGATTTTTGAAAATTTAAGTGATTTTTTTAAATTTAAGTGATTTTTGAAAATTTAAGTGATTTTTGTAAATTTAAGTGATTTTTGAAAATTTAAGTGATTTTTGAAAATTTAAGTGATTTTTGAAAATTTAAGTGACTTTTTAAAATTTAAGTGATTTTTGAAAATTTAAGTGATTTTTTTAAATTTAAGTGATTTTTTTAAATTTAAGTGTTTTTTGAAAATTTAAGTGATTTTTTTAAATTTAAGTGATTTTTGAAAATTTAAAATTTAAAAAAAGTTAGAGTAAAAAGATAAAATATGTATAAAACATTTTTTTTAAAAATTATTTAAATCAACTAGTTAAGAAAATTTATTGATAATTGTAATTAATATGTTAATGATATGAATATTTATTGATGCATATATGTAACAAAGAAAATGCATTGTTCTAGTGGTAAGAAGCATTTATTGCAAACATAATGTCCATGGTTTGAATCCGAAGGACAAAAATTTTTTAACTTTGAATTAACACTCAATTAATAAAATATTAATATAAATGTCATGTGGAATTAAAAATTAAAAATTAATTAAAAATGACAACTAATCGAGCCATGTCATTAAATAATAATAAAAATATAACAAAAATATAAGTCACATCAGCCTTTTTAGGGAATGGCATCCTCAAGGTAAAAATTGAAACTTGTAAAATTTGTCAAGGTAACAATTGGAACTTTTTTTTTTGGCAGGGGGGTTTTTCAAATACACCCCATATGTCAGGGGTGAAAATAGGTATTAACCCTTAATTTAATTAGCTAATTAATTTAGTATTTAATTTAAAACATAATTCTTTTCTTAAAAAATAAACAAAAAAACATTCTTTTTCCAATTAGGTTAGAACGGGGTCAAAACCCTATTTTCTTATCGTCCTTAATTTCCTCGCGCGCGCTCTATTATATTATTTTTACCATATTGATGTAATTGCCCACAAGTTGTAATATCTTAATTAGGACTTTTATCTTTCATTTATCGCTTTATTTTTTAAGGGTTTTATTTTTGGCTATGTAAATACCCGAAGCCTTGTAATAGCGTAGTTTAATTTCCGCACTTTAAATTCCGCAAAATATTAAACTGTTAGATGTATGATATTAGGATGCATGACAAGAATGTATGATTAACTTTAAAACAGTTAACAAACCCTAAATGTGCAAAGATAAATAAACTGAAATTGAATCACTCGCACATGCGCACTCCTAGGGTACACTCCCACTTGGTTGCCTTCGGTAAACGGTCATTGAGTATAGGATACTTTAGTGGTCGCTCTTTTGTATAAACAAAGATCAAAGTCCCGTTCGGAAAGTTTCCTCAGAATGGTTGCCTCGAATATTGTTGCCTCGAATAAATTGATCTAAGACATTAGGGTTGCTACTAAGACGTCTTAACATTGCTTTAGTGACCGTACGTCTTTTTCGAATTGACCCTCAAAACTCCAACGACGGTGCTACCTACTCACTAATAGTGGGATATCGCTGTCTAAAGGAAACGAACATAGAACAATTGTTTTTTGAGTAGGTAGATTAGTTCTTAAGTACTTGCTCAATCCAAACAAACTTTTTCACACTTACACTCCTTTTCAAACAAGGTTTTCAAAAACACTTCGTATCACTCTTGAAGACAGAAGCAAGGGTTATATCGAAGTCAAAACAAAAGCTTTTCAAATCACAAAAACACAAAGAAGAAATTTTGAAAATGACGAGAAAGTACCTAAGAGCCCGTATATAACTACGGATAGAAAGGGTGCTAATACCTTCCCTTTCTATAATCTACCCCCCGTACTCAGAAAATCTCGAAAAAGGAATTTTTCTGTGCTTTTTTCCTTTTCTTGTTGGATAAAATAAAAGTCGATGGTGACTCTTGCTTACCGCGACATTTTGAAAACACAAACGCAAAATGCAAACCAGCAATTCCTAATAAACAGTCCCGGTTCTGGCCACCGTATCATAGTGTGCATGTAAGATACATGGGTATTTAAAAGTGTATTAAAGAGAAAGAAAGACAATGAGCTCAAAAATTTGAATGCAAAAAGTCCAATGGTTTATATTGAATGATCATATGATAAAATGAACATAAATAAAACCCTTAACAAATGGACCATAGTGCCCCGGGCCAGGCATATGGCTTAAAATTCATTGTTTAATATTACAGATAAAAGGTTATTGAATTGATAGAAAGAAATAAACAAGTAATTACTCTTCAATGAAGGAGACGGGAACAAAGTCCTTTGCGTTCCAATTGTTGAGCTCTGTCGTAGTAGGGTATACCTATTCTTCAAATGCACATTCATCATCAGAATCCTCCATAGCATTTACTTCGTGATTTCCAATACGAAGAGGGGACTTTCCCGTACGATCGCGCCTAACTTCTTTCTAAGCCTTGATAGTGAAACCCAACCCACATTTGTATGCTTTGAACGGGATCTCGGGGATTTGCCCCCAGGTAGAACAATTTTCATCTTCGACTGCGGCACGAGCATCCTTAAATGAAGCCATCCTTGGCAAGACCTTATCAGCTTTGGGTACGTCAGAGGAAAATTTGGCAGTAGAAACCATAGGCGGAACAACTTCAAAAGCCTGGCATTGGGTTTCTATAAATTCTCCATCCATCTCCACATATTTGAAAGAATTGAGATGGCTTACCATGAATTCCTCCTCACCGCAAACAGTGACAATCCTCCCCTTGACTGAGTATTTTAGCTTTTGGTGAAGGGTAGGTGCTACTACCCCTGCTCCATGAATCCAAGAGCGACCCAGTAAACAGGAGTAAGCAGGACGAATGTCCATGATATTGAAAGTAGAGTTGAAAATCTGTGAGTCCACTTTGATTGGGAGATCCACCTCTCCATGAACCTTCCTTTTGGACCCATCGAAATCCCTCAACATATATCACTCGGCTTCAACACCAGTCCTTCACAGTATAAACGGTCCAAAGCCCCCTTGGGTAGCACGTTTAAAGAAGAGCCAATATCAACTAGAACATGTGCTAGGGTAGTCCCTTTACATTCAACAGAAACATGCACAACTTTGTTATGGTTCCTTCCAAGTGGTGTCAGATCAACATCTGAGAACCCAAAATCGTTATCGACCGTCAATCTTGCCACACAATTTTCAAATTGGTTAGTTATGGTCTCATGAAGGACATGGGCCTTCTTTAAGAATTTGATCAATGCTCGGGAACAAGCATCGGAACAAAGTAGTAAAGATAACATGGAGATCTTGGAAGGGGTTTTCCCCAGCTGTTCCACTATCTTGAAATCACTCCTCTTTATAATTTTCAAGATCTCATCCATTTCTTGAGCAGAAGGTTCCTCAACAGCAATGTCTTTTGCGGGAACCTCTATCTCAGCAAGCTTAACCACTTTCTTTTTACCCCTAATGTCCGCACTGGGCTTCTCAGCGGTGATGCAGACGGGTTCCGTTGTAGCAGTTAGGGGTGAAATGTTGGGCGAAAAGATTCTCCCAGTTCTTGTCACCTTACTAGAGCCGGTGATATTACCAAAGTCAACAACCTTGCTTTCTTCAATCCAAGCATCTTGCTTTATTCCATGGTAAAACACCTCAGCACCGTAGTTCCACGTCACTGCTTTGTTGGAAGAGTACGAGATTGGCCCAGGGGCAGTAATTATTAGAGGAGCAACGGTTGGTTCATTTGAAATCCTGATAGGAACTTTTGAGGAGATCCTAAGAGGCTAGTTTGAATTTGTTATGATTGAGAGGTCTTCAATCTTATTGGTCAAACTTTTGACGGATAGAGTTTTCTCAAATAGGATCTCATGACTATTCATCTGGCGTTGAACACCTTCTTTCACCCATTTTCATCCATTAACTTGTTTGGCACAACAATCACAGTCCTTCAAACAGCCAGGGAAAACCCCGACTTTTAGAAAATTGTTTTTGACAATGGTTAACGGAGTGGTCAAGTCTTCGACGGAGGAAACAAAAATGGTGTCTTTAATTGCATTGACACATTTTCCATGGTTTTGCATTGGTACCATTATCACATTGGGAATTGTAGGCGGATCAAATTCGATTGTCTTGTTGTCTATTAGGTCTTGAATTTTGCTCTTCAGTTCCCATCATTGATCGGTCTCGTGCCCGGGGCTATTTGAATGATATGCACACTTGGTATTCAGATTGTATTTAGGTGAGGAGGTGTTTGGATTGGCCGGAGGATCATGCAGTGTCACCAAGTTAGCCTTTAATAGGTGTTGTAAGGCCTGGGATAGCGACATGCCTATCCTTGTGAATTGTCTTTGTGAAGCCTCAAATCGTTGATGATTGGAAGATTGTATTTGAACAAGAGTAGGGTTGGAAATCAGAACAACATTAACGAACAAACGATTATCCTTCTTGGTACGAACCCTTGCCCCATACACAATATTCATTTCTTTATTCCCAGTGAAGGGTTTCTTTACACGGATGGAGGTGGAAGCAGACGTCATAGGGATTTTCCCGCTCTTGATACCGCTTTCGACCCTTTTGCCAGTTAGGATCAGCTCGGTGAAACCGAATGAAGAGCACCCAACCAATAAGTTGAAAAATGGACCAGATAACGTACCCATAAACATATCAATGTGTTCTCTACCCATTAACAATGGTTGGACCCTACTGGAAAGATCCCTCCACTTTTGAGCGTACTCTTTGAACCCCTCGTTTTTACCCATCGTCATGTCTTGCAGTTGAACTCTAGTCGGCGCCAGGTCAGCATTGTATTGGTATTGGTGATAGAAAGCAGCGGACGAGTTTTCCCATGTAGGGATACGAGAACCATCTAATTGGTAAAACCACTCTAGTTGAGTCCCAGCCAAGCTTTCTTGAAAGAAATAGACCCAAAGTTTCTTGTCGATGGTGTGCCGTTGTATTTTGCGCATGTAAGACTTCGGGTGAAGCTTTGGGCAGGAAACCCCATCATATATAATGAAGACTGGTATCTTGAATTTATGGGGAATGACAATCCCAGATATTAAACCCAAATCATCAAAATCCAAACCAGGGATGGCTTGAATCTCAACAACCTTCAGTCTATCCTCCAGCTGCTTGTACTTATCATTGGCAGGAGGATACTGCTCGTCAAAATAGTCTTCATCATCAGACACTCGATCATTGACACACCCAGCCTGGGTACTCCATGCTTCTCCAACTTTATTTTCGTCTTCTTTAGACGAATCTTCAACTATTGGTATCTGGTAGATCGACTCTCTGAATCTTTTACCCATGTTGACTAGGGCTTTCCTTTTTGGTTTCTTTTGGATTCCAGCAACGTCATCAACTCTTGTTGCCCCTTGGCTAGGGTCAGCAGAGTCTCTTGAAACTGGGAATTTTGTGCTTGCAGGTCTTTCACTATTTTATCGATATCCATCTTACTGAAATAAACAACAAAAAGATAAGAAAACCTGTTGTGGAAAACCTGTTATGTCATGATGCATGAAAAATGTGCATGCAAATGATTTCAAGGATTTATGAAATTTAGATTTGTCTAGAAAAAGAATGAACAAACGTTAAATTGCATTAATTAGTTCAAAATGGTTACAACGTGCCTCTTGGGCTTACAAAATAAATTCCTAAGACAAAAAGGTTGAACGCATCCTCTTTGGTGCTAGGTAGGCGTTCAAGCTCTGTTCTTCATGAAGTTGCTTTGTAAGATCCAAAACCCTTTTCTTACTAGCATAGAATTGAGCTTCGAAGGTGTCTCGCTCTTCCTTTAGCTGAATCCAACCCTTTTGCAAGTCTTCAAGAGAAGTAGGCATGTTGGGATAGAGAACAGTATACAAGACATCTCCTTCAGCGACAAGCTCCACGATAACAGGTAGGATGGAGAGGTAAGGCATTACGAGCTTCTGAGCACGAGCTCGTAGCCACCTAAGGTAAGGCTCAAGGGGAATATAATTCTTTTGTCCCAGTGTCTTACTATCCACTCTGTTTACCATCCTCCAAGCTCGTACAAACCTCTGACGGTAGCCTTGATCGTCGCTCTAATAGTCGAACACCACTCCTTGGAGGAGCATATCATGAGGGCCATCTCTTCGGGCATACCAAACTGTTGCAAAGCTAAGAAAGGGTTGTAAGTGATACCTCCCCTAATTCCAAGAAAATGGATATTAGGGAATTCCCCACAATGATCGATGATAGTAATGTTCTCCAAGGACCGAGAACACCGGTGAATGTCTGAATGTATGAGTGACATCAACCTATTGGACGACCTCAAACCTTGTCGTTCTTCAACATGGGTCAGGGGAGGTGTGAAGAAAACCTCCTATCCAATAGAGGAGTGCAACACATGAGGGTTCCTCTTTTCCTCATGGTGCGATATTGGAGAGAATGCAGGATATCTCCCAACAAAGTAGGCACCATATTGCGAGATATAAAGATTTTAACAGCATTCACATCTATAAGTTGGTCAGGATTTGGAAATAATACCATCCCATAGATTAGAAGGGCCAAGATTTATTCAAAAGCTTGTAAATCCATAGTGTTCCAACAATCTTGAGCTTTCTCCAACATGAACTTGGCTAGGAACCCCTTGACACCACTTCTTGTTTCCCAATTAGCCTTGACGTTTGATTGTTGCAAGTGAAGAGCTCGGGAAATTTCTTCAGGGCTCGGGTCTCTTTCAATATTGTTGAAAAGTAGTTGATTGAGAATAGGAACTCCCAAGAGTTGAGATAATTCTTCCATAGTAGGTACAAGTTGGTAATCGGGAAAGGTAAATCAATGGTGCAAAGGGTCAAAGAACTGGAAAAGCACCTCCATGATGTCTTCGTCAATGCTTGAGGTAACCAAGTTTAGGATTCGACCATGTATTTCAGTGAATGAAGAACTCTTAGGAACCCTCAATTCTAATTCTTTGAGTTGAGAAGGAATTCTTACGAGATTGACTTGAATAGTGTTCCTGCGGGTGGAAGCCATATCCTACAAAACAGAACAAAGATGAATCCCAATAATCCTTGAAATGGTTATTGCAAAATACAATTGTATGATGTTATGATGTTATGTACAAGTAATCATATACATACAAAGAAAACAAGTCCTTAGGTTTAGGCTTGTATGAGGTTCATAGGTAAGTACCCTCTTGAAGTTGGTTCAACCTATCCTAGAAAGTAATCAGGTTCTAGGGGACCTCAATATCACTGATCTTTCTTCATCGGGAATTGTTTAAGCACTTTCATGAAACAATCTTTTAGATCGAAAAAGCACTTAATTCAATTATCCAATCCCTAATTTACACATGATTGTCAAATCAATTCACAATTCTAGCATTAGATCTAAGTTCTCAATTCAAAATTCAACCTAGATTCAATTCATGCTTGATCAAAAAAGTGCTTCTCAAATAATCACTTATCTCAAAAGTGCTTAATTCAAGAAAATTCAACGATAGAAGTGAAGAGGAGGCTTAGGTATAGAGATCGTAATGAACGGATCGAAGACCGGAGAAGAATTGTTTTTTATCTTGACTTTGGATTCTTGATAAAATCATTGTTGTGTTTTTGATCAAAAAGTAAAGAAAACTTGGATTTGATCCTTGAGAATTAAGAGAATTGTTAGACATGTGTTTTTAAGAATTGGTGAATTATGAGAGCCTCTTCGTTGAAAATTCAGATTTCAAGATTATATACTTTGAGCAAATTGGGTCTTGGATGTGCAATTGGATTGAGCCTTGACTTGAAAGCATAAGCTCGACACAACCATAAAGTACCACGTCATCATCTGTAAGGAATCTTCAGAAAGTTCCAACATGAAAATTAAAGATAATCAAATTTGTGACGCATTTCCAAAAGAACAGGATCAATCCAATAAACGAGGAGGAAGTTATGAATTTTTGAAGTTTTACTGACACGGTGTCACACAAAAATAATTTCTTGTGCAAAATTTTATTACGTCACGCACGAAGAAGACCAAAAACAAAATCCTTTGGGTCACCGTTTGATTTTAGCATCTGAAGAGAAATTGTAGTAGACAAAATTTATGAACCAACGCCTCCGGTCTCAGCTTAATATGATAAAAATCGAACGAGTTGCGAATTTTATTGTATCAAACATTAATACAAATGAATTTTGGTTCAGCACCAATATGTCATCAGAAACTCAAAATTCACGGGTCCTTCATTTGTGAATCAACTTTTAGCCTCCAAAGACAATATTAGGATGACATCAAGACGGAATTTTGGCAATCAAAACCGCGTGCATACGACATTCTATCCAAGAGTTATGAATTTTCTAGCGCACATGAAATAACAATCCGACCCACTTTCTTTGTATTCGTTTTATTGTATAACTTCCAAGAGAACTGCATGTTCAGAGACCTTTCTTCGAGGATTAACTTTTGGTCCGAACACGAATGTTGGAGAAGACATCCAGATGGTTTCAAATATTCAAGAATTAAATCAAAACACCATTCCTCAAATAGGAGATACGATTTTTTAAACTCATATAGGTTGAAGTACTGTTTCTAATTCGCACTGCTTTAAATTTACCGGAAACACCCACATCTTTCACAACTCGACATGCTTTGAAAAATAAGATAGCTTTTCTGCGTTGATGAAATGCCTTGATCCCATGTGTATGGATCCAATGATATGCATGCATGTATATGCTAATAAGAATACAAGTCAATTAGAGTTAAAAAAATGAAGAGGGCAAATTTTGGGGTACAACAACTGCCCCTGTTCAATCTTCTTTAACCAGGGGGTGAGATTGGAAGATGCCTTTCGAACAACCAAGGTGGAAGAGGATTGAATACTTATTAGAACCATAAAATTTTCAATATGAAACCAGTCGGGTTAGGATGAAACTTTGGTTTTTTTATCAGAAGATGTATGCCAGGTCAAGATTAGACATACGAGACAATTATCGGGTATTCAAGAAAGAGACCAACTACATAAGGCTCTATCAGAGATATCAGATACGAAAGAAGCCTAACGATAGGTACTCGATCAAAGAAATATGAAATGGAAGAGATCTTCCAAATTGACCTCGACTAGATATCAAAGATGGAATAAATATGTCAAATCGATCTCAACCTGATATAAAAGATGGAAGAAATATGTCAAATCAATCTCAACTGGATATCAAAGATGGAAAAAATCTATTAAATCAATCTTAATCGAATACCAAAGATGGAAGAAATCTGTAAAATTAATCTCAACCGAATATCAAAAGTGGAAGAAATCTGTCAAATTGATCTCAACCGGATATCAAAGATGGAAGAAATCTGTCAAATCGATCTCAACTGGATATCAAAGATGGAAAGAATCTTTCAAATTAATCTCAACCAGATACCAAAGATGGAAGAAATCTATCAAATCAATCTCAAGTGGATATCAAAGATGGAAGAAATCTGTCAAATCGATCTCAACCGGATATCATAGGTGGAATAAATCTATCAAATCGATCTCAACCAGATATCAAAGGTGGAAGAAATCTGTCAAACGGATCTCAATCGAATATCAAAGATGGAAGAGATCTGTCAAATCAATCTTAATTGGATATCAAAGATGGAAGAAATCTGTCAAATCGATCTCAACCGGATATCAAAGATGGAAGAAATCTATCAAATCGATCTCAACCGGATATCAAAGATGGAAGAAATCTGTCAAATCAATCTCAACCGGATATCAAAGGTGGAAGCAATTTGTCAAATGGATCTCAATCGCATATCAAAGATGGAAGAAATCTGTCAAATCAATCTCAATGGGATATCAAAGATGGAAGAAATCTGTCAAATTGATCTCAATCGGATATCAAAGATGCAAGAAATCTGTCAAATCAATATCAACCGGATATCAAAGATGGAAGAAATCTGTCAAATTGATCTCAACCGGATACCAAAGATGGAAGAAATTTGTCAAATCGATCTCAACTGGATATCAAAGATGGAAGAAATCTATCAAATAAATCTCAATTGGATATCAAATGTGGAAGAAGCCATTCAAATTGATCTCAACCAGATATCAAAGATGGAAGAAATTTGTCAAATCAATCTCAACTGGATATCAAAGATGGAAGAAATCTGTCAAATCAATCTCAACCAGATATTAAAGGTGGAAGAAATCTGTCAAATCAATCTCAACCGGATATCAAAGATGGAAGAAATATATCAAATCGATCTCAACTAGATATCAAAGGTGGAAGAAATCTATCAAATCGGTCTCAATCGGTTATCAAAAATGGAAGAAATCTGTCAAATCGATCTCAACCAAATATCAAAGGTGGAAGAAATCTGTCATATGGATCTCAACCGAATATCAAAGATGGAAGAAATCTGTCAAATCGATCTCAAATGGATATCAAAGATGGAAGAAATCTGTCAAATCTATCTCAACCGGATATCAAAGATGGAAGAAATCTGTCAAAATGGATCTCAACCAGATATCAAATAGAGAACTCTTGAATCAAAATAGAAACCCAAAGATTGAACTGAGAATGCTTGTATCAAAGGAGAACTCAAAACAACAAGGAGACTAATCGAGGGTAGGCTTTTGACGAAATACTGCCACTCTGAAACATACTTGCCGGGGATAAAGATATGTGTATCTGGTCAACATTAGACACACACGAGAAAGATACCGACCAAAACAGACTCTCACATGGGGTATTAACTTAACTAATGGAAGGAAAGACCGATCAATGCAGATAAACCGAAGACAAAGAACCGACTAAGGAGAAACCATAGAGGACACCTATCAAAGGTGAAATCGACAAGAGAAAGAGACCAGCCAAAGGGGACTCTAATAGGGATTTCCAAAATAGGTTAGGCTTTAAAAAGGTTGCGAATGCGCAAGAACTACAATATCCCTATGGCTAGAAGTGAGACATGATTCTTCAAGAGTAGCAATCATCTGAATTACCACAAACCAAGTAAGGATACTCAAATACTTGAGAAATAAGAAAGGTTATACACTAACTCTTACTCGCACTCTAACGATAAAGGAAACACGGGTACAAAAACCGAAGACTTGCAAGGTCAAGGAGAAACCACAACTTATTGGGGAATGGAGAATACCAAAGACCCGAATTATGGTAAACCAAACTTGACTCTGCTGGGGGATTCAATCAAATCTGTGTGCATAATAACCTGGGTACTGAAGGTAAACACACTTGGCTTATACTTATGCATGTTTGAATTTTTCTTTCTATTTTGGTAGATGAAATGAAATGATGTATGTTTTAGCGATGCATTGGGAACATACGACAATAATCGGTTGTTGAGGAGACCATGAACTCCCGAACAATTATCTTCGCACATCTGATCCTCTACAAAGAGAAATAAATCTGAACATTAGTGGGGAATTGCAATTCACACCCAACAACTTCAGAAGATTGCTATCACCAGGAAAATAACTTCCTGGGGAGAATACTGCAAACATAAATCACAATTCTGAAAGAATCTTAAACTCTAGTCTAACTCTTAACTCCTTGGGGAACAAATCCAATCCCTTCCTGTCTATGATAAGGAAAACTTCACTAGGAATAGAAACTTTTACATGGGATCATATAAATTCTTAAATGAAAAGAATTCTACTCAGACCACACTAGGGATAACGACTAGAGGTGATAAACTTCACTTGGGGAAGAAGAGAAAACCTTCAAACCATAACTTGAAATTTGGAACTCCACTAGGGAACTTTCCATTAATACTCTCCTACTGAGGATAAGAGACCCTTGAATGGAAAACGTCAATGCATATTAATCCAAAAAAAAGAAAGGGACTTGATCCAATGGGGAATAAGCAGGCCTGATGATGAATCATCTCCTCAAGAAAACTTAATAGGAAGAAATTCCTTAGGGAAAATCAAACTTCACGGGGAGTCAAACAATCAATCTCACTAGAGATAACACCACCAGGATGGAAATCTCTCTCTTGAGAAGAAACAAGCGTCTTGGGTTAGAAGCTCCACTAGGGATATCTCAAACACCTTCTATTGTCGGGGATATAAGAGTTATGAATGGCACCATCATATACACCACACTAGGGAGGCAGGATACCTATTCCAACGGGAAAAGAGACATTTGCTTCACTAGGAAGAGAAAACTTGCTTCACTAGGGGATAAAGGCATATTAATCTAGACTATCCTTGAAATTTGGCATCGACTGGGCATAAAGCCACCTCTTCCAGTGAGTAACAGAGAAGCTTTGGATAGTGGCATCAACATCACCAACCGTACTGGAAATAATCATTCCTGCAAGATTCACGTCACCAAAGACTTGCACTGGGAAGAAGAAATCAATTCAAATTGGGCAGAAAAAACCTCCTCCATGGGAATACCAAACCAGAATATCCCATGGGTAATTAAGAATCTCTTCAAGAAAACTCAGATACAAGCAAATCGCACCGGAGAAAAGAGTGCAAACTTCACTGAGGAGTAGCATGTGTACTTCACGGGGAAGACAAGGGCTAACCTCATTGGGGGAACCACAAAATGCCACCTTCAAGGGTAATACATCAATAATCTTTCAAGAAACCCAAAAAGAACACATTGCAATGAAGAGGCAAAGCATACTCAAGCAAGGGTATGACATCGTTGGAGATACATGATTATGTCCTAAGCATAAGTGTGCATTCACTGAAGGAAATAAAATCCCATTCTACTGAAATCCTTATGTTGGTCGCATACGGACCCTTCTTGATTCACTTGCTGGTATGCTTCAACCATGTCTGCACAAAGTGGAGATCACAATAACATGCCCCGGTATGGAATGGCTACCTTAGCCTTCATATTAGACACCTGAAACTTTAAACAATTTCAATTACTGATATCATGTACTGTAAAGCTTTAATGTTTTAATGCAATGTTTATAAAAAATGTTGGACGTCTTTTGCAATGAAAACAGTAAAATTAAAAACAAATTGGCACGATTAAAATTTTTTTTTATTGATTGATTGGCCTGTAAATAGGCATTTACATCAAGAAGCAATTCATGAAAAGAGGTAATTGCATACAAAGCATATAGAGGAGAAAACAAAGATGGCAACATGAGTGTAGATTTATCGAGACTGACTCTGTTATAGCTCTTATGACCTCAAAGCTCCTTAGTATCTTGCTTTATGAATAAACTGATTGGACTGATACTTCCCAAGCCAACCCAACAACAATGTAAATTTATGTTACAGATGCAACACAGACTGTAGTATTCGCTTTTAATCCCTATCTTTTGCTTGGATCTCCCTTTCGGGTTTTTAATCCATCGGAATACCCTTTTTTTCTTAAATTCCCTTTGAAAGGTCCAACTTAGCAGGTGTATGATTATTTTTCACTCATTCACTCTTTATTTTGTCCCTAAATTTTCCCCAAACCTTTGCTCACTCTTTTAGGTTTGCCGGGATGCCTTTTTTGTCTGAGTCACTCAACTCAACGGTCATTTTATGAGAAGTACTTTTTCACTACGCCTGCGTTGATGGGGTGAGGGAAATCCTCAACATCCATAGTTGTGAGCATCATAGATCCTCCTGAAAAACTTTCTTTACAACATATGATCCTTCATAATTAGGAGCCCATTTACCCGTAGAGTCTATATTGTTAGGAGGCAAGATCCTCTTCAACATAAGATCACCAGCTTGAAAATTCCCTGGACGTACCTTCTTGTCAAAAGCTTTCTTCATCATCCTATGGTATAAATTCCCATGGAAAATAGTTATCAATCTCTTCTCATCAATGAGATTCAACTGATCAAATCTATTCTGAACCCATTCGGCCTCATCCAATTGTACATCCGTCATTTTCCTTAAAGAAGGAATTTCTACTTCCACAGGCAGGACTGCTTTCATGCCATATACAAGTGAGAAGGGGGTTTCCCCAGTCAAAATACGCACATTGGTACGATAACCAGGTAAAGAAAATGGAAACATCTCGTCCTTATTAGTGAACAACATCTTCTGCACAATATTATTAATACTCCTGTTAGCTGCCTCAACTACGCCATCCATCTTAGGACAATAAGGAGAAGAATTTTGATGCTTTATCTTAAAGCTTTCGCACAGCTCTTTCATCATCTTATTTTTGAGATTCGACCCATTATCAATAATAATCTTCTCGAGAACCATGTATCGACAAATGATAGTATGCTTGATGAAATGAGCAACCACCTTCCTAGTGATGTAGGCATAAGATGCTACTTTGGCCCACTTGGTGAAGTAGTCAATGGCCACCAGAATGAAGTGGTGCCTTTTAGAAGCAGTCGGCTCAATCTGGCCAATCATATCAATACCCCACATTGCAAAGGGCCAAGGAGAAGTCAAGACATTAATAGGTTTTGGCGGAGCATGCATTTTGTCGGCATAGATCTAACATTTGTAACAGTTCCTGGAAAGATTGTGCAATCATTTTCCATTGTTGATCAATAGTAACTTGCTCTCAAGATTTTCTTGTCCATAGTATTCCCATTGGAATGCGTTCCAAAGGAACCTTCGTGAATTTCATCTATGATCTTATTTGCTTCAGGTCTATCCATGCATCTGAGCAAAACAGAATCATAATTTCTCTTGTACAAAACATCCCCTTCGAGGAAAAACATGGCTGCATATTTCCGCAGAGTCTTCTTATCAGTGACAGAATCATCATCTGGATATTTTTTGGTCTCAAGATATCTCTTGATATCATAAAACCATGGTGTGATCGGTGGATCTGGAACTGACTGTTTAACGCTGGTTCGCGAAATGTCGCGGAAGAAAGAGTCGCCACCGTCTTTTATTTTCTCCAAATGGAAGGGACAAAAGCACAGAAAAATTCCTTATAGAGATTGCTCTCGGTTCGGGAGGTAGATTATAGAAAGGGAAGGTGTTAGCACCCTTTCTATCCATGGTTATCCATGGGCTCTTAGATACTTGCTCATTTGTGTTTTCAAAAATGGTTTGTTTGCTTTTCAACTGTGGGTTTTAAAAAGTTTCTTTGAAAATTTCAGTTCGACTCTTGTATCAGTCCTCAAGAATGTTTGAAAAAATTGCTTTCGAAAGCTTTTTGAAAAGGTGTCGGTGTGAAAAGTATTTTTTGATTTGTTTTGAAATTAGAGCAAGTATCTAGAGTCGTCTACCTACCCTAAGGAATTCGTCTATGTAGATGTCCTTTAAAGTAGTGCCATCCCACCATTGAGAGGTAGGTAGCACCACTGTTGGAGGTGTTCGGGTCAATTCGAAGGTTCGGGACATGGTGATCACCGGAGCAATGGGAAGACACCTTAGAAGCTACCCTCATGCCAGGTTCCTGGATCATGAGGACTTACTAAAACGTCCTCTACTCGACGATCACCTTTCTAGGGGCAAGGCAACAGTGAGGCGTACCCTAGGGGTGGTGTGTGATTTGTGTGTCATGTTCATTTATTTTTGTCTTGTTCATGCAATTGGTGATCTACGCGTTGCTTTTTATTTTGACATTCATTCTTTCATGCAATTTAATTAACAGTTTAAGAGATGCGGAATTAAAAGGTCCTACGCTATTACAAAGGCGCGGGTCCACATCGCCAAATTAATCCAGGACCCGATTTGAAAAAAAAATAAAGATGCAGAAAAGATAAAAGTCCTATTAAGCTATTAAATGGCTTTGGGAGAATTACACGAATATTCACAAAAAAGAAATAAAATGCGAAGAGAATTAAAATTGAATGCGAGGGCGTTGGACCCTTTTTAGGAAATTAAATTAAAATTATGCAACTAATTGAATTAAATGTGAAAAGGAATTATTCTTTGATTTTTTTCGTATTTATGGATTTTAATGAGAAGATTATGGAATTAAAACCTATTTCTAACTATTTTTAAATCATTAAGAAAATATGTTAAAATTGAATCTAAAATTAACCTAATTAATTAATGGCAAGTTTTATTTACAAAAATAATATTTAATAATTAATTATGGTGAGAGAAAAGGAAAAGAATAAAAAATACTTAAAACCCTAATTCTACACTTTTTTAGTTTATTAAGAAGAATATTTGAATTAAACCTAGATTTAAAAAGCTAAATTAATTAATAACATTTATTTACAAAAATAATTAAATAAAATATATTTTTATTTTGTCTTTCTGATTTTTTTTATTGTTTTTATGTTATGAAAATATATTAATTTGAAGAATTAAACTAAAACTAATTAAAACAAATAAAAATAGAAAAATATAAAGAGAATGAAAAAGCAAACCAATGGGGGGTGTTGACCCCAATTTGGAGGTTAGGTTGTAGCAATCAGGCCCAATGATTTGAGGCCTTTGGTTGACTTTTCAATGCGCGTGTGGCACATCTGACTTATGCCCATGGTACTCTTCAGATCAGGGCCCTTGGATTGAGGTTATTGGCCATGTGGCAAGCCTGGATATTGAGTGTACGTTGAACCTCTGGAAGTGAGCTACATAGGAACATGGTTAGAAAAATAATATAGAGAAAGGGAGGGGACCTGGGAATCGAACCCAGGTCCCAACGCTTACCCATCCTTATGCCTGCCAACTGAGCTGCTTAGCGTGTTTATCATTACAGTGGAAAAGAAATAAAATATAAAACAATAATGTCCACTATGCTGGAACACTCAAAAACGCGCCAACGTTTAAATGGACCACTCAGAAGCCTACACGCATTGTCTTCCCCACCTGTCCTTCGTTTTGGCCTGAAAAACAAACTAGTTAGCGAGGGTTTTAAACCCCCACTAAGTGCTGCATACAAAAATAGCGATTAGCACCCTGTTAATCATAAATTAATAGCGAGGTATGGAAACGATTGGTCATGAGCTTCTGATCTTGATGGTATAAGTCTTGTTGCCTGATTTTTCCTTAAACGTAAAGCCCCAATTTTACAGTTTTGTAACCCTAGCAAGCTTCAATGGTAACTTCGCGTATAGGCAGTAAAAACTCAATTCAACAACATCAATAGACTCAGAAGGTTCATATTAGCATAAAACAACAATTAAAATGTAGGAAAGATGCCCAGAAACTTAAACACGATTATGCATATTTTCATGAAAAGTGATACATGTTTCTACCGTTTCTTGGTGTTAGAAGCAGTGGTTTTGATCCAGGAACGTCCCTTGAGGCCTTTGCAAGCTAATGGAATCAATGTTTTGCCTTGAAACGCTTTAGAATCGTGTTTTTAGTTTTGAAATTTTCTTGAAAAAGTGCAAAGTGCATAAGAGGTTTTGGGCGCAGCTTCGAGGTTCTTGTGCTTTAGGGTTTGATCAGTATATGTATGGGATGGATTAGGGTTGAGATTTGAGTCAAGAGATCCTTGCATTGATGAAAGAAATATTTGATTTTCATGGCATATTTTTTTCAATCTTTTCATGTGCTTTTGGTGCCAATCATGATCAAATCACCTTGATTCTTTCCATATTAGATAGTGCACGAAATCTTGGAGGTATTTTATGCACAAAAAGATTTAAAAAGCATGGATGAGTATTTTTTTCATATTTTATTTAATTAAATGAATTAATGGTAATTAAAAATTCAAATAAATAATAAAAAATGATAAAATAACTCCCCTTGGGCCAAATGGTCGTGCATAGCCTTTGGATGATGAATCTTGGAAGAAAATGTGGCCCATTAGCAAATTTGAAGCATTTGAAGTAAAGTTGACTTTTCAAAATTCCCAAAACTTTCCTAACTTCCACAAGTCATATCTTGCTCAATTATTAAGCTTTGATCATGTTCTTGGACATTTTGGAAAGTTCTTGAAGTCCTCTAACCAATGCCTTTGGTCCCATGTCATTTTGATTTACCAATCCCAAGTTATGGTCTTTGACTTAAAGTCCCTTTTTGTTGACTTTTGAAAATGACCTATAATGTTGAATTTGATAACTTTTTGTGAGAGCATTTATTGGACTTGAAGTGTGAAGAGGAGTTGTAGGAAATGTCTTTCTCTTCAAAATGAGCTTTGGATGGAATTTTTCTGATAAACCATGTGGAAGTTATGCCTTGGTCAAGTTACAATTGACTTTTTCAACTGTCCAAATATGGAAACTTTTGCATCTTGAGACTTTTTGAGCCATGCTTTGAGAATCATGATCAAGAATTGATCAAATGATGTTTGTGGCTTCAAAATAAGATGTTGACCAAAAATTTGGACTTTTGACTGTCAAATGACCATTTTGCCCCTACAGTTGACTGTTGAGCAATTAGGGTTTTTGACTGTGCAATTTTGTGCTGTAAGTCTTGAAACTTGACATGTGGATGCTTGACCATGTTTATAGGCATGTGGGACTTGATTGGACCCTTGGAAACTTCATTTTCTTTGTCAAAACCAAAACCCTAGTTTTTTTGACTGTTATGAGGCCCTTGAACTGTGCAACCCTTGGGGGGATTTTGAAGCATGCTCTTTGCAAATCTTGAAGAATATGGGAGGGAAAATTTTGGGGTACAACAGTTGCCCCTGTTCAATCTTCTTAGACCTGAGGATGCAGATTGGCTGACGTGCCTTTCGGAATCCGAAGGTGGAAGATGATTGAACACTAGAGTGCCCAGAAATTTGCGCTCACATAGTAGTGTGATATGGGGAATGGGCTTACAGATGCCATTTGGAGATTGATGAATAGGATGATGGGCTTATAGATTCCATGCTAAGAGATGATGGGTAGGCTGATGGGCTTATAGATGCCATCTGGATGTCGATCGCGTAAGAGATTCCTTAGCGAGAAGTTGCGTACCTGAAAAAGAAAATGATTACTTGACCTGTTACAGGAGCTGGTCTTCAAACTCTTTGTATAGATGCACCCTGGTTGGTTACAGGAGTCGGGTCTGGAGCTTCAAACGGTGATGAATGAATCAGGGATGGTTACTACCTCAACGGGATGGTGAGAGAACCGTGGATGATTACTACCTCAACAGTAACGATGAGAGAATCTTGGGCGACTTCGACCTCAACAGTAACGCTGAGAGAATCATAGGCGACTTCAACCTCAACAGTAACAAAGAGAGAATCTTGGACGACTTCAACCTCAACAGTAACGATGAGAGAATCTTGGATGTCTTCTACTGGGATAAGAATCAGGGAGATCTTAGGGTCGATCTGACTGAACCGGAGAAGGCCTTTGACTGGATAAGAATCAGGAAAATCTTAGGGTCGATTTAACTGAACCGGGCAAGGTCTTGGAATATCTTCAACTGGATAAGAATCAGGGAGTTCTTAGGGTCGATATGACTGAACCAGAGAAGGCCTTTGACTGGATAGGAATCAGGAAAATCTTAGGGTCGATTTAACTGAACCGGGCAAGGTCTTGGAATATCTTCAAGTGGATAAGAATCAGGGAGATCTTAGGGTCGATCTGACTGAACCAGAGAAGGCCTTTGACTGGATAAGAATCAGGAAAATCTTAGGGTCGATTTAACTTAACCAGGCTAGGTCTTGGAATATCTTCAACTGGATAAGAATCAAGGAGATCTTAGGGTCGATCTGACTGAACCAGAGAAGGCCTTTGACTGGATAAGAATCAGGAAAATCTTAGGATCGATTTAACTGAACCGGACAAGGTCTTGGAATCTTCAACTGGATAAGAATCAGGGAGATCTTAGGGTCGATCTGACTGAACCAGAGAAGGCCTTTGACTGGATAAGAATCAGGAAAATCTTTGGGTTGATTTAACTGAACCAGGCTAGGTCTTGAAATATAGCTGAGAACTTAACTGGATCTTTCCTGAAAGGTAAAGGTCAATCATATGCAATGCATGATATGAATCAAGCAATGATGTTCTCAACATAAATGAGATTTGTAAGATATGATGCGTACATGCATGCTATAATGTATGGAAATGTGATGTTTATGAACGTATGTTTTTGTCCAGGATAATAAATCCTTGACGGGTGCCGGGAAGTCATATCCTGGGTTGATGTTGAAGAATAGATCTTTGCTTCCGCTGGGGGTGATAGTTGCAAGAATACCGGTAGGAGAAGATAACTCCGTTGGGGAATAAACTTGGCGAATGGAATATTCTGCGGGGAAAAAGTACTCTAGCGATATTGCTGGGGAGTAATACTCTGTGGGGAGAGAGGTACTTTGTTGAAACATTGACGGTAACTTCGCTGGGGATACCATTGTTGTGTTGGAAGTGTTGATAGACTTCGCTGGGGATAAGAAGACTTTGCTGAGGACGATCTTCTCATGGCTTTTGGATGAGGATAACCCAGTTATATCTTGGTAGGGAAATAACTCTTTGAATAAAGCCGGGAGACGTGTTCGTGCTCTGCGAGGACAAGCTTCCAGAATCTACTGGGGATAAGCTTGCTGCTTGGGGAGATGGATTCCAACTTTCCTGGGGAAACTGGATTGGACTCTCCTGGGGAAGTTTTGAACTGTACCGGGGAAGTGACTCCCTTGAATGTTTGATATACCGCCGGGGAACAATCTTTAGGTCAAGACTGCCGGGGATGCTTGTTAAGAATGCTTGTACGATGTGCTGGGGAACGTTGAGATCTGCTGGGGGATACCCAACTTCCTTAAGGTTGATAATAGCTTTGCTTGGGGGGAGCGTACTGACTTGCTGACGCATTCTCTGGGGAATTAAGATATGCTGGTTATGTTCTTCATCTGAACTCACCTTGGTACCTTGGTGGATGGAACAATTAGATTGCTTAGACAACTCTTTATTGCCCCTGTTTCTAATGCTACCTGTAATTAATCCTTTGTTTCGTATGCAAATATTTATGAGTTAGCAAATTATTGTCAATGCATATATCACGATTTGAACCTTGGACGTTCTTCGTAAAACAAAACAGAAAAGGAAAAACAATTGGCAATTTTAACTGAGAAGTATATTTGTATTGGTTTTTGAATTTGCCTGTAAAATAGGCGTTTATGTACAAGAGGCTGATGTCCTAGTAAGAGAACACCGCCGAACAAAAGAGTTTATACAAATTTGTACAAGAGAAAATAAAACAGTTGTGTGAAAAGAATAATCCATTGGGTTTCAACTCTGCTATCGCCTTTATGTCTTTGAGAGTCTCATCACTTGATGACCTTAGTTGAAAGTGAAGCTGACTGATCGATGCCGTCTGAACTTGATGTAGATACCGGATTCTGGATGCAAAGTGATCCAATGAGACATAGTATTATGCTTTATCCCTAACTTTTGCCTGGACCGCCCTTTCGGGTTTTCAGTCCACCGGGATACCCATTTTTGCCCAAGCCGCCTTTTCAGGTTTTCGACTTGCCGGGTGTACAGATTTTTTTTTATTTCATCCCTTCATTTTGCCCGAACCCTTTTGGTTCGCCGGGAAGCCCTAATTTTTGCCTAGGCATGTCAGCCTAGCGGGTCTTTTTCATGCGTAGTATCTTTTTACTATGTCTGCATTGGCGGGGTGAGGAAGGTCGTCACCATCCATGTTGGTTAGAATCATGGCTCCTCTTGAGAACACATGCTTAACCACAAATGGCCCTTCGTACGTAGGGGTCCATTTGCCCCTTGGATCACTCTGAGGAAGGATGATTCGCTTGATTACCAGATCCCCAACTTGATATTCTTGTGGTCTGACCTTTTTGTTAAATGCCCCGATCATTCGTTTTTGGTACGTTTGACCATGACAAATAGCAGCAAGTCTCTTTTCGTCAATAAGGTTTAACTGATCAAGTCGTGTCTGGATCCAATCATCTTCGTTCAGATCTGCATCCTTCATTATCCGGAGAGAGGGTATTTGCACTTCGATCGGTAAGACTGCCTCCATACCATAGACCAAGGAGAAAGGAGTTGCCCCGGTTGACGTCCTGGCTGAGGTACGGTACCCATGTAGAGCGAACGGTAACATCTCGTGCCAATCTTTATAAGTCACTGTCATCTTCTGCACGATTTTCTTAATGTTCTTATTTGCTGCTTCTACAACCCCATTCATCTTCGGCTGATAAGGAGAAGAGTTGTGGTGCTGTATCTTAAATTTCTCACAGAGCTCAGTGATCATCTTGTTATTGAGATTTGTACCGTTGTCTGTAATGATTCTTTCAGGGACGCCGTATTGACAGATCAGGTTATGCCGAATGAACCGTGCCACAACAGTCTTGGTTACCGTAGCGTAGGAAGCTGCTTCAACCCACTTCGTGAAGTAATCAATCGCTACCAGGATGAAGCGATGCCCGTTGGACGCCGTAGGTTTAATCTCACCGATCATATATATGCCCACATTGCAAAAGGCCAGGGCGCAGTCAGAACATTTAGAGGAAATGGAGGAACGTGCACCTTGTCTGCATAAATCTGGCATTTATGGCATGTCCGAGAGTGTTGGTAACAGTCAGCTTCCATTCTGGACCAGAAATACCCGGCCCGAAGGATCTTCTTTGCCATAGTGTGTTCACTGGAATGTGTACCGAAGGTCCCTTCATGTAACTCTTCCATGATCCTTTCTGCTTCAGTCTTATCCACACAACGCAGTAAGGTCGAATCATGGTTTCGTTTATACAGGATGCCGTTGCTAAGGAAGAACTTCGCTGCGAACCTTCTCAGAAACTTCTTATCGTTGACAGATGCACCTTCAGGGTATTCCTGAGCTTCCAAATATCTCTACACCTCATGGTACCAAGGCTTCTCAGTCACCAATTCAGTCTCAAGATCACAACAGTATGTCGGTTCGTCCAGTTTCCAGATGATGATCCGGGGAGCCTCATTGTCCCATTTGACCTTGAACATAGAAGACATCGTAGCTAACGCGTCCGCTAACTGATTCTCCTCTCTTGGGAAATGTTCAAAGGTTATCTTTGTGAAGTGGGGGATCAATGTAAACACACATTCTTTGTAAGGAATAAGATTCGGATGTTTCGTATCCCACTCTCCTTTGATCTGATTGATCACGAGAGCGGAATCTCCGAAGACACTCAGAAACTTGATCCTTAAGTCGATCGCAGCTTGAAGACCCATGATGCACGCCTCATACTCCGCCATGTTGTTGGTACAGTTGAAACATAGCCGGGCAGTAAGTGGAGTATGAGTGCCTTGAGGGGATATGATTATAGCGCCGATACCGTTACCCAAAGCGTTGGAGGCTCCGTCAAAGTGCATAGACCATCGGGATCCTTCCTCAGGTCCTTCATTCGGTCCAGGTACTTCACAATCAGTCACAATCATGATGCTCTCGTCCAGAAACTCGAAGTTCATTGACTGATAGTCGTCTACTGCCTGATGTGCCAAGTGGTCTGCCAATACACTTCCCTTGATGGCTTTCTGGGTCGTGTACTGGATGTCGTATTCTGTCAAGATCATTTGCCATCTTGCTATTCTCCCAGACAGAGCAGGCTTTTCAAATATGTACTTTATCGGATCCATCTTTGAAATCAACAAGGTAGTGTGAGTCAGCATATACTGTCTCAGCCGGCGAGCAGCCCATACCAAAGCGCATCAAGTTTTCTCGAGCAGTGAGTATCGGGTCTCGCAGTCGGTAAACTTTTTGCTAAGGTAATAAATGGCATGCTCTTTTCGGCCAGACTCTGTATGCTGCCCCAGCACACACCCCATTGAGTTGTCAAGTACTGTCAGGTATAGTATCAGAGGTCTCCCTTTAACCGGTGGCATAAGGATGGGTGGTTCTTGGAGATACTCCTTGATTCTGTCAAAAGTAGCCTGACACTCATCATTCCAACGTACTACCTGATCTTTCTTCAGCAGCTTGAAGATTGGCTCACAGGTAGCAGTCAGATGCGAGATGAATCGAGCAATGTAATTCAGGCGTCCTAGAAAGCCTCTGACCTCTTTCTCTATCTTAGGAACTGGCATCTCTTGAATAGCTTTGACCTTGGCAGGGTCCACTTGAATACCCTTATCACTTACAACGAAGCCTAGCAACTTTCCAGATCTTACCCCGAAGGTGCATTTGTTCGGGTTCAACCTCAGCTTGTACAGTTTCAGACGGTCAAACAATTTCTGCAGATGATCAAGGTGTTCTTCCTCAGTTTGGGACCTTGCGATCATGTCATCAACATACACTTCTATCTCATGATGGATCATGTCATGAAATAAAGCAACCATGGCACGTTGGTAGGTTGCCCCAGCGTTTTTCAGTCCAAAAGGCATGACCTTGTAGCAGAAGGTGCCCCACTGAGTAACAAATGTAGTCTTTTCCATGTCTTTAGGAGCCATCTTGATTTGATTATACCCTGAGAAACCATCCATGAAAGAGAACACCTTATGCTGAGCAGTATTGTCAACAAGGACATCAATGTGAGGTAGAGGGGAGTCATCTTTGGGGCTGGCCCTGTTCAGATCCATGTAGTCAACGCACATTCTGACCTTTCCATCCTTTTTAGGTACCGGCACCACATTAGCAACCCACTGAGGGTAAGAAGTCACTGCAAGGAAACCGGCATCAAACTGTTTCATAACCTCGGCCTTGATCTTCTCAGAAATCTCTGGACGCATACGGCGGACCTTTTGCTTGACCGGAGGGCAGTCTTCCTTGGTAGGCAAATGATGGACCACAATATCAGTATCCAAACCGGGCATGTCTTCGTAGGACCAGGCAAAGATCTCCACATAATCATATAGCATCTGAGTCAACCGTTGCTTCACGCTGAGCTCTAGGTTGGCACCAATTTTGACCTCCTTTCTGTCTGCCTCAGTACCCAGATTTATTGTTTCCACTGGCTCTTCATGTGGTTGAATTGCCCTCTCTTCCTGGAGTAACAGTCTTGCAAGCTCGCCAGGAACTTCGCAATCATCTTCACCTTCGTCTTCGGCTAAGTTGATCGAATTTTCGAAGTCATAACTGGCAGTAGCAGGGTCGTTACCAGTGAGATCCAGAGTGGATTGAAACCTGTATGAGTGAGTGAGTGTAAATACATCTGTTTTGTAATATATAAAGGAAAGAAAGAAAGAAAAGGAGCATAAGATTTGAAATGCGAGAAAACGTCCAAGATCTTTATTCATGAAATATGAAATGACAATTTATATGCCCTCACAAATGAAGCCAACGGTGCCTCGGGTAAGACACCGGGCCATAGAGTTTTAATTGTTTATTACAAATAACAAAACCTAGGAGTTTATTACTGCGTAACAAAATTAACAGGAGTATGGTCTTTAGCAGTCCAATTGGTCAATCCACCATCAGTCGTCGGGTAGATCCAGCTTTCAAACTCTGACTCTTCCACTTCACCTTCGTCCCCAACAACATTCACTCCTGGGTTGGTAATGAGCACAGGAGGTCTTCTGGTCTTCGCCTTGCGCATAGCCTTCCGACCCTCTGCAGTAAAACCCAGTCCAAACTTGTCAGTTTTTTGTGTAAAGTCAGGGAGCCTGCCCCAGTTAGCACATTCACCTTTCTTGATCACAGCCCGGGCATCCTTCAAGGAAGCCATCTTCAAAGGAACATCCTCTTCAACCACTGTTTCCGCTGCTGCCAATGTTGGAGGTACCTCTTCGAAATGCTGAAAGGGGGTTTCAATAAACTCCCCGTCCATCTCAATATACCTGAAGGAATTCAAATGGCTCACCATATACTCCTCCTCTCCCTGCACAGTGACAATCTTCCCTCTGACGAAGTACTTGAGCTTCTGGTGCAGAGTAGAGGTCACTGCCCCAGCTTTGTGGATCCAAGGTCGACCCAGTAGACAAGAATACGATGGACGGATATCCATCACATAGAAAGTAGAGTCGAATACTTGAGAACCCACACGAATAGGAATGTCTACCTCTCCATGAACCATCCTTTTAGAACCGTCAAAGGCTCTGACGATGATATTGCTAGGTTTCAGCTCCAGGCCTTCACAATCCAAACGGTCTAAGGCCTTCTTAGGTAGCACATTTAGGGAAGAACCAGTGTCCACCAACACGTGCGCAAGAGTAGTGCCCATGCATTCAATAGAGACATGCAGGGCGTCATTGTGGTCCTTTCCCTTAGCAGTAAGGTCAGCATCCGAGAAACCCAAACCATTGTCTGCTGTCAGTTTGGCTACGCAATCAGTAAACTGGACTGCAGATGTCTCCTGTGGCACATGGGCCGTCTTGAGGAATGAAATCAGGGCCTTAGCATGGGCCTCTAAACACAGTAGCAAGGAGAGCATAGAGATCTTGGAGGGTGTATGCCCCAACTGCTCCATAACATTAAAGTCACTCTTCTTGATTATCTTCAGAATTTCCTCCATCTCTTGTTGGGAGGCCTCAGCAGTCACAGGTTTTGGCGCCTCCATCCGGGCAGGCTCGTCTTCAATCCCTTTACCCTGAGCATTGGATGACTCGGCAGTAGGGAAAACAACTTGATCAGAAACGGGAATAGGTACACTTGTAGGTGTTATAGTGAGGGGTCTTTGAATAACGGGTGGCGCAATGTCAGGCGAGAAGAGCCTGCCACTGCGGGTTACTTTGGCTGGACCAGTGATATTGGTGATGCTGGTGCCAGTGTTGAACTCTTGCTTGATTCCATGCACATACACATCTGCCCCATAGTGCCAGGGGACAGCCTTATCAGATTCATAGGGGAGAGGCCCCGGAACAGTAATAACAACAGGTGCGACAATCATGATTTTAACCGGCTTCCTTGGGATAGCCTTGATCGGATTATTATAGATTGTAACCACAAAAACTTCTTCCACCGGAACAAACTGAACAACAGTCTTCTTAAACAAAATCTCTTTGCTGTCCATTAGGCTTTGGATGCCCAACTTCAGCAAAGGACAACCAGAAAGGGAAACAGCACAGAAAAGGCAACCTTCACTACAACCCGGAAATAAACCGGCCAGCAGTAGGTTCCTCTTAACAGTCATTAAGGGAGTAGCTACATCATTCACAGAAACGGCGTATACCTCTTCATCAACGGCATTTAATCCATGCTGGGGCATAGGAGCAGTCACCACATTTGGTCTCTCAGGCGCTTCAAACTGTATCTCTTTTGCGTCAATAAGGTCTTGCACCTTATTCCTTAAGGCCCAACAGTCATCAGTGGAATGCCCCGGGCTATCGGAGTGATAAGCACAGCGGGCATTTGGATTGTACTTCGGAGAGGCAGTGTTTACAACCTTCGGGGCCTCCCTAACAGTCACTAGGTTGGTGGACAGCAACTGCGGCAAGATTTGTGATAGAGTCATACTCAGCCGGGTAAACTCTCTTCTGGGTCTTTCAGCCCTTTGAGGATTGTTTTGCCGAGGAGCGGCAGCAGGTTTAGCAATCATCACTGCGTTGACAGACTGGCGGCGCTCAGGTTTCTCTTGTCTTCTAGACCCATATACAGCACTGGCCTCCTTTTTGAAGGGTTTCTTCTCAGAACTTGCAGATGCCCCCTTCTGAATTTTACCAGACTTCATCCCAGCCTCTATTCTCTCTCCAGTCAGAATAAGATCAGTAAACCCTGCAGATGAGTTACCGATAAGATGATTGAAAAATGGCCCAGATAGGGTCCCCAAGAACATGTCTACCAACTCCCGGTCAGTTAACGGAGGCTGCACCCTGCCAGCCAGATCCCTCCACTTCTGTGCATACTCTTTGAAACCTTCGCTTGATCCTAGCGACATACCCTGGAGTTGGGTACGTGTAGGAGCAAGGTCGGCATTATATTGATACTGCTTGTAAAAAGCAGTAGCCAACTCCTCCCAGTTACGAACCTTGGTCCCATCCAGCTGATAGAACCATTCGAGATGAGTCCCTGAAAGACTCTCCTGGAAGAAGTGGATCCACAAGTTCTTGTCCACTGAGTACGGTTGAATCTTCCGCACATAAGACCTGAGGTGTAGCTTGGGACAAGACGCCCCGTCATATTTGGTGAAGGATGGTGCCTTAAACTTGTGAGGAATAATCACACCAGTAGACAAACCCAAGTCTCCGAAATCCAGCCCAGGCACTTGTTGGATCTCCATTGCATTCAGTCTGTCCTCCAACTGCTTATACCAGTCTTCAGCCGGAGGATACTGTTCCTCATCAAAGTCAGTCTCGTTGTCAGAGACTACTGGACTTGGAGCCCCTCCCCCCTGGGGGTTACTCTTGCCTATAGAAGAACCAGCCTCTTCATTCTACAGAGTGTTGCCAAACCCTCGGCCCGAGTTGAAAAGAACAGTTCTCTTCTTCTTCTTCTTCTCCTTCTTCAGGAGCAAAGCCTTCAGCTCTTCTTGGCCCAGAGCCAAACCCATGATTAGTTCCTGAAATTGCGCGTTCTGCGCCTGAAGAGCCTTGATAGACATCTCGGTTGATGATGAGTCAGGATTCATGATGCTGAAATAAACAGCGAAGAACAGTAAGCAACCTGAAAAAAGAAGAAAACCTGCTATGCACATGATGAATGATATGTGTTTATGCAATGCATTCAAGGGTTCGAAAGTTCAAATTTGTTGTAGCCAAAAAAAGGAACACACGTTATTATTAAGGAAACAATTGTTCAGTACATCAAAGCCTCCTGGGCAGAATAATACAAAAGCAAATCAATCCCAAAAGACACTACGCATCCTCTTTGGAGCTATGTAAGTGTTGAGATTCCTTTCCTCGTGCAGTAAGCAGGTGAGTTCCAAGACCTTCTTTTCACTAGCATGTAGGCTGGTCTCGAGAGAATTCCGTTCTTCCTTAAGCTGGATCCAGCTCTTCTGCATTTCTTCCCAGGACGTGGGCATGTCAGGATGTTGAATAGTGTAGGACACTTCTCCTTCCAAGACTGGCTCTTTGATTATAGGGAGCACATGAGGATAAGGCATTACTAACTTCTGGGAGCGGGCGCGTACCCACTTGAGATAAGGTTCCAACGGGATGGAGTTCCTGTGCCCCAGTGTCTTACTTTCTATCCTACTTGGCATCCTCCAGGCTCTGATAAATCTCTGGCGAAGTCCTTGTGCATCTTTGTCGAAGTCAAAAACTATGTCAGGAATTAACATGTCATGAGGACCATCCTTCCGAGCGTAACCAAATTGTCTCCAAGCCAGGCATGGGTTGTAAGTAATACCTCCCTTGATTCCAAGTAAAGGAACATTAGGGTACTCCCCGCAACGATCAATGATAGTGACATCCTCTCTGGACCGAGGGCACCAATGTATATCTGCATGTGTAAGAGTCATCAACCGTTGTGACCATCTCAAACCCAGCTCGTTCTTCAAAACTGATTGTGGAAGGTGCGAAATAAACCACCTTCCAAGGAGAGGAGTGCAACACATAAGGACACCTCTTTTTCTCATGGTTCGAGTGTAACATGAGTGAAGGATGTCCCCCAGCAATGTAGGTATAGGATTCTTGGACATGAAGATCTGGACAACACTGATATCTATAAGCTGATCTGGGTTAGGGAACAACACCAAACCATAGACAAGGAGGGCCACAACTTCTTCAAAAGCTTGTAAGTCAAGGGAGTTTCAACATTCATGGGCCTTTTCAAACAGAAACCTGGCTAAGAACCCTTTGATACCACTTCTAACTTCCCAATGTCCCTTGAGGTCAGATGATTGTAGGTGCAAGGCTTTAGCAATATCTTCAAGTTTGGGTTCCTTTTCCGTACCGTTGTAGGGTAGTTGATCAAGGATAGGGATCTTCAGGAGCCGGGAGAACTCCTCCAATGTAGGTACCAGCTGATAATCCAAGAAGGTGAAACAGTGATGCAGAGGATCAAAGAACTGGAACAAGACCTTTATCATATCTTCCTCAATGTTGGTATTGACCAAGCTGATGAGTCTTCCATGTCTTTCACTGAATGAAGAGCTCTCGGGAATCCTGGATATAAGCTCCTTAAGCTGAGGAGGGATCCTTACAAGGCTGATTTGAATTGTCTTTCTGCGAACAGTTTCCATGTCCTACAAAACAAGAATAAAGGTGAAGATTCGAACCCCTGAAATGGTTAGTCAATGCATATGATGCTGGATGATGTCATGATGCTATGATTAAACACACCACAAATATTTACAAAGGCACACAAGTCACACAAGACAAGCCCTTAGAGTTTAGGCCAGCATGGGGTCTGGGTATTACCCTCTTGAAGTTGGTGGGCTCAACCTGTCCTATTAGGAGTAACCGGGTTCTAAGGGTCCCAATATCACGGGATTGCTTTCATTGTTCATCGTTTCGATTTAGCCACTGAATTGGCGACCAAAATATTCCAGGAAAGCAACCCTCAATTGAGTGTAGTATCGAGTATCAACCAACCTCGGACTGCACCAAAGTCAGTTATCTCACTACCCTAAAGAGGCCAAGATAGTTCAATTAAGGTTCCTAAGGTCTGTTGATGCTTCACGACACCACGCGGAGGCCCCGTACTCTCCTTGACTGAACTCAAGGGTTACCGGTACACACCAAAGTACCACATCAGCGTAGCAGACTGTTTCAACCATGTCGGTATACCCCGCACAGTTCCCTCACAGCCTTGTTGCTACTTTCTAAGAAGGTATCCCCAGATCCGAGCTAGGATCTATAGAACTCCCAAGACAGTCCCACAATTTAAAGCAAGCAAATCAATACAATTGAAAACACAGTTATGAACTAATCCTAAGGTACACCTCACTTTAAAAGATATCCCCAGCAGAGTCGCCAGTTCTGTGATCGGTGGATCTGGAACTGACTGTTTAACGCTGGTTCGCGAAATGTCGCGGAAGCAAGAGTCGCCATCGTCTTTTATTTTCTCCAAATGGAAGGGACAAAAGCACAGAAAAATTCCTTATAGAGATTGCTCTCGGTTCGGGAGGTAGATTATAGAAAGGGAAGGTGTTAGAACCCTTTCTATCCATGGTTATCCATGGGCTCTTAGATACTTGCTCATTTGTGTTTTCAAAAATGGTTTGTTTGCTTTTCAACTGTGGGTTTTAAAAAGTTTCTTTGAAAATTTCAGTTCGACTCTTGTATCAGTCCTCAAGAGTGTTTGAAAAAATTGCTTTCGAAATCTTTTTGAAAAGGTGTCGGTGTGAAAAGTATTTTTTGATTTGTTTTGAAATTAGAGCAAGTATCTAGAGTCGTCTACCTACCCTAAGGAATTCTTCTGTGTAGATGTCCTTTAAAGTAGTGCCATCCCACCATTGAGAGGTAGGTAGCACCACCATTGGAGGTGTTCGGGTCAATTCGAAGGTTTGGGACATGGTGATCACCGGAGCAATGGGAAGACACCTTAGAAGCTACCCTCATGCCAGGTTCCTGGATCATGAGGACTTACTAAAACGTCCTCTACTCGACGATCACCTTTCGAGGGGCAAGGCAACAGTGAGGCGTACCCTAGGGGTGGTGTGTGATTTGTGTGTCATGTTCATTTATTTTTGTCTTGTTCATGCAATTGGTGATCTACGCGTTGCTTTTTATTTTGACATTCATTCTTTCATGCAATTTAATTAACAGTTTAAGAGATGCGGAATTAAAAGGTCCTACGCTATTACAAAGGCGCGGGTCCACATCGCCAAATTAATCCAGGACCCGATTTGAAAAAAAAAAAGATGCGGAAAAGATAAAAGTCCTATTAAGCTATTACATGGCTTTGGGAGAATTACACGAATATTCACAAAAAAGAAATAAAATGCGAAGAGAATTAAAATTGAATGCGAGGGCGTTGGACCCTTTTTAGGAAATTAAATTAAAATTATGCAACTAATTGAATTAAATGTGAAAAGGAATTATTTTTTGATTTTTTCGTATTTATGGATTTTAATGAGAAGATTATGGAATTAAAACCTATTTCTAACTATTTTTAAATCATTAAGAAAATATGTTAAAATTGAATCTAAAATTAACCTAATTAATTAATGGCAAGTTTTATTTACAAAAATAATATTTAATAATTAATTATGGTGAGAGAAAAGGAAAAGAATAAAAAATACTTAAAACCCTAATTCTACACTTTTTTAGTTTATTAAGAAGAATATTTGAATTAAACCTAGATTTAAAAAGCTAAATTAATTAATAAGATTTATTTACAAAAATAATTAAATAAAATATATTTTTATTTTGTCTTTCTGATTTTTTTTATTGTTTTTATGTTATGAAAATATATTAATTTGAAGAATTAAACTAAAACTAATTAAAACAAATAAAAATAGAAAAATATAAAGAGAATGAAAAAGCAAACCAATGGGGGGTGTTGACCCCAATTTGGAGGTTAGGTTGTAGCAATCAGGCCCAATGATTTGAGGCCTTTGGTTGACTTTTCAATGCGCGTGTGGCACATCTGACTTATGCCCATGGTACTCTTCAGATCAGGGCCCTTGGATTGAGGTTATTGGCCATGTGGCAAGCCTGGATATTGAGTGTACGTTGAACCTCTGGAAGTGAGCTACATAGGAACATGGTTAGAAAAATAATATAGAGAAAGAGAGGGGACCTGGGAATCGAACCCAGGTCCCAACGCTTACCCATCCTTATGCCTGCCAACTGAGCTGCTTAGCGTGTTTATCATTATAGTGGAAAAGAAATAAAATATAAAACAATAATGTCCACTACGCTGGAACACTCAAAAACGCGCCAACGTTTAAATGGACCACTCAGAAGCCTACACGCATTGTCTTCCCCACCTGTCCTTCGTTTTGGCCTGAAAAACAAACTAGTTAGCGGGGGTTTTAAACCCCCACTAAGTGCTGCATACAAAAATAGCGATTAGCACCCTGTTAATCATAAATTAATCGCGAGGTATGGAAACGATTGGTCATGAGCTTCTGATCTTGATGGTATAAGTCTTGTTGCCTGATTTTTCCTTAAACGTAAAGCCCCAGTTTTACAGTTTTGTAACCCTAGCAAGCTTCAATGGTAACTTCGCGTATAGGCAGTAAAAACTCAATTCAACAACATCAATAGACTCAGAAGGTTCATATTAGCATAAAACAACAATGAAAATGTAGGAAAGATGCCCAGAAACTTAAACACGATTATGCATATTTTCATGAAAAGTGATACATGTTTCTACCGTTTCTTGGTGTTAGAAGCAGTAGTTTTGATCCAGGAACGTCCCTTGAGGCCTTTGCAAGCTAATGGAATCAATGTTTTGACTTGAAACGCTTTAGAATCGTGTTTTCAGTTTTGAAATTTTCTTGAAAAAGTGCAAAGTGCATAAGAGGTTTTGGGCGCAGCTTCGAGGTTCTTGTGCTTTAGGGTTTGATCAGTATATGTATGGGATGGATTAGGGTTGAGATTTGAGTCAAGAGATCCTTGCATTGATGAAAGAAATATTTGATTTTCATGGCATATTTTTTTCAATATTTTCTTGTGCTTTTGGTGCCAATCATGATCAAATCACCTTGATTCTTTCCATATTAGATAGTGCACAAAATCTTGGAGGTATTCTATGCACAAAAAGATTTAAAAAGCATGGATGAGTATTTTTTTCATATTTTATTTAATTAAATGAATTAATGGTAATTAAAAATTCAAATAAATAATAAAAAATGATAAAATAACTCCCCTTGGGCCAAATGGTCGTGCATAGCCTTTGGATGATGAATCTTGGAAGAAAATGTGGCCCATTAGCAAATTTGAAGCATTTGAAGTAAAGTTGACTTTTCAAAATTCCCAAAAATTTCCCAACTTCCACAAGGCATATCTTGCTCAATGTTTAAGCTTTGATCATGTTCTTGGACATTTTGGAAAGGTATTAAAGTCCTCTAACCAATGCCTTTGGTCCCATGTCATTTTGATTTACCAATCCCAAGTTATGGTCTTTGACTTAAAGTCCCTTTTTGTTGACTTTTGAAAATGACCTATAATGTTGAAATTGATAACTTTTTGTGAGAGCATTTCTTGGACTTGAAGTGTGAAGAGGAGTTGTAGGAAATGTCTTTCTCTTAAAAATGAGCTTTGGATGGAATTTTTCTGATAAACCATGTGGAAGTTATGCCTTGGTCAAGTGACAGTTGACTTTTTCAACTGTCCAAATATGGAAACTTTTGCATCTTGAGACTTTTTGAGCCATGCTTTGAGAATCATGATCAAGAATTGATCAAATGATGTTTGTGGCTTCAAAATAAGATGTTGACCAAAAATTTGGACTTTTGACTGTCAAATAACCATTTTGCCCCTACAGTTGACTGTTGAGCAATTAGGGTTTTTGACTGTGCAATTTTGTGCTGTAAGTCTTGAAACTTGACATGTGGATGCTTGACCATGTTTATAGGCATGTGGGACTTGATTGGACCCTTGGAAACTTCATTTTCTTTGTCAGAACCAAAACCCTAGTTTTTTTGACTGTTAGGAGGCCCTTGAACTGTGCAACCCTTGGGGGGATTTTGAAGCATGCTCTTTGCAAATCTTGAAGAATATGGGAGGGAAAATTTTGGGGTACAACACATGGTTTCTCATTAACAACATTTTCTTCTACTTCATAACAAAATGCTGCCTCATCCAACCTTAAAATGGTGATAAAGGGGGCTTCATTTGCCCATATGACTTTAAACATGGATGACAGAGTAGCCAAAGCGTCTGATATGTTGTTCTCTTCCCTTGGAATATGATTGAAATTAGTCTCATCAAAATACGGGGTCAGCTTCATCACATGCTCACGATACAAAATCAGATTTGGGTCACGAGTTTCCCAATCTCCATTGATTTGACTAATCACAAGAGTAGAATCCCCATATACCTGCAAGACCTTGATTCTCAAATCAATAGTAGCTTCTAAACCAAAGATACAAGCTTCATACTCATCCATATTGTTAGTACAATCAAAGTAAATTCTAGAAGTGAGAGGAGTATGTAAACCTCCAGGAGGAATAATCACAACATCGACACCATTACCCAACGCATTGGAGAAACCATCAAACTCCATCTTCCATCATGATCATGGTTTGGGTCCTTCCTCTGGGCTTGGAATATTACAATCGCGTATGTCCATAATGTCTTCATATGGAAATTCAAACTTCATCGGCTAATAGTTATCTTCTATAGGCTGGTGAGAAAGATGGTCAGCCAACACACTACCTTTGATAGCTTTTTGGGTAGTATACTGGATGTCATATTGTGTTAAAATCATCTTCCTACAGGCTACTCTTCCCGTGAGAGCTGGATTTTCAAAGATGTACTTGATTGGATCCATATTGGATATCAAGAGAGTAGTATGCGTCAACATATATTGTCTGAGACGCTTTGCTGCCTACGCGAGTGCACAACAAGTCTTTTCTAGAAATGAATACCATGACTCACAATCGTTGAATTTCTTGCTCAGGTAGTAGATGGCATGTTCCTTTCTACCCGTATCGTCATGTTGACCAAGTACATAGCTCATGGAGTTTTCCAACACTATCAAATACATTATCAAGGGCCTACCTTCCACCAAAGGAAAAAGAGTTGGAGGTTCCAGCAAATATTCTTTAATTCTATCAAATACCACTTGGAAATTGTTATTCCACCTATCCGTCTGATCTTTTTTCAACAATTTGAAAATTGGTTCACAAGTGGCTGTAAGATGAGATATGAATCTAGGAATGTAGTTCAATCTCCCGAGAAAACCATAAAAATCTTTCTCTATTTTAGGCATAAGCATTTTTTGTATAGCTTTTTATCTTGCTAGGATCATCCTCAATTCATTTTTCGCTTATGATGAAGCCCAACAACTTTCCCGACCTCACCTTGAAGGTGCATTTGTTTGGATTAGGCCTCATTCTGAACTTCCTTAATCTGTCAAACACTTTTAACAAGTGGACACGATGTTCCTCTTCTGTCTAGGACTTGGCAATCATATCATCAACATATAATTCAATCTCCTTATGTATCATGTCATGAATGAGAGTGACCATTGCATGCTGATATGTTGCCCATGCATTCTTTAAACCAAAGGGAATCACTTTGTAGTAAAATGTTCCCTAGGTGTAATAAAAGTATTCTTCTCCATGTATTCTAGTTCCATTTGATCTGATTGTAGCCAGAAAAACCATCCATGAATGAAAACACCTTAGCTTGAGCAGTATTATCAACCAGAATATCAATATGAGGAAGCGGAAAATTATCTTTAGGGCTTGCTCTGTTCAAGTCCCTATAATCCACACACATTTTGACTTTACTATCCTTCTTAGGCACTGGTACAATATTCGCGATCCACGGCGGGTAAGAAGTCACTTTCAAAAAACCCGCATCAAACTGATTCTGAACCTCCTCTTTGATCTTCTTAGACATCTCAGGATGAGTTCTTCGAAGTTTTTGTTTAACAGAAAGACACTCTTCTCTAAGAGCCAGTTTGTGCATAATAATATATGTATCCAGCCCAGGCATTTCTTCATAAGATCAAGCAAAGATATCAGAATACTCACGGAGCATTTCAATCAATCTTCACTTGACACCGTCTTCTAAAGCGGCCCTTGTAGCGGTAGAAATGTTTAAGACTAAGCCATTGGGTTGACTAGACTTTAATACAAATCAAAATAAAAATCGCCACCGCGCTTTATTGTTTCCAAAGAAATGGGAAAAGAGCGAATAACCCAAAAAGAAGGGGAAAGATTCAAGGTAAGGGGGTTGGTTATGCAAATGGAAGGTATTAGCACCCTAAACATCTACGGTACTCCACAGGAACCTCTTTGTGAAATCTGTATATTTCGGCTATGAAAAATGTTGTATAAAAATGGATGGTGGAGGTGAGAACAAAATTATATTTATTTTATAATTTTTGCACCCACCGCGGTTGTGAACCTTTAGTGCCTACGTACCACCTTTTCGTGTAATAGGGGATCAGGGTACAGACAGTTCCTCTTTTAAAAATTTAAAACACAAATGTGTTGGTTAATTTTATGAGATAAAACATCATCGTCACTATCCGTGTGGAAAACATACCTACTACCCACAATTATGAGAAAGGAGAATTTGCATCATCTCAAAGTGGAGGATATGACCTGAATCTTAAAATCAACAATGCCTCACTCAACACCCAAGTGGAAAATATCTCTCTTCACTACATATTATAGAAGTATAGTTGTTTGCATCACTACAAGGATTTACAAGAGTTCAATCTTTTGAGAAAAGTTTAAAGATAAAAGACAAAGTGGCAAAATGGTTTGAAATGAGATTGATTAACTTTTAGTCTTCTCACAAAAAATGTCAAGGTATTATTAAGTTGATTGTAGTTTGTTTATGAAAATGTTTTGAAAATTCATGGACATAAGTCCAAGTTTATTATGAAAGTGGTTCAAGTTTAAAAACAAGAAGAGTTTTCAAAAGGAGGAAGAAGATTTTTGAAATTAAAGAAGATGGGAGGAGAAGAAGGGACTATCCTAAAGCATAAGGTAAAAGTTAGGGATAAGAACCACCCAACCAACAAGAAGACAATACTTGACATTATGAGCCAAGAAAGAATTACCATTCTTTGAATTGAAACCAATCAAACAAAAAAATTCTAGACCTCTTGAGAGAACCAAACTTCAAGTGTATTAAGTCTTCACAAAAATTGGGCAGAGTAACAGCTGTATACGGGTGAATTCCAGATTACAAACAAAGGGTGTAATCACAAAAACCTGCACACAAAAACAAACAAGCAACCCAATATCTTGATGTAAACCTCAAGAACTCCAGACAAAATAATCAGATAAGATCACAAGGTCTCCAAGACAGGCCAAGGTTTCTAATCCTAAGTCCAATAAAAAAGTCCCATGCTCCATAATGCCAAGGATAGTAACCAAATAGTCCAAGTACCATTAAAGATTTTTATGGTTTATGTTGATTATTAAGTATCTTAAAAAAAGAAAAGAAAATCTCAAGTGAGCAAAGTAAAAATGACAAGAAAGTAAATGCTCAAATGAACAAAGATGACAATGGCATGAAATGTAAATGCTAAAAGTAAGTGGTACATAAAGCATAAAAAAAATAAAAGCATAAAGTAAAACAAGTAAATAATTAGAGGTTAGTTGGATGACCATCTTGAAACTTGCATTTGTAACTCATTAGAGGATTGGTAGAACCAAAGTATCCACACAACAAGTTGCATTTTATTTTTGTCAAGTATATCATCCATTTGGAATTCTCACAAGTGCCATTTAATGATCAACAATGTTCAAGTGATCCGCGTTGACCAAAGGTGTTGTAGATCCATTATAGGATTGGTAGAACCAAAGCCTCCACACAATAAATCTCAAGGTTATTGGATCAAAGAGATCAAATTAATATACTTGGGCTTGCAAACATAAGTTTGGGCCACGAATGATCATTTATTCGAATCGGGACAAAATTTAGGGCTATGTTAAGCAATCGTAAGTGGACTTATATAGAAGTCGCACTTATTTTGAGGCTGGTCAACAACAATCTATGCACCATTTATACTGAGACATGATATAGAGATCATACTCCAATAACATTTAGTGCAATAAGAAGGGGATGAGATGAAGAGGGATGAGAGAGGATATACAAACCACTTTTGAATTAAATTTAGTCAAACTATTATTAAAATCATTCATCCATTTTTGTGGAGTTAAACTCAACACCATGGATCCAATGACGTTAATAAAGTTCATGATCCAAAATTTAATCCAAGATCAGCCAGAAAGTAGTCACATAATAATATTACAATTTAATATGTACAAAAGGGTTTAAAAATAATGTTTAAAAATATAAAATAAAGAGAAAAATATCAACTATGTTCAAATTAATCAAGAAATAAAAATTAAGACCATAATAAAATTAGAAAAAGGCTCAAATAATTTTACAAATTTTTTGGTAATTTTTTAAAGTCAGAAACTATTTTTAAAATTAAAAGAAATGGGTAAAATAAACTAAAAATGATAAAAAAATAGTAAAGTCAGAAACAAAAATAAAATAAGGTCACCAATATTTGTCACAATATCATTGGATCACTCCATAATTTTTTCAGAATTTAAAAATGTATAAAAGTATTTTAAACATTTAAAACAATTCAAATAAAGTGTAAATTTGTAAAAAATACCAAAACATAAAATTAAATTGTGAAAAAATAAAAATCAGAAAGAGAATAGTCAAAATATGTTTTCATAATTTTTTCAGATTTTTTGGACTTAAAATGAATTTTCTATGATATTTTGAAATTTAAAATAATTAAAATATAAAAATCAGAAAAGAAAATAAAAGTAAAAATATGTGGACCATTGGATGAGAGTCAAAACACGTTAGTAATCAAACCCAAGGGATCTGGCACGCTATGCATATCATGGTCATTAGTGAATAAAGTACAGAATCAAATATAAATCAGATTTTCAAAAATAACAAGTGGCGTGCCATCATTGGTTGGAAGATGACACGTAGGTCATCTTCAACCTCCAGCCAATGTGATTTACAGGTCTCTCTAACTGTAATATCAGAAGCTCAGACCTATGTTGTTCGCTTTGTCTCTTCAAGACAAAGACAACCACACCCTCGCGCCAAATTTATATAAACTGTAGCTCAAGCAATTTGGAAGGACAGTTTTGAAAAGGGATTTGAAATTTCATGGTCAAAATGTGTTTCCAGTAAAAGGTAAGTGTTGCGACTAGAACCAGGGCAATGAGAGCAACACAATGATATCAAAGTTTTGAAGAATTGATGAAGGAATATATCTATTGAAGTTGAGTTGCAGAGCTCTGAAACTGTACTTCTATGGAGCAGTATTGGGCATGATTCTTGAATGTAATTATGTGGTTAGCTTCAGGGAAGATCAAGGAAGGTGAATTGATGGAAAAATTGGATTGAAAAAGGCTTGAGAATGGATTTTGAAGTTATTGAATTATGAGTTGTGGAACAAGTTTGGCAGGGTGATTCTGGCTATCCAAGATTGAGAAATTGAATGGGGAATGACCTTCTATTTATAGGGAATCAAATGGAATGTTCAAGCGTGTGAAATGATGAAGTTTGGAGGGAAATCGTGTGAAGTTGCAAACAAGAAAAGTGTGACTTCAAACTTGATCAAAACTCATCCAAAACACGCGTTTTGTTGTGCTAATCCATTCTGGAGGTTTACTAAACACGTTTAGAGGAAAAAACGCGTGGAAAACTTGTGATTAGAAGCCAAAACAAAGATTTCAAAATCTGACTTGTGAGGAAACTTCAGTTCTAAGTTACCAATTTCAAAATCATGGCATTCTCAGCTCAAGGGGTCTTAGGGCATGATTCTTGATGCTTTAGAAAGATGAGGTTACAAGCTTTGCAATGGAAAAAGAATGGAATCAAATGGATGCTTGAGCTGAAAATTGTGTTGAGTCAAAGTTGGAGAAAAAGAGTTGGCTTTCCATACTTAGAAATATTTCAAGTTCTTCTTAAAAAATGACCTATAATGTCTTGCATCCAAACATGGCCTTCCACTTGGAATTTTCTCTTGACCAAAAAAAGATGGCATGAAATAGATCTTTTGAATAACATTTTGAAACTCGAACCATTCAAAATCTCCAAAAAGTGAGAGAGTTATGAATTGTTGAAGTTGGCAAAAAATCATGAAATGACCTATAATCTATTTGTATCCTTAAGGCAACTTCCATCCATTTTCTCACTTTGCACATAAAAGAAGGCATAAAGTTAACACCTTCAAGATCATTATGGAAAAATAATGGGCTCAAGGTGATAAAAATTGACCAAGTTATGATCATTTGAAGTCAAACATGGAAAATTGGGGATTCATCTGGAGGACTTGTAATCTTTCTTCCTCATTAAGTCTCTTCCTCATGACAACTCCTTGAAACTTTTGAAGTGATTTGTTGATAACCCTTTGAAGAGAAAGATGTCTTTGGAATCACTCAAAAATACCAAGAGATGAGCAAGATATATTCCTTTGAAGTTTAAAACCCTAGCTCCTTAGATCAAGAGAATGCTTTGAGGAACTTTGACAATTTTGAACAAACTTCTTGTACCAACGCACATGATTTGTAAATAGAATTTGTTGAGGATGATAATGAGAACTCATAGCCACCAAAACCACTTCCATATCTTGAACATTAAGATAAATATGCACTTGTGACCAAATGGAATAAAATCTTGCCTAACCATGTCAACTTCTCCAATCAATCCCTTGTGCTTTTCAACCAAATTTGATAACCTTGAAATGCGATGAACCAAAATAACCTTGCCATGCCAATTATTCCAAAACCAATCCAATGGTGAGGTTTGAACTTCTCAAGCTTTATTGACTAGGGCATGGAAATAAACTCATGAACCCATGGGGTAACTTGTTAAATACCATTGCCTTTACCTACATGGATAACAAGCAAGACAAACCAACATTGCATTTTATTTAGTTAAAAGAAGAAATCAAGAAAAAAACAATATTCATAATCACAAAAGAACATAAGTCAAGGTGCTTGGTGATTCCTAAAAAGGGCAAAGTAAAATATAGGGAGGGGAACCAAGAATCCTAGTGTGATCTTGTTGTGAATGAATCAACATGGCATGATGAAGGGATCTCAGGGGAAAAAATTGGGGTACAAAAGCCCCAATCTTGGATTCTCTTTGGACCTCCTCGGTACCCAAGTTGATCAACTCAGTAGTCTCTTGGTGTGGCTGAATGACCTTTTCTTCTTGCCTCAACAATCTAGATAACTCTTCGGGAAGTTCACAATCTTCTTCAACTTGTTCTTCAACTTCATAGATCAGATTTTCAAAGTCATAAAGAGCCATAGAATAATCATTTTCGACAATTTCCGGGATTAACGGGGGATATAATCTACATGATTATTTTTATTTTTATTTTAGTTTTAGATTAAAAAAAGAAAATAAAAACTCACATTTTGCCAAAAACTTAAAAGAAAGACATGGAGAAAAATTTTGAATGCAAAAAAAGATGTCCTTTACTGATGATAAATTTGCAATGAAAAACATCTTGTCCATACAACATGTTCACTACGTCTTAGGCAGAACGTAGGGATTATTTTATGATAACAAATAAAAGAAAATTACTCTTCATAACGGGTGACTTCAATGACATCTTCGACAAACCAATTAGCAGGTTTTTTACCCGACACGATAGGGCGAACCCACTTATCACTCATAGCACGAGCCTCTTCATGGATAACCCCACCATTGACAAACTGAATTGCCAGAGGGATACCTTAAACCTTGAGAGGAGTAACAACTAACACGCTTCAACCAACCACAAAACCTAGACCTTTCTTGTCTGTCTTTGTGGGTAGATTCAATACTCTTCCCCAGCCTTCCGGGTGACCAGATCGGAAAACTGCTTGTGCTTGACGGTAAGATGACATGGGGACCTCTGACTTCTTAACCTCTTGATGAGGAGTCCTAACAACCTGCACGGTCTGAAAAGCTTGGCACAGAGTCTCATGGATTTATCCTTCCACCTCAACATAGCGAAAGAAACTCAAATGACTGACAATATAATCCTCTTCACCATAAACGGTGACCACCTTCCTGTTCAACATGAACTTCAACTTTTGGTGCAAAGTGGAAGTGACAGTACCGGCCCCATGTATCCATGGACGGCCCAAAAAACAATAATAGGAAGGATTAATGTCCATGATAAAGAAAGTGACTTCAAACACCTGGGGACCTATCTTGACTGGAAAGTCGACCTCCCCAAACATTGTCCTTTTCGACCCATCAAAAGCTTTGACAATCAAATTGCTTGGCCTCAAGACAAGTCCATCATAATCAAGATTTATGAGAGCGAACTTGGGAAATACATTGAGAGAGGATCTCGTATCAACCAACACACAGGATAAAGTAGTCTTTGAAATCTCCATGGAGATGTGCAACGCTTTATTGTGCTTCCTCCCTTTAGGGGGTAGATCAAAGTCTGTAAAGCTAAGTCCATTACTTGCAGAAATACTATTCACAATCCCTTCAAATTGATTCACCGAGATCTCCTGAGGAACGAAAGAAGTTCCCAACAGCTTCATCAACACAATTCTATGGGATTTAGAATCTCTGAGAAAAGAAAGAATTGATATCTTTGAGGGAGTCTGACTTAACTAGTCAATGATCTTGTAGTCACTTTTCTTGATGTACCTCATCAATTGGCTACATCTCTAGCCATTTCAGCATCCAAAGCAAGAACGGGAGGATTTTTCTCCGACTTATCACTATTGACCACAATCTCCTTACCCTTAGCCTTAGTTGCGACATTTGCACTACTCATATGCTTTTCAGGCGATGAAAATATTTGACCACTACGGGTAATGCGGCTTTCGCTAACAATATCAAGCATTGCGTGATTCTCTTCTTCAGACTTGTTTTCCTTAGACTTCTGAGTAACAACCTTCTTCCCCTGACAGTAGAGGTCACTGCCATAACTCTAAGGAACTTCCTTGTCACTAACATACAACACATGACCAGGCACAATGATAAGTAGTGGAGATTTCTTAGCAGTCACTAGAATCGTCACTGACACACAGATAGACTTCGGCTTGATTAGAATGGTTATCACATCTACTTCATTATTATCAAACTCAGACTTAACGACCTTGTGATTAAACTGAAGAATCCCTTTGGTAATCATACTTTGAACTGCGTCTTTCAACAATTGACAACCCTCTGGCTGGTTCAGGCAAACTGCACAGTCCATCCCATCGCCCAAGAATACACCTTTACTTGACAAATGTTATTTCACAAATGAGAGAGGTGTAGTTAACTGATTAACATCCATAACCAAATTCAAATCTTCATCCTCCATGATGGCACCAACAGTGGCACCTCCATGAGGTGGCAAAGGCTGATTAGTAATATTAGGCGCTGGTCCAAAGTTAATGGCCTAAGAGTCCAATAGTTCTTGGACTTTGTGCTTGAAAGTATGACAATTCTCAATAGTGTGCCCCTGCCCACCAGAGTGGTGTCATACCCCAAATTTTCCCTACCTTTATAATTATATTTAGGTTTCTTTTAAATAAATTGTACTATTTAATTTTTGTTTCTGTGGGGGGTGTAAAAATATGAAAGAGAGGTGTGTGGATCCAAAATGGACTATTAATATCTGATGGCCCATTATATTTCATTCATGTTTTGAGAGAAGGTGCATTTTTTAAAATTGGGTACACTATTTTGAAAATCATGGGCCTTTCTAAATTAGAAAAGGCCCATATACTTTTTAATCCATTTTAGATATAGAAGGGGATTATGTTGCAAATCAGGGAGGTGTAGTGTTTAATCAGACCGACCCACAAAAATTATTAAGGTTTTGTTTTTAGAATAAGTAAAGGGGTGTATGTTCTAAACCAGAGTGACCCATAAGATATTTCATTTTTTAGGCCCAGTAAGATAAACAAGTAGGCCCATTCAGCTTTGAAAAAAAAACATTTTGTTGTTGTTAAAATTACTATTTTTACTATTTGGATAAAATGACTAAAAAAGGCTTTGTTTTCTTTTTATATGGCTCAAAACGTGAACAAGCACTGTGCTTATTGAAAGAGAATAACACATACATTTAGGAAATCCGTTACTGTTTAAATTAAACATAATAAAATCCTGGTTTTTATTACTAATAAAAAATGCAGATACAAGCAAAATATTTACAAAAACTGAATCAAGGTTTATACATAATTCGGGGACAAAATCACGCCCAAAACAGAAACAAAGTCAACTATAATCAGAATAGAAAACCAAATAAAACCCCTTTGTTTAAGTTTATATTTCAGAGACATTTCCAAAACTAAATACAGAAACAAGTTGAATCTAATTAAAACAAATATGTATTGCAAACAGAATCAATAACTCTGTTTTCTAAACTACTAAACTCCAACAGTTATGAAATCTAAGAAATTGTACAGAACATCGGAAAAGGATTATTACAAAAAATTAGATGTTGTACCCCAAAATTTTCCCTCTCATTTTATCAACATTTCTAATCACAAGGCTCTTAGAACTCAAGATCAAGCTAGGGTTTGCTCTGCTCAAGACATCTCCTTGCACTGATGACCTAAACTAGGGTTTGAGTTTGCACAAGGATTTTTGGACCTTCAATGCTCAAATTGACTTTCATACTTCATATTGGACACATAAGTTTGTCCATACCAAGTTTCAAGCTTTGAATCAAATTTTTGCCCAGTCAATTGGACAATTGACCTAGAAATCAACTGTATTGGGGAAAAAGTCAACTGTGGCCAATTTACAGTCAAACCTCATGAATTTTGACCCACATTAACATTATGAACTCATATGAACCATTTGATCAAGTTTGGACCACAATTCCACAAGAAATTTGATCAGATCACCAAAAGGGCAAAATGGTCATTTTTAGGGTTTTGATTGTACAAAGGCAATTTCTGACTTTTTGACCTAACCAATGGAAAATTAGGTTCAACCATGGACTCAAGGACTCAATGGCATCATCTTGACTTATTTAACAAGTTCAAAAGATCTCAAATGCATGGGATTGACAGATGAATTTTTCAGTCAACTGATCAAAATTTGATTATACACTGAAAAGTCAAACTTTGACTTTTTGGTCAAAATCAAGTGCCAAGGGTCATTTTTCATCAAGATGTGTCAAATTATGAAACTTGTTCATCAAGAAACCCAAAATTGCAAATTAGGGTTTGAAATTGAAAATTTTCATAACTTAGAATTTTTTTTCAAGTTATGAAATTTTCTTAATTTTTCCTAACTTTGCCCCACATTTTCACCATGATGAAAATGGATTCAAACAAAACTTATAACATGAAAGTTGTAGTCCACCACAAAGTATACAACTTTTATTCATAAAGTTTTCTCAAAGGAATCTTGGATCTCAAGTTATGATTTTTGGAACAAGGGTCCCTAAAACTTTTAACTTAGTGAAATTTTGCCCTAGTTTAGGCAGGATTTTGACCTATCTTCTTGGCCATTTTTCACATAGTTCCACTTGGAGTCTCAATTTGAATTTCAAAAATGGATTATAGAGCATGTTGCAAGCTTTCTAAATTGTCAAAGAACTCCTCAAACATATTTGTGGTTAGGGAGAATCGAATGCTTGAAGTTGGCAAAAACTCACTTTGTATCCATGGCAAATTCATGTTCACTCAAGTGGCATTTTCAAACTAGCATGCCTTGTACTAGTTTTCAGGCCTCTAAACCATTTCACACACCATAATTTAATGTAAATCCATTGAACTAATGCATTATCTTGGTCATTTGTACATTGTACACAAAACTAATCCCTAAATGGTAAAAGGCACATTTCCATTTTTGCAAAAGTGTGCTTTATGTCAAACCATGATCTTTGAGCATAGGGCCAAGATCTCAGAAGCCAAATCAAATCCACAAATTGCAGGGACCAAGAGGATTGTATGCAGCATATTTGATGGCTTGTACAGGCCTGTAATCACAACTTCCCATTCTTACTTCAAAAACAAGCAACTTGTCAAAATCCTCACAACTTAAAAACCAGCCATTGTGAACTTACACAAACATTTCAAACAACTTTCACACAACCCTTTGAGCAAGATACACGAGTGTTTGAGCCCCTAAGCACCTCATATCCAGAAATCACACTTCTTTGGCAAAACAGGGCAGGTGTTGCAACTTGAGTGCCATAGCTCACTTGGCTTGTGCGTTTTGCCCCTTTTTGCTTCAAACACCTTCCATTCAACTCACTCAAGCTATCCCAAACCTCCATTGCCAACTGTAACTCCATTTACAGTGTTCACCATTTTCATTTCAAGCTTGTGCAGGTTAAGTTCTATAGGTTGATTCAGGGACATTCAAGGCAAGCTAGCTATTGGAAAAGATCAAGTGAAGTTCAGGCAAGCTACCAGACACCTCAAAACTTGTTGAGAAGCACTGCATTGCCCTTCACGAATCCAACTGAAACATGTTTTTCTTCATTTCCTATCTCTCTATTTAGGAACATTTAGCCTTAGGTTTGTGAATAGAAAATGTAGTGTTCATTGCTAGGAAGCCATACATATGCCTAACTTTCATTTATATTAAGTGTGCTAGGAGAATTTCATCCATGAGCATGCTGAAAAAACTAGGTTAGATTTTAGGGCCAGAGAAATTCTCTCTGGTCTTTGAGAGTTAGGACTAGTTATTTATATGGTTGGAATTGTCTTGAAATTCTCTACAAGTTTGATGTTGTGAGTTTTTGCAAAAGATCACGTATACAGGATCTAGCATTTGAACCAGGCGTGCGCGTTTTTCAGTCTGGAGGAAGAAGATGAAGTTGGCTTGGGCTGGGCTTGGCCTGGCTTGCTTCTAACACCTCCCATTTTCAGTTTTGCACCCCCTGGCCCAATTTCTTGAATTTTCACATTTTTGTATTTTTGTTTTCATTTTTGATTTTGTTTATTTATCTCCAAACATAAAAAATGCTCAAAAAAAACATTTTCATATTTTTTTCATTTATTTGGCATTTTATTTTAATTTTTCTAATATAGAAAACATTTTAAATACTTTTGTATTATTTACTTAAACTTGAAAATAATATGTAAATTATACTTTTATTTTTATTTTTTATTTTTATTCACACTGAAAATATTATTAAAAATATAATTTATATTTGTATATATTTTATTTTATATTATACATATTTAATACATACATATATATATATATATATATATATATATATATATATATATATATATATATATATATATATATATATATATATATATATATATATATATATATATATATATATATATATATATATATATATATATATATATATATATATATATATATATATATATATATATATATATATATATATATATATATATATATATATATATATATATATATATATATATATATACTTTTATTTTATTAAATACTTAGAATAAAAATACAAAAATATTACATTTTTATTTTTATTATTATTTATACTAAAAAATACCCTTTTCTAAGTATATTTCATTTTTACACATATTAATATATTTTTTGTATATAAATAATATATAGTATTTATTTTCTTAAAGAAATTAGGGTTTTTCCCTTAGACATTTAAAATAAATATTTTATTTATTTCTTTATACTTTTTACATTAAAAATACTTTTATATACATAGGTAAATAAAAACCTTTTTGCATAATTAATTTATTTATTTGATATATTTATTTATTTTGATCATTTAAATATTGTCCATTTAATATTTATGCAATTAAATTCAATTTGGATGTAATAGTAAATTAGGGTTTATATTTCTTGTCAAATACCCCCCATGCAAAATTGTACCCCCATCCCCATAATCATGTTGTAATAGCTTAGAATTTTAAATTCTCGCACTTTACGCTTTCAATTATGCCATGATTAGAGAATTAGGGTTTGTATGAAAAAATCCAAATCAACAAATAGCTTGACCTAATCAAAGACAAAAATGCATGAAAATCAAACACAATACACACTTGCACCCCTAGGGTTACAATCCACTTGTTGCCTTCAAAAATGGGTCATGTTATGCATGTTGGGTACTTTGGCAAAATAAAAACAAAACAAAAGATCATAGTCCCTCGATGATGCTATCTTGGTTGCCTAAACAAAAATGATCAAGTCCCTCAATAAAATTGCCAAAGATACTTAACACAATTGCTATCATGGTCTATACAATGACCCGCGCCTGTCCCGTTTAACATCCTAACACAAGGTTGTTCACCAAAAGCAATGGTGAAACAACACTGTCAAAAGGGTTAAAAACATTAGGAAAGATCTTAGAGTAAAATAGGGTAGATAGCTCTTAGTTACTTGATCAAAAACTTGCAAAAACATCCTTGCTATTTTCAAACACACGTCACTACACAATTTCAAAACATTTCCCAAAACAAACTTTCAAAACATTGAAATATTTTCAAAAGACAAAAACATCTTTGTATACATTCAAACAAGAATCATTACAAAGATTGCCACAACTATGGCCTCTTTTCAAAACATCTTTCAAAACCATACACAAAGCACCATTTCAAACAATTGAAAAGCAAAAGCAAGTGATCTAAACAAGTAATTAAGAGCCCATGGATAACCATGGATGAAAAGGGTGCTTGCACCTTCCCTTTTCATAATCTACTCCCCGAACCCAAGAAAACATCTCAAAGGTCTTTCCTGTGCTTTTTGACCTTTCCTTAGGATAAAATAAAAAGTCGATGGTGACTCTTGCTAAACCGAAACATTTGCGAATGCAAAACGCAAAACCTCAAGTCAGTTCTCCCATCGTATCACAGAACTGGCGACTCTGCTGGGGATAATTCTAAAAGTTGAGTAACCTCAGGGTTTAGATCACCTTTGCATGCTTATCTTGTTTTCTTTGATTGCTTTACATTTGGTTCTCTTGTTTGGGCTTGAAATCCTCTACTCGGATTTGGGAAACATTCATAGGTAAATAGCAATACGTTGTGGAAACTGTGCAAGGTATACCGACATGGTTGAAGCAATAGCTATATTAGTGCGACATATTTGTGAGTACTGGTAGCCTTTGAGTCAATCAAAGAGAATACGGGGCCACTGAGTGATGTCATGAAGCACTAATGAACTCTAGAACCTTACTTGACCATCTTGGCCTTATTAGGGGTAGTGAGATGACCGGCTTTGGTGCAGTCCGAATTTGGTAGATACTCGATACTACACTCATTGAGGGTTGTTTTCTTGGAATATTTTGGTCGCCAGTTAAGTGGCTAAACCAAAACAATGAACATAGAAAATAATCCAGTGATATGGAGCTCCTTAGAACCCGGTTACTATTTATAGGACAGGTTGAGCCAACTAACTTCAAGAGGGTACTTACCTATGAAGCCTCATGCAATCCTGAAACTAGGATCTTGTGTGACTTGTTTGTACATGTGCTTATGCATACATCATGAACATCATAAATCATCATATGCATCCACTAACCATTTCAAGGGTTTGGATCTTCATCTTTGTTCTTGTTTTGTAGGTCATGGAATCTCTTCGCAGGAAAACAATTCAAGTCAACCTTGTGAGAATCCCTCCTCAACTCAAGGAGCTTACTTCCAAGATTCCAGAGAATTCTCTCTTCAGTGAAAGACATGGTAGACTCCTCAACTTGGTCAACTCCAACATTGAAGAAGACATGGTGAAAGTTCTCTTCCAGTTCTTTGACCCCCTACACCACTGTTTCACATTCCCTGATTACCAACTAGTACCTACTTTGGAGGAATTTTCTCAACTCCTGAGGATTCCTATTCTCCATCAACTACCCTACAACGGTACGGAAAGAGAACCAAAGCCTGAAGATGTTGCTCAAGCATTACACTTGCAACCATCTGATATCAAAGGACATTGGGAAACCAGAAGTGGTGTCAAGGGTTTCTTGGTAAAGTTTCTGTTTTAGAAGGCACAAGACTGCTGGAATTCTCTAGATCTACAAGCTTTTGAAGAGATTGTGGCACTCCTCATCTATGGGTTGGTCTTGTTCCCAAACCCTGATCAGCTTATAGATGTGAACACTGCCAAGATTTTCATATCTCGGAATCATGTGCCTACATTGCTTGGGGACATCCTACAGTCATTTTACACACGAACAATGAGGAAAATAAGTGTTCTCATGTGCTGTACTCCTCTTCTAGCAAGGTGGTTTATTTCTCACCGTCCCCAAACAGTTTTAAAGAATGAGCAGGGTTTAAGGTGGTCACAACGGTTGATGACCCTCACACATTCTGATGTTCATTGGTGTTCTCGGTCCAGAGAAAATGTCATCATCATTGATCATTGTGGGGAATTCCCTAATGTCCCACTACTTGGCATTAGGGGAGGCATTACCTACAACCCCTGTTTAGCTTTCAGACAATTTGGATATGCCCGGAGGGATGGCCCTCATGACATGCTGATTCTTGACTTGGTGTTTGACTTCGACAACGACGCTCAAGGACTTCGACAAAGGTTCATCAGAGCTTGGAGGATGCCCAAAAAAGTGGATAGTAAGACACTGGGACACAAGAATTCCATCCCCCTTGAGCCTTATCTCAAGTGGGTACGAACCCGCGCCCAGAATCTTATGATGCCATACCATCACATTCTTCCCGTGATCAAAGAGCCTGTTATGGAAGGAGAGGTTCCATACACCCTCCTACATCCAGACATGCCAACATCATTGGAAGAATTACAAAAGAGTTGGATACAACTCAAAGAGGAACGAAATACTTTTGAAGCCAGCTTCTATGCCCGTGAGAAGAAGGTTTTGGAACTTACCCGCCGACTTCATGAAGAGGAGACTCTCAACACTTACATCGCGCCAAAGAGGATGCGCAATGTCTTTTTACATTAAGAATTTTGTAATATTTTGCCCATGGGGCATTTATGTACTAACAAATTTCTTCTTAATATGACGTGTGTTCTTTTTGTTTGCAACAAATTTGAATTTCTGAATCCTTGAATGCATTACATGAATAACATATCATTCATCATATGCATAAACAGGTCTTCACAACAGGTTTCCTTATCTTTCTGCTGTTTATTTCAGCAAGATGGATTTGGAGCAGACGGTTAAGGATCTGCAAGCACAAAATTCGCAATTCCAGCAACTCCTCAAGACCTTAGCAAAGGGTCAAGAGGACCTTAAAGCACTGTTGGAGAAAGATAAAGAGAAAAAGAAGAAAATGACCGGTATGGCCACTATGGGAAGAAGGTTTAAAAACTAGGCTAGAAAAGTTCTCGAGTTCCCCTCGACGTCTGATGAAGGGATTGGTAAAGGAAAAGGAACTGCGATGCCTTCTGAATCTGAAGTTGAAGAAGAAGAAGAGGAAGAGGATGAAGATTACTCCGAACAGCAATATCCCCCGGCGAATGATAAGTATAAAAATCTTGAGGATCGATTGGCAGCCATGGAGTTACAAAGGGTACCTGGTTTAGATTTCGAAGAACTAGGATTGGTGGCTGGGATCGTCATTCCTCCCAAGTTCAAAGTACCTACATTTGCTAAGTATTACAGTTTGTCCTGTCCAAAGATGCATCTGAGATCCTACGTCAAAAAAATCCAACCTCACTCCTCTGATAAGGATCTTTGGGTCCACTTTTTTCAAGATAGCTTGTCAGGCACACAATTGGACTGGTTCTATCAACTTGAGAGATCTGATGTTCACAACTGGGAAGATTTAGCTGCTGCTTTCTACCGACAATACCAATACAATGCAGATTTAGCGCCTACTCATACTCAACTACAGAGCATGGGTATGGCTTCTAATGAGGGATTCAAGGAGTATGCCCAGAAGTGGCGGGATTTGGATGGAAGGGTGCAGCCACCACTGTCGGATAGAGAGCTGGTTGACATGTTTTTAGGGACTCTTCCAGGTCCGTTCTTCAATCACTTGATCGGGAGTTCATCTGCAGGATTCACCGAATTAATTCTGACCGGTGAAAGGGCCGAGGCTGGCATTAAAAGTGGTAAAATTCAGAAGGATGCCTCCGCTTCCGCTGCTATTAAGAAGACCTTCCCTGCTAAGAAGGAAGTTTCTGTTGTTCACAACCAGATAAACCAAGGAAGAACAGAGTGCTGACCAACGGTGGGGGTTGTTATGATCCAAAACTCCTCAACCGATCAACCTCACAGCAATCAACCAAGAGCTAATCAGCAAAGGGTAGAAAGGCCGCAACGGCAATTCACCCGAATCAACATGACACCGGCTCAAGTCCTTCCTCATCTTTTAAAGCTAAATCTCACCAACTTGAAAGAAGCGCCGAAAAACCCTAATACCTCTTCTCCTTATTATCACTCCAATGCAAAATGTGCATACCACTCTGACAGTGTAGGGCATGATACCAACAACTGTTGGGCTCTTAAAAACAAGATCCAAGACTTAATAGACGCCAAGGAGGTAGAATTTGATGCACCCGAAAAGCCAAATGTGATTTCTGCCCCAATGGCGAAGCACGGTCATAATGTCCATGCCGTTATGGAAGATCTTCATGTCACCACCGTTAATGAATTAATGACTCCTTTACCAGTGATTAAAGTGAATTTGATGAAAGCCGGGATATTCCCAGGCTGTGGAAAAGACTGTTACTTCTGTTCAAACTTGCAAGCTGACTGCCCACTATTGAAATCAGGCATCTAATGCCTGATGGATACCCAAGAGATCCTCTTTCAAAAGACTCATGTTGATAGTATCACTCATGTTACTCCTGTTACTTTTGATACTCCAACCAATGACATTGCTATAATAACCATCTTCGACGATCTTTCTAAGACCTGCAAAAGGCCTGTTAAGATTACGCCTGATCCTATGTTTGTGTCGTTGAAAATCACCATGCTGGGGCCTGTCTCGTATAAATCTAACAAGACGATACCATGGAATTACGAAGGAGAAATCTTCTACCATGGTGTCAAACAGATAGAATCAGTCCAAGAGAGTTCCGATGATGAAACCCCTGATATAGGGAATTTTGCGGGAACGAGCAAGATAACTCGCAGCGGAAGGATCTTCTCTCTGGAGATTGCTCCTCCACGAGCAGTCTTCGGACCCTCGAGAGTTTCTGTGCCTGTCAAGCCATCTGTGCAAAGCCCGGTAATTGAAGAACTTGATGCTCCTGAAGTTAGACCCTCTGATGTTGCTACCAAAGGTAAAGGGATACTAGAAGCGCCTGTCAGGACGAAGGCTCAGACTATGGTAATCCCCGAGACCACCCAAAAAGAGATAGAAGAAATCTTAAAGATAATCAAGAAGAGCGACTACGATGTCGTGGAGCAGCTAGGGCAGACCCCTTCCAAAATCTCCATGCTGGCTCTCCTACTCTGCTTTGAGGCTCATGCTAAGGCCTTAATCAAATTTCTAAAGACGACACACGTGCCTCAAGAAACTTCTGCTGACCAGTTTTAAGAGTGCATGGCTAGCCTTACAGCTGATAATGGTCTTGGTTTTTCTGATGCTGATTTGACCCCTAAGGGAAGGAATCACAACGACGCGCTGCATGTCTCGGTAGAATACAGAGGGACCACACTGGCCCATGTTCTGGTTGACACCGATTCATCTTTAAATGTGCTACCGAAAAAGACTTTGGACAGATTGGACTGTAAAGGATTGACCCTAAAGCCCAGTAACATTGTTGTTAGAGCCTTCGACGGTTCTAAGAGGATGGTTCACGGAGAAGTGGACATTCCAATCAAAGTGGGCACCGAAATTTTAAACTCTACTTTTTATGTGATGGACATCCATCCTTCATATTCATGCTTGTTGGGAAGACCGTGGATCCACAATGCTGGGGCAGTCACTTCCTCTCTGCACCAAATGTTAAAGTATCCAGTTCAGGGTAAGATTATAACGGTTCATGGTGAGGAAGAGTACATGATAAGTCACCTCAACTCCTTTTGCTATGTGGAGTTAGATGGCGAATTCATAGAAACGCCTTTCCAACATTTTGAGGAAGTTTCTCCTGAAGTCGCAGTTGCAAAGACAATGACTGAGGTGCCTATCATTTCCAAGCTTGTATCTCGGATGGCATCCCTCAAAGATGCAGAGGCTGTAATCAAAGAAGGAAGGAGTGCAATGTGGGGGCAACTGCCTGATTTTCCTGACAAGACGGACAAGTTCGGATTAGGTTTTACTGCTGCTGGCCAGAAGGCGGTGCGTCGCTCTCGAGCTGGAGGACCACCCATAAAAATAACTCACCATGGAATTAATGCCTTAGAAGATGATGATGAAGAAGATAACTTTGAAGATTGGATCTTTCCAACCGTTAAAGGAGGATTAAGCAACTGGGAAGCGAAAGACTTCGTTCCCATCACTTTCATCAACCAGTAATTTATCTTTGAACAATTTCCTATTTTGGTCTGTAATAATTAAACAATTCCTACACTTTTTTCACCGTATGCCTTACCCGAGGCATATAGGTCCATTTGTAAGGGCTTGATTTATTCATTATCATATGGCATTTTTAAGTGAATCATTGGACGTTTTCATCTATAAACTGTTGTGTTCATTTTCTTTCCTTTTACATTTTGTTTTGTTTAAGGATGGCTATCCCTTACACACACCCACACTCACAAAATGCAAGTACCCATCCACTCCGGATTCCATGGGTGACTATTCAGCTTTAGCCTTCGGTGACTCTGAAGATTTGGTCAATCATGCCGAGTACGAAGGTGATGAATACTGCGAAGTGCCTGGAGAGTTAGCCAGACTTTTGCAACAAGAAGAGAGGGCTATTCTGCCCCATGAAGAGTTGCTAGAAACCATCAATCTGGGAATAGAGGAAGACAAGAAAGAGGTTAAGGTGGGTGCCAACCTGGAGCCAAGTGTCAAAGAGCGCTTAGTGCAGTTGTTGAATGAATTTGTTGAAATCTTCGCCTGGTCCTATGAAGACATGCCGGGACTAGATACAGATATCGTGGTTCACCGTCTCCCTACAAGAGAAGACTGTCCACCAATTAAACAAAAGGTCCGCCGAATGAGGCCCGACATGTCTAAAAAGATCAAAGTTGAGGTGATGAAGCAATTCAATGCTGGTTTTCTGGCTGTTACTTCCTATCCATAATGGGTTGCTAACATCGTGCCCGTGCCTAAAAAGGACGGCAAAGTCAGAATGTGTGTGGACTATCGGGACTTAAACAGTCTAGCCCTAAAGATGATTTTCCACTACCACACATTGACATCTTGGTTGACAACACAACTCAACACAAGTTATTTTCCTTCATGGATGGATTCTCGGGATACAACCAGATCAAAATGGCCCCCGAAGACATGGAGAAGACCACTTTTGTTACGCAGTGGGGTACCTTCTGCTATAAAGTGATGCCATTCAGACTGAAGAATGCCGGGGCAACTTATCAGCGAGCCATGGTAGCATTGTTTCATGACATGATACATCATGAGATCGAAGTCTACGTAGACGACATGATAGCCTGTTCACAGACAGAAGAAGAACACCTTAATCATCTGCAAAAGCTGTTTGTCAGATTGAAGGAATATAAGCTTAGACTGAACCCTAGCAAGTGCACTTTTGGAGTCAGGTCTGGTAAACTTTTGGGATTTATCGTCAGCAACAAAGGCATTGAGGTTGATCCTGCTAAAGTCAAAGCTATACAAGAAATGCCTTCCCCCTGCACTGAGAAGGAGGTTAGAGGTTTCTTAGGATGCTTAAACTATATTGCGAGGTTCATCTCTCACCTAACATCTACCTGTGAGCCAATCTTCAAGCTGTTGAAGAAAGATCAGGTGGTTGAATGGAATAATGACTGTCAAGTTGCTTTTGATAAGATCAAGGAGTATTTGCTGGAACCTCCTATCTTGATGCCACCCGTCGAAGGAAGGCCGTTAATCATGTATCTGACTGTTTTGGATAACTCAATGGGGTGCGTACTGGGCCAACATGACGAGTCTGGCCGAAAAGAGCATGCCATTTATTACCTTAGCAAAAATTTTACCGACTGTGAGACTCGCTACTCACTGCTCGAGAAAACTTGCTGCGCTTTGGTATGGGCTGCTCGGCGGGTAAGGCAGTATATGTTGACACATACCACTTTGCTGATTTCTAAAATGGATCCGATTAAGTATATCTTCGAGAATCCTACTTTATCTGGAAGAATCAATAGATGGCAAATGATCCTGACTGAATATGATATCCAGTACACAACCCGAAAAGCTATAAAGGGGAGTGTAATATCTGACCATCTAGCTCATCAAGCCGTCGAAGATTACCAATCTATGAGATTCGACTTCCGTGATGAGAACATCATGACATTGGACAACATTGAAGGTAACGGACCGTATGACGGACCTGAACAAGGATCCCGATGGACCCTGTACTTTGATGGTGCTTCAAATTCACTTGGCAACGGTATCGGTGTGATACTTATTTCTCTGGAAGGTTGCCATACACCCTTCACTGCCCGACTTTGCTTCAGCTGTAACAACAACATGGCTGAATATGAAGCTTGTATCTTTGGTCTCAAGGCTGATATTGACTCGGGAATCAAATCTTTGGTCGTATTTGGGGACTTGGCTTTGGTTATCAGTCAAATCAAAGGAGAGTGGGATACTAAACATCCTAATCTTATCCCATACAAAGAACATGTTTTGACATTGTTACCTCATTTCGAGCAGATTACCTTCGAGCACTTCCCGCGAGAATAGAATCAGCTAGCAGATGCTCTGGCTACAATGTCTTCCATGTTTAAACTCAATTGGGATAATGAGGCTCCCCAAATCACCATTGAGAGAATGGACGAACCTGTGCACTGTCATGAGATTAATACTGAAGAAGTAGTGGAACAACCCTGGTTTCATGAAATCAAAAGGTATCTCCAGACTCGAGAATACCCTGAAAGAGCTTCAGTCAATGACAAAAAGTTCTTAAGGAGATTTGCTGTCAAGTTCTTCCTGAGAAATGGTATCCTTTATAAGCGCAGCCATGATTGTGTTCTACTTCGTTGTGTGGACAAGGTTGAAGCAGAGTTGATCATGACCGAAATACACAGTGGCACCTTTGGCACCCACCTGAGCAGACATACGATGGCTAAGAAGATTCTAAGGGTAGGCTACTACTGGTCTACCATGGAAGCTGATTGTCATCAACATTCCCGTACTTGTCACAAATGTCAAGTCTATGCTGACAAGGTACATATTCCTCCAGTTCCTCTCAACGTTCTGACAGCTCCTTTGCCATTCGCGATGTGGGGAATCGACATGATTTGAGAGATCAAGCCCACATCATCCAATGGACATCGCTTCATCTTGGTCGCTACGGATTATTTTACCAAGTGGGTCGAAGCCGCTTCCTACGCCTCCGTTACAAAGAATGTGGTTGCCCGCTTCATCAAGCAGAACCTCATATGCTGGTATGGTATCCCCGACAGGATCATCACGGAAAATAGTACAAATCTGAATAACATCGTGATCACCGCTCTGTGCGAGCAGTTCAAGATTCAACATCACAATTAATCTCCCTATCGGCCAAAGATGAACGGTGTTGTTGAAGCTGCGAACAAAAATATCAAGAAGATCATTCAAAAGATGACGGTCACCTACAAGGACTGGCATGAGATGTTACCGTTTGCTCTGCATGGATATCGTACCACGGCGCGTACTTCAACTGGGGCAACCCCCTTTTCTTTGGTATATGGCATGGAAGCTGTTTTACCTATGGAAGTTCAGATTCCCTCCTTGAGGATTATGAAGGATGTTGGTTTAAGTGAAGACGATTGGATTCAGACCCAGCTTGATCAGCTTAATTTGATCAACGAGAAACGACTTACTGCTGTTTGTCATGGTCAGACGTATAAAAAACGGATGATCAAGGCTTTCAATAAGAAAGTCAGACGTCAGGTATATCAAGTCGGAGATCTTGTAATCAAGCGGATCATCTTGCCGCAAAGTGATCCCAGGGGCAAGTGGACTCCTACTTACGAAGGACCATTTGTAATCAAGAACATCTTTTCTGGTGGGGCAATGATTCTGACCACCATGGACGACGACGACCTGCCGCACCCGGCGAACGCAGACATAGTCAAAAGATACTACGTATAAAACGACCCGACAAGTTGAAAACCCAAAAGGGCGACTTGGGAAAAAATGGGCATCCCGGTGAATCGAAAACTCGAAAGGGCGGTTCAGGCAAAAATTAGGGATAAAACAAAAAAAATCCGTGGACCCGGAAAGTTGAAAACCCGAAAGGGCGACTTGGGCAAAAAAGGGTTTCCCGATGGACTGAAAACCCGAAAGGGCGGTCCAGGAAAAAGTTAGGGAATTAAAGCGTATGACTATGTCTCTTCGGATCACTTTAAGGACAATCTCTTCACCAACAAGCTCCAAGCTCATGATCAATCCAATCACTTTCGGACGAAGCAACAAATGGACAAGATACTCAGAGTTGTGAAGGCTATAGCAGAATGGGAATCCCATGGAATTGTTACACATAGCCATCCTTCTTTGTATAAAATTTTTCTCAATTTTTACAACAACATTCTCTTACTAGGATGTTTGTCTCCTTTGTACAAAATACTTATAAAAGTTAATACAAAAATACTTCAAAGTGCAGAAATTTGCTTGCCTTTCCTTTCTTTTTACACTTATGTTTTATTTGAAAACGTCCAATGGTTTGTTAAATAGGCATATGCATTTGAATATAACCACTGCTTACAAATAAAACGAAATGAGAAAGGATAATTACTGATAGGTTGAAGGTGTAGGAAGATGTCCTTGTGCTATTCCAGAAGAAATCCCCTGAAGTATGTCATTCAGATCCTCAACAAAGCTAAAACCTTGAAGTACATATCCCCAGCGGAGTTAAATTTTAAAATTCCCATTAGAGTTAAGTCTCTCAACTCCCGATCCCCAGTGGAGCCCAAAAACTTTGAACTACGGACCCTCAGCAAAGATGAATCCTTCTTCCCCAGCGGACTCAAATTTCCAGTTATCAATCCCCAGCGGGAACCATTCAGTTTTCCCCAACTTCCCCAGCAGGTTATCTAAAAAGTCTGATAATCAACCAGATAACAGTTAACTTTTTGTTTTATCCCCAACTAGGACAATTCTCCAGTAGATTGGTATACAACCCAAGCTCCTGATTTCCCCGGCAGAATAAACACTCTCCCCACAGAGTTATTTTCCAAACAAAACGAAGATTCTAGTTCCTGTTTCTCCATTTGAAGCTTCCCAGGTTTTAATTCCCCAGTAGAGGTCGTCGAATTTCTCCTTATTTCCCCAGGAAGGTTATGAAGAATCCTCATTCCCCGTAGAAGTTGTCAAAACTCTTGTTAATCCCCACAAGTCACCAAGGATTTACAATCCCCAGCAATGGTCCCAGGATTTCTTTTTTTCAACAATCAAAGATTTTTGGGATCCTCAACATCGGTCAAGGATTTACTTTCTCCGGCAGCAGTCAAAGATTTCATTATCTCCAGTTATCAAGGATTTATTTTCCTCAGCAAGACAGCTACTCAGCTTACATGAACATCCATTACATCCATTACATTCATTAATAGAACATATTTTATTGCATCATACATATCATGCAACATAACTTTGTGCTTTAGCTAACATTCTACCCTTTTCAGGATAAGATTAAAAAGCTACCGTTAACAACTAATCATAGATTTCAGATACAACATGGATACACCCCAGACACGACGGTCATTCTATTACTCATTCAGAATTTCAAGTCAAGATACAGTATGGATACACCCCAGACACGTCGGTCATTCTACTACTCATTCAGACTCCAGCAATCAGATACAGACTAGATACACTCCAGACACGGAAGTCATTCTGCTACTCATACAGATCTCAATTTCAGATACAGTCCAGATACGCTCCAGACACGATTGCCATTCTGTCACTCATTTGGAATTTATCCCCAGCACATAAAGGCTCCATGCACAAATGTCTCTCTGTCACCCATTTAGAATACAAATACACTCCAGACACGACAGTCATTCTGATATTCATTCAAGAATCAAATACAGTTACAGCTCAGATACGCTCCAGACACGGACGTTATTCCCTTGCTCATACGAACCCAGTCTCCAGATACAACTCAGATACATTCCAAACACGGAAACCATTCTGATGTTCATTCTACTAATTTTCAACAAACATTTTGATGGCATCTTTAAGCCCATCTCCATCAAGATTCTGTCACCTCCGAATGGTATCTTTAAGCCCATTCCCTCAACAACATTTTGACGAGTGCAAATTTAAGGGCACTCTAGTGTCCAATCCTCTTTTACCTTCGAGTCACGAAAGACAAACTTGCCAATCTAACTCTTCAGGTTCAAAAAGATTGAACAGGGGCAACTGTCGTACCCCAAAATTTTCCCTCTCATTTTATCAACATTTCTCATCACAAGGCTCTTGGAACTCAAGATCAAGCTAGGGTTTGCTCTGCTCAAGACATCTCCTTGCATTGATGACCTAAACTAGGGTTTGAGTTTGCACAAGGATTTTTGGACCTTCAATGCTAAAATTTACTTTCATACTTCATATTGGACTCATAAGTTTGTCCATACCAAGTTTCAAGCCTTGAATCAAATTTTTGCCCAGTCAATTGGACAGTTGACCTAGAAATAAACTGTATTGGGGAAAAAGTCAACTGTGGCCAATTTACAGTCAAACCTCATGAATTTTTATCCACATCAACATTATGAACTCATATGAACCATTTGATCAAGTTTGGACCACAATTCCACAAGAAATTTGATCAGATCACCAAAAGGGCAAAATGGTCATTTTTAGGGTTTTGAATGTACAAAGGCAATTTCTGACTTTTTAACCTAACCAATGTCAAATTAGGTTCAACCACGGACTCAAGGAATCAATGGAATCATCTTGACTTATTCAACAAGTTCAAAAGATCTCAACTGCATGGGATTGACAAATGAATTTTTCAGTCAATTGATCAAAATTTGACTGTACACTGAAAAGTCAAACTTTGACTTTTTGGTCAAAATTAAGTGCCAAGGGTCATTTTTCATCAAGATGTGTCAAATTATGAAACTTGTTCATCAAGAAACCCAAAATTGCAAATTAGGGTTTGAAATTGAAAATTTTCATAACTTAGAATTTTTCTAAGTTATGAAATTTTCTTAATTTTTCCTAACTTTGCCCCACATTTTCACCATGATGCAAATGGATTCAAACAAAACTTATAACATGAAAGTTGTAGTACACCACAATGTCTACAACTTTGATTCACAAATTTTTCTCAAAGGAATCTTGGATATCAAGTTATGAGTTTTGGAACAAGGGTCCCTAAAACTTTTAACTTAGTGAAATTTTGCCCTAGTTTAGGCAGGATTTTGACCTATCTTCTTGGCCATTTTTCACATAGTTACACTTGGAGTATCACGTTGCATTTCAAATATGGATTATATATCATGTTGAAAGCTTTCCAAATTATCCAAGAACTCCTCAAACACATTTGTGGTTGGGGAGAATCAAATGCTTGAAGTTGGCAAAAACTCACTTTGTATCCTTGGCAAATTCATGTTCACTCAAGTGGCATTTTCAAACCAGCATGCCTTGTACTAGTTTGTAGGCCTCTAAACCATTTCACACAACATAATTTAATGCAAATCCATTGAGCTAATTCATTATTTTGGTCATTTGGACATTGCACACAAAACTAATCCCTAAATGGTAAAAGGCACATTTCCATTTTTGCAAAAGTGTGCTTTATGTCAAACCATGATCTTTGAGCATAGGGCCAAGATCTCAGAAGCCAAATCAAATCCATAAATTTCAGGGACCAAGAGGATTGTATGCAGCATATTTGATGGCTTGTACAGGCCTGTAATCACAACTTCCCATTCTTACTTCAAAAACAAGCAACTTGTCAAAATCCTCACAACTTGAAAACCAACCATTGTGAACTTACACAAACATTTCAAACAACTTTCACACAACCCTTTGAGCAAGATACACGAGTGTTTGAGCCCCTAAGAACCTCATAGCCAGAAATCACACTTCTTTGGCAAAACAGGGCAGGTGCTGCAACTTGAGTTCCATAGCTCATTTGGCTCGTGCGTTTTGCCCCTTTTTGCTTCAAACACCTTCCATTAAACTCACTCAAGCTATCCCAAACCTCCATTGCCAACTGTAACTCCATTTACAGTGTTCAACATTTTTCATTTCAAGCTTGTGTAGGTTAAGTTCTATAGGTTGATTCAGGGACATTCAAGGCAAGCTAGCTATTGGAAAAGATCAAGTGAAGTTCAAGCAAGCTACCAGACACCTCAAAACTTGTTGAGAAGCACTCCATTGCCCTACATGAATCCAACTAAAACAGGTTTTTCTTCACTTTCTATCTCTTTTTTTGGGAACATTTAGCCTTAGGTTTGTGAATAGAAAATGTAGTGTTCATTGCTAGGAAGCCATACATATTCTCAGCTTTCATTTATATTAAGTGTGCTAGGAGAATTTCATCCATGAACATGCTGAAAAAACTAGGTCAGATTTTAGGGCCAGAGAAATTCTCCCTGGTCTTTGAGAGTTAGGACTAGTTATTTATATGGTTGGAATCGTCTTGAAATTCACTACAAGTTTGATGTTGTGAGTTTTTGCAAAAGATCACGTATACATGATCTAGCATTTGAACCAGGCGCACACGTTTTTCAGTCTGGAGGAAGAAGATGAAGTTGGCTTGGGCTGGGCTTGGACTGACTTGCTTTTAACACCTCCCATTTTCAGTTTTGCACCCCCTGGCCCAATTTCTTGTATTTTCACATTTTTGCATTTTTGTTTTCATTTTTGATTTTGTTTATTTATCTCCAAACATAAAAAATGCTCAAAAAACATTTTCATATTTTTTTTCATTTATTTGGCATTTTATTTTAATTTTTCTAATATAGAAAACATTTTAAATACTTTTGTATTATTTACTTAAACTTGAAAATAATATGTAAATTATCATTTTATTTTTATTTCTTATTTTTATTCACACTGAAAATATTATTAAAAATATAACTTATTTTTGTATATATTTTATTTTATATTATACATATTTAATACATTTAATATATATATATATATATATATATATATATATATATATATATATATATATATATATATATATATATATATATATATATATATATATATATATATATATATATATATATATATATATATATATATATATATATATATATATATATATATATATATATATATATATATATATATATATATATATATATATATATATATATATATATAATTTTATTTATTTCTTTATACTTTTTACATTAAAAATACTTTTATATACATATGTAAATAAAAACCTTTTTGCATAATTCATTTATTTATTTGATATATTTATTTATTTTGATCATTTAAATATTGTCCATTTAATATTTATGCAATTAATTTCAATTTGGATGTAATAGTAAATTAGGGTTTATATTTCTTGTCAAATACCCCCCATGCAAAATTGTACCCCCATCCCCATAATCATGTTGTAATAGCTTAGAATTTTAAATTCTCGCACTTTACACTTTCAATTATGCCATGATTAGAGAATTAGGGTTTGTATGCAAAAATCCAAATCAACAAATAGCTTGACCTAATCAAAGACAAAAATGCATGAAAATCAAACACAATACACACTTGCACTCCTAGGGTTACAATCCACTTGTTGCCTTCAAAAATGGGCCATGTTATGCATGTTGGGTACTTTGGCAAAATAAAAACAAAACAAAAGATCATAGTCCCCCGATGACGGTATCTTGGTTACCTAAACAAAAATGATCAAGTCCCTCAAGAAAATTGCCAAAGATACTTAACACAATTTCTATCATGGTCTATATGATGACCCACACCTGTCCCGTTTAACATCCTAACACAAGGTTGTTCACCAAATGCAATGGTGAAACAACACTGTCAAAAGGGTTAAAAACATTAGGAAATATCTTTGAGTAAAATAGGGTAGATAGCTCTTAGTTACTTGATCAAAAAACATGCAAAAACATCCTTGCTATTTTCAAACACTCCTCACAACACAATTTCAAAACATTTCCCAAAACAAACTTTCAAAACATTGAAATATTTTCAAAAGACAAAAACATCTTTGTATACATTCAAACAAGAATCATTACAAAGATTGCCACAACGATGGCCTCTTTTCAAAACATCTTTCAAAACCACACACAAAGCACCATTTCAAACAATTGAAAAGCAAAAGCAAGTGATCTAAACAAGTAACTAAGAGCCCATGGATAACCATGGATGAAAAGGGTGCTTGCACCTTCCCTTTTCTTAATCTACTCCCCGAACCCAAGAAAACATCTCAAAGGTCTTTCCTGTGCTTTTTGACCTTTCCTTAGGATAAAATAAAAAGTCGGTGGCGACTCTTGCTAAACCGAAACATTTACAAACACAAAAGGCAAAACCTTAAGTCAGTTCTCCCACCGTATCACATTAACGAAAGAAAGTGATTACATAACAAAAAGAAGAAAAATAAAGGGAATGGACAGAAGAAAAAGATCATTACAGAGAGAAAAAATTTAGACAAAGGAGGGAATTAGTTCGCCGCCGTCACATCCTAGATCTAGGGTTTTAGCATATGAAATCCTAAGATCCCTTCAAATCGCCACCATTACACTACTGTGTCCATCGTCCCCTACAAGCAAAATAAAGGCGAGATTAGCGATTGAGAACTCAGAGCTTCAAAGGAAATTACGGTCGGAGGTAACGGATACTTAGATTAAACATTATTTGATTGTTTTAGTTTAGAGTTAAATTTGGGGGAAAAGGGGGCGATCGGAGATGGCTGCCGCCACTTAAGATTCGCTGGTCTAGGGTTTAGCGATTGATGTTGTCTGGTGAGAGAAGAGAGAATTGGGAGGGTCGGGAGATAGAATAGATTGAGAAGGAAAAACAAAACAGAAAATGAAATTTCTGTTTTGTAAAAAAGTAGAATATATTAATAATCATAATCCTACGTGTGCCACACCTGTAACCATTACCATGTTCCCCAACTATCACCGCGTGATCATTATCACATGTCACCAGAACGCGCGTATATAATAGTCACTCTATGCTTTCCCATACGGAGTCCAAACGGACTCCCAAATTTCACTGGGCCAAGCCCTTTAGCAAACACACCTTTTTTTTTAATTTACTGCTAACGTGTTTAAAAGTGCACCCCCTCGTCTAATAGGTCAAGTCCAAAATCTAGACTTAAGCCTTACTGTTCACACATGCCTTACTTACTATGTAACTCAAACCTACACCCCCTTGTCTTTTGGGCCTGAATTCAATATCTGAATTCAGGCCCCTTCTATTAACACCCCTCATTTTGCTACTTCAATTATATTTACACCCCGACGTTTTTTAATTTATTTTCTTTATTATTATTTTTTATTATTCTTATATTTTCTATCTTATATATTTATAATTTTAATATTTATTATTACAAATCAAATTAATTATTTTCAACTCATAAGAAATATATATTTTATTTATTGCATTAAATTTTTCTTTTAATCATGCAATTAAATAAAATATTTTTACAATTAAATACATAAAAAATATTCAACAAACGCCAAACCATTTTCAAAATCAAATTAAACAACAACCAATTAATTTTCAAAAAAAAGATTATGAATATGTTCAAATTGACTGCACGCTTAGCCTAACAATCTCCGCTATTCACACACCTAGGCTAGGCATGCGGGAAATTCAAATATTTTTTGTAATCCATAAGAAACACAAACCCAATGCGAACTACGAATTGGGACTCGGATTCCTCATAAGAGGATAAATAGTCATGCGATTAAAATCATGGCGAGTTCACCTAATAAAATATTAAAACCCTATTTCCTAAAAATTGTGTTTCTAACCCTAGTATCCTTGTGAACAAGGTAGATGAGGGGTGCCTAACACCTTCCCCTCGTCTAGAACAGAGTCAGACCTAGAATCTCTGAACTTTTTTAGGGTTATTCCTTTATACTCCCTTCCTTAGGATAAAAATTTAGGGTGGCAACTCTGATTTAAAAACCAGCTACAACAAGTGGAAATGACATCAGGCATTAGCTTCAAAGTTATATGGCAACCTTTTTAGATCAACCTTCCAAGGGCGCAACTCAACTAGCTTCAACTCAAGCAACCGAGGTAAAAACTATACAAAAGACATCGGATGTGTGTCAAGCTTCCTAGGAATACGCCTTTGGCCTTGATGATTACCTTGCTTAGACATACAAGCTTTCCTCTGAGGTGCACCAGTCGGTATTGTCACAGCAGCAATCTGATAATCTGAATCCTAATATCCGCCTTTCCCTTTTTGAGAATAGGCTGCGCTGGATTCGCCCTCCTTTTTCTTTTGTGACCACCAAAAGAATTCTTGGTGATACCAGCATTATTTTATAGCAACAACATCTTGGATCTTTCCTAACTTAATTCCAATTTCAATTTGCTCTCCATGCGTTACCATCTTAGCAAAATTACCTGACGTACTGCAAGTTGTGTAGTACTGCTCCTGCAATGTACTACTAAATTTTTTCACCATCTCCCGCTCCAATATGGGTGGTTGAACCTTCACAACCATATCTTGCCACCTCTAGGCATACTCTTTAAAAGAATCATCCCGCTTCTGGGATAAATTTTGTAATTGGGTTCTTGTGGGATTCATAATAGTGTTATACTGATAGTGCACAACAAAAGCCTTAACCAACTCTCTCCATGTACGAATGCGACTAATTTTCAACTGCATGTACCACTTGAGTGGGCCACCCATCAAGCTATCTTGAAAGAAGTGCGTCAACAACTTCTCATCTTCAGAATATGCAGACATCTTCTGATAGAAAGACTTAACACGGGTCTTTGAACAGGAAGTGCCTTTGTATTTCATGAAATCAGGCACCTTGAATTTTGGGGGAATCTTCACCCCAAGCACTAAGCCCAAATCAGACATGTCAAAGCCCACTACATCTTGACTTTCAAACATGCACATCCACTCTTCAAGCATATGCAACTTCTTGTCAGATTCTATTGATTTATCAATATTAGACATCCAGTCTTCCCAATTATCTTCTTCCACTGGCCTAACAGGAATGCAAACAGGCCTTGGTGGTACCACAGGTTGTTCAATGCTCTGACGAACATGAGTAGTTGGAGGACGATTCCCCACAACTTGAATCACAGGGATACCTTAGTTACTCGCAGTATTGTCGAGATTTGCAGGCTGACGGTTCTGAATAATCAGAGCGACATTCGAATCCAGATTCACATTCCTAGTACCTCCCAGATTCTCAACCATATTATGAGCACCCATAGTACCATTTGGATTGTTGATGACAACCCCTTGTGGATTCATAATCAAAGTATCACCTCATTGTTCACAGTTTCAACGACTTTGCCACTATGGGGGCTCCCAGAACTATCTAGAAAAACTATAAAGAGCGAAAGAAACAAAAAGGAGGCAGTGCGATACCAAATGAATAATAATCCGTAGAAAGCAAGCAAAAATGAGAAACCCGGAGTACTTCGAGTAAGCTAGCATCATCAAACAAAGAAAGTCAGAAATCCGATGTCTAACATAAGCCTCGAAGCAAATGGTGTGAAAATAAATCACAAAAATGATGTGCCTCGGACACCATCACAAGAGTCATCCTGCATAAAAATACAATCCAGACAAAAACACAACAAATATATATTCCTCAAGTTAAGAGGATCAAAGCATAAACTTGTCCGAATCGCATCCATATCTCACAAGTAAAGTGAAATATAGACCAAATTGAATATCGAATTCATGTTCCCCAAATAAAGTGGAACGTGAATTAATATTATCATGAGAATCCCTTAGTATGACTCCTTGCACAACCAACGCACATGTAAAAAATAACAAGGAAAAACTAATCTGAAAGAGAAAACACAATGAAAATGAAACATAATAAAAAAAGGAAGTTGTTGTTTTTTGGCTTGGGAACTCGGTTACCAGAATTTGGGTAACCAGTTACCCTAACTCAAGAATCTGAGAAAAGAGCTACTGACTTCAGGTAACCGGTTACCATAATTGGGTAGCCGGTTACCAAAACTTTGAAGATTTTGGATATTTGTTTCTGACTTGGGGTAACCGGTTATCACAATTGGGTAATCGGTTACCACGTAATAGTTTTAAAATTTCTTGTGAATGAAATGGATGGTAACCGGTTACCATAATCGGGTGACCGGTTACCCTTGTGTCAGAAGCAGTTTTAACAGATTTTTGAGCATTTCCAATGACTTGGATATTTAATCAAACACAAAGTCTCCATATATTTAACACACGATTTTTCATATTTCATGGTTTAAATTCAAATAACACATGATTAATATAAGATCAACAATTAGGCTTCATGCAACATCAACCATTTGATTTAACAATTAAGCACTTTCATGAAACAATAACTTAAATCAAATAAGCACTTAATTCAATTATCCAATCCCGGATTTACACATGATTGTCAAATTAATTCACAATTCTAGCATTAGAACTAAGTTCTCAATTCAAAATTCAACCTAGATTCAATTCATGCTTGATAAAAAAAGTGCTTCTCAAATAATCACTTATTTCAAAAGTGCTTAATTAAAGAAAACTCACTGATATAAGTGAAGAGGAGGCCTATGTATAGAGATTTCAACGAACGGATCGAAGATCAGAGAAGAATTTCTCTTGATCTTGACTTTGGATTCTTAATAAAATTGTTGTTGTGTTCTTGATCAAAAAGTAGAGAAAACTTGGATTTGATCCTTGACAAATTGAGAGAATTGTTATACTTGTGTTTTTGAGAATTAGTGAATTATGAGGGCCTCTTCCTTGAAAATTCAAATTTCAAGATTATATACTGTGAGCAAATTGGGCCTTGGATGTGCAATTAGATTGGGCCTTGACTTGAAAGCGTAAGCCCGACACGACCATAAATGCCATGTCATCATTTATACAGAATATTCAAAAAGTTCCAACACGAAAAATTAAGATAATCAAAATTGTGCACGTTTCCGAAAGAACGGGCTCAATCCGATAAACAACGAGGAAGTTATGAATTTTTGAAGTTTTACTGACACGGTGTCAAATAAAAATAATTTCTTGTGCAGAATTTTATTGCGTCACGCGCAAAGAAGACCAAAAACAAAAGCCTTCGAGTTACCGTTTGCTTTTAGCATATGAACAGAAACTGTATTAGACAAATTTTGCGAACCAACGCCTTCGGGCTCAGTTCAATATGATAAAAACCAAACGAGATACGAATTTCATCGTATCAAACATTAATACAAATGAATTCCAGTTCAACACCAATATGTCTTCAGAAACTCAAAATTCACGGGTCCTTCCTTTTTGAATCAACTTCTAGCCTCCAAAGATGACATCAAGATGACATCGAGACGGAATTTTGGCAATCAAAATTGTGCGCAAACAATATTACAGCCGGGAGTTATGAATTTTCTAGCACACATGAAATAACAGTTCAGCCCACTTCCTTTGTATTCTTTTTACTATATAACTTCCAAGAGAACTTCATATTCATAGACCTTTCTTCGAGGATTAACTTTCGGTTCGAACACGAACATTGGAGAGGACATCCAGAAGGTTTCAAATCTTCAAGAATCAACTCAAAGCACCATTTCTCAAATAGGAGATACAAATTTTTAAACTTAGATCGGTTGGAGTACTGTTTCTAATTCGCACTGCTTTAAATTTACCGGAAACACCCAAATCTTTCACAACTCGGAATGATTTGAAAAATATGAGAGCTTTGTTGCATCGATGAAATGCCTTGACCCCATGTGTATGGATCCAATGATACATATGCACGTATGTGCTAACAAGAGTACAAGACAATTAGATTAAAAACAATGAAGTGGGCCAATTTTGGGGTACAATAACAGTGTCTAAAAAAGATCCAGATGTTGTGTGAAGAAATACTCTAAGGTGATAGGTTTCCAATTTTTAACTATTGTTTAGAAATAGAAAGTTGGAGAGCAAGCTAGCAAGAAAAGATTCATCAGATAAGAAGTTCTATCTGTTGAATGCTTTTTGATTAAGTTCCTTGAGAGTATGAGATGTTTTAGAGAAACAGATTAGTCCACCCTTGACTTTCTCATAAGATCTCATTAGGAATATTTTTAAAAAGGTGAAAGATTTTTGTCTTATGATACATAAGAACTTCATAATAAAGTTGTCCATTTAAGCAGGCAGAAAAACTAAACATTGTCTTTGTCAAAGAAAGCTTTACAGAAGACTAGACATTGATAAGGAAATAACACTTATTGACGCATCAAAAGTATGGTGAAAAACTAACTCTAAGTAAGTTAGCTCAGCTCTGCAAGAACTAGATTGTTAATCAGAAACGTCAAAGTTTTGATTAGAACATATTTTACAATTTGTTCAAGGAATAAAAAATTCAGAAGACGCTAGGAAATCACAGTTAACTTTCTCTCAAACACATAGCTTCTCAGAAGTTCATGAAATATTTACCTTATGAAAATAAGATTCCGATGAAAGGAAGTTAAACAAACTGATGGATATTCTGATAATAAAAGATCAGAATATATCTGCTCCGAGGACTCTCTCAAAAGACGGACGAGTGATTCCAAACAGAAGAATGAATAAACCATATGAAGAGAAGACTGATCCTAGATCTCAGATTAGAAATTAGAGTTCAGAAGAAGGTTACTCTTCTCAAATTAGAAAACTGAGAATACTCAAAGAAATAAGAGGAATCAATATGAAGATAATTCAGAACCTCTAAAAGACTGCTCTGAAGAAAGCATAAGACGAAATAGTTGTTCAAAAGCTGGTTCTAAGAGAAAGCTAAAGTTAAAGACAGATGGAAAATCTTCAAAGACATGACAAGCTGATCAGAAGCTCTATAAAGGACAAGCTAAAGTCAAAACCAGAATGGAGAGCACTCAAATAAAGGAATCACTATAAATATTTTAGAAACTCAAAGGTATGTTTTCTTTTATATATAACTTATTAATACTTCTTATAAAAATATCTCTACAAGTTAGACGATGTTTTTAAACAGAAGCATTCCAAATGTTAGTGTAACTCTAAGTTGTGAATTTTCTGGTTAAGTGAAAATTTCATGATATGGAACATTCTCTCTTCCAAGAGAAATATCTTTTAATCAATTCTCTAGACAACGTGAAATCGTAAGTTCTATTGAGAATGAGCCGAATATTTTACGTATGATGTATGTGATGATAGCTTCTCATTTAAGCAGTTATGTTCAATGTTCTGATATATCTGCTCCAGTCTGTCACCTCTAAATGCTAATTCACTCAAAGTCCTTATTTAGAACCTGTATGGTACTCCATCTTTATAAAGATTGATTCACTACATTCCTTTTCCTTGATATTCTTGTCTTGTGTCAGTGATCTATGCCATTCTTGCAGATTAGTATAAACTTCTTTCACCCTCTTATTTATATATATATATATATATATATATATATATATATATATATATATATATATATATATATATATATATATAAACTGTGATTTATCATATTTATATAATCCTCTCATAGACTAATTCCTATCAAAAAATTTCCTCTCATCTGATTCATCATGCCTCAACCAACCTTTCTTGGAAATGAATATCTTCTTGAAATCACCATCGAAAAACAAATTTAAATTTCCTCTCTTGAAAGTAACATTGCTTCCAGAATCTCAGATGTGTTCTATTCTCAGCAATGGACAAGATACTTTAGTATGCTGAAGAAACCTGTGTACGTGAATCTTGTTAGAGAATTCTGGAAGCATGCTTATCTTGAATATGAGAATGGTTCCATTCACTCATATATCTTTGAAATTTACATCACCATTACTCCCTTCTCTATCACTCTTTCCATTGGATATGAGAATGTAGGTGCACAATTGACTATGTCAAGTCTAGGTTTATGATATCTGATAAATTTGATTCTCTTCATGACATGTCATTAGGATATGAGCCTATCAATCCTAAAAATATACTACCCATTCCCAAAGCTTGGTTCAAGCTTGTGTTGTCCAACATTCTTCCCAAAGTGGATAATCAAGACCTTTTGAGGTATGATGACCAAGCACTCATCTATCTTCTGATGAATAATAATCGTGTAAGCTTGCCATAGTAAATCTTCACCAGTATTTGGAAATCTATATATCAGTCCAAGAATCACATAAAGTCTTATGTTCCTTATGGATTAGTTTTGTCTGAAATTATTTTCCAAGATGGAATAGTGGATATGTTCAAAGAAATGATAGCAGAAGATGGTCTTCAAATCTGTCCTGAAGATTGCTTGTTAAAATCTAAGTGCGGGATTTTCATTAGCTAGGAAAATATGTCTTGTCTCTTCAAAAGTATGATTGTTTTTATTGCTTGATCATGTCATCTAATTAGTTCTTCACTTTTAAACCTGTATATGTTGAATTATCTTAATTAATGAAGTCTTTATTTTATGATAAATTTTTGTTTGTTAATTATACACTATCATGAAATGACAAGTAACAAGACAATATATTCTCTTATATGTATCTGAGAAAAAGGTCTAAAATCTTTGGCGTGTGTCATTTACTTTGACCACAGATTAAAGGGTAACTATCAAACTTCTTTTCGTTTAATATTCTCTTTATAAATAAGATTAATTACTCTTTTTCCTTCCCAATATATCTAGGTTCTCTAGTCTTCACTAATATAATCATAGCCTATCTAATAGATGTTAGACCTAGGTTCACTATCAATCTCTATAAATAGTAGATGTCTCCTCTTCACCTTTCATCATCCTCAGTTCAAATAGAAAACCCTTTAAATCTTCATTCGCCTGATTTAACAATGTCTGCTATAACTTTTCTTAGAAATGAGGAAAGTCTCTAAATCAATTAAGAAAAATGACCCAATCTTTCCAGACTCAAATACCATGGATTGGACCTAATAAGAAGTATGCAAATTAAATCCTGGACATGCTACTTTACTCTACTTAGAGGTCCCATATTCCATGTCCTTGTGAAGGAATTCTGGAAGCATATCAAAATTAGTAATGATAGCAACACTATTCCGTCTAAAATCTTCAAACTTCCCATTGTTGTCACCATCTCTTCCATTGTAAGAGTCACTGGGTGTGTCTCATCTGGAGTCACCTTTGATGACTATCAATCCGACCTAAGTTTTGTTGAAAGATTTAAGGTTTTTCATGACAGTTCAGTACCATATGAACAAACTAATCCTGGAACCCTTCTTCCTTCAGCCAAGAATTTGTTCAAGTTCTCCCTTTCCAACCTCCGTCCTCTAGCCACAGCAAGAAGCACTATATCTTATGATGACATAATTTTTGTTTTTATCTTGATCCATCACTTCAAGATCAACCTTCCTAAAACCATTTTTAACCATCTGAAACACTCCATCAAAATATCAAGAACACATACTCAATCCTATATTCCTTATGGAAGGATACTATTTAAGATAATTATCCAAGACAGGATGTGGGAGTTGATAAAGAAGAATGGACCGGATAATGTATTGGTTAAAGAAAGGCGTGCTAGAGTTGATATAGTTCAAGACTTTGATGATTGAAATCTTGTCTGTAATGTTTTAGACAATATAAGTTTTCTTCTATTTTTCCTTTTTTTCTTCATGTAATCTAAAATTCCTTGAATGAAATATTAGGATAAAAGCCCTTTGACGTTTAATGTTTTTCATGAATATTTATCTTTTTGATGATGTCAAAAAGGGGGAGTAGTATAATGATTTTGATGTACCTAAAAAGAAGCAAAAACTCATCATAATAATAGAATGATATAAAATGTGCATTTACCATTGACGTGTGTTTGTCTGTTTGATAATTAACTGGGGAACTCTGAACAAGTTCATTAGGCATTCTATGATAGGTCAAAATGAAATAAATCTATTTAATCTCTTAAAGAATGATGGTTCATATATTCAAAGATGTATACTCTATAAACATATATTCAAGAATCAGATAAACCCAATACTGTTCAGAAGTTGAGAACTTTCTGAAAGTTAAAGTTATCTTGATTTTAGTATCATAATGTTCAGAAGATGTAAAATGTCTGAGAATATGATATTCAGAAAATAATAATCAAAAGAAGAAATAGATGTCTTCTAGAAGAACAGAGTAAATCAGAAGTTGAAAACTGTATGAAATTCCTGAAGTCAATACTCTCAAGATCTCGATATTTGATCTATTGGAACCAGGGGAGTTTTACTCAAATTGTTCAGAGTCAGAGTATTCGATATTCATCAAGTAATTAACTCAGGGGAGTATCATAAAAAGGATAAGTATTTCTTACCTATCTAATTTCACTTCTTCTGATTGTAAGAACAAAATTGTGTCATCAAAATACGTAGTTTTGTCACATAAAAAAGGGAGAGATTGTAAGAACAAGATGGGGTTCAACAATATTATCTGAGTTTTGATGATAACAAATGAGTATGAGTGTATGAACAATTTTTTTGTACTAATGTTTGTTATTGTTGAGTACTTAACAAACAAGTTCTGCTTAGATGGATGGCATGGCCAAGACATTAGAAGAGAATTAGTTCCACTTCTGTGCTACACAAGTTCTGAAGGTTCTGAAGTGCAAGCCCTGATATTTGTCTAAAGAAACCAGTTAAAAGAATTGAAGATAAAAGTTGCTAGTTACATACAGATGTTGAAGACTCAACCTTCTAAAGACAACATGTTCTAAGGAAACAGTCAGAAGATCTGAAGACAGAAGTTGCCACTTAAGTTCAGATGCTGAAGACTCAAGTATCTTAAAACAACGTGTCCATAGAAACAAGTTGTAAGATCTGAAGAAAAAGTTTCTACTGTAGTCCAAATGCTAAAAACTTAGTTTTTAAAAGACAACTTGTTTCAAAGAAACAAAGTTAAAAGATCTGAAGACAACATTTCTAACTAAAGTCCAGATGCTGAAGCTTTTGTGTTTCTAATAACAAGGTTCTAAAGACAAGGACTTTTAAAGAACCAAGTGTTGAATATTTTAAAGACATAAGTTCTGAAGATTCCAAATACTTTAAGTTCTAAAAGATTCAAGGTTCTATACAGCGGGTTCTGAAGACCAAGGGCTGAAGACTCTAAAGACGATGTTCTGAAGACTCTAAAGACTTGAAGTTCTTAAGAAATTATGTTATGTTCCGACTTCTATACTCATGCCCGCAGAAGCCTATGAAGTGTAAAAGGAAAGAATATAACAATAACACAATACAACATTGCACAGTATGAAAAATCCTTATTCCACTACTTTTCCTCTAGCTTAAATTGTGGAAGAGATAAGGATGTAGTAATACTTTTTGTAACGACTCTTTTTCAAATAGCCCACATATCTATTTTTATTGGCTATAAAATAAAAGAATCACATGTTTAAAAAGATGGTTGGTTGGATGTTTTCTCAAAGCTGCAAGTTGCAAGTCGCAAGTTGTTGATGTTCAATGTTAAAAAGGAAAGCTGTCATTATTGGAATACAACCAAAAATCTACCAACCACTATAACAACAACCAGAACAATGGTTATAAAAGTGATTTTTCAATCACGTTGATACTGATTACAATGAAATCATTTATTCACAATGTGCTTAATTTCATATGCTACACAAAGCTTGCTAAGCTGTAGAAGATAATGAAGATGATCGTGAAAGCTCATTGTCGTAACCCAAATTTGTCCTACCTCGACGATTTTATTCTTCAAGATTAAAATAGAAGAAATATTTAATTAAAGATGGTACAACAATGTTGTACCCCAAAATTTTCCCTCCCATTTCTCATTGATTTCTCATCACCAAAGCCCTTGGGGATCAAGATCCAGTTAGGGTTTCATCTGCTCATGACCTCCCCTTGCACTGTTGACCCAAATTAGGGTTTGTGTTTGCACAAAGATGTTTTGACCTAAATGCCTAAGATGACTTTCTTGCTTCATATTGGACTCCCAAGTTTATCCATACCAAGTTTCAAGCCTTGATTCCAAGTTTTGCCCAGTCAATTGGACAGTTGACCTAGAAATCAGCTGTATTGGGGAAAAAGTCAACTGTGGCCAATTGACAGTCAAACCTCATGGAAATTGACCCACATCAACATTAGGAACTCATATGAACCATTTGATCAAGTTTGGATCACAATTCCACAAGAAATTTGATCAGATCACCAAAAGGGCAAAATGGTCATTTTTAGGGTTTTGACTGCACATAGGCAATTTTTGACTGTTTGACCCAACCAATGGCAAAACAAGCTCACATATGGACTCAAGGACCCCATGGAATTATCTTGACATGCTCAACAAACTCAAAAGATCCCAAGTACACAGGATTGACAGTTGAATTTCCCAGTCAATTGATCAATTTTGACTGTATACTGAAAAGTCAAACTTTGACTTTTTGGTCAAAATCAAGAGTCAAGATTCATTTTTCATCAAAACATGCCAAATCATGAAACTTGTTCACCAAGAAATCACAAAATGCAAATTAGGGTTAGAAATTAGAATTTTTCATAACTTAGAATTTTTCTAAGTTATGAAAAACCCTAATTTTTCCCAACTTTGCCCCACTTTCTCACCAAGATTGATTTGGATTCAAACAAAAGTCAAAACATGAAAGTTGTAGCTTTTTGCATAATCTACAACTTTGATTCACAAAGTTTTCCCAAATGAGGCTTGTATCTCAAGTTACAAATTTTTGAATAAGGGCACTAAACCATTCTTAACTTAGTGAATTTTTGACCTATTTTGACAAGGTTTTCTACCCAACTTCAAGGCCATTTTCCATACACTTCCACTTGGAATTTCAATTTTCATTTCAAAGATGGATTGTAGTACACATTCCAAGCTTTCCAAAATGTCCAAGAACTTCTCAAACACCCTTGTGGTTAGGGAGAATCGAATTTGCAAAGTTGGGCAAAATTCACTTTTGTTCTTGACCAAAGCATGTTCATAACATTGACATTTTCAAATCAGCTTGTACAAAGTTAGCTTGCAGGCCTCAAAACCAGTTTTACACACCTTAATTAAATGCCAAACCATTGTATTATTGCATTATTTCATCCATTTGGACATTACATGCTAAACTAATCCTTAATTAGAAAAAGCAAGTTTGCCATTTTGGAAAATTAATGCTTTATGTCAAATTCTGAATCTTTGAAGTACAAGCCAAATCTTTGAGGCAAAGTTGGTAGACAAATCCCATTGATCAAGAGAGATCGCTGCAGCATGCTTGAGGGTATGGTACAGGCCTATATGTCAACTTGAGTTTCTTTACTTCAAGAAGAAGAAACCTTGCAAACTGAACAGAACTCCCACTTCCTGTAAACAAAAGCTCAAGCAAACTTTGTAAACATTTTTCATACACATAAAAATTCTTTTTACATTTTGCATATTTATTTCATTCCCATTTAATTATGCAATTATTTATCTTGTAAATATTCAAAGAAAATGATGTAATAGCTAGGTTTAATTTCTTGTCTAAATAATCCCCATTTGAGACATTTGTACCCCCTCCCCATATTATTGTGTTGTAATAGTGTAGGAATTTAATTTTCGCACTTTATCGCTCTTTAAATATGCCATGCTAGAATTAGGGTTTGTATGCGAATAAAAAGAAAAAAAGTAGCTTTGACCTAATACAAGACAAAAAGCATGAAAATGGACAATACATATCACACTTGCACCCCTAGGGTATTCCACTTTGTTGCCTTCAAATAATTGGGCCATATTGCATGTTAGGTTTCTTTGGGTAAAACAAACAATCAAATGATCATAAGTCCCTCGATGACGCTTTCGAAAAGTTGCCTAAAATGAACAAGTCCCTTTCAAAGAGAAATTGCCCAAAGACATTTAACACTATTGCAATTATGGTCATAACGAGGACCCGCGCCCGTCCCTTTCACCTCCTAAGACAAGATTGTCCACCAAATGCAATGGTGGAACAAAATTGTCAAAAGGTTTAAAACATGACAAAAATCTTTGAGAAAACTTTAGGGTAGATAACTCTTAAGTACTTGTCAATTTGCCAAGAAAACACTTGCCTATTTTCAAACCACACTTCACAAACACTTTCTAAACAAACTTTCAAAAAACCTTGAAACATCTTTTCAAAAGACAAAACACCTTTTGTAAAACATTCGAGTAAAGAATTGTTACAAGGGTAGCCTATACAAGGCATCTTTTCAAAACATTTTCAAAACCGCACACCAAGCACCATTTCAAACAATTGAAAACCAAGGCAAGTTGATCTAAGCAAGTACCTAAGAGCCCATGGATAACCATGGATAGAAAGGGTGCTAATCCCTTCCCTTTCTATAATCTACTCCCCGAACCCAAGAAAAAATCTCAAAGGTTTTTGCTGTGCTTTTTAAACCTTTCTTTAGGATAAAATAAAAATTCGGTGGCGACTCTTGCTCAACCGAAACATTTGCGAAAACAAACGCAAAACCCTAGTCAGTTCTCCCACCGTATACCAGAACTGGCGACACTGCTGGGGAGAATTTTAAAAAGTGGAGTAACCTTAGGACTTAGATCACCCTCTTGCATGACTAATTGTTTGAATTGATTGCTTTATATCTTGGCTCTATTGTTTGGGTTTGCAATCCTACACCCGGATTTTGGGAAACATTCATAGATAGCAATACGTTATGGAAACTGTGCGGGGTATACCGACACGGTCGAAGCAATAGCTATATTAGTGCGACATATTTGTGAGTACCGGTAACCCTTGAGTTCAATCAAGGAGAGTACGGGGCCGCTGAGTGATGTCACTAAGCACTAATGACCTAGAACCTTACTTGACCATCTTGGCCTTTTATTAGGGGTAGTGAGATGACCGACTTTGGTGCAGTCCGAAGTTGGTAGATACTCGATACTACACTCATTGAGGGTTGTTTTCTTGGAATATTTTGGTCGCTAGTTAAGTGGCTAAACCAAAACCATGAACAATGAAAACAATCCAGTGATATTGAGCTCCTTAGAACCCAGTTACTATTTATAGGACAGGTTTTTAAGCCAACTACACTCAAGAGGGTACTTACCTATGAAACCCCATGCAAGCCTGAAACTAGGGTTTGGTGTGATTTGTACATATGTTTTGTGCATACATCATAAACATCATAAAACATCATATGCATTCACTAACCATCTCAAGGGTTTTGGATCTTCATCTTTGTTCTTTGTTTTGTAGGACATGGAAATTCCTCGCAGAAATACCATTCAAGTCAACCTTGTAAGAATCTCTCCTCAACTCAAGGAGATCACTTCAAGAATTCCGGAAAATTCATCCTTCAGTGAAAGACATGGCAGACTGCTCAGCCTAGTCAACACCAACATTGAAGAAGACATGATGAAAGTGCTATTCCAGTTCTTCGACCCTCTTCACCACTGTTTCACTTTCCCTGATTATCAGTTGGTACCCATTTTGGAGGAGTTTTCTCAACTCCTAAGAATCCCTATCCTTAATCAACTACCATTCAACGGTACAGAAAAGGAACCAAAGCCGGAAGATGTTGCTCGAGCATTACATCTACAACCATCCGACATCAAGGGGCATTGGGAAACCAGAAGCGGCGTCAAAGGATTCTTAGCAAAATTCTTGTTTGAAAAGGCACAAGAATGTTGGAACTCATTGGACCTACAAGCCTTTGAAGAGATTGTGGCACTCCTTATCTATGGGTTGGTCTTGTTCCCAAATCCTGACCAATTGATAGATGTCAACGCCGTCAAAATCTTCTTGTCCAGAAATCCAATACCAACATTGCTTGGGGACATTCTTCACTCATTTTACACACGAACAATGAGAAAGAGGGGTGTTCTCATGTGCTGTACTCCTATCCTTGCAAGGTGGTTTATTTCGCACCTTCCACAATCTGTCCTAAAGAATGACCAAGGCTCAAGGTGGTCCCAACGGTTGATGACTCTTACTCATTCTGATGTGCATTGGTGTTCTTGGTCCAGAGAAAATGTCATCATCTTCGATCGTTGCAGAGAATTTCCTAATGTTCCTTTACTTGGAATCAGGGGAGGTATCACCTACAACCCTTGCCTAGCTTTGAGGCAATTTGGATATGCACGGAGGGATGGCCCTCATGACATGTTGATTCCTAACCTAGTTTTTGACTTCGACAACGATGCGCAAGGACTTCGCCAAAGATTCATCAGAGCTTGGGGAAAACTCAACAAGGTTGATAGCAAGACTTTGGGACACAAGAACTCCATCCCTCTTGAGCCCTATCTCAAGTGGGTACGAGCCCGGGCCCAAAGTCTAATGATGCCTTATCCTCATGTACTCCCAGTGATTAAAGAGCCCGTCAATGAAGGAGAGGTTCCCTACACCATCCTACATCCAGACATGCCTACATCGTGGGAGGAAATGCAGAAAAGTTGGATTCAGATCAAGGAGGAATGAAATACTTTTGAAGCTAGCTTCTACGCCAGTGAGAAGAAGGTTCTAGAGCTTACCCGCCGACTCCATGAGCAAGAGGCCCTCAATACCTACATCGCACCAAAGAGGATGCGCAATGTCTTTTTGCCTTGAGAAGTTATTTTGTAATATTTGGCCCATGGGGGCATTTATGTACTAACAAATCTCTTTTTATTAATATGACGTGCGTTCTTCTTTGTCTGAAACAATTTTGAATGTTCTAAATCCTTGAATGCATTGCATACATAAGCATACCATTCATCATGTGCATAAGCAGGTCTCACTCCAGGTTTCCTTATCTGTCTGCTGTTTATTTCAGTAGGATGGATCTCGAGCAAACAGTCAAATACCTACAAGCTCAGAATGCACAGTTCCAGCAACTCCTGATGACCTTGGCTAAGGGTCAGGAGGATATCAAGACTCAATTGGGGAATAAGGACCCAGTGAAAAAGAAGAAAAAGAGAATTGGGGTGGCTACTTTGGGGAGAAGATTTGACGGAGAAGCTCGAAGAGTGCTTGAATTTCCTCCTACTTCTGATGAAGGGACCAGTAAAAGAGATGGAGCTGCGGTGCCTTCCGAGTCTGATGCGGAAGAAGAAGAGGTTGAAGAGGATGAAGATTATTCTGACCAGCAATACCCTCCAGCTGATGATAAATACAAAGGGTTAGAAGACAGATTGGCCGCCATGGAATTACAGAGGGTACCGGGTTTGGATTTTGAAGACTTGGGTTTGGTTGCCGGGATTGTGATTCCCCCAAAATTCAAAGTGCCAGTGTTTGTGAGGTATGATGGGCTGTCCTGCCCCAAAATGCATCTCCGGTCTTACGTGAGAAAGATTCAACCCTATACGGCAGATAAAAACCTCTGGGTTCATTTATTTCAAGACAGCCTTTCGGGAGCTCAGTTGGAGTGGTTTTATCAGCTAGAAGGAACCAGTGTCAGAAATTGGGAAGATTTGGCCACCGCTTTTTACAAACAATACCAATACAATTCTGATCTTGCTCCTACTCGTACCCAACTTCAGGGTATGTCACTAGGAACAAGTGAGGGATTCAAAGAATATGCACAAAAATGGAGGGATTTGGCTGGCAGGGTGCAGCCTCCTTTAACCGATCGTGAGCTCGTTGATATGTTTCTTGGGACCCTATCTGGGCCATTTTTCAATCATCTAATTGGTAACTCTTCTGCGGGGTTTACCGATTTGATCTTAACAGGCGAAAGAATAGAAGCTGGCATCAAGTCAGGAAAGATTCAGAAGGGTGTTGCTGCAAGTGTTGAGAAGAAGCCTTTTAAGAAGGAAACAGCTATGGTATATTCTCAGAGAAGAGCAGGGAAGATGGAACGTCGGCCAACTGTGGGGGCCGTAATGATTCAAAACACTCCTAGTGAGCAGCCTCGCTATAACCAGTCCAGACCAAATCAACAACGAGTGGAACGGACACAACGGCAGTTCACCCGTATTAACATGACTCCAGCATAAGTGCTTCCCTATCTACTGAAGTTGAACCTCGCCACCATCAAGGAGGCACCAAAGAATGTGAATACGTCCTCTCCGCATTATCATGCCAATGCTAAATGCGCCTACCATTCAGACAATGTTGGACACGACACCAATGATTTCTGGGCACTCAAGCATAAAATCCAAGACCTGATAGAGGCTAAGGAGGTAGAGTTTGACGCTCCAGAGAAGCCTAATGTGATATCTGCACCCATGTCGAAACACGGCCGAAATGTTAATGCCATTGAAGAAGATTTGTATCTTGCTGATGTCAGTGATCTGACTACTCCACTGCTAACCATTAAGTTGAATCTTTTGAGGGCCGGGATCTTCCCAGGATGTAAGGAAGATTGCTATTGTTGTTACTCTCTGCCGTTTGATTGTCCGCTACTGAAGAAAGGCATCCAAGGCCTTATGGATAGTCGACAAATTTTGTTTGAAAAAGTTTCTACTGTTCCAGTTCATACTGAAAATGTCTCAATCATAACCATTCACGCCAATTTTTCCAAGGCCGTCAAAAAGCCTGTTAAGATTACACCAGCTACGAAATCTGTTCCTTTGAAGATAACAATGCCAGGGCCTGTTCCCTATGTTTCTGAGAAGTCGATACCTTGGAACTATGGCGGTGACGTCTACTACCATGGTATCAAGCAAATCGAGGTAATTGAAGAAAGTTTGGATGATGAGGAGGCCAGCATTAGTAACATTGCAGGCACTAGCAAAATCACCAGGAGCGGGAGAATATTTTCTCCAGAGATTTCCCCTCCAAGAGCAATCTTTGGACCCTCGTCAGCTGATAAGGTCATCCCTGCACCAATAAAACTCTCTACTAAAACTCCTTTGATTGAAGACATTGTTGTTCCTAGTACTGTCTCTCCTACCGCTGCTGACAAAGGTAAGGGAATCCAAGATGAGCCCGTCAGGACGAGGGCTCAACCCTTGGTGATCCCGGAAACCTCCAAGAAGGAAATGGACGAGATTTTGAGGATAATCAAAAGAAGTGACTACGATGTGGTAGAACAGTTGGGGCAAACCCCCTCCAAGATCTCCATGCTGGCCTTACTACTCTGCTCAGAAGCGCACGCTAAAGCCCTGATAAAGTTCCTGAAGGCAGCTCATGTGCCCCAGGAAACCTCTGCGGATCAATTTCAGAATTGCGTAGCTAGCCTGACTGCGGACAATGGATTAGGTTTTTCTGATGCCGACCTAACTCCTAAAGGTAGAAATCACAATGATGCTTTGCACATTTCAGTCGAGTGTCGAGGAACTACTCTCGCACATGTCCTGGTTGATACTGGTTCGTCGCTGAATGTATTGCCTAAGAAGGCCTTGGACCGACTAGATTGTGAAGGGTTGGATTTGAAGCCGAGTGATATTGTTGTCAGAGCTTTCGATGGTTCGAAGAGAATGGTCCATGGAGAGGTTGAAATTCCCATCAAGATAGGCACTGAGGTGTTTAAATCCACTTTCTATGTGATGGACATCCGTCCATCATACTCTTGCTTGCTGGGTAGACCTTGGATACACCATGCTGGGGCAGTTACCTCCTCCTTGCATCAGATGTTGAAGTACCCTGTCAAGGGAAAGATCATCACTGTCCATGGCGGAGAGGAGTACATGATTAGCCACTTAAATTCTTTCCGGTATGTGGAGGTTAAAGGAGAGTTCATTGAGACACCGTTTCAACATTTCGAAGAAGTCCTTCCTGAAATAGCAGTAGTAAAGTTGGCAGCTGAGACACCGAGACAGATGGCCAGGATGGCATCTCTGGAGGATGCAAGGGCCGCAATAAAAGAAGGGAAGAATTCAGCATGGGGGCAGTTACCCGACTTTCCGCATAAGACTGACAGGTTTGGATTAGGGTTCACAGCCGCTGGCCAAAAAGCTATGCGCCGTGCAAAGATTGAAAGGGCGCCAGTCAAAATTTCTCCCTACGGAATCAACGCTTTGGAGGACGAAGACAAGGAGAGCAGCATTGAAGAGTGGATTTATCCAACTGTCAAAGGAGGATTGAACAATTGGGAGGCTAAGGACTTTGTCCCCATCACTTTTATTCATCAGTAATTTATCTATTAAACATTTCTTATTTGGTCTGTAATATTTACTTTCAAACAATCCGTACACTATCTTTTCACCTCCTGCCTTGCCCGGGGCATGTAGGTCCACTTGTAAGGGTTTTGATTATTTTTCATATCCATATGCCATGTTTAATGATTCATTGGACATTTTTCATTTGATAAACTGCTTGTGTTCATTTTCTTTCCTTTTGCATTTTTGTTTAAGGATGGCTAGCCCTTACACACACCCACACTCACCAATGCAGGTACCCATCCACTCCGGATTCCATGGGTGACTATTCTGCTATATCTTTCAATAACTCTTAAGATCTTGTCAATCTAGCCGAATATGAAGATGACGAAGGTTGTGAAGTACCCGGGGAACTAGCCAGACTTCTGCAACAAGAGGAAAGGGCCATCTTACCGCATGAAGAGCCGTTGGAAACTATTAACTTGGGAACCGAGGAGGACCGGAAGGAGGTGCAAGTGGGTGCCAATCTGGAACCAAGTGTCAAGGAACTCCTGATACAGTTGTTAAATGAGTATGTTGAAATCTTCGCTTGGTCTTATGAAGACATGCCGGGTTTAGACACAGACATCGTGGTTCACCGTCTCCCCACAAGAGAGGATTGTCCGCCGATCAAGCAAAAAGTTCGCCGAATGAGGCCTGACATGTCTGAAAAGATCAAAGCAGAAGTAATGAAGCAATTCGATGCTGGCTTTCTGGATGTTACGTCCTATCCTCAATGGGTCACTAACATTGTGCCGGTACCTAAGAAAGATGGCAAAGTCAGGATGTGTGTGGACTACCGGGATTTGAATAGGGCCAGCCCCAAAGATGATTTTCCGCTACCTCACATTGACATTTTGATCGACAATACAGCTCAGCACAAAGTGTTTTCCTTCATGGATGGATTCTCGGGTTACAATCAAATCAAAATGGCCCCCGAGGATATGGAGAAAACAACTTTTGTCACACAATGGGGCACTTTCTGTTACAAGGTGATGCCGTTCGGGTTGAAGAACGCAGGGGCAACTTATCAACGCGCCATGGTGGCTTTATTTCATGATATGATACATCATGAGATTGAAGTTTACGTAGACGATATGATAGCTCGGTCACAAACAGAGGAAGAGCACCTTGAACATCTGGAGAAGCTGTTTGCCAGGTTAAAAGAATACAAGCTCAGGCTGAATCCAAGTAAATGTATTTTTGGAGTTAGGTCTGGTAAACTCCTGGGATTCATTGTAAGCAACAAAGGCATTGAAGTCGATCCCGCAAAAGTAAAAGCAATACAAGAAATGCCTGCTCCCCGTACTGAAAAGGAGGTTAGAGGGTTCTTGGGGCGCTTAAACTATATTGCCAGATTCATCTCACATCTGACTTCTACCTGTGAGCCAATTTTCAAACTCTTGAAGAAAGATCAGGTAGTCAAATGGAACGACGATTGCCAAGCTGCTTTTGATAGAATCAAGGAGTATTTGCTAGAACCTCATATTCTGATGCCACCCGTCGAAGGAAGACCATTGATCATGTATTTGACCGTCTTGGATAACTCAATGGGGTGTGTTTTGGGCCAGCATGACGAGTCTGGTCGAAAAGAGCATGCTATTTATTACCTTAGCAAAAAGTTTACCGACTGTGAGACTCGCTACTCACTGCTCGAGAAAACTTGCTGCGCTTTGGTATGGGCTGCTCGCCGACTAAGACAGTATATGTTGACCCATACTACCTTGTTGATTTCCAAAATGGATCCTATCAAGTATATCTTCGAAAAGCCCGCTTTATCTGGAAGGATAGCTAGATGGAAAATGATCCTAACTGAGTATGACATCCAGTACACCACCCAAAAAGCTATAAAAGGGAGTGTACTAGCTGACCATCTGGCTCACCAGGCTATCGAAGATTATCAATCCATGAGATTTGATTTCCCGGACGAGGACATCATGAATTTGGACAACATCGAAGGTAACAGACCGTATGACGGACCCGAAAAGGGATCCCGATGGACCCTGTATTTCGATGGTGCTTTAAATACGCTTGGAAATGGTATTGGCGCAGTACTCATTTCTCCGGAAGGCTGTCACACACCTTTCACGGCCCGACTTTGCTTCAGCTGCACAAACAACATGGCTGAGTATGAAGCCTGCATCTTTGGTCTCAAGGCTGCTATAGACTTGGGGATCAAATCTTTGATCGTATTTGGGGACTCGTCTTTGGTTATCAGTCAAATCAAAGGAGAGTGGGATACCAAGCATCCTAATCTTATCCCATACAAAGAACATGTCTTGACATTGTTGCCTCATTTCGATCAAGTTACCTTCGAGCATTTCCCGCGAGAAGAGAATCAGCTAGCAGATGCTCTAGCCACAATGTCCTCCATGTTTAAAATTAACTGGGATAACGAGGCTCCCCAAATCACCATCGAGCGAATGGATGAACCTGCGCATTGTCACGAGATTAATACCGAAGAGGTAGTGGAACAACCTTGGTTCCATGAAATCAAAAGGTATCTCGAGACCAGAGATTATCCTGAAGGAGCTTCCGTGAATGACAAGAAGTTCTTAAGGAAATTTGCTGCTAAGTTCTTCCTGAGAAACGACATCCTTTACAAACGAAGCCATGATTGTGTGTTACTCCGATGTGTAGACCAAGCTGAAGCAGAGTTGATCATGACTGATATACACAGCGGCACATTTGACACTCACTTGAGCGGGCATACAATAGCTAAGAAGATCCTAAGGGCCGGCTATTACTGGTCTACCATGGAAGCTGACTGCCATCAACATTCCCGTACCTGCCACAAATGTCAAGTCTATGCTGATAAAGTTCATATCCCTCTGGTTCCTCTCAACGTCCTGACTGCTCCGTGGCCCTTTGCAATGTGGGGCATTGATATGATTGGAGAGATCAAGCCCACGGCTTCCAACGGACATCGCTTCATCCTGGTGGCCATTGACTATTTCACCAAATGGGTCGAAGCAGCTTCCTTCGCCTCTGTTACTAAAAATGTGGTTGCCCGCTTTATCAAGCAAAATCTCATATGTCGGTATGGTGTTCCAGACAGGATCATCACAGACAACGGTACAAATCTGAATAACATAATGATCACTGCTCTGTGCGAACAGTTCAAGATTTATCATCACAATTCATCTCCCTATTGGCTGAAGATGAACGGTGCTGTTGAAGCTGCGAACAAAAACATTAAGAAGATCATTCAGAAAATGACAGTCACTTACAAAGACTGGCATGAGATGTTACCGTTTGCTCTGCATGGATACCGTACGACGATAGGTACTTCAACCGGGGCAACCCCATTTTCTTTGGTTTACGACATGGAAGCTGTTTTGCCTATGGAAGTCCAGATCCCTTCTCTAAGGATTATGAAGGATGCAGGTTTGAATGAAGATGATTGGATGCAGATCCGACTTGATCAACTCAATCTGATCGACAAAAAGCGACTGGCTGCTATATGCCACGGTCAGGCGTATCAAAAGCGAATGATCAAGGCCTTCAATAAGAAAGTCAGACGTCAAGTGTATCAAGTCAGAGACCTCGTAATCAAGCGGATTATCTTACCGCAAAGTGATCCCAGGGGCAAATGGACTCCTACATATGAAGGACCATTTGTGATCAAGAGCATATTTTCTGGTGGTGCAATGATTCTAACCACCATGGACGGCGACGATTTGCCGCACCCTGCGAACGCAGACATAGTCAAAAGATACTACGCATAAAATAACCCGACAAGTCGAAAACCCGAAAGGGCGGCTTGGGCAAAAATGGGTATCCCGGTGAACCGAAAACCCGAAAGGGCGGTTCAGGCAAAAATAAGGGATAAAAACAAAAAAATCTGTACACCCGGCAAGTCGAAAACCCGAAAGGGCGGCTTGGGCAAAAAGGGGTTTCCCGGTGGATCAAAAACCCGAAAGGGCGATTCAGGCAAAAGTTAGGGAATTAAAGCGTATGACTATGTCTCGTCGGATCACTTCAAAGACAATCTCTTCATCAACCAGTTCCAGGCTTCTGATCAATCCAGTCATCGTCAAACGAAGCATTGAATGGACAGATATTCAGGGTTGTGAAAGCTATAGCGGAATAGAATCCCATGGAATTATTTCACATAGCCATATTTATTTTGTATAAACCTTTCAAATATTTACGACAAAATCCTCTTACTAGGATGATTGTCTCCTTTGTACAAATATACTCATAGAAAATCAATACAAATACTTTTCCCAGAAATTTGTGTCATTTCCTTTTCTTTTCTCTTGCACTATTTGTTTATTTTGAGAAAACGTCCAATGTTTTGTTAAATAGGCATATGCATTTGAAACATAATCATTTCCTTATGAACCAAGAAAGAGGATTACTGATAAGTCGAAGGTACAGTTAGATAACCCGATACCCTTTCAAAGGAAACCCCCGGGAGATTTGGAATCCATATCCCTAGCAAGTCTTGAAGCTCATCCCCAGTAGATTCTGGAAGCTTATCCCCCGCAGAGTACGGACGTCTCTCCCGAGTTTTATTCAAAGTTATTCCTCACAAGGCCTTATAACTGGGTTATCCTCAGCTAACAACCACGGAAGATCGCACTCGCCAAAATTCTTCCTATCCCCGGCGGAGTTCATCAAAATTCCCCAGCAGTAACTTATCTTTACAACCCCCCAGCCAGAGGATCCTCAGGAATCCAATTTCCCTCAGAATTTAAGTTTCAATATCCCCAGCGAAGCCAGGCTAATGAACCTTTTCCCCACGAAGTTTTGGGAAAGCAAATCTTGAATTCCCCAGTGAAGTCGCCAGAGATACTTCCCTCCAAGTTGAAGATTCTCAGTCTTGCATCCCCAACATGAATCTATTAGGATTGGTACTCCCCAGTAGAAGTCATCAGGATTTCCCCAGAGGTTTGGTATACAACCCAAGCTCTTTGTTCCCCAGCAACAGCCAAGGAATTATTCTTCTCGGCAGCAGTCAGGATGCTTTTATCTTCAGTCATCCCCAGCAAGACAGCTCATCAGCTTACATGCGCATTCATTACATTCATATCATAAACATTGACATAACACATATTGCATCATACATTTCATGCATCATAATTTTATGCTAGCTATCATTTTTGTCCTTTTCAGGATAAGAACAAAAAGCTATCATTAACAGTTTCAGATGCAGTTTTACACGGGCTCATCATCAGGCAACCCTACACCGGTTCCTCCTCAAATTTCAAGATTTCTGAAAACAGTTCACGGGTTCTCCAAGTAACGGATGTTGAACTATCACTTGTTCCGTTTCTTCTCAAGACTTCTGAAAACAGTTTATGGATTCTTCCCAACAACGGATGTTAATCTATCACTTGTTCAGATGCAACCTTCTGAAAACAGTTTACGGACGCTTCCCAACAACGGATGCTGCTCTATTGCTTATTCAACTTCAAGACTTTTGAAAATAGTTCATGGGTCCTCCAAGTAACAGACGTTAACCTATTGCTTGTTCAGACTCTTCTCAAACTTCTGAAAACAGTTTACGGATGCCTCCAGATACGGATGTCAATCTATTGCTTATTCAGACCCCAGTTCAAAGGTGGTCCTAAACATGGACACCTTTCTGATGCTCAGTCCAGATGGCATCTCTAAGCCCATCCCCGACAAGTTTCTGTCACTCTTCCAGATGGCATCGTTAAGCCCATCTCCAAATGGCATCTCTAAGCCCATTCCCGCATCCATTACTTTGACGAGTGCAAATTTCCGGGCACTCTAGTGTCCAATCTCCTTTTACCCTCGAGTCACGAAAGGCAAAATTGCCAATCTAACTCTTCAGGTTCAAGAAGATTGAACAGGGGCAACTGTTGTACCCCAAAATTTTCCCTCCCATTTCTCATTGATTTCTCATCACCAAAGCCCTTGGGGATCAAGATCCAGTTAGGGTTTCATCTGCTCAAGACCTCCCCTTGCACTGTTGACCCAAATTAGGGTTTGTGTTTGCACAAAGATGTTTTGACCTAAATGCCTAAGATGACTTTATTGCTTCATATTGGACTCCCAAGTTTATCCATACCAAGTTTCAAGCCTTGATTCCAAGTTTTGCCCAGTCAATTGGACAGTTGACCTAGAAATCAACTGTATTGGGGAAAAAGTCAACTGTGGCCAATTGACAGTCAAACCTCATGGAAATTGACCCACATCAACATTATGAACTCATATGAACCATTTGATCAAGTTTGGATCATAATTCCACAAGAAATTTGATCAGATCACCAAAAGGGCAAAATGGTTATTTTTAGGGTTTAGACTGCACATAGGCAATTTTTGACTGTTTGACCCAACCAATGGCAAACCAAGCTCACATATGGACTCAAGGACCCCATGGAATTATCTTGACATGCTCAACAAACTCAAAAGATCCCAAGTACACAGGATTGACAGTTGAATTTCCCAATCAATTGATCAATTTTGACTGTATACTGAAAAGTAAAACTTTGACTTTTTGGTCAAAATCAAGAGTCAAGATTCATTTTTCATCAAAACATGCCAAATCATGAAACTTGTTCACCAAGAAATCATAAAATGCAAATTAGGGTTAGAAATTAGAATTTTTCATAACTTAGAATTTTTCTAAGTTATGAAAAACCCTAATTTTTCCCAACTTTGCCCCACTTTCTCAACAAGATTCATTTGGATTCAAACAAAAGTCAAAACATGAAAGTTGTAGATTGTTGCATAATCTACAACTTTGATTCACAAAGTTTTCCCAAATGAGGCTTGTATCTCAAGTTACAAATTTTTGAATAAGGGCACTAAACCATTCTTAACTTAGTGAATTTTTGACCTATTTTGACAAGGTTTTCTACCCAACTTCAAGGCCATTTTCCATACACTTCCACTTGTAATTTCAATTTGCTTTTCAAAGATGGATTGTATTACACATTCCATGCTTTCCAAAATGTCCAAGAACTTCTCAAACACCCTTGTGGTTAGGGAGAATCGAATTTGCAAAGTTGGGCAAAATTCACTTTTGTTCTTGACCAAAGCATGTTCATAACATTGACATTTTCAAATCAGCTTGTACAAAGTTAGCTTGCAGGCCTCAAAACCAGTTTTACACACCTTAATTAAATGCCAAACCATTGTATTATTGCATTATTTCATCCATTTGGACATTACATGCTAAACTAATCCTTAATTAGAAAAAGCAAGTTTGCCATTTTGGAAAAGTAATGCTTTATGTCAAATTCTGAATCTTTGAAGTACAAGCCAAATCTTTGAGGCAAAGTTGGGTAGACAAATCCCATTGATCAAGAGAGAGTGCTGCAACATGCTTGAGGGTATGGTACATGCCTATATGTCAACTTGAGTTTCTTTACTTCAAGAAGAAGAAACCTTGCAAACTGAACAGAACTCCCACTTCCTGTAAACAAAAGCTCAAGCAAACTTTGTAAACATTTTTCATACACATAAAAATTCTTTTTACATTTTGCATATTTATTTCATTCCCATTTAATTATGCAATTATTTATCTTGTAAATATTCAAAGAAAATGATGTAATAGCTAGGTTTAATTTCTTGTCTAAATAATCCCCATTTGAGATATTTGTACCCCTCTCCCCATATTATTGTGTTTTAATAGTGTAGGAATTTAATTTTCGCACTTTATCGCTCTTTAAATATGCCATGCTAGAATTAGGGTTTGTATGCGAATAAAAAGAACAAAAGTAGCTTTGACCTAATACAAGACAAAAAGCATGAAAATGGACAATACATATCACACTTGCACCCCTAGGGTATTCCACTTTGCTGCCTTCAAATAATTGGGCCATATTGCATGTTAGGTTTCTTTGGATAAAACAAACAATCAAATGATCATAAGTCCCTCGATGACGCTTTCGAAAAGTTGCCTAAAATGATCAAGTCCCTTTCAAAGAGAAATTGCCCAAAGACATTTAACACTATTGCAATTATGGTCTAAACGAGGACCCGCGCCCGTCCCTTTCACCTCCTAAGACAAGATTGTCCACCAAATGCAATGGTGGAACAAAATTATCAAAAGGTTTAAAACATGACAAAAATCATTGAGAAAACTTTAGGGCAGATAACTCTTAAGTACTTGTCAATTTGCCAAGAAAACACTTGCCTATTTTCAAACCACACTTCACAAACACTTTCTAAACAAACTTTCAAAAAACCTTGAAACATCTTTTCAAAAGACAAAACACCTTTTGTAAAACATTCGAGTAAAGAATTGTTACAAGGGTAGCCTATACAAGGCATCTTTTCAAAACATTTTCAAAACCGCACACCAAGCACCATTTCAAACAATTGAAAACCAAGGCAAGTTGATCTAAGCAAGTACCTAAGAGCCCATGGATAACCATGGATAGAAAGGGTGCTAATCCCTTCCCTTTCTATAATCTACTCCCCGAACCCAAGAAAAAATCTCAAAGGTTTTTGCTGTGCTTTTTAAACCTTTCTTTAGGATAAAATAAAAAGTCGGTGGCGACTCTTGCTCAACCGAAACATTTGCGAAAACAAACGCAAAACCCTAGTTAGTTCTCCCACCGTATCACAAACAATATCTGATGGCCCATCTTAAAATTTAAGCCAACCGGGGGTGTATCTTAATCCGTGAGAGTGGAGCTTTCTAAATCAGAAAGACTCATAAACCGATTCGCGAAGCATGTTGTCCAATGGCCCATGCGATTCGAAAATGGAAGTTAGTTCAAAAGAATAATAATTATTAAGTTTTTAATTATGACATCCCATTTAAGAATGGTAGTTATTGTTACTTTAAAATTAAAAATCCATTTTTAAACAAGAAGGGAGGTGCAATTTGGAATACAGGCTCGTTACGCTAAGCCCATTAGTATTTCTTTTACTTTTTTTAAGGAAATTATTTTTCACAATTATGTTGTTGTTTGCTGTTTGGGCCAATTAAGGCCCAATATGAGTTGAAAAAAACAAAAAGGCGCTAAAAAAATGCTGGTAGCCCATTCTGTTTTTTAAAATAAAATTATTGTTGGTTCATTTTCACTAATTAATTTTGTAAAATTATTATTAGTGTTAATAAAGCATGCATTTAAAAAGTCTTGTTTAAGAATAAGTAAGTTGGGCCCAAAAAGAAACGCGTGTTGTAATAACAAAGGGATGCTGTTGATGGATAAAAAATTAAATAATGTGCAGGCCCATTTTGGGCTAACTAATACTGTGCAAATCTTATCCAAGATTATGCACGTTTATTTCATAAGCTATTACTACATAAATCAACATTGAAACCAAATCTATTACAGTCCAACATCAATCTGAAACAAATCTGAAACTAAAATTGAATCTTATTAATCAATCTAACTCAGAATATATTACACAAATATCAAATCCCAGAATCATTTCTCAATGTAACACAAAAATCTGGAAAAATATTTACCAATCCAGAAATAAGATATACGAATTAAAATTCTACAAATTTCTCTTACAAAATCAAATATTACAGCAGATCACAAATCTCAGAATCAGGTCTTTATTAAAAATATATTACAACTAAAAGAAAATCAAATCTCTAATCCCTAATTTTCAGAATCCCTAATCTAAGGCAAGATTAACTTCTAACGATCCAAAACCCTAAAAATCAAAAACACTTATATATACCAAGAAAGGAAGAACATGGAGGTTTTTTTTAGAGGGCACGAAAGTATACAGGGGATATCTGTTGCGAAGAATAGAAGAAGATGAACCTAAATGTAGATACGAGCAGAATATCAGCAGAAGGAGAATGAATTTGTTGGAGGAAGCGGAAGAATCACCTCACTGTTGAAAACAAAATCAGAGGCGATTAGGGTTTCAACGCCTGAAACCCTAATCGTGTGACATCATCTCCGCCACCATTGCAAGCTTAACCGCTAACCGTCACACCGATCACCACCATCCTTAAGCCTTCAATCAAAATCTGAAAAACAAGGAAGGAAGAAAGGATCAGTAGCAAGTCATCAGTAGCAAGTCGGACACGCTCCAGAACACGAAATCGCAGAGAGGGTAAAAGGTCTTTAGCTTTGTTCTTTTAGATTTGGGTGTTTGGGGCTTGGGATCGTGGTTTGAGTTTAGTTGGTCACAGCGCTGCCGGAGTTTCTAGGGAGTTAGGGTTTTTGGAGAAAGAGGAGAGAAGGGTTTGGTTTTTAGTGAGGAAGAGAAGGAATAAAGTTTTCTGGAAATCCACTAACTGTAAAAATGAACGAAGTATTGTAAAATGGTATTTATTATGCTAGAAATCCAGTACGCACGCGTGTATCATAATCACCATGCACCCTTCCATCTCAGCCGTGTGATCGCAGTTGGACGGCCGTAAGGCCAAGTCCCATAGGAAGCCATGTACCCTCACGACACAGGATCTGCATGACCCCTCTCTATAGCGCGTTGGGCTTCCGCCCACTAATATCCACACCCCTCTTACAGCGGGTTACTAACTGGCCAAATAATTCACCCTCCCTTGTTTGGACTGTTTTGGGCTTGGCCAGATTACTAAGCAACACCCCCTATTTTTTACTCTCTACATGAGAACGCACCCCCAGGTTTAATCAATTATTTATTTTTATTATTTTTAATACATTATATTCTTAATTCTTATACTTATAATATTTTTTTTATAATAATTGTTATTATTTGCAATAATTGATATCATTAATTTTTATATTAATTATCATTATTATATTAATTATTATTATTTTATATAAAGACAAATTATTTTTATATCCAAATGCATATATTATTTTCTATACTATTTTGCATTAAATATTTTTCACTCATGCATTAATCAAGAAGTTTTGCAATTAATACAAATAAAAAACATAAACCAAATCTCAAACTATTTTCGCAAACAAATTAAGCTAATCAACAGTCTTTTTGCAAATAGTGTTTCAAACCGATTTTGGCTTACTGCGTACTCAGTCAAAATCTCCGCAATCACTACTCCCGACCGAGTGCGAAGTGATTCAAAATATGTTTACAAACCCTCTAAAAGACACCAACCCATACGAACTACGAATTGGGACGATGATTCCTCATAAGAGGATACGTAGCCATACGATAAAAAATAGTAGCGAGTTCCCCTATAAAAAATTTAAAACCTTTCCCCTATTAAAAAATTAGGACACTTTTCTTGCTAATTAAAACTTAAAAGCTTGTTTATCCCAAACCTAAACCTAGAGCTTAATATCCCTGTGAACAAGGTGGATGAAAGGTTCCTAACACCTTCCTTTCGTCTAATTGACTCTGAAACCTAAAATCTCTGTCCGCGAATTAGGGTTTTCTGTTAGGTTCCTTTCCTTAGGATAAAAACTAATAGTAGCGACCCTTGATTAAAAGATCAGTTGCTGCACTCATGTTACAAATCCACAACATAATATGTTGTGCTCTAAAGTGATCATAGAAGAAAATAGAACAAGGGTTGTTGTCCATAATGTTCTATGGTGAATCAAGATGAAGAAGTTCTTCTCTTTACTACATAAATATCAATAAAGCTTCCAAAATCTTATAAGAAGAAGACTTCAACAATTCAAGTGTTTTGGGTTGTTGTCCGAGAAGAAGCTACTTGAAGAAAAGAAGACCACACATCAAGCTACAATACAATGTAATATCGTTTAATGTGTATTATATTCTTCTTATGTACTTAATCATTTTTACATCCAGCTTGTGTAGAAGCATTATTATTGTAAACAAATGTAAATCAAACAGTTGTTTAATAGTTCTTTGAGAGACTCGGTTGAGTAAGAATTCTCAAGAAGAATTTGGCTGCGACCATAGTAGATGAAATCCTGGTATTGGATTCTATTGGGTCAATGGTAATCAAATCTCAAAGGGGACTGAGTGAAGGTTAACCTTCTGGGATCACTGATGGATATCATTGGAAGGAAATTCTGGTAGGAGATTCTGGTGAATCAAATTATATTGGGTTAATGAATGTTATATCCAGTCCGGATCCCTAAACATGTCATGAGATGTTAGTCACCAGTGGTTTCCCGTGCAATTGTAATCAGATCAGTTATAGTAAATTAAGTCCTCGAGTTCAAGGCGAAATCACCTCAGAAGGATGGATTAAACTAGCTTGTGGGTTTCTCAAGAGAACTAGGATATATCGTGTGTTCTTTACTTTTGCTTATGCATTAGAGTTTATGTTTTCTGAATTTAATTAGAAGCATTACTTAGAAGTAACAATCAGAAGCATTGTTCAACTAATAATGCTTAGAAGCGAATGTTTTACAAGAAATAAAAACCCAATTCACCCCCCCCCCCCCTTTCTTGAGTTTTCTTCACACCTTCAGAAGCTTTTGTTGGATAACGATTTTCTTTCAAAGAGGTACAATTGTACAAGCATCAATGTCAATAACTTATGGGAAAATATTTAGTGGTTCTCATAAGTTTCACTAGCTATCTTTTTAAGTCCTCTTTTTTCTTGCAAAACTACTACCTAACTAAGCATGGAAGGTGCTTAGGAACTTCCATTCTTACCATTTCTTTAAAAAGTGTTTACACTACCTAAAGCCCTTTTTAGTAATTTACTAAATATAATTATACTAACCAATTAAGTGCTTCTTTTATGCCAAGTGGCACTCAAGTATTTCAAATTTCCTTGAAGCATGTGCCCTTTTAGTTTCCTCTCTCTTTCGTACAACCCATTTCTTTCATTTTCTCTTTAATCTTCACGATTCAACTTAACTTATGTTTCTCTCTTCCATACAACCCCTTTCTCGTCCCTCTTTCCCTTCCCCAACCCTTGTCGTCGCAGCCCCTTCTCCTTTCTATATAGGATCATTACCACCTCCTATTGAAAAACCAATCTCATATTTGTTCTCTTCGTCTCTCAACCTTCCTAATGAACCAAATATTTTTTTAGTCAATCTTGTCGTTGACCCAGTTTATGGGTTATTTTTTCGATTTCATTGATAAATTTTCTTTGTATTCCTAATGTTAATGATTTTCATTGTGATATTTGAACTTTATTGATTTTATTGGTTTTTTTAGTGTATTGGTAGGAGTTTTTGGCTATGCTTATCCAACTTATGAATTCTATAAGCACTGAAGAAGGTGAACATTTTGCAAAGGATCAAGGGTTGATCTTTATGGAGGCCTCAACAAAAAATTCTAAGAATGTTGAAGAGGTCAGAAATATTTCAACTCTCGATGTGCCTAATGATCTGTCGAACAAAAAACTTGCTACCATTAGTTAATGAGTTGAAAGGTATATATGTTAAAAATACATGAATTCATTTTGATTCAGACTTTGAAATCGTCATCCAGTTCATAACAAGTGCTTCCATCAATAGAAATCAGAGGCCTCCAAGGAAGCTTTAAGTTGGTTATGCATAAAAGATTGATGATTATATTATTTTTAGAAAATTAATTGAGTTTTCATTTCCGATTTTATATGCCGAGTAAATTAATTGAGTTTTCATTTATGATTTCCAATTTTTGTATTTGTGAATTAGGTCGAACAGAAACCACTTCCATGTGTTCTAGGAGTACCGAACCACATGATATATGCAGATTTCTGCCAATTCTGTGGTTCGTTTATTCATCATATTCTTGAAATGCGGATTGTGAGAATGGATTCAATGGAAGATTGATACAGTGTTTTCATTTGCTTTGATGAACAACAATTGACAGACGCGTTCTACACTCATTATGATGGTCGACATTTCTCATCTCTTAAGGTTTCTATTTATTCATTTCTTTATTTATATCGTTGTATTAATGCATTTTTGTTTCTGTTTTGCTATTTTATTTATTTTGTTATATTTGATTTGCATATAGGCTAAGGTGTGTCGTGTTGTTTTTACATTACATTTTTCAAGTAACTTACATAATAAAATCATAGTTTTTTATCATCAATATTTATTTTCTTAATTTTGGTTTATGTCACAATTGTTTTGATCTATTCTGTCATATTGACTGCAAGTGGAGCTTACCGACACAGATCTTCCATGACACAAAATAATTATCATACTGACATAACTAATTTGATATCTACAGCCCCACGATAACTAAGAATAAAAAATATTTATTTCTTCTGATTGTTTTTTAAGCTATGGTGATTTCTCATGATTCTTTTTACGCTTTCAGGTACATGTTCATGTACCACATTTTCTACCGATCATTCGTTTGCTATGATGTGTGCTATTTTAGTCTCATTGGTGGAGGTGCCTGTTTCCATTTCCTAAAATAAGATGAAGATCTGGTCATATTTTCAGAAGTTGGCACGTGAAGGGTTTGATAATGTTTCTTTAATTGATTAGGATAATCTCGGGTTTTCATCAGTTGTGAGCAAAGTAAAATAAGGAGATAGTAAGTTCAATATTTCTGCTCCTCCAACAATAGACATTATTCTTTTGACAGGACCCCATAAATCCCATTCCAACATAAATTATTGAGAGGAAAATAAGAAAACCTTACCTGTAACTACTAAAACCGAGGCTATTGTATTTCAACCAGAAAACAACCATTCGGGACTTCAGGAAAATTAAAATAAGAACATTAACGCCTGAGGCCACTGTTGCACCCCAAAATTTACCCTCTTGATTTCAGAATTTTTAGGCTTATGTTTCATCAGAAACATAATATTGCATTACATTCATGCATTGTGTAGGGATCAAAGTATCTTGATTATCAGGTCTCCCCCCAAGCTTTAGAAGATTGATTGTATTGATAAGTTGCTCAAGGAGGGCCTTATTATCTAAACCTATGGATCTTTCAAGCCCAAAGGTATCACATATCTCAAGATATCTTAGCCACCTCATTGGATCAACAAAAGGTTGAGTATTGTGTTGTTTATAAGGAGAATCACATCCTTTGGATTCATCAGTCAAAATTAGGGTTTTGCCAAAGTTGGATTTATTGGGTTCTAGATGAGCCAAATATTGAAGCATCATTCTTTTATCATTGTTGGAATCAATTTTGTTCAAAAAAGCCTTTCTTGATGCCCAAAGGAATTAGAGGTTTGAAGCTTGACGAGTTATCTCCTAGTGTAGAGTGCAAAGCTAGGGTTTAAGTTTTAGTTAGAAATTCTTTGGAATTTTGAGTGGTAACTCTTTCCATAGTCTCTATGTGTTTGGAACATCATATGTTTGAAGTTTTGATCATCAATTTTGAAGAGAAGTGGTTCAATTGAATCAAAGAGGAAAAACAGTCATTTTACTCAATGTCAACAAAGTCAAAGTTGACCAAATAGACTCTTGGTCAACATGAAGCATTTGACATGTATTTTCATTTGGGATGATCATTGATGATTTATTTTGATGATAATTTCAAGTTTAAGAGGTTACTTGGATTTGAAGTTATCTTGGTGATTGAAAATTTCAGTAAGTGTTCTTGATTTAGGCCTGACTTTACAAGGGCATATCTTTCTCATTTTTCAGGGGATTTTTGTGGTTCTTTTTACCAATTGAAGAGGGGAAGAATATCTACAAGGCTCCACAAAGGAAAAAAAAACACACTTCTTACTCAAAATAAAAAGTTACGAGCCTTTGAAGTTCAAGGCAAGTTGAGAATTTTTTGGGGCAATCCCGGGCAACTGGCTAGGAAAAGCAAGGCATTTGGCCTAGGCAATTCATCAAATAGTTGGTGACATGCCTATAATTGTTGATTCGAGGCATAATTCGAAAATGTTCCTCGTGCACTTTAAAGAGGGCTATGAAAGCTTCTCATTAAACTTGGAATCTATCAATTTGGTTTAAAATCGAAAAGGATATGATTTGAGGAAGTTGGATATTGAAACCAGGGTTGCGAATGGATCTCTTTGACTTCCTTCAGCTTGGGCCATTTGAAGTAGCTTTATCAGCTGATCGAAGCCTCATTTTTCTCTCTTTGTTTTCCATCATCTTGGGCCATTCGAATTAGCTTTGTAGGATGGTCGAAGCCTCATTATGCTCTCTTCATTTGGACATCCAAGGTGCCATCTTGTGGGCTGGTTTAAGCCTCTTGCTTCTTACTTTATTCTTCTTCAGTTTGGACATTCGAAGCATTACCTTGAAGGCTGGTCGAAGCCTCATTCTACTCTCTTTGTTTGGACATCCAAGGTTCCATCTTGAGGGCTGGTCGTAGCCTCTTGCTTCTTACTTTATTCTTCTTCAATTTGGACATTCAAAGTATTATATTGAAGGCTGGTTGAAGCCTTATTCCACTCTCTTCGTTTGGACATCCAAGGTGCCATCTTGAGGGCTTGTCTAAGCCTCTTGCTTCTTACTTTGTTCTTCTTCAGTTTGGACATTTGAAGCATTATCTTAAAGGCTGGTCGAAGCCTCATTCTACTCTCTTTGTTTGGACATCCAAGGTGCCATCTTGAGGGTTAGTCGAAGCCTTTTGCTTTTTACTTTGTTCTTCTTCAGTTTGGATATTCGAAGCGTTATTTTGAAGGTTGGTCAAAGCCTCACTTTTCTCTCTTTGTTTGTACATTCAAGGTTCCATCTTGAGGGCTAGTAGAAGCCTCTTGCTTATTACTTTGTTCTCTCTTTGTTTGGACATTCAAAGTGTCATCTCATGGGTTGGTTGAAATCTCATTCCTGCTCTATTCGTTTTCTCTCAACTTGGACCATTCGAAGTGACCTCATGGGTTGGTTGAAATCTCATTCTTGCTCTCTTCGTTTCCTCTCAATTTAGACCAATCAAAGTGATATCTTGGGCAGGTCAGTGCGCCTGTAGTTTTGGGCAAGTTGGCTTGAGTTGCCCAGGAATCCTAAGCCTTATATCTAGCTCATCCCTCCATCATTCCTTTCAAACCTCAGTTTGTTTCGAAGCTTAGAATGTGTTCTTTAATTGGCTCAAGTAAAATTTTAGAATGCATGAACCAATTCTCTATGGCCTCAAGTAGGAATCAACATTCCTTTGGTGCACCCTTTGATATTTTTTATTTTCAGGATTGATATTGCACATGTTTAGAGCGAATTACACACTTCATTTCTTGCTTCTTTTGGCCAAACAATCACACGTTCCTTGCCTCCCCACGCTTTCTACATTTTTTTGCCAAAATTGGTAACCTTTACCTCAAGCAAAATCACACCATGTGCAATCCTTGCCACCTCACCCCCTAATGCTTCACTCACCTCATTTCATTAACCTCTGAGCTCATCAAAATGTAGCATAAAAGGCCAAATAAACAAACAAAATGAAAGCACATGATCTCACATTTCCATTTGCCTGTTTTGGCCAAATTACCCTCCAACGGATTTATATGAGTTATGACCCTATTTCCGTCACTCTAAACACTCTATATAAACACCGCATTGCTCATTAAAAAGGAAAAAGAGAAAAAGGGAAGAACGAAAGGCTGCATTGGAGGAAGTTCAGATCTAAAACCACTTTCTCTCTCAAAAATCCATTTCTTCAATTCTCCCAATTTGCTCATGCATTTTGAGTGATTCTTCTTGCATTCTCTTCTCCAAGTGCTAAGGATTGTAGATCGAGGTTTGGTTTGAAGCTGGAGTGAATGAGACAGTAGATACATTTTTGCCTCAAAGGTTAGAATACTCAACTTTGGATCTTGATTTCTGGCGATGAATTGTATGATTTGAGTTTGGAATCATGTTATTTGATGTTCATTGAGTGTTTTTGCAACTTTAGAGCTTTTGATTTGATGAAATATGCATGTATGATGATGCTGAAATATCTTGCTCAGTGTGGTTTTGCAATCTTCATGAGATATGTTCTTGATCTATGGTTAATCATTCAATGTGATTCGAACAACATAATGTAGATCTTTATTCTAACTTTGATTTGCATGAAATTTCGTGAAAATGGTGTGGAAATGAGTATGAACGATGGCTCTGAATATGAGCCCTAGGAATGTTCCTTACGTGCGTTTTTGAACTTATCCAGAGGTTGAAGATGATGTGGTTGCGCGTCGCTATTGGTCCATTTGAATTTTGCATTTTTTTGAATTTTGTTTTATAACTTGATTTTCCTGATTTTATTTCTTGCTCAAAAATGGTTGAAAATTTCAGAAAAATTTCATGAAACTCCAAAATAATATTTTTGATGTTGTGTATATGTTTTTGGAATTTTTAAAAATGTCCTGATTGATTTAAAAATTCGTGTGTTTAATTAATTGTTTGTTTAATTTTCAATTTTATTTTGACATTTCCTTTACTCCAAAAATTCCACAAAAAATCATTAAAGCTTATTTTTAATTCTAATATTTGAATATAATTTTTGTTGAATATTTTTCTTACTTTTGATTAGAATTTTATTCTAAGAATGTGAATACTTGTTTAATTGATTAATTACTTGAATTTGATTTTATTTCTGACTTTTCTTTAATTCTAAAAATATGAAAAAATAAGTTTTCTGATCTTTGGAGTTTTCTTTATTTTTGTATGACTTTAGTTTGAATTGTTTAGAATTGAAACTAAATTGATCAATAATTAAGTTTATTTTCTAAGTAATTAGGGTTTTGATCATTTTCTTGTTGTTTTGATTCCAAAAACCAATTTTCTTTGAGTTTCAATTGAATTCAGTTCTTGTTTGAAGTTCATAGATGGATTGAGGATCTCAAAAATGTTTTTCTTGAATTAATTGATGAGGTTTGGTGTTTTCCACTAATTTATTTTGAAAACTTTCCTAGACTGGGGGTTTCATCAAGTAGTTTTGATGCTTGGAGTTTTTTTGATCCTTTCCTCATTCATCAATGAGCTTAAGACTTGTTTTCTGACTTCTATACATCTTGAAGATGCTGATAAAATATTTGGTTTTAATTATAGAAGTCCTTTTCTATTTTTGATGAATTTTTCAAAGTAAAAGTGCTCAATTGATGTTGCATATCTTGTTACATATATTTGATGGCCAATGAACTTGTGTGAGGCCTATAATTTGACACTTAATGGTCATGTTGCTACTGTTTTTCTCACACCAATTCAAATCAATCCACTTGATTTCCCATAATTGGTTGATGACCCCTTTTGATTCATGCCTCCTAGCTAATGTTCTTTCTTGTTTTTTTCTTTGAACTTTAAACTTTTGGCTTGAGTTTGAGGTCATCAAATGACCAATGATAACATGTTGAGGAATGATACATCAAGGATAGTATCATAAAGACTTGAGATCACTTGACCTTTTATACTTGAACCAAATTCATTCATATATGAATTTGATGTTCCTTTCTTCTTTCCTTTTGAATCCTTGAGGTATATTAAATGCACTTGTGCAACATGATTTAGAATTAACATTTTAAAACTCTTGATAATATCCACATAGCATGTTAGAAGTTTGATTTCATATGGTTTAAGTCTTCTAACTTTGTCTTTGCTTGAATTCTTTGCCTTGCTAACTTGTGATCCAAGCTTTGTGATACATTTTGTGGTACCCTTCTTTTGTGTTATGCTTGTAAACCAAAATGAAATGAGTGAATATGGATGTGAAATGTTTTCTAGTGACTTCTAAAGTCTTTTATTGTACTCTTCTCTTTCTCCTTTGATCCTTGATTGATATTTACTTGTCAATTCAACATGGTAACAGGAAAAGAGTAAGAGTTCTTTAGTCTTGACCTAGTTGTTGTTTGAGTTTGCTTGATGTTTCTTACATATACTGCCTCTGATGTTTGCCATCATGATTATTTTACATTCTCATGATCATATCATCATCCATCCTTTATTATTTTATCATTTCCCTTTGAAATCACTAATTTGTCTGTTGAATGTGCGAGGTACTCTTAGGAAAAGTTCTTTCATTTAGACTTGGTATTGTAGTGTTCCACTTTATTTGTGGAATACAATTGGTTATGTTTGAACTATTCCCGTGCTTGGTATATTTGTCATTCTGTTGTAGGATGCATATATACATGTGATTGTGACTACTATAGTTCTTCTCCTGAAACCTCAGTGCATATATTTGATGGCGTGATTTCTGACTTGATTTGTTTAATGATGCTAGCTTGCTTGAAGTTCTATGAGTTTCTTTCTGCTTGTTCATTTGCTATGGATAGTTATCTATTGGGTATTGCACTATTTCCCTTTTACCATTTCCACTCCTTATTGCTTTCTATTGCATGATGGGATCTCCGTTGTTGATATATGTCAGGAGTCCCTCTGGTTTATTTAAAGACATGTTTAAGGTAATTTTGCATATGTACCTTGCTTGCTGCTCATGTTTAAATACTTGTTTGTTTACTTGTTTGGTATTTTCCATGCTCCCTTATGATTGCTCGTGTAGGGTTAGTCCTCGAGCTAGACCTTAGGATAAGAATCCATGTATGCTAACATAGCATAGAAATTTCCCTCTTTCAACCTCAACCTTAGGGTCAATCATTGTATGATAACATTAGGGTTAGAGATTAGGATAGTCTCCCTTAGTTGTTTTCTTTTCCTTTGCATATTGCATTTTAAAACTAAAACTTCTTCTTGGAAAATCATAAAATATCTCTAATGAACTTAAACCCTTCTTTAAGGTAAAAAATACAAACCAATCTTATTTGTTTGTGTGCCTCTTGACTTTTTTTTAAATCTTGTCAGATTAATGTTTTCCCATCCTTGCCATGACTTTTTGTTGCCGATGTTTCACCATTGCGTATGTTTGTTATCCTACTTTAATTCTCAATATCATTGTTAGGTGTGATGTTTTGTCTTCTGGTTTATTGATGTTTCACCATCTTTGCCATGTTATCTTCCTATCTCTTAGCCGATGTTTCACCATCGCACATTCTTTTAGCCGATGTTTCGCCATCGCACATGTTTGTTATCCTACTTTGATTCTCAATATCCTTGTTAGGTGTATTGTTTTGTCTTCTGGTTTATTGATGTTTCGCCATCTTTGCCATGTTTTTCTCCTATCTCTTTGTCGATGTTTCGCCATTGCACATGTTTGTAGCCGATGTTTCGCTATCACATATATTTTTTATTCTACTTTGATTTTCAATATTATTGTTAGGTGTAATGTTTCATCATCTTGTCTGATATTTTGCTATCATGTTGGCGTTTTACCTCCTTATCTGAGTTTGTGTTGCCATGTGATGTCTTGCCATCTATTTTTGTTATTTTTATTATCATTGTTGACATTTTTGTTGTTCTATCTGATGTTTTGCTATCTTGACTGTTGCTTTTATCTTTTTAACTAAAAAAAAACACAACCCAACCAAAATATATGAGCCAAACTACGATTGCTCTGATTCCTTAAAAGGGATACATATGCATTGGGGTAGGGCCCATGTAAGCACAACTTTTATTTTCCCTACATTCTTTTCTACTTTCTTTTGCATGCATTCCTGGTATAGCTTAGATATAGATTTTATACACCTGTTAGATTAGACAACAAGAGCGGATACCATAGAGTACTACGGGTGTGTGGGGTGATAATACATTCCCGTCAAGTAACAGACTCCCTTACCCGATCTCTTGGTCGCAAGACCGTGATTTCACCCTATTTAAGTTTTCTCGATGTTTACCTTTCCCTCTCGGCGGGATAAAAGACGTTCGGTGGCAACTTCATTGATTTTATATCAGATGATGGTTCGGCCGGTTTTTTCAGCTGGATATTTCACTAGGGATAGATTGACCTATTACTGGTCCATCTTAGAGTCAGTCATAGCTCTTGTTTGTTTGTTTCTTTGTGTTTTGACCATTTTGCCCTTGCAAATGACTTTCTTGAAAAATTGTAGTTCAAGGCTTGGAATTAGATGGAAGCAAACTTGATCTTTCTTCGCATTCCAAAGCATCTTGATGCACATGTGAACCCGTGATGATTAAATCTTGTTTATGCTCTGAGAAAGTTGTGGAGAAGCTTGAGACCGCTTGTCGAACAAGGCGTGGAAATAAAAACACGATTCCCCTGATGAATTAGTCTTCAAGAATCAATGATCAACTGTACTTCTGGCTTGAGAGATTCTGAACCCTAATGGAGGCGTGACGCCTAATGCTCTTGATTCGGATCTGTTTCCTGCAAATGAAATCAAAGAAACAAAAAACACACACTTTGTGCTTGATTAGAAGTTAGTGATACATATGCTAAGAATGTTCAAAATACTTGACAATTTCTACATAATCAATGCTCGAAGGTGAGAGGTTAAAACCGACCGTATTTCGTGACCTTGACTTTTGTATAAAAATGCAAAAATAAAAATGGGATCTTAGGTCAAATATTGGGGTATGACACCCATGATTCTGAGTTACCCTTGCCTTACCCTGACCTAATTTACACATGTGATCAGGGAGGGAATTTTGATTCTTACAGGTACCATTGGTGACTCTTTTCTATTGGTGATTGAGTTCCTGAAAAAGGAATGACTGCTTATTTTACAAAGTTCTGGATCTTGGTTTCCCGACATATTCAGAACAACACAACAGATACCTTGATTCCTATATGTTTGCATCACCTCATGGCATATTTATTTTCTTAAAAAAATGCAAGAAAAAGTATGTATGTCTAATTCACATATGCATGTTATTTCCATGGCACTTAGAAGTTGTCATCAGGATGAATAACAACATGAGCACAAGTGCAGAAACTCTTAGGAAGAAGGTTGTCTACCAGTTTGTGTTTTATGGAAGTTGATTGCGAGGGTTGGGAGGCCTTGTGAATGGTCCGAATGAAAGCATCTTCAGGAAACAATATGGGAATTTGTTGCCACTAGTGAATGCTTTTTATGAGGAGTGGGCGTTAAGAGTGCTTCTTCAATTCTACGATCCACAATTTCGTTGTTTTACTTTCCAAGATTACCAGCTAGCACCAAACCTTGAAGAGTATGCATATATTCTTGATATAAAGGTCACAAATAGTATTCCTTTTACTAAAGTACCTGAAACTCCCAATTACATATCTATTGCTAAAGCTCTTTATTTGACCGTTAGCAAAGTGGAAGGCAATTGGATCAAGAAATGTGACATGTACGGTATTTCTCAGGATTATATGATAAACAAAGCTAAGGGATTTGAAGAGGAAGGAAAGTGGACGGCTTTCATTGTGTTGATGGCCGTGTTAATTTATGGTTTAGTCCTCTTACTTGTGGCAGAAAGGTCAGTGGATTTGGCAACAATTTGTGTCTTTATGAATGACAACCCGATACCGACGTTGTTAGCTGATACTTACTATATTATTCACTCTCAGCATGGTAAGAGAGGGGATGTGGTATGCGGTACGGATTTACTTTACAAGTGGTTCATGATGCACCTACCTACTGAAGGGACGTTTGTAGACACTACTGAGACATCTCTTTGAACCCCGCGGATCATGGGACTCACTTCTTACGACATTTTATGGAACAACATGGGAATTCTGAAGGAGTTCATTACGAGTTATGGTGAGTTTCCTAATGTTCAACTCATCGGAACCAAAGGTTGCATCAACTATAATCCCATCTTGGTACAACGCAAATTTGGATTCGTAATGACAAATGGACCTACTGAGCAGGAAGTGAAGGAAACTGTTTATTTCGGAAAAGGAGGGGATGCTGCTATGTTTGAAAGAGTGAAGGTCGCCTAGAAACACATTCATCGAAAGGGAAAGCTTTCTTTTGATATAAGTGGAGGTGTGGCTCTTGACGCTTACTCAAAATGGATTTAGAGTTGGGTAAAGGTGTTGTTGTTGTCTTATAAGAGGGAAAAACCATTGTAACCGCAAACTGTGTATGATCTGGAGGATGGTCATATTTCTCATGTAAGGATGTCTTCTAAGAAGCCCACGCCGGGAGAATTTGAAGTTGTACCGATGGCGTGCCTCAAGAACGCCAAAGCTGAGAATATTAAGCTACAAGCTGATCTAGAAGATAAAAATATTAAGCTTTCCTTTTCTTTACAAGAAAAGAAAAGACTCTGGAGGGAGAATCGGGAGAAAGATCGTCTACTAGAGGGTCACGGATCATGTGAACAGTCAAAGAGCCCAAGGATTGAGAATTCTAGCTTAACTATTCTTCGGGATAATGCACTTTTGAAAAGTCAACAAAGGATTAAGAGTCTCCAAGTAGAAGAAGTAAATTTAAGAGCATGTCATGGCGAAAAGGTTAAAGAATTAGAAAGGCAACTTACTAAAGTCATAATGCAAGATCAGAAGCGCAAAGAGAAAATGGCTTGTATGATGGAAGAAAATGCTAAGCTCATAAATAAGATAGAAGAATTGGAGAGTGCACCTATACCTATTTATTTGCCAAAATGAAAAAAATGTGATCACTTCTTGGAGCAATGTCAGCACTTAGAAGAAAAATTATTTCGAAAGGATGTGGTGATTAAAAGCCTTGTTGAAGAGCAGGACTGCCCAAGGACAAGACATCTATTCCAAGAGACTAAGGAGTGGAGCGAGGAGCATTTCCAAGAGGAGGGACCTTTATTTCATCTCGGGATGGGGGACCTACCCCTTTGATTTTTATCACTTCTTTGTTTTTTTTAAAGTGATCACCACCAGTCTTGTTGGATGGGATATTTTTACCGTGTACAAATTCCATGGATTTTGAGAGTTGGTGTTTTGATGTTTTTGTAAATAAAGAAGTTTGCTTTTGCACTTGTATATTTATTTTGTCATTTTCCTTTTATCGTGCTCAATTGTTATTCTTGAAGGTTGACAAAGCTTGTAAATACCCGGAGATAACAAAAACATATCATGCATATCATACACCTCTTGCATTACAGGTCATCTCAGGATAATTTTCTCATCTTAATTCTGCTATTCTTGTCCAGAATTCAAGACGACTACTCATCGATATTCCACCATAAACAATTTTCCAATACAGATGGAACAAGTTCAAGCTGAACTCGCTGAATAGAGAGCCCAAATGGCTACTCATATGACCCAGTTCATGGAAGTCATCACTAATGTGAATCATCGATAGGAAGAATTGGCTGCCATTGTCAATAATCAACGCCACTATCCAGTGGATGATGGGAATCAAGGGCTCTATCAGGACATTTCTGTTGGACTGGGAGATGTACAAGACCAGCCCGTCGGGAATTTTCACAGGTCCTCTGGAAATCCTTTCTTGCGCAACGTGGGGCAATTTCCCCCGTCTCCAGTACCTCGTTTTATGGGGAACCGAAGAGATAATTTGGGTGGTGTAAGAAACTATCAAGAGCAGGACTATGATTTTGATCAGGATGAAGAACAGTTATCTGTACGACATTCTGAGTCAAAAGTTCAGGTTGAGGATAGAAGGTACCGATTGTTGGAAGAACGTTTGAAGGCTGTGGAAGGGCAAGGAGTCCTTGGTATGGACACCAATGATTTTGGGCTAGTATCTGGGGTGAAGGTTCCTCCAAAGTTCAAACCACCGGTCTTTGGAAAGTATAACGGTTCATCATGTCCCGTTACTCATGCAACTGCTTATTTCCGGAAGATGTCGGTGCATACTAAGGATCAAGGGCTTTTGGTTCATTTCTTCTAGGATAGCCTATCTGGAGCATCCTGGAGTGGTACATGAAGTTGGAAAAGACCCATATTCGATGCTGGAATGATCTTGCTTGGGCTTTTGTCAAACACTATTAGTACAATGTGGATATGGCGCCTAATCACACTCAATTTCAGAATTTGTCATAGGGGCCAAAGGAATCTTTCAAAGAATACTATCAGAAGTGGCGTGAGCTGGCTGCGAGGGTTCAACCTCCACCCATGGAGTGAGAACTTGTTGATATGTTTATGTGTACCTTGTAAGGGACGTTTTATGATCACATGATAGGAAGTGCTTCAACAGGATTTACAAATTTGGTTATGGCTGGCGAAAGAATTAAGGTGGGTTTGAAATTACGGAAGATTCAAATCAGTGGTTCTAGTGGTTCATCAGGGGGTGGTAAGAAGCCATTTAATACCTACCCCAAGAAAATGGAAGGAGACACAAGTGTGCTTTAATCTCAAAGAGAAAGAGGAGAGGATCGTCAACACCAACAAATCAATGTTGTTTCTATTCCTGTTAATGCTCCTCCACAGCAGAGACAAAATCTGGTGACCCAACAACAAAGACAGCAAGATGCTCCCCATTAATATAATAATCAACAACAGAGACAATTGAGAAAATTTGATCCCTTGCCATTATCTCCTACCGAAGCACTCCACCATTTGCTTGATTTGAAGTTGATCAGTTTGAGAAATATGCCGCCACACCCTGGAAGACTTCCTCCTAATTGTGATGTTAACGCAAGATGTGAATTCTATTCTGGCGGATTTGGTCATTCAACAGACAATTGCTTTGCATTGAAGTGCAGAATACAAGACTTATTGGATGCCAAAGCAATTGAGTTTACTCTAGTGACTGGTCCGAATGTTACCCAAAACCCAATGCCTAAACATGGAGGGGTTGTTGTTAATATGAAAGATGATAATGGAGAAATGCTGAATTTAGTTATGAACATGGAACAATTAACTACTCCGTTGTGGTATGTTAAGAGGTATTTTCTTGAAAATTCTATTTTCCCTGGATGTGCTTCAGATTGTGCCAAGTGTAGAGAGCAACCGAAGGGCTATGATGATTTGAAAGCTGGCATCCAACTCATGATGAATGAAGCTTCCTTATAGTTCGATAAGAGACCAAGATACCGAAAGGTTACCAAAGATGATGTTGTTGTGGTATCTATTCCTTACACCCCTGAGCACATTCCTACTCCATTTAGGGCGCCTCCTTTGATGATTACGATACCTGGACCCATGTCGTATACCAATGAGAAGGCCATCCCATGCTATTATGGTGCTGGTGTTTATTACCACGGGGTGAGGCAAGAGGTAAATCCCCGTCCTTCTGAAGAAGAAATTACTGAAGATAGAAAAGGGGATGTTCATAATTTCTCCGGTGAGAGTCGAATAACTAGAAGCGGAAGAGTGTTTGGTCCCTCTAATATACAAAATGCGGAAGATGCTTCTGTAAGAGAAAAAGGAAAACAACAAGTGATGATTGGTAATCCAAGGGTTATTCCAGCCAATGTGACTCAACCAATTCCAGTACCAGAAAATTCTTCAGTTCCCAATGAAGTTAAGGAGTTAATGTGAATTATCAGGAAAAGCGATTATAGCATAATTGATCAGTTAAGCCATACCCCTTCTAAGATGTCTATCTTATCCTTGTTAATCTATTCATAACCTCACAAAAATGCTTTGATGAAGTTACCGAAGAATGCATTCATGCTGCATGAGATAACAGTCAATCAGTTCGAGAATTTTTGCGCTAACATATCTACTGGGAACGGTCTGGGCTTCACAAATTTTGATCTTCCTCCAGAAGGGCGAGACCATAAGAAAGCGTTACATATTTCTATGGAGTTCAGAGGCACTACTCTGTCTCGAGTTTTGGTGGATACGGGGTCGTCTTTGAACGTGCTACCCAAGTCAGCATTGATGAAAATTGATTATTCTGGCCTGGAGCTACGTCCCAATGACTTGATGGTAAAAGCCTTCGATGGGTCTTGAAGAGCAGTATTTGGGGAGGTGGAATTACCTATCAAGGTGGTTCCTCTCACTTTCAATGCTACTTTCTTTGTGATGGACATACAGCCTGCATATTATTGTTTATTGGGGCGACCGTGGATTCACAAAGCAGGGGTAGTCACTTTTACTCTTCACCAGAAGCTAAAGTATCCTACAGAGGGAAAAATGATAACTGTATGCAGCGAGGAAGAGTATATTGTGAGTCATTTGACATCATTCCGTTATGTTGAGGTTGAAGGTGAAATACATGAGACTCTTTTTCAAGTATTTGAGATAGTTCATGCGGTTAATTTTCCTCCTCCAGAACAGAAAAAGAAGCCAGAAATTGTTATGTCTTCTCTCAGAGATGCTAAAGCGGTGGTGGAGAACGGAAACCCTAAAGGTTGGGGTTGGGTGCTGGATGTTACCACAAAATTCAACAAATTCGGTCTTGGTTTTATCCCGGGTCAGCAAAGTCAAACTTCCAGAGCTTCTCGTCTATCTACTCATGTGAAATTCTCCTGTCCTAGTGTTACTCAAGAAGGATGCACAAATGCCATTGGTGACGATAGGGTTGATGGGTACAATATTGAAGATTGGATTCGTCCAAGCATTCCAGGCAAAACACTCAACAATTGGACTTCTATAGACGTCATCCAAGTTTCAAGCGATGAGGAGTAATTTTCTTGTTTTCTTTTGTTATCATCACATAATTCTTGCGCTCAGTCCAAGGCATAGTAAACCATTTGTGTAGGCCTACCATGTTTATTTTCAAAATGTTTGTCATAAATAAAGGATGTTTTTGCATTAAAAATTTTGCTCCATTCTTTTCTTTTTATTTCTCTTTGAATGGCAATGTTTCCCTTTTCACACACTGTCACTAAAACACGAAAGTATCATTGATGCAGATGCACTTCCACCATATATTATATTGATAACGACTCTGTTATTGCTCACTATGACTATGACAATCCGATCTATCAAGATGAAGAGGAAGCATATGAGGATTGTGATATTCCAGAGGAATTAGAAAGATTGTTAAAACAAGAAGAGAAGGTTATCCAGCCGAATCAAGAGTCAATTGAGGTGGTGAACATTGGCACAAAATAGGTAAAAAGAGAGGTCGAGATAGGGGCAGATCTTGAGGAAAGTATGAAAGTCAGATTGATTGAGCTACTCCATAAATATGCTGATATCTTCGCCTGGTCTTATGAAGATATGCCAGGTTTAGATACAAATATTGTGGTGCATCGACTACCGCTCGAAGAAGGTTGCTCCCCTGTCAAGCAAAAGCTCCAAAGAACTCATCTTGAGATGTCCAAAAAGATTAAAGAAGAGGTTCAAAAATAGTTGGATCCGAATTTCTTAAAAGTCATCAATTATCCTCCATGAATTGAAAATATTGTGCATGTGCCCAAGAAAGACGGTAAGGTCAGGATGTGTGTGGATTATAGGGATTTGAACAGAGCCGGCCCTAAGGATGATTTTCCTCTTCCTCATATTGATGTGTTGGTCGATAATACTGCTCACTCTAAAGTGTTTTCCTTCATGGATGGTTTTTCAGGTTACAATCAAATCAAGATGGCTCCGAAGGATATGGAGAAGACAATGTTTATCACGCCTTGGGGAACCTTTTGCTATAAGGTGATGCATTTGGTTTGAAAAATGTCAGGGAAACGTATCAGCGTGCCATGGTCACTCTCTTTCATGACATGATTCACAAGGAGATTGAGGTATATGTGGACGATATGATTTCTAAGTCTGACACGGAAGAGGAGCATTTGGTTCATCTGGAGAAGTTGTTCGAGTGACTGAGGCAATTCCTGTTGAGGCTGAATCCAAATAAATGCACCTTCGGGGTGAGGTCCGGCAAGTTGTTGGGATTTATTGTAAGTGAAAAAGGCATCGAGGTTGACCCAGCTAAAGTGAAGGTGATACAAGAAATGCCCGAACCAAAAACAGAAAAGGAAGTTCGTGGTTTCTTGGGGAGGCTAAACTACATTTCCCGGTTTATATCTTATCTCACGGCCACATGTGAACCTTTCTTCAGATTGTTAAAGAAAAATCAGACGATAAGGTGGAATGAAGATTGTCAGAAGGCATTTGACAAAATAAAGGAGTATATGCAAGAACCTCCGGTACTCATGCTACCATTGGAAGGAAAGCCATTAATCATGTATTTAACTGTGTTGTAAAACTCTATGGGTTGTGTCTTCGGTCAGCATGGTGAGATGGGGAAGAAATAGCAAGCCATTTATTACTTGAGTGAGAACTTTACAGAGTGTGAGTCAAGATACTCATTGCTGGAAAAGACTTGGTGTGCACTTGCTTGGGCTGCTAGATGTTTGAGACAATACATGTTAACTCACACCACCGACTTGATATCCAAAATGGATCCAATCAAGTACATTTTTGAGAAGTTGGCACTTACATGCAGGGCAGCCCGTTGGCAGATGATACTCATTGAATATGATATCCAGTACACTATGCGAAAGGCGATCAAAGGTAGTATATTGGCCGATCATCTTGCTCATCAGCTCATGGGAGATTATGAATCGGTGAAGTTTGACTTTCCATATGAGGAAATATTATACATTCGGGATTGTAATATACCAAGCCCAAATGAAGGAACTGAGCCAGGATCACGTTGGACGCTTGTGTTCGACGGTGCCTCCAATTCCACGGGGAACAACGTCGGAGTTGTTATCACTTCCCCTGAGGGATTCCACATTCCTTTCACAGCTCATATTTGCTTCAATTGTACTAACAATATGGCCGAATATGAAGCTTGCATTTATGGCATTGAAGAAGCAATCGACATACGGATCAAATATTTGAAAGTTTACGGGGATTCCAATCTTGTTATCATCCAGATTAATGGAGATTAGGAGACTCGTAATCAGAACTTGATTCCATATCGTGAGCATGTTATGAGGTTGATTCCGTACTTCGAAGAGATCACATCTGAACACATTTCCAGGGAAGAGAACAATCTAGGTGATGTGCTGGCAACTTTGTCCTCCATGTTCAAAGTTAAGTGGGCTAACAAAGCACTTTCCATTACCATCAAAAGGTTGGATGAGCCAGATTTTTGCTTTGAAGCCGATTTGGAATCAGACAACAAACCTTGGTTTTATGATATCAAAAGATATCTTGAAATGCAAGAATACCTTGAATAGGCGTCTGTCACAAATAAGAAGTTCTTGAGAAGATTTTCGGCCAAGTTCTTTCTCAGTGGAGGTGTGTTGTATAAGAGGCACCATGATGGTTTACTGCTCAGACGCGTTGACAAAAGAGAAGCAGCTAGAATCATTGAAGAGATACATGAGGGTGACTTCAGGACTCACTCCAGTGGGCATATCATGGCCAAAAATATTTTGTGAGCTGGTTAGTATTAGTCCACCATGGAAACTGACTGTTATAATCATGCACGGATTTGCCACAAATGTCAGGTCTATGTTGATAAGGTACATGTGCCGCCCGTGCCACTGAATGTCTTGACTTCGCCTTGGTCGTTCACGATGTGGGGAATTGATATGACTGGAAAGATCGAACCAACAGCATCCAACGAACATTGTTTCATTCTGGTTGCCATCGATTACTTCACTAAATGGGTCGAAGCTGCGTCTTATGCCACTGTTACCAGACAAGTGGTAACCTTATTTATTGAGCACAATATTATCTATCGTTACTGAGTGCTTGAAAAGATCATTACCGACAATGGGTATAATTTAAACAACAAAATGATGAAGGAGCTTTGCGAGTCATTCAAAATCAAGCATCATAACTCTTCCCTGTATAGGCCGAAGATGAACGGTGTTCTCGAAGCGGCCAATAAGAACATCAAGAAGATTGTACAGAAGATGGTAGTAACCTATAAAGATTGGCATGAAATGCTGCCCCTTTCTTTACATGGTTATCGCACCATTGTGCGTACTTCAACTGGGGCAAACCCATTTTCCTTGGTCTACGGCATGGAAGAAGTGTTTCCTGTAGAAGTCGAAATTCCTTCTCTTAGGATCATGAGGGATGTTGAGCTTGATGAAGGTGAACGTGTGCACAATCGGCTGCATCAGTTAGAACTTATCGATAAGAAGAGGTTGACAGTTGTATGTCATGGTCAGGTATATCAACAAAGGATGAGGAAAGCTTTTGACAAGAAGGTGCGGCCCCAATGTTACAAGCTAGGTAACCTTGTGCTCAAGAGGATAATTCTTCCCCAAGGGGACCCCCGAGGCAAGTGGGCTCCTACTTATTAAAGACCATTCATGGTCAGAAATTTTTTCTCTGGAGGAGCGATGATTCTCGCAACCATGGATGGAGAATACTTCCCTCTCCCTGTGAATGATGACGTAGCTAAAAAATAATTTGCATAAAAAAATTAAGAGAACCTGCTAAGTTGAAAACCCGAAAGGGCAGCTTGGGCAAAAAGAGGGTGTCCCGAAGAATCGAAAACCCGAAAGGGCGATTCAGGAAAAAGTTAGGAACTTAAAGAAAATAACTACGCTCAACATAAATTCCTTTATTTCTTTCTTTCGGTCACCTGGAAGAGGTTCACAGCCATTCCAAGATGGTTGTGTCAAAAGCAGAAAGACGAAAACGGCAAAGTCATAAGGGTTATAGCAGAGTCAGAACTTGATGGATATTCGTATTCACATTTCCATTTATAAACACTTATTTGTTTGGATTTTTGCAATTGTCTGCTTCCAAATGTAAACGCATTTTCCACTGGCTGATTTCTCAAATCATTAAAAGATCCTCTTTTATATGTGTACATAACTTCCTTTTTACTGTTTTGTTTGCAAAAACGTCCAATATTTTGATAAACATATGCATATAAACTTTGTTGGCCCTACATGAACATGATAATATAAGTTATCATTGCTTGAAATACGGATGATAAGTACAATTGTCATGCTATGCAAGGGGCATGTTAATTTTCTTCTTGTTGATACTCAGCTACTTTTCTTATAGGTACTTTGCTAAGTTGTTTCTTGGTCCCATATTGGTGGAAAAGGTTTATCTCTTCCCTTTGAATGATCATTTCTCCGAAAAGATAAACAAAAAACCATTCGCAACTTCTCTTGGGTCAGGATACAGCCAAGATTGCAGTGCATCATCCAGATTGACAAGTTCGGATGGAGACGATCCTCTTCCATGGTGGCATTTTTCTCTGTTGCATTTTCATGTGTATCTTGATTGACTGTTTTAACATTATCTGTATGCAGGAACTTGTCTATTGTTGAGTGTCAACCTTGATGCGCTGAATACGTTTACTTTGAAGAAATTCTTTTTTTTATTTAAACCATTCATTATCACTCTTTAAATGATTTTCTGGCATTTTGATATTTACTGTGCCAACTCTTTTGCCTAGTCAAAAGATTGGAGGAGGGGAAATATCTCTGATTGTATGCTTTTTGAGTAAAACCTTGTTGACTATGTACATGCCTTGTTTCAATCCCCAAACACCGGACACATAAGGGAGATATACCCTCGTTAACCCCTCTGAGCTTTCGAAGTAGGAGTTTCTTTTCAGCATGAAAGAAAACCTTACTTTAACCTGGGGGCAGGGTAGATGTTCATTTAATTTGATCGAGCATTCAAGTTTCAGAAGGAGTGTCCTCTTTGAGGACCACCACATTTTATCCCTTGCATTATGAGGTTGGAAAAAGATCAAAACAACAATGGTTATTTCCCCAGTAAAAAAAGATAAAAGATCCTAAGGTCGAGAACAAACCAATACAAAAAATGTTATCCTTCACCGACCGAGGAATGAGGCAGTCATTTTTCTTCCAAAAAAGTTCAAAGACTTAGGGTCACACGACTTGTTCAAAATGGAAAGTAGGAATAAGAAAGAAATAAAAAAAGCCCTACTAAGTCAGAACTTGAAAAAAAAAGTCACTTAGGCAAAAGTTAAAGCATCCCGCTGGACTCCCAAATTGAAATTCAAAAGAATGTCCAGGCAAAAACTAGGGAAAGCGGAAAATTCGAAAAGCCCGAAAGGTAGAAAAGGATTATCCAATAAAAATCCTCATCAAAAGAAAAGTCGTGTGATCGAACACCCAAAAACCAAAAGGTTAAGTAACTGTCGTGTCCAAATTTTTTTTTTGTGGTTCCTCAACCATCATAAACTCTTTTGAGAGATCAATGCTCATGTCAAGATTAATTGAATTTAGGATTGGAGAACATGACGAAGGGAGTGGGCAGCGAATAACTTGAGCCTTAAAAACTCTTTCAAAAAAACCATGAACCAGGCCAAGTTACAATCATTAAAAGTCTTAACTGAAACATAGGTTTAACTCGAAAACATACTACAACAGGAAAGCGTTTCCTAAATTCCAAAAAATGTGTTGCATATCCATGTTGGTATCTTATTGCCTGCATCATGTACGTTTTTAAAAAAAAAAGAGAAAAAAAAGTTTTGAAATTTTGCACTCTAGCTAGTGATTCATTCACAACAGAGATGCGACATCTTTTCATTCAAGGATTTTAATTTCAAGGTTTACATAATTGTCACATCAGGGTTGTGATTCCCATAATAAGCATTCCCCTGCATATAAAACAATTTTTTGACACCAAGAGGAGTGTACACAATGAACATTAGAGAAGAGCTTAATGTTTTCAGGAGGGGAAGACTCGACTTCTCTGTTGGACAAAGGCCTTTCATACATGAAAGGTGTTAGTATCAAAATAATCCTTTACCATTCTTAATAGTGTTGATGATTGGATGGAATTTCTACTTCCCCAGTGAAGTTGATGATGTTCAACTATCTTCGTGGTCTCTTTTATGGTTGCATACCAGAGACTCATAAATCCCCAGTGAAACACCCTTCAGCGGGGTTTTATTTCCTCAGTGAGGTCCCATCTCCTCAATGAAGTTTTGCTTCCTACACGAAGGTTTCATTCCCCACATCTGATCCATTATCTTGGTGTCACTCTCAACGCGGTTGTACATTGTCCTTTCCAAAGATTTATAGTCTTGCCCCGATCTTTCTCCAACAACAGCCGATTTCCATTTTGGCATTCTTTTTCCAGAGATTACAGTTTTCCCCTGATCTTCTCTAGCGGAGTTCGCAATTTATTTTTGCAACTTGTGATACGGTGGCAGAACTGACTGTTTTGAAAATGCTGGTTTGCATTTTGTGTTTGTGTTCGCAAAATGTCGCGGTAAGCAAGACTCACCACCGACTTTTATTTTATCCAACTGGAAAGGAAAAAAGCACAGAAAGATTCCTTTTTCGAGATTTTGAGTATGGGGGGTAGATTATAGAAAGGGAAGGTGTTAGCATCCTTTCTATCCATGGTTTTCTATGGGCTCTTAGGTACTTGCTCATCTTTTAAAATTGCTTGTGTGTTTGTGTTTTGAAAAGTTTTATTTTACTTCATTTTAACCCTTGTTTATGTCCTCAAGAGTGTTACGAAGTTGTTTTTGAAAACTTTGTTTGGAAAAGTGTAAGTGTAAAAAGTTTTGATTTGAACAAGTACCTACTAGCATCTACTTACTCAAAAAAGATTGTTTCTATTCTTGTTTCCTTTAGACAGCGCTATCCTACTATTTGAGAAATAGGTAGCACCGTCGTTGGAGTTTTAAGGGTCAATTCGTAAGGGACATGCGATCACTAAAGCAATGTTAGGACGTCTTAATAATAACCCTAAAGTCTTAAGATCATATTCGAGGCAACAATTATGAGGCAACCATTCCGAGGCAACATTTCCGAACATGACATTTGATCTTTGTTTAGACAGGAGGGCCACCACTAAGATACCCTATACTTGATGATCGTTTACCAAAGGCAACCGAAGCAAGAGTATACCCTAGGAGTGCGCATGTGCGAGTGATTTGATTTCAGTTATTATCTTTGCATATTAGGGTTTTCTAACCGTATTAAATTATCATGCAATCTTGTCATACAATCCTATTAACATACATCTAAACAATTAATATTTGCGAGAATTAAAGTGCGAGAAAATAAAACCTACACTATTACAAGGATTCAGGGTAGGGATTAATTACATAGCCAAAAACCCGTAAAAGACGATAAATAAAGAAAATCCTAATTAAACTATTACATACCATGAGCAGTTACATTAATATCGCAAAAAATATAGACGCACGCGATGAATCGAAAACAAGAGATTTAGGGTTTTGATCCCAACTACCTAATGGTTATTTAAAAGAAAAATCATTTTTTGTCTTGTTTTTGATTATTTTAAGAAAATAAGGTTTAATTGAATAAATAAAAAACTAATTACTAATTAATTTAAAATTTAAGAAAAATAATTAAATTAACCTATTTTGTATTCTTTTTGTTTTGAGAAAGAAATAAAAATTAAATCAAGCTAACCCTAATTTTTCTAATTGATTTTAAATATATAAAAAAAAGTTAGAATTATCCTAATTTAAATTTAAACTAGTATTAAATTAAATTTGATAAAATAAAATAAATAAATAAAACTAATTCTAAATTTGTGTAATTTGATTTTATGATTTTTTTTTGTGAAAAAGGAAATTAATTTAGGTTAAAAAATAATTAAAATAATTGAATTAAATAAAAGAAAATAAAAAAGAAAGAATAAGAATGGGCCTGGTATTAGCAACATGAGGGGGTGTGGCTTGCAAATTCAAGCCCAACAAGCTTAGGCCTCCATTGACTTCTTCCAAATCCTGTGTGCACGCTTGACCTATGCACATGGTGGACCCTCACTGGAGGAGCCTTGGATCTGGCTTGTTGGTGGTTTGGATGATGAGATCTGGAGAGTGCATGATGGATCCTGGAGCGTGGGATGCACTAGATTGCCTGTCCAAGAAAAATATGAAATAAAGTTGGGACATGGGGATCGAACCCAGGCCCTTAGGCGTTCTCACACTGCATGCTAACCAACTGAGTTGGCTTGGTTATTTGTATAAATGATAATAAATAAATATGATATGATAAAACAAAAAAAAACCAAATTCTGAAACGCCCGAAATTCGAATGGTCCATTCACAGCATGCCACGCCATCATCTTCCTCGTTGCCTCTGTCATTTTAGACAAACTACTTTTACCTACGGACACTGGGTATATGTACAACCCTTGTCCACTCTAAAATCTCGTCCCTGCATGATAAATCGCAACCAATGGTACCAATCAACTCGTTGCAACCTCACGAGCATCATGGTACCATTATCCATGCCTAATTGTTCCTGTACACAAAACCCCTAAAAACGAAACTAGAACCCTAACCATGGCAACTTGTTTTATAGTCAATAAAAATGCAATTAAGTACAACCGTTAGCTTGAAAACAACTCAAGGATTAAGAATATGCTAATAAATCACGTTAAAGATGCCAAAATGATTGTATTCAATTTCAAGAAAATATGGAAACCGTGTGAAACTTACAGCGCGATTCTGAGTGGGAGGAGGCTTGCTAGCAATTGAATCTTGATCCTGGGGAGTCCAGTAATCGATTGGGATGACTAAAACGCCTCGAAGTGATCTGAAACGTGGAAATCAGTTTGCCACTTTTCTTGAATTTTTTGAAACTTGTTTCCTCTCTTGCACGCCTCAAAATCTCTTGTTTTTGGTCTGCAAATGTCCCTTATGTATCCAAGAATGAATTAGGGTTGCCATTTGTTTCAAATCTTCTCCAATTATGATTATTGGTTCATGATTTGATCCTTGTACAAAATCTTTCCAAATCAAGCAAAATGTAATCTTTTTGTGTCCATATGAGTCTTGCACGATTTGATCTCACTTCCAGCTGTGTAATGAACCTAAACATGCACAAAATCTCAAGATTTGATTAGTTTTTGATATTTTCATTATTTTATTTTTATTTTATTTGATTTAATTGAAATAAAATCAAAATAAATGACAAAAATAAAAGAATGAAAAGTGGAAGGGCTCATGGGTCGTGGGTCACATTACAAACTTAGTGCAAGCATAAAAAGTTGGGCCCATTTGACAAAAAATGCAAATTTGGACATATTTGACTTTTGGCAATTTTGCAAAAAGGGTCTACTTGGCCAATGCATAACTCCAATAATTTTGACCCTAGAGATGTGTTCTTGGACTTTTTAGAAAGCTTAAGATGTCCTCTAAGCAACCCTTTTTATCTCATCTCAATTGAGTCTTCCATGTTCATGTATGAAGCTTTTACCCAAAAGGTGTTTTTGTTGACTTTTCGAAATGACCTATAATGTCCAAATTCATATCTTCTTGTGAGTTCATTTTTTGAACTTTAGAGATGAAGATGAATTGTAGGGAATTGCATCCTTTTCAAAATGAGCTTTGGATGGGTCATTTTTGATAAAGTATGAGAAAGTTATGCTTGGTCAAAGTTGAGTTGACTTTTCCTACAAAACCTAATTTAGCAACCTTTGGGTTTTAATGAGTTGTGAGAAATACTTGAGGAATCATGATCAACCCTTAATAAAATGATGAAAAATACTTCAAAATTAGAATGTTGACCAAAAATCTTGAAGTTTGACTGTATGTGGGCCACAATTGACTTTTGCCCTTACATAGTCGATTTTTAGGCCTTTGAGCAATTGACTGAGCAAACTTCCTCTGCAAGGCTTTAAACTTGACATGGATGATCTTGAGAACATATTAGGACAATGTTTAGCATTTTGGATCCTTTGGACTTAAACATCTTGATGCAAAATGAAACCCTAATTTGAGGTAGACTGCCTTAGGAGAGAGTTTGTCTGGTCAACCCTTAGACTTCCTTGAGCAATTTGAGGACCTCACTTGAAATGTATTGAGAAATATGGGAGGGAAAATTTTGGGGTACAACACAACTCCTCTCGGTGTTTGTAACCTGGTTCTACTTGTTACTTAGTTATTACTTCCCATAGAGTTCCATCTCTTCAAGTGTTCCTCCTCAGCGGTACCTTATATCTTCTCTTCTACAGCAGATTTTGCAATTTATTTTTTGCAAGTCTTGTCAGATTCTAACTTTTGGGTTGTTGGCCTCTCTATTGGCCATTCCCCAGTGAAGCATTTTAAACATGCATCATCATATTGCATCTGCCAAAATGTGTAGCATTTCCATTATATGGAGCATTACAATATAATTTTTTTTTCAAACATGCATCGGAACATAAGCCATTACTGTTTTTATTTTCCCCAATGAATTTGCCAATACTTCAGATTATATCCCCAGTGGGGTTTTCATCCTCATTATCTCAATTTCAACCCATACAAATATCCTTTTGATGTTAATTGGTTGAGTTTCCACTCTTGATTGTAGTTCATTTTTTCCTTGGCACAGTCTTCTCGGGTCTTTACTACCCTGTCAGTTCATTTCAATGTCTATTGACGTACCTTTTGAATACCAGTTTCGCCCTGGTATTCACTTTCAGCGGGTTTTTAGTTTTACTCCCTAATCACCTTGCTTTTGGTCGAGCTCCGAGTTTCGTCTCCTCATCTGCGCATGAAATCTAGTTTCATCCTGGTACTCATCTAGTTTAGTTTCTCCTCGTATTTGTTTTCATACCTTGGACCCCTTTGACGGTTTTCGTTTACCGAGTCTCTTTGCAGTGTTCGTTCCCCATCCTTGGTTGAAACCAATCTCTTTTGTTCCTTAGATTCTTCTATCAATTTTCGTCAATGTTATCCATTGATTTGAGACCAGCAGGTGCTCTGAGAAACATGAGCTCTCATCACTTTGCTTTGGGTCGAGTTTCAATCTTGTCGTTTGTGCATGAAATCCAGTTTCATCCTAGTACTCATCTAGTTTAGTTTCGCCTAAGTAGTTATTGAGTCGAGTTTTGTCTCATTTTTGTTTTCATACCTTGGACCCTTTGACGATTTTCGTTTACCGAGTCTCTTTGTAGTGTTCGTGTTGCGTCCCTGGTTGTAATCAGTCTCTTTTGTTCCTTGGATTCTTCTATTGGTTTTTGTCACTGGAATCCATTGATCTGAGACCAGCAGTTGCTCTGAGAAACATGCACTGTCATCACTTTTGCTATGGGTCGAGTTTCGCCTCGTTACCCATGCGTGAAATCCAGTTTCCTCCTAGTACTCATCTAGTTTAGTTTCATCTAACTAGTTTTTGGGCCGAGTTTTGTCTCGTTTTGTTCCTCACTCATGGGATTCTTTCAGTTCCTTTACATTGTCTATCTTAGGTTGAGATTGGCAAGTGTTCCTAGAATCACGCACTCTAGCCTATTTGCATCGTGTACTTTTCTTTTCCAGAGGTAGTTTCGACTATTCTTTGTGGTTGAGTCTTATCTCACCCCTTTTTGTGGTCTAGTTTTGTCCTGGCGCATTCATTCTCAAGTTTAGTTTCTTCTACTCTTCTAATTTTTAGTTTTGTTTCAACTTTATTTATATTCGTATTACAATTTTATTCTGATGCATGTCTTAGGAGGTCCAATGTTCATTAAACCCCTTGTCTGCTAAATCCAATTTTGTTTCATATCTTCTTAATCCTGCGTCTGCTTGTTTTCTCTGTCTTTGGGGGGTTCTACTTTTTCTTCAAGAGTGTAAATTTTTGGGTTCTTTTGTATTCAATCATCTTCAACTCTGAAAGCTCGAAATTTGTCACTTTTCTCGCTTATCCAGTTAAAGATAATTGAATCGGGGTAGCTGTTGCACCCCAAAATTCACCCTCTTGATTTCATAATTTTTAGGCTTATGTTTCATATCATATTGCATTACATTCATGCATTGTGTAGGGATCAAAGTATCTTAGTTATCAAGTCTCCCCCCAAGCTTTGGAAGATTGATTGTATTCACAAGTTTCTCAAGGAGGGCCTTATTATCTAAACCTCTGGATCTTTCAAGCCCAAAGGTATCACATATCTCAAGATATCTTACCCATCTCATTGGATGAATAGAAGATTGAGTATTGTGTTGTTTATAAGGAGAATCACATCCTTTGGATTCATCAGTCAAAATTAGGGTTTTGCCAAAGTTGGATTTATTGGGTTCTAGATGAGCCAAATATTGAACCATTATTCTTTTATCATTGTTGGAATCAATTTTGTTCAAAAAAGCCTTTCTTGATGCCCAAAGGAATTAGACGTTTGAAGCTTGACCAGTTATCTCCTAGTGCAGAGTGCAAAGCTATGGTTTAAGTTTTAGTTAGGAATTATTTGGAATTTTGAGTGGAAACTCTTTCCATAGTCTCTATGTGTTTGGAACATCATATGTTTGAAGTTTTGATCATTAATTTTGAAGAGAAGTGATTCAATTGAATCAAAGGGCCAAAATAATCATTTTACTCAAAGTCAACAAAGTCAAAGTTGACCAAATGGACTCATGGTCAACAAGAAGCATTTGACATGTATTTTCATTTGGGATGATCATTGATGATTTATTTTGATGAGAATTGCAAGTTTAAGAGGTTACTTGGATTTGAAGTTATCTTGGTGATTGAAAATTTCAGTAAGTGTTCTTGATTTAGGCCTGACTTTACAAGGGCATAACTTTCTCATTTTTCTGGAGATTTTTGTGGTTCTTTTTGCCAATTGAAGAGGCGAAGAAGATCTACAAGGCTCCACAAAGGACAAAAACGAACTTCTTACTCAAAATCAAAAGTTATGAGCCTTGGAAGTTCAAGGCAAGTTGGGCATTATTTGGGGTAATCCTGGGCAACTGCCCAGGCAAAGCAAGGCTTTTGGCCTAGGAAATTCATCAAATAGTTGGTGATATGCTTATAATTGTTGATTCGAGGCATAGTTTGAAAATGTGCCTCGTGCACTTAAAAGAGGTCTATGAAAGCTTCTCATTAAATTTGGAATCTTATCAATTTGGTTTAAAATCCAAGAGGTTGTGATTTGAGGATGTTGGATATTGAAACTAGGGATTCAAATGGCTCTCTTTGACTTCCTTCGACTTGGGCCATTCAAAGTAGCTTTGTAAGATGATCGAAGCTTCCTTTTTCTCTCTTTGTTTTCCTTCGTCTTGGGCCATTCGAAGTAGCTTTGTAGGTTGGTCGAAGCCTCATTCTACTCTCATTGTTTGGACATTCCAAGGTGCCATCTTGACGGATGGTCGAAGCCTCTTGCTTCTTACTTTGTTCTTCTTAAGTTTGGATATTCAAAGCATTATCTTGAAGAATGGTCGAAGCCTCATTCTACTCTCTTTGTTTGGACATCCAAGGTGCCATCTTGAGGACTGGTCGAAGCCACATGCTTTTTAGTTTGTTCTTCTTCGGTTTGGACATTCAAAGCATTATCTTGAAGGTGAAGAAGTGAAAAACACAAGAAGGGGGGTTGAATTGTAAAACTTGAAATCAAAAGCAAACAACACGTTATTTTTATCCTGGTTCATTTGATCTCAAACTACTCCAGTCCACCCGTCAAGGTGATTTCGCCTCTCTCCAACGAGGTCTTAATCCACTATATTCAACTGAATATTACAACTGCTTTAACAACTGCTAAAGCCTTCTTGAGTCAAAACCACAGACCGGTTTCTCAAGGAAATACTTTCTTACAACGAAATGAAATCTAAGTGTGTTGAATGTTTTCTACAAAACTGTTTATCACAACTGTGATATTACAAAAATTAAGCTTATGAGAACTGGAATGCTAAAACAATAGAATAGGTAATTGAGAGCTTTTAGCAAACTGGGAATGAGGATGAATATGAATAGCTTTAGGCGTGTAGAGAGTTGTAGAGCATTAGCCAATTCGTTCCTCATTTGCTTGTTTATATAGCATTGAAAAATGGTAGGTTGGAGTCAGTAATGCCATTTCAATGTCCATTACATTCTTTCCAAATTGAGAAGATCTTTGTCTGGAATAATGCCGTTGATAATAAAGTATCTTGAATGCACAGTACCGTTGCCACTAAAGCGTGTTCTGGCTTTGGCTTATTCTGACGCTGCTAGATGCTGATGAATTGTTGTTGTCTTGATCAGATTTTAGATTGTTACGCGCAGACCTGTTCATCAAGCTTCAGCGTAAGCACATGCTTTGATCTTCTGATTCTGGTATCTGATACAACATCCTCTGATGCTGATGTTGATATTTCATCTTCTGATACTGATGATGATTTTCTCATGCTGATACTCATTAGAGTTTCTGTAAAACAAAACATAATTTTTAGGTAGCATATATGTCTTACATGAATCATACAATTTATATAATCTTTGCATTTTGTTATCATCAAAACTTTAACTTATGGTAGTATATTCAAACTTTGTTCTAACAATCTCCCCCTTTTTGATGATGACAAAAACTAGATTTTTTCAATTGAAAATTAACGAGAAAAGTATCAGAGATAACCAATTAATAAATTGTATCAGAAATAAATAGTATCAAAGATAAGAAGGAATAAAAGGTATCCGAGCTTAAGGGGATAAGAAAACAACTATCAGAGTTATGATCAGAAAAACTCCCCCTGAGTTTATTACTTCCCTTTTTAATTCCTTGAATCCTTTAGCATCAGATCTTTCTTGAACTTTCTTTGAGCATCAGATGTTTCTTTTACTCGAGCAGAGCTTCAGTGTATCAGAGATAATTAACTTCTTGTATCTGTAAGCTTATGCAAAACAAACATCCAAGTATATCAGAGTGTTAGAATGTTTGAGACTTTTGTCTCAGTAATCCGTTATTGAAAAATATCATTCTTTTTCTCCCCCTTTTTGTCAGCAATCAAAAAGTGCAAGTAATTTAAGATAAAACGATCAGAGCAGAAAAACCATTGTCTATATTTAATTCAGAGCCAGACAAACAATACAAATGATATGCAAAGAAAACAGTGAAAATATCAAGAGAAAAAAAACTAAGGTTGGGGTGGAAAGCGTGTGAACAGAGTTTCTAGCATGTTCTTAATTTGATCAGCAGTTTCCTTCTGCTGGTGCACCATGCTGACTACTGTATCAATCTTGCCATCTTGCACATCCATCCTTTCCTTCATCCTTTGATCATTCTCATCCATTCTTTGCTGCAGACGAATATCATTCTGCTTTAGCTCTTCAAGAGTCTGCCTGTCCAAAGCAGCTTGAGAGACGTCAGAAACAGGATGCTTCTGAGAGCTTTCTGCAACATCTTCTGCTTGACTAACATCTTCAGCTTGAATTGTCTGATCTTCTGCTGGCTGAACTTTTGAAGCTGGACACTTTTCAGACCATGGCTCATTATCCAGAAAGAGCACTTCCTCCTTCAGCAGCTGACTCATGACTGGACCTTCAACTTCTTTCAGCAGTTTGCTGAAGTTCTGTTGAGCCTGTTCATAGTTTATGTCTTGCAGCTTGAGGGCTTCAGCGCGTACCCACATTCTGAATTGTGTCTAGAGTTGGTCTGAAGCAGCAGGATCAATCATTCCAGGACACGCCTGCTTTAGAGAAGCAATCCAATTCTGCATGCCTGTTTCAAAATTCAAAATACCAGAACCAACATCTAGTTGTTTGGGTTTGGGAATGGCGATTTTATTTTTACGGTCAACAAGACGGTCAAGGATTGTTAAATCAATGAAGGTCTTGCTGTGGTCTTCTGTATTTTGTTTGGGAGATGGAGTGGGAGAATCAGAAATGATTATAGGACTGTTTGGAGTATTAGGAGGGGTAGTTTCTGGTGAGGATGGCAGTTGGGGTATGTTTACAGTTGTACCATAAGGCAGTTGAATTGACAAGGGTTGTGGTTCAGAGGATTGAGGAGAATGAGGTTCAGGTGTTTGAGGTTCAGAGTGGTGAGACTCAGAGTGTTGAGACTCAGGTTGTGGAGATGATGGTTAAGGTGAAGGTGGATTAAATTCTGGTTGTGGAGAGGTAGGTGGAGTTTCTGGTTGTGGAGAGGGAGGTTGTGGAATTTCTGGTATGGGTGAGAGTGTATGTTCTGGTTAAGGTGAGTGGGCAGTTTCTGGTTGAGTGTTTGGATTTTCTGAGAGGGGAGCGGAAGAACGTTGATCAATTTCAGAAAGAACTTTATCAAGTTCTGATTCTGTTGATGTTGTGGGTTTTGGATTTTTGGTGCGGGATCTCCTGAGAGTTAGTGACTCAGAAGGGTCAAACTATGGTTCGGTATCATCAATGGTTGGTATGGGAATTGGGAGTTCATATGAAGCTGGGGCTGGAATCAATGTTGGAACATCAGATGAATTTAAAACATTAACAGCAGATAGATTACCTCTCTTCTTTGGTGTCTGCTGGGATGGTCCTTCTGAAGCAGCCTTCCTCTTCTTCGTCTTCTTCAAAGTAACCTCTGGTGTTTGCTGGTGCAGATCTTTGATGTTCAGATCAGGATTTGTGCCATCAGCTTTACATGCATCCAAGTATCTGAGAACGATGACTGGTTTAGAGTCAATCTCAGAGAATATGGGAAAGTCGCTCAGGGGGACTCTTCTGCTGGTGATGTCAGCAAGAGGAGTGACGCTGGGCTCCTTTCTGATATTCTCTATCAGTTTCATCTTTTTCAGATTCTTGGCGTTCAGCTGCTTGCCAACCGCTGGTTCCAGAGAACTTATTTCCTGTGCTTCTGTAAGGTGTTCTATCAGTCTATTCTCAGTCAGAATATCTGATATTAATCTTCCAAAGGGTATCCAATCCCTTTTTGTCTTTTCTTCTTCTCTTGTCTCCTTGACGCTGGTCTTCAAGTGATTGAACAGAAGATGAGCAAGGTTGATCTTGGTCTTCTTAGCAATAAAATAGAGCAAATATTGCTGATCTATGTTGATGTAGTCAGGAGAGCTTGTGGGCTTCCTGTGGTTGAAGCAGCCCAAGATGATCTTTGCCCAGATTTTGTGCTGATCCTTTAAATCTCTGATTTTGCTGCTGGGAACCCCATGAGTGAAAATCTATCTAGCCACTAAGCCATTGTTTCCAGATCTTTCTGCCATGTCAATACAGCGGATGCCACCACCGTTGTATCCAATTAGTCTAGCAATGTGATCCTCAGTGATCACTATCTTCTTCCCCATGATGTATGATGTGACCTGATAAGTTGAGGCAGAAGCATGAATCCAGAACTCTTTAACCAGAATGGGGAATGTTGGCCCCACCAACCTATCAAAATACTTCTCCCATCCTTGTGCCCTAATTTCCTCAGTCAAATCGAAGCCATTATATTTCAAACTGGTGAAATCAACGATCAGTTCAGACAGAACTTCCAAGTTCTTCACCGGAGTAAGTAGGGTTCTGAAGGGAATCTGGTATTGTTCAGATGAAGCCTCTTGCTGAGAACCTGCAGAAACATTGCTAGAAGTTGCCATGTTCACACTTAGGGTTTCTTTGAGAAAAGCTTGAAAAAGGGTTTTCTTTGGAAAAAGGAAGAACACACAAGTAAGAATGCAGAGAAATTTTTAGATGATTGCAAGAGACGGTAAAAGTTTAATGAATTATGTTAAGGCGTTTAAATAGATTTCAAAAGATGTTTTGAAAATGTAAACGGTTTTAAGAGAGAGAATTAATTCATGATTACAGTTTAACTCATGATTACGTGCATTTAATGCTTGCTGATTTTGGGGGATTTGAGAAAGATATTTGGAACGGTTACCAGACATGTGTCTCAATGCATCCAATCAGCGTTTTGCCTTCTCAGAAGCGTGCACGCGTGTTCTGCTTCAGAGATTGGATGATGACTGGATGACACTTGTTTGATTTGGTGAACAACACATCTATCCTTGAACTATAACGCTCAGATTTTTAAGAATAGAATCTGATACAATCTGCATGTCTAACTTTCTGAAAGAAGATTGATCAGAAGTTCACAGTAAAAAGAAAACACATTCTGAAGGTTAAAATATAAAATTAAAACATTTTCACTCTGGGCAGAGCTTCATGCTGAGATGTTTCAGAATGAAGTTAAACCTATCTTCAGAAAGTGGTTTAGTGAAGATATCAACCCATTGATGGTATGTATCAATAAATTTTAAGTTCAAAATTCCTTTCTGAATATAGTCCCTAATGAAATGGTGTTTTATTTCTATATTCTTAGCCCTAGAATGCAAAATAGGATTTTTACTTAAGCAAATGGCAGAAGTATTGTCACAGAGTATAGGGATGTTACTCTCAAAAATATGAAAGTCTTCAAGCTGACTTTTCATCCAGAGCATTTGTGTGCTGCATCCAGCTGCTGCTATGTACTCAGCTTCTGCTGTTGATAGCGCAATTGTGGATTGCCTTTTGCTGGACCAAGAGATCAGATTTTCTCCCAGAAACTGGCAGCTTCCAGAAGTACTTTTACGCTCTACTCTGTCTCCAGCAAAGTCAGTATCACAGTAACCTACTAAGCTGTAATCACTAGATTTTCTATAAAACAAACCCAGATTAGTAGTACCTTTCAGATACTTGAAAATTCGCTTAACAACTATTAAGTGATATTCTCTAGGATCTGATTGGAATCTTGCAGAAATACATACGCTGAATAAAATATCAGGCCTTGAAGCCGTCAGATAAAGAAGAGAACCAATCATACCTCTGTAGACCTTCTGTTCTACCTTTTTGCTTACCTCTTCTCTTTCCAGAATGCACGTGGGATGCATTGGAATCTTTGATGACTTACATTCTGAGAGGTCAAATTTCTTCAGAAGTTCTCTGACGTATTTGCTCTGATGAATGTAAGTTCCCTCTGGGTTTTGATTGATCTGAATTCCCAGAAAGAATTTCAGTTCTCCCATGAGGCTCATCTCAAATTCTGCCTGCATACACTTAGCAAATTTTCTTCCAAGAGAAGGATTAGTAGATCCAAAAATAATATCGTCAACATAAATTTGACAGACTAAGATGTCATTCTTAACTGACTTACAGAATAAGGTAGTGTCCACCTTCCCTCTGGTGAATTCTTTTTCTAACAGAAAGTTACTTAGTCTTTCATACCAAGCTCTGGGAGCTTGTTTCAGACCATATAGTGACTTCTTTAGTTTGAAAGCATATTCTGGATTTTTTGTACTTTCAAAACCAGGGGGTTGGTGCACAAAAACCTCTTCTTCTATATATCCATTTAAGAATGCACTCTTGAAATCCATCTGATACAGAGTGATGCCTTTTTTAACAGCAAACAAAATTAAAAGTCTGATAGATTCTAACCTGGCGACTGGGGCAAAGGTTTCTGTATAGTCTATCCCCTCTTGCTGACTATAACCTTGTGCTACCAGTCGTGCTTTGTTTCTGATAACTTCACCTTGTTCGTTCAGCTTGTTTCTGAACACCCATTTTGTTCCAATGACATTGAATCCTTTTGGTCTGGGAACAAGATCCCATACGTCATTTCTGGTGAATTGATTCAGCTCTTCTTGCATTGCTAGAATCCAGTCGTTGTCCAAAAGTGCTTCATCAATAGAAGACGGTTCAATCAGAGAAACAAGTCCCATGAGGGATTCTTCAGAGTTTCTGAAGCTGGCTCTTGTTCTTATTGGATCTTCCTTCCTTCCTAAGATAGTTTCTTCTGGGTGATCCAAGCTGCTTCTGGGTCGTCTTTTCTGAGGTTGATCAGCAGCTGTTGCTGGATTGCTTGCAGTTCTCCTTTCAGATGTTGAAGGAGTGTCTTTGTTGAGAGCTTCTGATGACTTGTCTTCAGAACCTGTGAATTCTACTTCCATACCTGCAAATACTTCATTTTGCTTTGACTTTTCAGAGTCAAGCTTATCATCAAAACGAACACTGATTGATTCTTCCACAATCTGTGTTTCTGTATTGTATACTCTGTACCCTCTTGAGCGTTCAGAGTATCCTAACATAATACACTTATGTGCTTTAGAGTCAAACTTGTTCAAATAATTTTTTGTATTTAATATAAAACAAGTACATCCAAATGGATGAAAATATGAAATGTTGGGCTTTCTGTTCTTCCACAATTCATATGGAGTCTTTTCCAGAATAGGTCTTATGGAGATTCTATTCTTAATGTAGCACGCTGTGTTTATTGCCTCTGCCCAGAAGATCTTAGCAACGTTTGTCTCATTGATCATGGTTCTGGCCATTTCTTGCAATGTTTTGTTCTTTCGTTCTACAACTCCATTTTGCTGGGGAGTTCTAGGACAAGAGAAATCATGCAAAATGCCTTTGTCATTAAAGAATGACTCAAAATCTTTGTTTTCAAACTCTCCACCATGATCACTTCTGACTTTAACGATTCTAAGATCCTTTTCGTTCTGAACTTGGTTACAGAAAGTAATAAACATAGAGTGTGACTCGTCCTTGTGTCTTAAGAAATTTACCCATGTCCATCTGCTATAGTCATCTACGATTACTAACCCATACTTCTTGCCGCTGACTGAAGCAGTTTTAACTGGTCCAAATAAGTCAATGTGCAGAAGTTCTAATGGCTTAGAGGTAGAAACAACATTTTTAGATTTGAAAGAAGGTTTTGCAAACTTGCATTTCTGACATGCTTCACACAGAGCATCTGAATTAAACTTCAGATTAGGAAGTCCTCTGACCAGATTGAGTTTGTTAATCTGAGATATTCTTCTCATACTAACATGCCCCAATCTTCTGTGCCAGATCCATTGCTCGTTGTTAACAGACAGAAGACACTTTACATTCTGACTTTTCAGTTCAGAAATTTTGATTTTATAAATGTTGTTTTTCCTCTTTCCATTAAATAGGATAGTCCCATCTTTCTGACTAACAGCTTTACATGATTTTTGATTAAAGATTATATCATAACCGTTATCACTTAATTGACTTATGGATAACAAATTATGCATTAATCCATCTACTAGCAGAACATTGTTAATAGAGGGAAGATTTCCATTACCTACAGTTCTAGAGCCAATGATCTTTCCCCTCTGATTGCCTCCAAAGCCTACGTGGCCTCCAGGCTTAAGTTCCAGGCTTTGGAACATATGCCTTCTTCCCGTCATGTGTCGTGAGCAGCCAGAGTCCAGGTACCATGACCGGTGTTTCTGATTTGCTGCTAAAGATATCTGCAACATGTATTATTTTATCCTTAGGTACCCATATTTTCTTGGGTCCTGATTTGTTAGCTTTACCAAAACTCTGGTTGAATTTTGGTTTCACAGAATAAATACTACTAGTATATTTAATGTCATGTGTGTGACCATACACAAAGTGTGGATTCAGAGGAGTGTGTTTAATAGTTAAATCCATGGCATTTTTTGGTGTAGGAACCTTACCTTGGTATCCTATTCCCTTTCCGCCGTTTCTGCTAACTCCATAGATCATTGAAGCCATTTTGCTTCTATCTATGCTTTTAGCAAGGAACTTCTGAAAACTATGATCATACTCCTTGATGATCTCATCAGCGCTGCTGGGAGTTTCAGAAACTGTTTCCTTCTGAGAGTTTTGTAAAATATTTTCTAATTTTGAAATTTTATACCTCTTCGGTGTCTGATTCTGAGTCGTATTCAGAAGCTTCACTGTCTTCTAATATGTTGGCCATGAGAGCTATGTTTGCTCTCTCATCATCTGATTCTGAGTCAGCTTCAGACGAGTCAGAGTCATCCCATGTAGCCATGAGACTTTTCTTCTTTTCTCTTCCAAACTTCTTTTTGGGCTTTTCCCTCTGAAGCTTTGGACATTCACTCTTATAGTGTCCTTGCTCGTTGCATTCATAGCAAGTGATGTCCTTGGTGTTTGACTTCCTGCTTCCTGAAGAGCCTTCAGATCTTCTGTATCCAGAGGAAGAGTCCGACCTTCTGTATCTGGAAGAGGACTCATTCTGATCAGATCTTCTGGGATTCCTGAACTTCCTTTGCCTCTGCTTCCATAGTTGGTTCACTCTTCTGGAGAGGAGGGAAAATCCGTCTTCTTCTGATGAGGACCCATCAGATGTTTCTTCAACTGCCTGCAAAACTTTAGATTTAGATTTTCTGTTAGATTTCAATGCTAAAGGCTTACCTTGCTTCTGAGGTTCATCAGCTTCTAGCTCTATCTCATGACTTCTGAGGGAGCTGATAAGTTCCTCCAGAGAAATTTTGTTGAGATCTTTAGCTAGATTCAGCGCTGTAACCATTGGCCTCCACTGTTTTGGCAAGCTTCTGATGATCTTCTTGACATGATCAGCAGTAGAGTATCCTTTGTCCAGAACCTTGAGACCAGCCACCAGAATTTGGAATCTTGAGAACATTGTTTCAATGGATTCACTTTCTTCCATTTTGAATGCCTCATACTTCTGAATGAGCGCAAGAGCTTTAGTTTCTTTGACCTGGATGTTGCCTTCATGCGTCATTCTGAGTGAGTCAAACATGTTCTTTGCTGTGTCTCTGTTAGAGATCTTTTCATATTCAGCGTAAGAGATGGCGCTGAGAAGAATGGTTCTGGCCTTGTGGTGATTTTTGAAGTCACGCTTTTGTTGATCAGACATTGCCTTCCTGTCAATCTTCTGACCACTAGCATTCACTGGGTGCGTGTATCCATCTGTCACCATGTCCCACAAATCAGCATCATGTGCCAGAAAGAAGCTTTCGATTCTGTCTTTCCAGTAATCAAAATTCTCTCCATCAAAGACTGGAGGTTTGCCGCTGAATCTGTCTCTATCTTCATTGTTGTCATTGCTGCTGTGTTGATATGTTCCTGCCATTGTGTTTTTCTGATGCTGGATCTTGTACTGACACGGTTAAGTGTTTTATCTCAGAACCAGGCGCTCTGATACCAATTGAAGAAGTGAAAAACACAAGAAGGGGGGTTGAATTGTAAAACTTGAAATCAAAAGCAAACAACACGTTATTTTTATCCTGGTTCGTTTGATCTCAAACTACTCCAGTCCACCCGTCAAGGTGATTTCACCTCTCTCCAACGAGGTCTTAATCCACTATATTCAACTGAATATTACAACTGCTTTAACAACTGCTAAAGCCTTCTTGAGTCAAAACCACAGACCGGTTTCTCAAGGAAATACTTTCTTACAAAGAAATGAAATCTAAGTGTGTTGAATGTTTTCTACAAAACTGTTTATCACAACTGTGATATTACACAAATTAAGCTTATGAGAACTGGAATGCTAAAACAATAGAATAGGTAATTGAGAGCTTTTAGCAAACTGGGAATGAGGATGAATATGAATAGCTTTAGGCGTGTAGAGAGTTGTAGAGCATTAGCCAATTCGTTCCTCATTTGCTTGTTTATATAGCATTGAAAAATGGCACGTTGGAGTCAGTAATTCCATTTCAATGTCCATTACATTCTTTCCAAATTGAGAAGATCTTTGTCTGGAATAATTCCGTTGATAATAAAGTATCTTGAATGCACAGTACCGTTGCCACTAAAGCGTGTTCTGGATTTGGCTTATTCTGACGCTGATAGATGCTGATGAATTGTTGTTGTCTTGATCAGAGTTTAGATTGTTACGCGCAGACCTGTTCATCAAGCTTCAGCGTAAGCACATGCTTTGATCTTCTGATTCTGGTATCTGATACAACATCCTCTGATGCTGATGTTGATATTTCATCTTCTGATGTTGATGATGATTTTCTCATGCTGATACTCATCAGAGTTTCTGTAAAACAAAACATAATTTTTAGGTAGCATATATGTCTTACATGAATCATACAATTTATATAATCTTTGCATTTTGTTATCATCAAAACTTTAACTTAGGGTAGTAGATTCAAACTTTGTTCTAACAGAAGGATGGTCGAAGCCTCATTCTACTCTCTTTGTTTGGACATCCAAGGTTCCATCTTGAGGGCTAGCCGAAGCCTCTTGCTTCTTACTGTGTTCTTCTTCAGTTTGGACATTTGAAGCATTATCTTGAAGACTGGTCGAAGCCTTATTCTACTCTCTTCGTTTGGACATCCAAGGTGCCATCTTGAGGGTTGGTCGAAGCCTCTTTCTTTTTACTTTGTTCTTCTTCAGTTTGGACATTTGAAGCATTATCTTGAAGGCTGGTCGAAGCCTCATTCTACTCTCTTCGTTTGGACATCCAAGGTGCCATCTTGAGGGTTGGTCGAAGCCTCTTTCTTTTTACTTTGTTCTTCTTCAGTTTGGACATTTAAAGCATTATATTGAAGGTTGGTCGAAGCCTCACTTTTCTCTCTTCTTTTGGACATTCAAGGTGCCATCTTGAGGGCTGGTCGAAGCCTCTTGCTTCTTACTTTGTTCTCTCTTTGTTTGAACATTCAAAGTGTCATCTCATTAGTTGGTTGAAATCTCTTTCCTGCTCTCTTTGTTTTCTCTCAACTTGGACCATTCGAAGTGACCTCATGGGTTGGTTGAAATCTCATTCTAGCTCTCTTTGTTTCCTCTCAATTTAGACCAACCGAAGTGATATCTTGGGCAGGTCAGCACACACGCAGTTTTGGGCAAGTTGGCTTGAGTTTCCTAGGAATCCTAAGCCTCATATCTGGCTCATTCCTCCATCATTCCTTTCGAACCTCAGTTTGTTTCAAAGCTTAGAATGTGTTCTTTAATTGGCTCAAGGAAAATATGAGAATGCATGAACCAATTCTCGATGGCCTCAAGTAGGAATCAACAGACCTTTGGTGCACCCTTTAATTCTGTTTATTTTCAGGATTGATATTGCACATGTTTGACACGAATCACACACTTTGTTTCTTGATTCTTTTGGCCAAACAATCAGACTTTCCTTGCCTCCCCACGCTTTCTACATTTTTTGCCAAAATTGGTAACATTTACCTCAAGCAAAATCACACCATGTGCATTTCTTGCCAACTCACCCCCTCACGCTTCACTCACCTCATTTCATTAACCTCTGAGCTCGTCAAAAAAGGCAGCATAAAAGGCCAAATAAACAAACAAAATGCAAGCACATGATCTCACATTTCCATTTTCCTATTTTGGCCAAATTACCCTCCAACGGATTTCTATGAGTTATGACCCTATTTCCCTCACTCTAAACACTCTATATAAAAATTGCATTGCTCATTCAAAAGGAAAAAGAGAAAACGGGAAGAACGAAAGGCTACATTAGAGGAAGTTCAGATCTAAAACCACTTTCTCTCTCAAAAATCTGTTTCTTTGATTCTCCTAATTTTCTCGTGCGTTTGAGTGATTCTTCTTGCATTCTCTTCTCCAAGTGCTAAGGATTGTAGATCGAGGCTTGGTTTGCAGTTGGAGTGAAGAAGACAGTAGATACACTTTTGCCTCAAAGGTTAGAATCCTAAACTTTGGATCTTGATTTCTGGCCATGAATTGTATGATTTGAGTTTGGAATCATGTTGTTTGATGTTCATTGAGTGTTTCTGCAACTTTAGAGCTTTTGATTTGATGAAATATTCATGTATGATAATGCTGAAATATCTTGCTCAGTGTGTTTTTGCAATCTTTATGAGATATGTTCTTGATCTATGGTTAATCATTCAATGTGATTCGAATAACATAATATAGGTCTTATTTTTAACTTTGATTTGCATGAAATTTCGTGAAAAATGGTGTAGAAATGAGTATGAACGATGGATCTGAATATGAGCCCTAGGACTTTTTCTTACGCGCGTTTTTGAACCTATCCAGAGGTTGAAGATGATGTGGTGGCGCGTCGCTATTGGTCCATTTGAATTTTGCATTTAATTGAATTTTATTTTATAACTTGATTTTCCTGATTTTCTTTCTTGCTCAAAAATGGTTGAAAATTCTGAAAACATTCATGAAACTCCAAAATAATATTTCTGACCTTGTGTATTTTTTTTGGACTTTTAAAAAATGTCCTGATTGGTTTAAAAATTCGTGTGTTTAATTAATTGTTTGTTTAATTTTCAATTTTATTTTGACATTTCCTTTACTCCAAAATTTCCACCAAAAATTATTGAAGCTTATTTTTAATTCTAATATTTGAATATAATTTTGGTTGAATATTTTTCTGACTTTTGATTATAATTTTATTCTAGGAATGTAAATATTTGTTTAATTGATTAATTTCTTGAATTTGATTTTATTTCTGACTTTTCTTTAATACTAAAAATATGAAAAATTAAGTTTTCTGATCGTTGGAGTTTTCTTTATTTTTGTATGACTTTATTTTGAATTGTTTAGAATTGAAACTTAATTGATCAATAATTAAGTTTATTTTCTAATTAATTAGGGATTTGATAATTTTCTTGTTGTTTTGATTCCAAAAACCAATTTGCTTTGAGTTTCAATTGAATTCAGCTCCTGTTTGAAGTTCATAGATTGATTGAGGATCTCAAAAATGTTTTTATTGAATTAATTGATGAGGTTTGGTATTTTCCACTAATTTATTTTGAAAACATGCCTAGATTGGTGGTTTCATCCACTAGTTTTGATGTTTGAAGTTTATTTGATTCTTTCCTCAACCATCAATGAGCTTAAGACTTTCTTTCAGACTTCTATACATCTCCAAGACGCTGATAAATTTTTTGTTTGAATTATAGAAGTCCTTTTCTATTTTTGATGAATTTTTCAAAGTAAAAGTGCTCAATTGATGTTGCATATCTTGTTGCATATATTTGATGGCCAATGAAATTGTGTGAGACCTATAATTTGACACTTAATGATCATGTTGCTACTTTTTTTCTCACACCAATTCAAATCAATCCACTTGATTTCCCGTAATTGGTTGATGACCCCTTTTGATTCATGCCTCCTAGCTAATGTTCTTTCCTTGTTTTTTCTTTGAACTTTAAACTTTTGGCTTGAGTTTGAGGTCATCAAATGACCAATGATAACATGTTGAGGAATGATACATCAAGGATATTCTCATAAAGAATTGAGATCACTTGATCATTTATACTTGAACCAATTTCATTCATATATATATTTGACGTTCCTTTCTTCTTTCCTTTTGAATCCTTGATGTATATTAAATGCACTTGTGCAACATGCTTTAGACTTAACATTTTTAAACTCTTGATCATATCCTCATAGCATGTTAGAAGCCTGATTTCATATGGTTTAAGTCTTCTAACTTTGTCTTTGCTTGAATTCTTTGCCTTGCTAACTTGTGATCCAAGCTTTGTGATACATTTTGTGGTACCCCTCTTTTGTGTTATGCTTGTAAACCAAAATGAAATGAGTGAATATGGATGTGAAATGTTTTCTACTGACTTCTAAATTCTTTGATTGTACTCTTTTCTTGCTCCTTTGATCCTTGATTGATATTTACTTGTCAATTCAACATGGTGACAGGAAAAGAGTAAGAGTTCTTTAGTCTTAACCTAGTTTTTGTTTGAGTTTACTTGTTGTTTCTTACATCTACAGCCTCTGATGTTTTCCATCATGATTATTTTACATTCTCATGATCATATCATCATCCATCCTGCATTATTTCATAATTTCCCTTTGAAATCACTAATTTGTCTGTTGAATGTGCGAGGTACTTTGAGGAAAATTTCTTTCATTTAGACTTGGTATTATAGTGTTCCACTTTATTTATGGAATACAATTGGTTATGTTTGCACTATTCCCGTGCTTGGTATATTTGTCATTCTGTTGCAGGATGCATATATACATGTGATTGTGACTACTATAGTTATGCTACTGAGGCCTCAGTGCATATATTTGATGGCGTGATTTCTGACTTGATTTGTTTACAGATGCTAGCTTGCTTGAAGTTCTCTGGGTTTCTTTCTGCTTGTTCATTTGCTACGGATGGTTATCCGTTTGGTATTGCACTATTTCCCTTTTACTGTTTCCACTCCTTATTGTTTTCTATTGCATGATAGGATCTCCGTTGTTGATATATGTCAGGAGTCCCTCTGGTTTATTTAAAGACCTGTTTAAGGCAATTCTGCATATGTACCTTGCTTGCTTCTCATGTTTAAATACTTGTTTGTTTACTTGTTTGGTATTTTCCATGCTCCCTTAGGATTGCTCGTGTAGGGTTAGTCCTCGAGCTAGACCTTAGGATAAGAATCCATGTATGCTAACATAGGATAGAAATTTCCCTCTTTCATCCTCAACCTTAGGATTAATCATTGTATGATAACATTAGGGTTAGATATTAGGATAGTCTCCCTTAGTTGTTTTATTTTCCTTTGCATATTCCATTTTAAAACTAAAACTTATTCTTGGCAAATCATAAAATATCTCTAATGAACTTAAACCCTTCTTTAAGGTAAAAAATACAAACCAATCTTATTAGTTTGTTCGCCTCTTGACTTTGTTTTAAATCTTGTCAGATTAATGTTTTTCCATCCTTGCCATGAGTTTTTGTTATCTTTTAGCCGATGTTTTGGCATCGCACATTCTTTTAGCCGATGTTTCGCCATCGCACATGTTTGTTGTCCTACTTTGATTCTCAATATCATTGTTAGGTGTGATGTTTTGTCTTCATATTTATTGATGTTTCGCCATCTTTGGCATGTTATCTTCCTATCTCTTAGCCGATGTTTCGCCATCGCACATTCTTTTAGCCGGTGTTTCTCCATCACACATGTTTGTTATCCTACTTTAATTCTCAATATCCTTGTTAGGTGTGATGTTTTATCTTCTGGTTTATTGATGTTTCTCCATCTTTGCCATGTTACTCTCCTGTCTCATTGTCGATGTTTCGCTATCGCACATGTTTGTAACCGATGTTTCGCCACCGCATATGTTTGTTATCCTACTTTGAATTTCAACATTATTGTTAGTTGAAATGTTTCACCATCTTGTCTGATATTTTGGTATCATTCTTGCGTTTTACCACCTTATCTGATTTTGTGTTGCCATGCAATGTCTTGTCGTCTCTTTTTGCTATTTTTATTATCATTGTTGACATTTTTGTTATTCTATCTGATGTTTTGCTATCTTGATTGTTGCTTTTATATTCATAACTAAAAAAAACACAAACCAACCAAAATATATGAGCCGAACTACGGCTGCTTTGATTCCTTAAAAGGGATACGTAGGCATTGGGATAGGGCCCAGGAGAGCGCAACTTTTATTTTACCTACATTCTTTTCTCCTTTATTTTGCATGCATTCCCGATACAACTTAGATATAGATTTTATACACCCGTTAGATTAGACAACAAGAGTGGATATCATAGAGTACTACGGGCGTCTGGGGTGCTAATACCTTCCCCTCGCGTAACAGACTCCCTTACTCGATCTATCGTCCGCAAGATCGTGATTTCACCCTCTTTAGGTTTTCTCGATGTTTACCTTTCCCTCTTGGAGGGATAAAAGACGTTCGATGGTGACTTCATTAATTTTATATCAGATGACGGTTGGGCCGGTTGTTTGAGCCATAATAGTATGAATATCGGGTATGTTTTTAATGGTTCCTTAATGGTTCTTGTTTTACCCCAAAATTTTACCTCTCATTTTTATTCATGACATCCTCCTAGGGTTTCCAAATGCTAAAGGTTGCTCAAGAATTGATCAGACAAATTCTCCTCCAAAGCAAAGGATCTACAACTAGGGTTTAACTCTTCACAAGGAATTTTGGGTTTCAAAGGTCTTAAATGGAATTCATGGTCTCTTATATGTCTCCAAGAATGCCCATACCAAGTTTCAAGGCTTGCATCATAAGTTTGCACAGTCAATGGTTCAGTGACTGAAAATCAACTATATTGTGTAAAAAGTCAACTGTGGTCAACATACAATCAAACTTCAAGGTTTTTGGTTAACATCAATATTTTGAAGTCATATTCATCATTTGATCAAGGGTTGATCATTATTCCTCAAGAAAAGTCCTCAAATCATTAAAAGTCAAAAGTTGCCAAATTTGGGTTTTCCTTAGGAGAAGTCAACTGAACTTTGACCAAGCATAACTTTAACATGCTTCATCATATTTTCCCAAACCAAGGCCCATTTTTAAGAAAATTCAATTCTCTACCACTTTGTCTCTCTAATCTCCAGTCTAAAAAATGCTTTATTTTAGAGATATGGGCCAGTACATTACATGTTATTTTAAAAGTCAACAAAAAGACACTTTTTGTCGAGGCGGCTTACATCAAGATAAATTCTTCAAAAGAAAACATGATCAACATAGAGATTTTAGAGGACACCTTTGGATTTCCAAAAAGTCAAAAATCACCTTCAAAAGTTTAAAATTGAGAGAGTTATGACCAATACAAATTGGGAAAGTTTGAGCAAATGCATAAAGTTCAAATTGAGCAAACTTGATTTTTTGGATAATGGGCTATTGTTTCAAAGTCCAAATGTGTATTGTACTCCTTATACACCTCAGAACTCATTCATACACCCTTTGAGTATATTATTTTATTTATTTTTTTATTTTTATCAATTTAAAGTCAAAATAAAATAAGATAAAATCATATCTTCTTGCAAAGGTCCAAGCCCACCCTTGGTCTAACCTAATTCCTCTCTATATACACTCTTCATTCAGACATCAATGGGGAGAACCCCGACACAAAACCTTGCCTCACAAAACTTGTCAAAAAAGATCAAAAATTTCAAGAACCTAAAAATTGAAACCCTTATCACAAGCCCTTTCACTACAAACATCCACTCTATTCATTGTCGACAATCATATAGGGTAAGATTGGATCAAGTTTGATGGTCCAAAATGCATAAAAATACCATTGCATGGCATCTCCGATTCCTTACTCTCATAAAATTCATATCTTGATTCTCTGTTTGCTTTAACATGTACCAATGTCACTAATGTGTTCATGAGGTTTGGTAGTGCATGATAGAACAATCCTGGAGGTCCCATGCAATCAGAATCATGAATCACCATCTTTGTACCGATCCATGCATTTTTCATAATAACTCAAAACCTATTGCAATTTAGGACAAGATAACTATTTCATTTGATTTGTAGCCCTCAATTTAGGGAGGTAGGGTCCCTTTGGATTATCAATTTTGGTTATTTTGCAGGTTTGGAAAAAGAAGGTCACCGGAGAAAATGACCAGAGCTAGGGATCTGGCGCCTCTCCGGTTCAAGAAGTTTATTTATATTATATATTTATTATTTGATATAAATGAACAAATGAATTACCGCCCCTACGGTTGAAGCATGCACGTTAAGTCATTGGTATCAAATGGAATGGGTTCGATCCAGCCTTTTGCCATTATTTTCCTCATGTTTTCATTATTTTGCAAGACGTTAAACAAAACATGGTGAAGCCATATCCTAACACCAAGGCGCGCTTGGCCTGATGGTGAATGTGTTGTTAAAGGTTCTGGAGGCGTGGGTTCAACACCCACCCCTACCAATTAGTTTATTTTTTACTCTTCTTCATAAACCCTTTTTTTTACAAAACCTTTCCAAATAAACCTTTTTAATTTAATTAACCCTAATCAATTTTTAGGTTTTTATTTAATCAATTCTTTTTTTAATTAATAAATTAATTAGGTTTTTTAGGTTTTTTGACTAAAATCAATTTAGGGTTAGATTAACTTAATCAATCGATTTTTTTAACTAATTAAAATCAATTAGGTCATTAGGTTAACCATCAAAAATTTTTGTCAAACAATCACAAGACGATTTCCTTTTCCTTTTTCCTTTTTCTTTGCATATTTTTATTATTTTCACATTTTTTCCAATTATGTATCTGTTTACGGTTTGTAATAGTTTTATGAGGGTTTTACTCTTTTCCCCCATTTTACTATTTGTACCCCCATTCCCGAAGCCTTGTAATAGTGTAGGACTCTTTAATTTTTGCCTTTAATTTCTACATTTATCGCTTTCCTTATAATTGTTTACTTTAATAGGTTTGTATGACAAGTTTAAAAAACAATCGTAGAAAACCCTTATTTAAAGATAAATTAACTGAAAACAAATCATTCTTCACACTTGCACCTCTAGGGTGACCTCATTTGTTGCCTTCGGAAACGCAGTCATGTCCCTTGAACATGGGGACGCTTTATCACTGTCCCTTGATTAAAAAGATCATAGTCCCTCAATGACCCTTTTGAATGCTGCCTTCGGTAAACGATCTAGTCTCTTATGATAAAATTGCTAAAGTGCCCCTATGAGTTACCTTTATGATTGTACGATGACCCACGCATGTCTCTTCACATCCAACGATAGGGATTCCTACTAACTAATCGTAGTGTTGTACCCCAAAATTTTCCCTCTCATTTCTTAAAGGATCCTCCTAGACCCCCAGGTTTGCTTCTATCAAGTTTCAAGTCTTGGACTACAATTTCCCAAGAAAGTCATTCATAAGGGCAAAATGGTCAAATGCATACTGAAAAGTCAAACGTTGACTTTTGGATCAAAATACAAGTTTCAACGATCATATTTCATCAAGACATGAAATTGGTTCCTCAAGAAATCAAAAGTTAGAAATTGCTTTGAAAAATCAAATTTCTAAACATTTAGAAAAGTTTCTAAGTGTTAAGAGAATATGGTACTTCAGAACTTCTGGGCCAGCCTCCATACAAGTGCAGTCAGAATTTGCAAACATGGTTCAGAACATGACTCGTCAATCAGAACATATGGAAACTGTGTTCTTCAACCAAAACATGATTCTTCAGCGTATGAAGGCTATGTTCAACGCTTCGGTCAGAACATCACCCTTCGAGTCTCATTCTGGTCTTCTACGATCAGAATATCACCAAATCCCAAAACCTCATTTAAGCAGCCTGTTGCACTGCTACAACACAGTCCTACAATCAGCTGCTGATCCAGTCCATGTCTGCACTTTCTTAAACCCCATATTTGCACCAAATTAGCATACAAAAGCTGTGATTAAAAAGCAATGGAACAGTATGCCAAAAAGGTTTAAATCCCATTTGTTTTTTCCCCAAAAACCATAACAAACCCATCTATAAATAAGTTGCTCCATCACACTTTCAAGGGGATGGCTTTTGGAAAGATAGAATTATCAAAGAGAGAAAAGAAAATAGTAAAACATTCGTATACTCAGAATTCCCAAACCATAACCAAAACCTTTATTCTTCCCTTTGAATCAAAGAACATAACATCCTTTGTTCCGTTGCTCTTGCTGACTCCAGAACATCTGAAGGCAGTAGCTCAAGTCCCAAACACACGCTTCAGATTCAAGTTAAGTCTTTTTGACTTTGCATATTTTCATTCGGAACATCATTAAATATGTAAATATCATAGTATTGATGATGTCTATATCACTGCATAAGTAGAAGAAAAAAACAATGGATCAGAACTTCTTGAATAAAGTTAGGCTCAAAATTAAGATTAGAACTTCTATGAACTGTTATGCTAACTTCTTGAATAAAGTTAGGCTCAAAATTAAGATTAGAACTTCTATGCACTGTTATGCTTTTATCTTCCTGATTTATGATGTTGTTAAGAGCTGGATAAGATGTTGATGAGCTGATTAATTTAAGGAAGTAGTGGAAGTGTAACAAAGAAGTTCTGGTTTTTTCTTTCCCACTGTTTTAGCACAACACAAAACTTCTGAGTTCTCCTCACTGTTTTAACACCCAAAACTTCTAGACTTTCTTACTGTTAACACGCACATAACTTCTGATTTTTACTCACTGTTTTAACGCGCAGAACTTATGATTTTTATTAACTGTTCAACACAACACAAAACTTCTTATTTTTAATCACTGTTTAACATAACACAGAACTTCTGATTTTTACTCACTATTTAACACAACACGGAACTTTCGACTTTTTGCTCACTGTCTAAACACAACCCAGAACTTCTGTTTTTTCCCTCTAAAATTTCTTTCAGGATTCCAATGGCATCAACTCAGAACTTCTAATCACCTTTGATGTTTCTTTCTGAGCTACATCGAACAACGTCAGAACTTCTGATCCCCCTTCATTTTCGTGTTCAATGACATGCCTATCCTCTTTCTCATTATTGTTTTCTTTTTTATCTCTTATTTTTATCATTTTAGCATTAGAACTATTTTTATTAATATAAAAAAGGACACAAAAAATATTTTCTCTTTATTAAATAATTATTCCCTTTTTTTCTTCTAATTCATTAGGACAAAAAATCATTTTCAAAACAAGTCCTTTCCTTTTTTCATATTATACAATTCAATATGGTTGTAATAGATGATTAGGATTTAAATTCTCGCAAATCCCCATTTGTAATTATGTACCCCCATCCCTAAATGATGTAATAGCGTATGACTTTACATTTTTGCATATTTACGGCTTTCAAATATAAATGCTAGTAATTAGGGTTTGTATGGAAAGATATAAAATCAACAAATAGATGACCCTAATAAAGACTAAATACATGTAAATAAAACACACTTGCACACTAGTACCCTTAGGGTAATCCCATTTTGTTGCCTATCAAAAAGTAGTCATGTCCCTCGAATATGGGCGTTTTGGAAAAGACCCTCGATAAAAGATCGTAGTCCCTCGATGACCCTCAATATTGCCTTTGGTAAATGATCTAGTCCCTAAACGACATTACTAAAACGTCCCATAGGTTGCCTTCAATGACTATACAAAACGTCCCGTGCCCGTCCCTTCACATTCAACGATGGGGTTTCTTACCAAAACAATGATAAGATAACAACATCTAAAGGAGAAGGAAAAGAACATTTAAGAACTTTTGAGTAGGTAGGTTGCTCCTAGTTGCTCGCTTGCTCACAACAAAATATTTTATACACCAAACACTTCACTTTGAAACATTTTTCAAAAGACAAAACACTTTGTACGCGTTCTTATAGAGACGAGAACCATTACAAAGACATTCGTTTTCAAAATACTTTCAAAACCCACATCGCAAACACATTTTCAAACAAAAGCAAGTGATCTAGAAAGCAACTAAGAGCCCGTAGATAACTACAGATGAAAAGGGTGTTAATACCTCCTCTTTCCATAACCTACCTCTGGAACTCAAGAAATAATCTCGAAAGGTGTTTCCTGTTCTTTTCAGCCTTTCCTTATTGGATAAAAGAAAAGTCGGTGGCGAATCTTGCTATCCGCAAAAATTACGATCAAACGTAAAACATCCAAGTCAGTTCTCCCACCGTTTTACAGAACTGGAGACTCTGCTGGGGACATACTTAAAAGTGGGGTTACCTTAGGGCTAGATCACATTTACTTGCTTTCCTTGTTTGACTTGCTTGCTTTACATTTTGGGTCCTTGTTTGGGTTTTTGTTAAAGATCCTATACCGGAATCTGGGGCATCAAGGGTCCCTAAGAATTCTCCGTTCACCAAAAGACATGGACGACTTCTTAACTTGGTCACTTCAAGCTTTGATGAAGATATTATGAAGGTTCTTTTCCAGTTCTTTGACCATTTGCACATTTCTTTACCTTCCCCAATTACCAACTTGTACCACCTATGGAAGAGTTTTCTCAACTCATGGGAATTCTTATTCTCGTTCAACTACCCTTCAATGGTACTGAAAGGGATCCTAGCCCTAAAGAGGTTTCCCGAGCTTTATACTTGCAACAATCCAACGTCACGGCTAATTGGGAAACAAGGAGTGGTGTCAAAGGGTTTTTAGCCAAGTTCTTATTGGAAAAAGCTCAAGACTGTTGGAACAATTTGGATTTACGAGCGTTCGGAGAAATTTTGGCTCTTCTCATCTATGTGTTGTGAAGAAGTGAAAAACACAAGAAGGGGGGTTGAATTGAAACTTAAAATCAAAAGCAGTAGACATGATATTTTTATCCTGTTTCGTTTGATCTCAAACTACTCCAGTCCACCCGCCAAGGTGATTCCGCCTCTCTCCAACGAGGACTTAATTCACTAATCAAAACTGATTACAATACTACTTTGACAACTGCCAAAGTCTTCTTGAGTACAACCACAACCCGATTTATCTCAAGGAAAACTAGCTTAATCAAAATAAAATAATATACTGTGTACTATTGTTTTTCCTTACAAAAACGGTATCACTATTATGATATTTTACACAATTTGAGCATATACGAGAATATGAAAGATTGCAACGTTTGAGAGGTATATGCAGTAGTATCTCAAAAATCGTATACGATTTGTCCTTTAAGCTTGTTTATATAGGCGTGGAAATCTTGTCCAACATAAAGCTTGATAATGGACACTCGATGCTATTTCCATATTGAGAAGATTCTTGTCTGAATGAAGCTGTTGCATATGATGCTGTCTTAATTGAAAAGTAACACTTCAGAACTAGAATCTTGCATGCTGCATTTGCTTCAGAACATTGATGACTCAGAGATGTGAGGATCTGATGGTATATTAGACTTCTGTTCAGAATCAGAGTATCCTTTGCTTTAGCGCAGATTCTGATCATCATTCTTCAAAACATTCTGATTACCTCATCTTGAAAGCTTCTGTAGCTTAATTTCTGATGTTGTTTCAGTCAGAACTTCTGCATACAAAATAACACAAATTTAGAGTGCATATTTTTTATTTGTGTTTGTTATCATCAAAACTCTAATTAAGGATTGTAGAATCAAACTATGTTCTAACAATCTCCCCCTTTTTGATGATGACAAAAACTAGGATTTTCAATGAAAAATATAGAACAAAAAGCTTAAGAGAGTCTCCCCATGAGTTGACTACTCAGATAGAGATGAGTTACTTCCCTGAAGTTCCTTCTCGTCAGAGATTTTGATACATCTCCTTATATCCTTATCAAAATATGTTCCTGTTCAAGCTTTTCAGCAAACATAGAGGTTAAGATATTCATAATGTTTGAGACTTTGTCCCGATATACTGTTATTGAAAATATCTTACTTTCTCCCCCTTTTTTTCAAGTATCAAAAAGCAATATAATCAGAGTCAATAAGATGATTTATATTGAAAACAGAATGCAATGAAATTTTTCAGAAACAAGGAGGATAAGATGAAAAATACAGATAAACAGTTAAAGAAAATCTAAGAAGGAGGGGGAAGTCGTGTGAATAATGCTTCCAACAAGCTCTTAATCTGAGTGCTTGATTCTTCTTGCTTTCCCAGAATGTCTTTGATTTCTTTTGTTGTATCTTCTTGTTTATCCAATATATCCCTGATCTCTTTGTTTGTGTCTTCTTGCTTATCCAGTCTGGAATGGATTAAGACATTCTCCTTCTTTAACTCTTCCAGAGTTTGCATGACTAGAGACGAAGGTGGTGTATCTTCAGAGGTTGCATGTCGTTCAAAACACTCTGCAGCCTCTTCTGATTGAACAACTTCTTCTGTTGCAATCACCTTTTCTAGAGCAGTAATCAGAGGGTGACTATCAGAATCTGGTTCAGTGGCTTCTGAAGGCTTGTGCTCTTTCCAGGGAGCATTTTCCAGCAGAAGAATTTCTTTCTTGTCCCAGTGGCTTAGAACTTAATCTTTGAAGGCTTTCAACTGATCATGGAAGTTCTGCTGAGCCCTTTCATAGCTCAATTCTTTCAGCTTCTGGGTTTCAGAATTGGACCATTTTCCGAACCTTTCCCACAGAGAATCAGAAGCAGCAGGATTAGAATTCTCTTGACTTTCTTGGCTCAAAGAAGTAACCCATTCTTGTATTTCTGTTTCAAAAATTAACAAATTCTTACCAACATATGATTTGGTTAAGGTTGGTTTAGGTTTGGGGATGGCAATTTTGTTTGAGGTGGATGCTAGATGGTCCCGTGCTTGTAGATCAATGACAGTTCTGAGGTGGTCAGCTGGACGGTTGATAGGTGAGGGAGTGGAAGAGTCATAAATCAGGATTAATGAGTGAGGGGTGTTTGGTGGAGTGGATTCATATGGTGAAGGTATTTCTTGAATATCATGAATAGAGAGAGGTGAACAAACCGTAAGAGGTTTTTGTTATCCCAGGAATTGGGGTAGTGGTATCAGATTCTAAAAGGGAGTCTTCTGATTGGTTTGTGGTAGCGTGTTGAATTTCTGGTTCAGGTATTTCAGAGGATGGATTTTCAGATTGAGGAGTGAGAGGGTTTTCATTTTCTGGTTGGGGTGAGTTGAGGTTTTGATGTTCTGTTTGAGGAGAGTGTGGTTGTGGATTTTATGGTTGTTGAGATTGAGTACATGGATTTTCTGGGAGTGGTGAGGAAAAGTCTTGATCAAACAGTTCAATATCAGAGAGAACTCTTGCAAGTTCTGGTTGATGTTGTTCTGGATTTGGATTGGGGGAGTGAGGTTCATTTAAGAAATTTCCAAGAGTTACAGATGGGTCAAACTCTATGTCAAAATCCTTAAATGTTTTGGGTGAAGGATTTTCTGTTGGATGAGGGGGAATGGTTTCAGATGTTGGAATAGCTATTGATTCTACAACAAAAACAAAATATGTGTTACCTTTCTTTTTCGCAGCTTTGGGTGTCCTCTGAGAGGATCCTTCTCCTGCTTCCTTCCTCTTTCTAGATTTCTTTAGCACAACCTCTAGACTGGGTTGTGCAGATCTTGGATGTTGATTTCTGGAACAGTCCCATCAACCTTGCAAGCTTTAAGGTATCTGACTATAATCTCTGGAGAGGCATCTATCTCAGAGAATAGTGGAAAATCCTTCAGAGGGATTCTCCTAGAAGTGATGACCTCATGAGAAGCAATTGTTGGTTCCTTCTTAATGTTTTCAATAATCTTCATTTTCTTCAAATTCTTGGCATTCAAAGGTTTCCCAGCAGTTGCTTCCAGAGTACTGATTTCTTGAGCCTCTGTCAGATGTTCTATCAGCCTATTTTCCGTTAGAATATATGAAATCAATCTTCCTAGAGGAATCCAATCCCTCTTAGTTCTTTCTTCTTCTCTTTTCTCTTTCACACTTGTTCTGAGATGGTTGAAGAGCAAGTGTGGAAGGTTTATTTTGGTCTTCTTTACAATGAAGTATATCATAAACTGCTGATCAATGTTGATGTAATCAGGAGAGCTTGTAGGCTTCCTGTGATTGATACATCCCAGATTTATTCTAGCCCAGATTCTGTAATGATCTTTCAAGTCTCTGATCTTGATAGATGGCTTTCCAGAAGTGAAGATGACCCTAGCAATGAATTTTAGGTCAGAACACTTATCAACCATATCAGTGCATCTGACTCCACCGCCATTGTATCCAATGAGTTTCCAAATCAAATCTTCTGTAATCACTATCTTCTTCCCCATAACATATGACGTGACTTGGTGGTTGGATAAAGTAGCATGAATCCAAAACTCTTTAACAAGAATTGGAAAAGTTAGACCCAACAAACGATAAAAGTATCTGTTCCATCCCTGTGCAGTTACATCTTCATACAGATTAAACCCATTTTCTTATAAGCTTTCGAAATCAACGATCAATTCACAGAGAACTTCAAGGTTGTTGACCGGAGTAGCATTCTAATGGGCTCCTCATATTGTTCAGTAGATGAAGAACCAGAAGCACTGTTGAGATTCTTGAGACTTGATGATGATGCCATTGTTCACGCAGATTCTTTAAAGAAAATTGATAGAAAGGGTTTTTGAAACATAAACTAGAACAAGAGAGAATATTGAAGGTGGTAAAACGAAAATGAATGAAATAGTAAATTGAGATTATATAAGTTCTTTAGAAAACGTAATTAGTAAGAAATATAAAATAAGTAATGATCATATGAATTAATGAAACCTAAAATTGGGGGATTTAGAGAGATATTGAATAGTTACCAATGACAAGTGTCTCAATGCATCTAATCAGAGCCTTGGACCCTTCAGAATTTAAATGCGTGTTCAGCCTCAGAAGGTAGCTTGTGAGAGGATGACAAATGTTTGATGGTGTGAACTGCACGCCTCTATTCTTGAAATGAAAAGTTCAGATCTTCATAGATAGATTCTGAGGCAACTGTACTTCTAACTTATGAAGACAAGTTGATCAGGTGTTCCCAGAAAATAATGAAATTCTAAGGGTTAGAATATGCAAATAAAACATTTTATTCTGGACAAAATTTCATACTGAGATGTTTCAGAATGAAATTGAATCTATGTTTAGAAAGGGGTTTTGTAAACACATCAACCTATTGATGGTCTGTGTCAATAAATTTTAAAGTAAGAATTCCTTTTTGAATATAGTCCCTAATAAAGTGATGTTTTATTTCTATATGCTTAGCCCTAGAATGCAAAATGGGATTTCTGGATAGACATATGGCAGAAGTGTTATCATAGAAGATAAAAATGTTACTCTCAAATATGTTGAAGTCTTCAAGTTGACTTTTTATCCAGAGCATTTGAGTGCTACATCCAGCAGCTACTATGTATTCAGCTTCTGCTATTGACAACACTATTATGGACTGTCTCTTGCTGGTCCATGATATCAGGTTATCTCCCAGAAACTGGCAGCTTCTAGAAGTGCTTTTACGCTCTACTCTGTCTCCAGTAAAGTCAGCATCACAGTATCCTACTAAGCTGTATTTATTGGATTTTCTATAAAACAAACCCCGATTAGTAGTACCTTCTAGATGCTTGAAAATTCGCTTAACTGCTGTTAAGTGAGATTCTCTAGGATCTGATTGGAACCTAGCACATAAGCAGACACTGAATAAAATATCAGGCCTTGAAGCCGTCAGATAAAGGAGAGATCCAATCATACCTCTGTAGATTTTCTGTTCTACCTTTTTACTTACCTCTTCCTTTTCCAGAATGCACGTGGGGTGCATTGGAGTATTTGAGGGCTTACATTCTGAGAGGTCAAATTTCTTCAGAAGTTCTCTGACATATTTTCTCTGATGAATGTAGGTTCCTTTTGGAGTTTGGCTTATTTGAATGCCCAGAAAGAATTTAAGTTCCCCCATTAAGCTCATCTCAAACTCTTCCTGCATGCACTTAGCAAATTCTCTTCCCTGAGAGGGTTTAGTGGATCCAAAAATGATATCATCTACGTAAATCTGACAAACTAGAATGTCATTCTAAAATGTCTTACAGAACAAGGTTGTGTCCACTTTCCCTCTGTTGAATTACTTTTCTAACAGGAAGTTACTTAGTCTTTCATACCAAGTTCTGGGAGCTTGTTTCAGACCATATAGTGACTTCTTTAGTTTGAAAACATATTCTGGGTGTTTAGATTTTTCAAACCCAGGGGGTTGGTGCATATATACCTCTTTATCTCTGTAACCATTTAAGAATTCACTTTTGACATCCATCTGATACAGAGTGATATTATTATTGACAGCAAATGAGATTAAGAGTCTGATAGATTCTAACCTGGCAATTGGAGCAAAGGTTTCTATATAGTCTATCCCCTCTTGCTGACTATAACCTTGTTCCACCAGTCGTGCCTTGTTTCTGATGACTTCTTCTTGCTCATTCAGTTTGTTTCTAAACACCCACTTTGTTCCAATGACGTTGAATCCTTTTGGTTTGGGAACCAGATCCCATATGTCATTTCTGGTGAACTGGTTTAATTCCTCCTTCATTTCCAGAATCCAGTCATTATCCAGAAGAACTTCATCAATTGGTGTTGGTTCAATTAGTGAGACCAGTCCCATGAGGGATTCTTTAGAGTTTATAAATGTTGATCTTGTTCTGATTGGATCATCCTTCTTTCCCAGGATCTTATCTTCTGGATGAGCTATGCTTCTTCTGGATAACCTTTTCTGAGGTTGATCAATAGAGGGTACTGAATCACCTATAACATTTCTTTCTGAAGTTGTTGGAGTGTCTCTGTTGGGAACTTCTGATGAGTTGTCTTCAGTACATGTGAATTCAACTTCTATATCTGCAAAAGATTCATTCTGCTTTAACTTTTGAGGGTCAAGCTTATCATCAAATCTAACATTGATTGACTCTTCAACAATCTGTATTTCTGTATTATATACTCTGTACCCTCTTGAGCGTTAAGAGTATCCTAACATAATACACTTCTGTGCTTTAGAGTCAAACTTTTTCAGATGATCTTTAGTATTCAGAATAAAACATGTGCATCCAAAAGGATGAAAATAAGAAATGTTGGGCTTTTTGTTCTTCCACACTTCATATGGAGTCTTTTCCAAAATAGGTCTTATAGAGATTATATTCTGAATGTAACACGTTGTGTTAATTTCTTCTGCCTAGAAGATCTTAGCAATGTTAGTCTCATTGATTATGGTTTTGGCCATTTCTTGCAATGTTCTGTTCTTTTGTTCTACAACTCCATTTTGTTTGGGAGTTCTTGGACAAGAGAAGTCATGCAAGATGCCTTTTTCATTAAAAAATGTTTCAAACTTTTTATTTTCAAATTCTCCACCATGATCACTTCTGACTTTGACAATTCTAAGATCCTTTTCATTCTGAACTTAGTTACAGAATGCAACAAACATAGAATATGACTCGTCCTTATGTCTTAAGAACTTTACCCATGTCCATCTACTATAGTCATCTATGATCACTAACCCATACTTCTTGCCACTAACATAAATAGTTTTCACTGGTCCAATAAGTCTATGTGCAGAAGTTCTAATGGCCTAGAGGTGGAAACAACATTTTTAGCTTTGAAAGCAAGTTTTACAAATTTGCCTTTTTGACATGCTTCACACAAAGCATCTGAGCTGAACTTCAGATTAGGAAGTCCTCTGACCAGATTGAGTTTGTTAATCTGAGATATTCTTCTCATACTAACATTCCCCAATCTTCTGTGCCAGACCCATTGCTCGTTGTTAACATAGAGAAGGCATTTTACATTCTGACTTTTTAGTTTAGAAAGTTTTATCTTATAAATTTTGTTTTTCCTCTTTCCATTAAAAAGGATAGTTCCATCTTTCTGACTAACAACTTTGCATGAATTTTGATTAAAGATTATATCATAACCGTTATCACTTAATTGACTTATAGATAATAGGTTATGCATTAATCCATCAACTAAAAGCACATTATTGATAGAAGGAAGATTACCATTACCTACTATTCTAGAGCCAATGATCTTTCCTCTTTGGTTGCCTCCAAATCCCACGTAGCCTCCAGGTTTATGTTCCAGGATTTGGAACATATGCTTTCTTCCCGTCATGTGTCGAGAGCATCCAGAGTCCAGGTACCATGACTGGTGTTTTAGTCTTGTTGCTAAAGATATCTGCTACATATATAATTTTGTCCTTAGGTACCCATATATTTTTGGGTCCTGGTTTGTTAGTTTTACCTAAATTCTGTTTGAATTTTGATTTGACAGAGTAATCATTACTAGTGTATTTTAGGTCATGTGTGTGCCCGTATGTGAAGTGTGATTTTAGTGGTGTGAGTTTTATAACAAGGTCCATGACTTTCTTAGGTGGATATACCTTACCTTGGTATCCTATTCCTTTTCTGCCATTCCTGCTAACTCCATAGATCATTGAAGCCATCTTGCTTCTATCTATGTTTTTAGCCAGAAACTTCTGAAAGCTGTGATCATACTCTTTGATGATCTTATCAGCATTACTGGGATTCTCTGAGATTATTTCTTTCTGAGAGTTTTGAAAATCATTTTCTAATTTTAAAATCTTTTCTTTTAACTCGGAATACTGTAATCTAAGACTCTCAGTTCTTTTAGAGTCAGAGACAAGATCCCTTTTCAGGTTCTTGAATTTGACTCTGATCTGCTGATACCTTTTCAGAATTTCATTCAGACTTTCTACAAGTTCAGTCTTAGTAAAATTAACAGTGAAATTAGGGATTACCTCTTCTGTGTCTGATTCTGAGTCTGAACTAGAAGCTTCACTGTCTTCTGTCACATTTGCCATAAGAGCTATGTTGGCTCTTTCATCATTTGACTCTGAGTCAGCATCAGAAGTTTCTGAATCGTCCCATGTTGCCATGAGGCTTTTCTTCTTCTCCTTGAAGAACTTATTTTTGGGTTTCTCCTTCTGAAGCCTTGGACAATCACTTTTGTAGTGCCCTTGTTCATTGCACTCATAACAGATGATGTCTTTGTTATTTGACTTTCTGTGACTGCAGGAAGCTTCAGATATTTTATGTCCAGAGGAGGACTCAAACTTTCTGTATCTGGAGGAGGATTCATTTTGATTCTCTGATCTTCTCGGGTTTCTGAATTTTATTTGTCCCCTCTTCCATAGTTGATTGACCCTTCTGGAGAGAAGAGACAATTAATCTTCTTCTGATGAGGATCCATCAGAGGTTTCTTCCATAGCCTGCAAAACCTTAGAATCAAATTTTTGGTTAGATTTTAATGCTAGAGGCTTACCTTGCTTTTGAGGCTCGTCTTCTTCTAGCTCTATCTCATGACTTCTGAGGGAGATGACAAGTTCCTCCAGAGATATCTTGTTGAGATCTTTAGCTAGCTTAAGTGAGGTGACCATTGGCCTCCATTGCTTGGGTAGACTTCTGATGATCTTCTTTACGTGATCAGTAGTAGAATATCCTTTGTCAAGAACTTTCAGCCCAGCAACAAGAATCTGGAATCTTGAGAACATTGCTTCTATGGATTCACTATCTTCCATCTTGAATTCTTTATGTTTCTTAATGAGCGCAAGGGACTTGGTTTCTTTGACTTGTATGTTGCCTTCATGCATCATTGTTAGAGAGTCAAACATGTTTTTGGCTCTCTCTCTGTTTGAGATTTTCTCATATTCTGAGTATGAGATGGCACTGAGAAGTATTGTTATGGCTTTATGATGATTTTTGAAATCACATTTTTGCTGGTCAGACATCCTTTTTCTATCTATCTTCTGACCACTGTCATCCACAGGATGTGTGTATCCATCAATTACCATGTCCCATAGATCATTATCATGAGCCAAAAAGAAACTCTCAATTTTGTCTTTCCAGTAGTCAAAATTTTCTCCATCAAAGACTGTAGGTTTGCCACTGATTTTGTCCTTGTCCTCATGATAGTCATTCCTGATGTTCTGATTTGGTCCCACCATAGTGTTTTTCTAAAGCTTGGATCTTGTACTGACACGGTTAAGTGTATGAACTCAGAACCAGGCGCTCTGATACCAATTGAAGAAGTGAAAAACACAAGAAGGGGGGTTGAATTAAAACTTAAAATCAAAAGCAGTAGACACGATATTTTTATCCTGGTTTGTTTGATCTCAAACTACTCCAGTCCACCTGCCAAGGTGATTTCGCCTCTCTCCAACAAGGACTTAATTCACTAATCAAAACTGATTACAATACTACTTTGAAAACTGCCAAAGTCTTCTTGAGTACAACCACAACCCGGTTTATCTCAAGGAAAACTAGCTTAATCAAAATAAAATAATATACTATGTACTGTTGTTTTTTCTTACAGAAATTGTATCACTATTGTGATATTTTACAGAATTTGAGCGTATACAAGAATATGAAAGATTGTAGTGTTTGAGAGGTATATGCAGTAGTATCTCAAAAATCGTAAACGATTTATCCTTTAAGCTTGTTTATATAGGAGTGGAAATCTTGTCCAACATAAAGCGTGATAATGGACACTCAATGCTATTTCCATATTGAGAAGATTCTTGTCTGAATGAAGTCGTTGCATATGATGTTGTCTTAATTGAAAAGTAATGCTTCAAAACTAGAATCTTGCATGCTGCATTTGCTTCAGAACATTGATGACTCAGAGATGTGAGGATCTGATGGTATATTAGACTTCTGTTCAGAATCAGAGTATCATTTGCTTTAGTGAATATTCTGATAATCATTCTTCAGGACATTCTGATTACCTCAACTTGAAAGCTTCTGTAGCTTAATTTCTTATGTTGTTTCAATCAGAACTTCTGCATACAAAATAACAAAAATTTATAGTTCATATTTGTTCTTTGTGTTTGTTATCATCAAAACTCTAATTAAGGGTTGTAGAATCAAACTATGTTCTAACAGGTTGGTCCTATTTCCAAATCCTGACCAACTTATGGATGTGAATGCTATCAAAATATTTTTATCTCATAATCCCGTGGCTACTTTGCTGGGAGATATCATGCATTCTCTCAACTCTCACACCATGAAGAGAAGAGGAACTCTCATATGTTGTACTCCTCTATTGTCTAGATGGTTTGTTTCACATCTCCCCCGATCCGTTTTAAAGAATGAGCAAGGTTTGAGGTGGTCCAATAGGCTGATGTCATTCAGACATTCAGATATCCACTAGTGTTCTCGATCCTCGGAGGATATTACTATCATCGATCATTATGGGGAATTCCCTAATTTCCCTTTGCTTGGCATTAGGGGAGGAATCACTTATAACCCTTTCATAGTTCTGTGACAGTTTGGGTACGCACGAAGATACGGTCTGCATGATCCGCTCATCCAAGGTGTGGTGTTCGACTATGAAAGCGACAATCAAGGCTACCGTCAAAGGTTTATACGGGCTTGGAGGATGGTAAACAAAGTGGATAACATGACATTGGGTCACAAAAATTCCATTCCCCTTGAGCCTTACCTTAGGTGTGTACGAGCTCGTGCTTAGAGTCTCGCAATGCCTTACCCCCTATCCTCCCTGTCATCATAGAGCCTGTGATTGAAGGAGATGTCCCGTATACCGTCCTTCATCCCAACATGCCTACCTTTCTCGAAGACTTCCAAAAGGATTGGATTCAGCTAAAGGAAGAACGAGACACTTTCGAAGCCCAATTCTACGCCAGTGAGAAGAAAGTTTTGTAACTCACCAAGCAGCTTCATGAAGAATAGAGTTTGAACACCTACATCACACCGAAGAGGATGCGTTTGAACTTTTTATCTTAGGAGTTTTTGTATTTTATTTCCCCATTGTAAGACCAAACAGGCATGACGTATTCGAACTTGGATTTATTAATATAACGTGTGTTTCCTTTTTGTCTAAAGAAAATTTAAATCTCTAATCTCCTTGAAATCATTTGCATATGCATTTTCATTCATCATAACACAAACAGGTTTCTTACAAACATGTCTCCTTATCTTCCTATTGTTTATTTCAGTAAAGATGACTCTAGAACAGACTATCAAAGATATTCAGACTCAAAACACTCAACTTCAGGAAATGTTTTTGAACATGTCCAAGGGACAAGAAGAGGTGAAAGCACTCCTCACTAGGGGAATGATCATGGGGAATCCTGAAGACATCAAGGATGACAAGTTGGGACGGCTACAAACTAAATGGCAACAATGAAGATCCAGATGATGGGAAAACTGGTGGGCCAGATGGCTATTATCCAAAACTTAGCTCGGGGACAAGAGGAGCTAAGGACCCTCGTCAACAAACTTCATCAAGACATTTGCAAGCGTATGAAGCAAACATTAGAGATTGGGTATCAAGTCATTATTCAACCTCCCATGAGACCAGAAACTTGTTTTAGGGAGAGCAGACCTTCCCAAATTGCTGCCATATCACGGGCCCAACAATGACCTAGTCAATGGGAAAATCAGCAAAGGCAAAACAAGCCCGAGAGACAGTTTACTAACATCAACACGCCACTGACTCAAGCATTGCAACACATGTTGAGGATGAACCTGATTACGTTTATAGGACCTCATCCAAACCCCAATACCGCTTCCTCTCGCTATAATCCCAAGGCAAGGTGCGCCTATCACTCCGAGAGTCCTGGGCATGACACAAATGATTGTTGGGCGATTAAGTACAAGATTCAAAACCTGATCGACGGAGGAGCGTTGGAGTTCACACTAGACGGTCAACCATAGCTCTTCTACCACCCCTCGAGGGAATCCAATTGAAGTGATGATCTAGGCGAGGAAATTTTCTATTTATTCAAATTTTCAATTGTATTTTCTTTGTTTACTTAAACACTTATCCATATGTCAGACTTTGGTCATTTTCACTAATGAAGTAAATATGTTTGTATTGAATTAATCCATTCATTGTCATTCTATTTAAACTATACTTTTTACTCCCTTTATGATATTCAACTCTCGTTTCAAAAAGCTGCAAGCCTTTAGAGGGAGGATGACGAAAACAATGTCTTAATCTTATACAGTATGCTTTTTGACAGACCTTGCTGACGATGTACAAGCGTTCTTTCATTTCCTAAACACTGGAGTTATAAGGAGGATAATCCCTAGTAAACCCCTTCCAGCCAACCAAGTAGAAGTTTTCTTTTTTACACAAATCAAAACCTTTAATGTAAACCTGGGGCAGGGTAGCCTCTCAGTTAATTCAAACTCGCGTTCAGTCGCAAACTTTCACTTTGTACACAATGAACGACATAAAAAACATTCCTCTGGAATCAAAAGACGGTGATGGTTCCCTACCAAAATAGGCAGTCATTATCTCTCGAAAGAAAAAACCCACTAAGTCAAAACCTACGAAGGAGACTTAAGAAAAACTGGGGCATCCCGCTGACCGTAATCTCAAAAACAAGAACAGTCAGGAAAAATCAGGGATAATAAATCAAAAAGAGGTCACTACAAATCCTCAAAAACATGGAAAATATGGCAAAAAAATGACTGCCTTCCAACAAACTTAACTTGTCTGAACCATCACCAAAACGTCATTATAGACTCGATTGGAGTCCAAACGCACAATTAACTGAGTTTAGGACTGAAGGACATCACGAAGAACGGGCGGGTACAAATACACTTTAAGCCTTATCCTTTGTTTCTTAAACCGTGAACCAGACCACGATAAAACCTTTCAAAGTCCTAATTCAAGCATGGGTTAGTACGAAAGCATACTGCTACAAAAGGTATCCTGACTCCTGTAAGGCTTACTCTAAATCCTGATTTGAATTCACGTACTTGCAAAATTCTTTTATCTGCTAAAATGCATTTTCAAAACTTAAAGACAAGCATAAACTTTGCATTATTTAAAATATCTTTGTTTGCATATGGATAATTGTTTGATAGCGGAGAAATTCACACGACAAACGTCCAGCAAACAAAAGCTCTCTCAGTAATCAAAATCACTTCAAATGGGATGACACTTCCAATGATAGATCTCCTATAAACAAAGGGGCATGACCTGTCACTGTATAACTCGCCTGGGGGCAGTCAAGTCAATATTCCAAGAAATCTCTCAAGAAATGATGAATAACCAGGGGCAGGTATGTATCTGAATCACTTGGGGCATTGAACGTGAATTCCAACAAAGGGTTGCATACGGTTCGACAAACATTTCCTGGAAATACTACAAACACTTGCTACTAGGGGAAATGACGAATCCCCCATAAAGTCCTTTTCACAGGGTGATCCTTAACCAAAATTTGAATCTCTGAAAACTTCTCCGCAACTGAGTTGATTTCAAGAACCCTCAAGGAGTTCTGCCAAAAGAAAGCACCTCTCCAACAGATTGGCGACAAGGTTTATTTCCCCAACAAACGGCAAGATTCCCAACTTAAATTTGCTTCCCAGACTATCAAAAATCAAGGGAACACATCTCCTCTTCCCCAGTAGACTTTCCTACAATCCCCAGTAAGCTGCTGTAAAACTTGGAAGACAACCAGATAACTCTTAACTCCTTTATCCCTGAAACTATGCGGCCGAGACCTGTCATCTGGATGTAATGAAACATCAATGAATTCGCCACCGAACGTCTTTTATCCCGCCGAGAGGGAAAGGTAAACATCAAGAAAACCTGAAGATGGAGAAATCACTGTCTTTCGACCGAGAGATCGGGTAAGGGAGTCTGTTACGCGAGGGGAAGGTATTAGCACCCCACACGCCCATAGTACTCTACGGTATCCACTCTTGTTGTCTAATCTAATGGGTGTGGTCAAATCCTATATGTATGGCTTAAAACTGTAAAGGGAATGCATGCGAAAGGAAAAGAAAACAATGTAGGGAAAATAAAAGTTTTTCTCGGTTGGGCCGTACCCCAATGCCTACATATCCCTTTTAAGGAATCAGAGCAGTCGTAGTTCGGCTTATGTGTTTTGGTTGGTTTGTGTTTTTTTTAATTAAGACAAACAAAGATAGTCAAGATGGCAAAATATCGAGTGAAACAACAAACAAGTGAGATGGTCAAACATCGATCAAATAATAATAAAGTAACATGTCAAAGATGACGAAACATCAAATGATAGAACGGATGACAAAACAATACACGTAACAATGATATTGAGAATCAAAGTAGGATCACAAACATGTGGGATGGCAAAACATCGGCTTCAAACAAATGTGCGATGGCGAAACACCGGCTAAGAGATAACAAAGATATCATGGCAAAGATGACAAAACATCAATAAAACAGATGACAAAACATCACACCTAACAATGATATTGAGAATCAAAGTAGGATAACAAACTTGTGCGATGGCGAAACATCGGCTTCAAACAAATGTGTGATGGCGAAACATCGGCTAAGAGATAATAAAGATATCATGGCAAAGATGACAAAACATCAATAAAACGGATGACAAAACATCACACCTAACAATGATATTGGGAATCAAATTAGGATAACAAACATGTGCGATGGCGAAACATCAGCTTCAAACAAATGTGTGATGGAGAAACATCGGCTAAGAGATAACATGAACAAAGTAGGATTGGTTTGTATCTTTTAATTTGAAGAAGAGTTTAGGTTTATAAGAAATGTCTTATGATTTGCCAAGAAAACAAATTTTTGTTTTAAGATGCAAGATGCAAAGAGAGAAAAACAACTAAGGGAGACTAGCCTAGAACTATCCCTATTGTTATCATTCAATCGTTAACCCTAAGGTTGAGGATAAAGGGAAAATCCTATCCTAATTTATGTTAAAGGGAACTCAACAAAACTATCCTATAGGGAACATGCAATGAGAGCGAAGTCGTGATCTCAATATCTAAATTGAGTGACTCATCGATCAAAAATTAAAGAAGAAAAGCAATAAACATCCTATAAGGAGCATGAAATGAGAGCAAAGTCGTGATCTCAATATCTAAATTGAGTGACTCATCGATCAACAATTAAAGAAGAAAAGAAATAAACATCCTATAGGGAGCATGCAATGAGAGCGAAGTCGTGATCTCAATATCTAAATTGAGTGACTCATCGATCAACAATTAAAGAAGAAAAGAAATAACATCCTATAGGGAGCATGCAAAGAGAGCAAAGTCGTGATCTCAATATCTAAATTGAGTGACTCATCGATCAAAAATAAACACAACACATGCAAACAGACAAAAACCAGAGGGCCTCCTAACATATATCAGCAACAGAGGTCCCATCATGCAATCAGAGGATTATGCAAAATGAAAATGTGAGAAAGGAGGTAGTACAATACCAAACAGATAATTATCTGTAGCAATCAAACAAGAATAAAAGAAACCCAGAGAAACTTCAAGCAAGCTGGCATCAGTAAACAAATTGAGTCAGGAATCTATCAGATATGAACAAATCCCAGAGGCAATGTATGGCATTCACAATCATATGTATATATATCCTGCATAAAACATCAAACATGCCAAGCACAAAAAAACAATGCCAGTTATAATAGATTGTGTTTAACAAATAAAGTGAAACACAGAGAAGCCTCAAGCCAAAAGTGGCAACTTGCTCAGAGTACCTCGCACATTCAACAACCAAGTTAGTATTCCATATGGTTGAAAAATAAATGAGAACAACATGGTGGAAATTATCAATATTAGACATGATAAACAAGAAGAAACAAGCATATGCACAAATTAGGTCAAGAAAAACAGGGGAATGTTGCTCCTTTCTATCACCATGTTGAATTGATAATTGAATGTCAACCAAGGATCATAAGAGCTTGAGAATAATATGAACAAAGACCATGAAAGTCAGTAGCAACCATATTTCAACCATGCACAATTGATTCAAACACAACTTCATGAATGCAATAGGAGGTGAAACCTACATAATACATTGGGAGGTTCAAAACATTCAAGTATGGGACATTGAGAAAAAATAGTTGGATGCTAAAATGGACAATTCAGAACCAACATGATCATTAGGTTCCCAATTATAGGCCTCACTCAAGTTCATTGGACATCAAACAAATTGCAACAAGACATGCAAACATAATTGGGTACCTTCACTTCAAAATTACACCAAAAATAGAAACAAGGATCCATATTTCAAACCAAAAATATCTTAACATCTTGGAATTGTTAAGAAGTCAGAATGCAAGCCCTAAGTTCATGAATGATTGGGGAGGAGGCCAAATGAAGTGCAAAGTTTAAGACTAGTTGGCAAAACCACCAAACTAGACAAGTTTTCAAAATTATTTGTGGAAAAATGTCAAACCAAGTCAAATAATTCAAGAGAAATGATTTTCAAATCCCCAATACATTCATGAACCATGATCAAGACCTGAAATCCCATAAAAGTCCAAGGCACTAGGGTTTTGAACATGAAACTTGCACCATAAGCAACAAAACCCTAGATTTTGACTTTTAATCCTAAATATTAATTAAATAGGATCAAAACTCAAACAAATCAAACCAATGTCAAACCAATCACCAAAAAACCTTAAAAGTCAGAATATACATTTTTTCATATTTTTGAATTAAGAAAAGTCAACAAAAGAAAATAAATTCAAACACTTATGTAATTAACAAATATTCACATGTCAAAATGATATTTAAATCAAAAAGTCAGAAAAATGGCCAACTAACATTATATTTAAATATTATGGCTAAAAACATGCATCCCTGAATTTTTTGTGAATTTTTGGATAAGGGGAAAATATTAAAAATAAGAAATCAAACAATTAATAATTGAATTATTATTTAAAGGCAAGAAAATACAAATCATAACCAAAAATCACAAAAAATGCAAAAAAAAAAAGATCAGATTCTATGATTAAAAACAAGATTACATGATTTTTTTTGGAATTTTTGAATTAATAGAAGTATTAAAATAAAAAAATAAACAAATATTACAAATATCCTTTTGAAATTAAATTTTTAATCAAAAATAAGAAAAATGATGAACCAAAGTCAGAATCAATTTTCACATTATTTTGGGAGTCTCAAATAAATTTTTGTGGATTTTTTAGGTCAAAGGAACCATTAAAATAAAAATTATCTTTGATCAATTAATTAATTAAATCTAACAATTTCTGAACCAATCAAAATATTTTCAAAAAACTATCAAAAAAATACACAAAGTCAGAAATATTATTTTGAATTTATGATAATTTTTTCAGAATTTTACAGTCATTTTTGAGCAAGAAATAAAATCATGGAAATCAATTTATAAAACAAAAATTCAAATAATCCAAAAATTTCAAACGGATCAATCATGATGTGCCACCACATCATCTTTAACCTCCGGATGTTCAAAAAACGTGCGCATGACTCATGATTAGGGCTCACTTTCAGATCAACACAACTCACTCAATTTTGCATCGTTTTTCATGAAACCAAGGGCAAATTAAAGCTAGCATGGCAAGGAATCCATAGCAATTCGAATCAAATCATCAATCACATTGTCCACAATCAAGCCATGAACATGAACAAAAACATTCTGCATCGCGAGTTTTAGAACATTCAAACATGCATAATTCATCAAATTAAATGCTATAAAGCTTCCGAATCATTCCATATACATAAAACAACATGATTATGAACTTAAATCACACGAGGCATGGCTAGAAATCAGAATTCAAAGTTGAGAATTCAAACCTTTCAGAAAAAATGGATTTACTGTCTCCTTCACACCAGTTGCAATCCAAGGGTCCTAGCTTGATCTACTTGCTTTAATGAAGCAGAATCCACAAAAAAATTGAAGAAAACACCAAGGAATTGAGAGAATCGAAGCAAGTTGCAGAAGATGGAAGAAAATTTTAGATCTGGAATTCTTGCAAATATCGCGTCCTCCTCTTCTCTCTTTGCTTGCTTTCACTTATATAGAGCTTGTAGAGAAGGTTAGAAGTGGAAGTTTGTCCTTAAATCCGTTGGAGGGCAGGATTGGGAATTTTGGCCAAAAATGAAGTGTATATTGAATCATGTCTTTTTCTCTTGCATTCTTCTGCCTTTTATGCATTTTGTGAGCCAAATGAAGTCAGAAATCCATGCTCAAAATGTCAGCCCACGATTACTTGAAATGAGATAGTGTTGGTGAATTGGACATTTTGAGCAAGTTTTTGTATTTTTGATTCCAACATGTGCAATACCACATGGGGCACAAAATAGTGAGTATAATGGGCCTCAACATGTCACAAATTACCAATGGGCTTGATTAGAAGCAAGAAGAATGGCTAAAACTTGAGTTTGCAAGAAATGGCCATTTTGCACATTTACCAAATTTCAATGAAATGCCTTAAATTTCCAAAACTCATAACTTTCTCATACTTTTGAATTTTGGAACAAATTAGCAGAATTTGGAAAGGTCTTGAAAATATATATAATCCCTTAGTTTATAGTTTTTGCAAATTAATCCATTAAGGCTCCCAAAATCTAGCTTGAAGTTCACTAATTTTGAAAAATGACCTATAATTTTGTAACTTCAAAAGGCCATAACTCTTGATTCCTTGCTAATTTGGACATGAGACCAAAAGGAAGTGAAAGATCATTCTCTTAGATTTCCAAGCATATTTCATTTGCATCTCCTTGATTAAGGATGAATAAAATATGATTTTTTGAACTTAAGCTCTTATTTTCCAAAATTAGAAACTTTTAGGGTTTCTTCAAGAACAAGTTTCAACCCAAACTTTAATCTCTTTAATCCAAAGGCAAAAATGGACTTGAAATATGAAAAGTAAATCCTTGAATTGATGGTTGGCCAAAAATTCACTTGGTCAACTTTGACTTCGACTGATTTTGACCAAAATGACCATTTTGCCCCTCTGAATCAATTGATCCACTTCCCTTCAAAATTGATGATCAAAACTTCAAACATATGATATTCCAAACATATAAAGGCCATGTGCAAAGTTTCTCTTCAAAATTATCAAGAAAACCTGATGAAAACCAAAACCCTAATTTTGGTCAACACATTAGGAGACTGATGAATCATCTTCAAAACTTCAAATCCTCTGGGCATCCTGACCAATTTCTTGTACAAAGACCTTTCAAATATCAAAGAAATGTTGTAGCTCCATAAATCAAGTCTTGTACATTGGCCAATAGCCTTGCTCAAACAAAACCCTAATTTGACTGGTGAATCCAAAGAGTGATTCTCCTTGTGATCAAACACAAACTTCAATCCTCTGATGATCCAAAGAGATGGGTGAAAACATCTTGAGATATGCCATAACCTTTGAGCTCAAAAGACCCAGAGATTTGGATGGTAAGATATTTCTTGAGCAACTTGTCAATGCAAATAACCTTCAAGGCTTGAGGAAAACTTAGTCATCAAAGTACTTTGACCCTGTCACAATGTATGAATGTAATGCACTATGATGCTCATGATGAAACATAAGCCTAAATCAAGAGGGTAAATTTTGGGGTGCAACAATCCCCAACAAGTTGTTACCTTCCTTTCTCTTCCATCAAGAGATAACTCTCCAGTAGAGCAACAGACAAATAAGACTCCTGAACTTTTTTTCCCAAAAAACAGAAATCAACACTCTCCACAGAGTTTTTATTCTCAAGCAATGTCAACATCCCCCAATGAAGCTCTCCTCAAACAACAAAAACAGGAATCCCCAGTGGAAACATTCTAAGCAAGGTTTGAAGATGGCCATACTCTTCATCCCCAACGGTCATCCGGGATTCGACCTCCCAAAACTCCCCAACGTTTGTCAAGGATTTATTTTCCAAAGACAAAAATACATTCCAATAAAATTTTGCAATTCATGCATCATATTACATACATGACAAATGCATACGACACAATCTCATTTATTTTGAGAAACTCATTGCGCCATGCATTTCATACATCATGGCATTACATGCAACTAACTCTTTACTTTTTCAGGAAAGATCAAATCAACAGATGGCTATCATCAACGATCTTCAAAGGGTCAGAGATTAATACCTGAAACCAGACAAGACAACTATCTCAAACAACCAACTTTTTCGAGTTCCATATTAATACCTGTAACTAGCCAGGACATCTATCTGTGGACGACTAATTGTAGATTAACACCTGTAACAAGCCAGGAAAACTATCTTTCTTTCTCAGGTTAGAGATTAATACCTGAAACCAGACATGACAACTATCTACTCGACCAGCTGAAGCAACACTACCCAGGTTCCTTCTTATTTCAAGATGCAGTTTTACACGAACTCATCATGAAGCAATCCTACACAAGCTCCTTCTCTTTAAGCTTTTCGATACAGCTCAGATACTCTCTAGATATGGATGCCATTCTGATACTCATCCAGACTCAGCTTTTAGATACAGTTCATATATGCTCCAGATACGGATGCCATTCTGATACTCATTCAGATTCAACTTTCAGATACAGTTCAGATACGCTCCACATACGGATGCCATTCTGATACTCATTCAGATTCAGCTTTTAGATGCAGTTCAGATACGCTCCAAATACTGATGCCATTCTGATACTCATTCATATTTAACTTTCCGATACAGTTCAGATACGCTCCAGGTACAGATGCCATTCTGATACTCATTCAATTTAGCTTTCAGATAAAACTCATATACGCTCCAGATACGGATTCCATTCTGATACTCATTCAGATTCAGCTTTCAGATACAATTTAGATACGCTCTAGATATGGATGACATTCTAATACTCATTCAGATTCAACTTTCAGATACAGTTCAAATACACTCCAGATACAAATGCCATTCTGATACTCATTCAGATTCAGTTTTCCGATACAGTTCAGATACCCTTAAGATACGGATGTCATTCTGATACTCATTCAGATTCAACTTTCAGATACAGTTCAGATACGCTCCAGATACGAATGCCATTCTGATACTCATTTAGATTCAGCTTTCAGATGCAGTTCAGATACGCTCCAGATATGGATGCCATTTTGATACTCATTCAAATTCAGCTTTTAGATACAGTTCAGATGCGCTTCAGATATGGATTCCATTCTGGTACTCATTCAGATTCAGCTTTCCGATACAGTTCAGATACACTCCAGATACGGATGCCATTCTGATACTCATTCAGACTCAGGTTTCAAATTCAGTTCAGATACGCTCCAGATACGGATGCCATTCTGATACTCATTCTGACTCATCTTTTAGATACAGTTCAGATACGCTCCAGATACGGATGCCATTCTGATACTCATTCAGATTCAGCTTTCCGATATAGTTCATATACGCTCCAGATACGGATGCCATTCTGATACTCATTCAGATTTAGCTTTCTGATACAGTTCAGATATGCTCCAGATATGAATGCCATTCTGATACTCATTCAGACTCAGCTTTCATATACAGTTCAGATACGCTCCAGATACAGATGCCATTCTGATACTCATTCAGATTCAGCTTTCAGATACAGTTCAGATACACTCCAGATACGGATGCCATTCTGATACTCATTCAGATTCTCTTCTAGAAACAGTTTAAATGCGATCCAGATATGGATGACATTCTGATACTTATTCCATATTCTCTTCTAGAAACTGTTTAGATGCGATCCAGATAAGACTGACATTCTGATACTTATTCCAGATTCTCTTCTAGAAATAGTTCAGATGCGATCCTGATACGGCTGGCATTCTGATACTTATTCTAGATTCTCTTCTAGAAATAGTTCAGATGCGATCCTGAAACAACTGACATTCTGATACTTATTCCATATTCTCTCCTAGATACAGTCTAGATACAATCCATTTATGGATATTATTCTGATACTCATCCCACTACATCTACTATTTCAGTATAAATCAACCAGAAATTTATTCTGATATTTAATCTAATTTCGGTCAACAATCACCTTTGGATGGAATATATAAGCTCATCTCCGACAACTATCCATCATTTCTCCAAAATGGCATCTTTAAGCCCTTTCCCTACACAATCAACCACCACATCATCAAGTGAAAATGTCTAGGCACTCTAGTGTTCAATCATCTTCCACCTTCAAGTCACGAATGACAGACTCGCCAATCTAACTCTTAATGTTTAAGAAGATTGAACAGGGGCAGCTGTTGTACCCCAAAATTTTCCCTCTCATTTCTCAAAGGATCCTCCTAGACCCTCAGGTTTGCTTCTATTAAGTTTCAAGTCTTGGACTAAATTTTCCAAAAAAGTCATTCATAAGGGCAAAATGGTCAAATGTACACTGAAAAGTCAGACTTTGACTTTTAGATTAAAAGTCAAGTTTCAACAATCATATATCATCAAGACATGAAATTGGTTCCTCAAGAAATCAAAAGTCATAAATTGCTTTGAAAAATCAAATTTCTAAATATTTAGAAAATTTTCTAAGTGTTAAGAGAATATGGTACTTCAGAACTTCTAGGCCAGCCTCCATACAAGTGCAGTCAGAATTTGCAAACATGGTTCAAAACATGACTCGTCAATCAGAACATATGGAAACTGTGTTGTTCAACCAGAACATGATTCTTCAGCATATGAGGCTATGTTCAACGCTTCGGTCAGAACATCACCCTTCGAGTATCATTCTGGTCTTTTGTGTTTAAACTATCACCAAATCCTAAAACCTCGTTTAAGCAGCCTGTTGCACTGCTACAACACAGTCCTGCAATCAGCTGCTGATCCAGTCCAAACCTGCACTTTCTCAAACCCCATATTTACACCAAATTAGCATACAAAAGTTGTGTTTAAAAATCAATGGAACAATATGCTAAAAAGGTTTAAATCCCATTTTTTTCCCCCAAAAACCATAACAAACCCATCTATAAATAAGTTGCTCCATCACACTTTCAAGGGGCTGGCTTTTGGAAAGAGAGAAGTATCAAAGAGAGAAAAGAAAACAGTAAAACATTCGTAAACTCAGAATTCTGAAACCATAACCAAAACCTTTATTCTTCACTTTGAATCAAAGAACATAACATCCTATGTTATGTTGCTCTTGCTGACTCCAGAACATTTGAAGGCAATAACTCAAGTCCCAAACACACGCTTCAAATTCAAGGTAAGTCTTTCTGACTTTGCATCTTTTCATTCAGAACATCATTAAATATGTAAATATCATAGTATTGATGTTGTCCATATCACTGCATAAGTAGAAAAAAACTATGGATCAGAACTTCTTGAATAATGCTAGGCTCAAAATTAGGATTAAAACTTCTATGAACGGTTATGCTTTTATCTTTATGATTTTTGCTGTTGATAAGAGATGGATAATTTGCTGATGAGCTAATTAATGTAAGGAAGGAGTTGAAGTGTAACACAGAAGTTCTAGTTTTTTCTTTCCCATTGTTTTAGCACAACACATAACTTTTGAGTTCTCCTCACTGTTTTAACACCCAAAACTTCTAGACTTTCTTACTGTTAACACGTACAGAACTTCTGATTTTCACTCACTGTTTTAACACACATAACTTCTTATTTTATTCATTGTTTAACACAACACATAACTTCTGATTTTTACTCACTGTTTAACACAACACAGAACTTCTGATTTTTACTCACTGTTTAACACAACATAGAACTTCTGACTTTTTTCTCACTGTCTAAACACAACCCAGAACTTCTGTTTTTGCCCTCTAACGTTTCTTTCAGGATTCCAATGGCATCAACCCAGAAATTTTGATCACCTCTGATGTTTCTTTCTGAGCTATAGCGCACAACGTCAGAACTTCTGATCCCTCTTCATTTTCGTGTTCAGTGACATGCTGATCCTCTTTCTCATTATTGTTTCCTTTTTTATCTCTTATTTTATCATTTTATCATTAGAACTATTTTTATTAATATAAAAAAGGACACAAAAAATCTTTTCTTTTTATTAACTAATTATTCCATTTTTTTCTTCTAATTCATTAGGACAAAAAATCATTTTCAAAACAAGTCCTTTCCTTTTTTCATATTGTACAAATCGATATGATTGTAATAGATGATTAGGATTTAAATTCTCACAAATCCCCATTTGTAATTATGTACCCCATCCCTAAATGATGTAATTGCATAGGATTTTACATTTCCGCAAATTTACCGCTTTCAAATATAAATGCTAGTAATTAGGGTTTGTATGGCAAGACATAAAATCAACAAATAGATGACCCTAATCAAGACTAAATACATGTAAACCAAACACACTTTCACACTAGCACCCTTAGGGTAATCCCATTTTTTTGCCTATCAAAAATAAGTCATGTCCCTCGAATATGGGTGTTTTGCTAAACACCCTTGATAAAAGATAGTAGTCCCTCGATGACCCTCAATGTTGCCTTCGATAAATGATCTAGTCCCTAAACAACATTTCTAAAACATCCCATAGGTTGCCTTCGATGACTATACAAAACATCCCATGCTCGTCCTTTCACATCCAACGATGGGGTTTCTTACCAAAACAATGATGAGATAACAACATCTAAAGGAGGAGGAAAAGAACATTTAAGACCTTTTGAGTAGGTAGGTTGCTCCTAATTTCTCGCTTGCTCACTGTTGTACCCCAAAATTTGCCCTCCCATATTCTTCAAGATTTATCAAGAATCATATTCAATTGGCTCAAGATTTCTCAAGGGGTTGCACAGTCAAACCATCTCCTAAGCCAGTCAAAATTAGGGTTTTGGTTCTTGCAAGAAATTTGAGGTTTTCAATGGCTCAATCAAGTCCCATAGGCCCATATACATTGTCAAGCACCTACATGGCAAGTTTCAAGGCTCACAGCATCAAAGTCCACAGTCAAAAGCCCTAGTTGCTCCACAACCAACTACAGGGGCAAAATGGTCATTTTACAATCAAAAGTCAAAAAATTTGGTCAACATCTTATTTTGAGGCCACAATCATCATTTGATCAAGTATTTATCATGATTCCACAAGAATGGCTCAAAAATCATCAAGATGCAAAAGTTTCCATTTTGGGACAGCTGAAAAGTCAACTGTAACTTGACCAAGGCATAACTTTTTCATGGTTCATCAGAAAAATCCCATCCAATGCTCATTTTGAAGGGGATGACATTTCCTACAACTCATCTTCACATTCCAAGTCCAAGAAATTCTCTCACAAAAAGTTATCAATTTCTACATTATAGGTCATTTTCAAAAGTCAACAAAAAGGCATTTTAAGTCAAAGACCATAACTTGAGATTGGTAAATCCAAATGACATGGGTCCAAAGGCATTGGTTAGAGGACTTCAAGACCTTTCCAAAATGTCCAAGAACATGTTCATATGATCAAAATTGAGCAAGATATGCATTGGAGAAGTTGGGAAATGTTTGTGAAATGGAAAAAGTCAACTATCCTTAAAACTTCAATTTTTGACAAAAGGGCCCACTTTCTTCCACTTGATTCAGCCTTGTCATGCCACCCACGTGTCCCATGATTAATTTCAAGATCAAACATTTATTTTTCCATTTTATTTAAGTTTTATTGATTTAATTCATTTTAAATCCATAATAATTCAAATAAAATCTAAAAATTAATGGAATGGCATCTTTTGGATTTGAACAACTTTCATATACCACATGCCAGCTACCAAATTCGTGCCAAGCCTTTTTTTGCATAAAATCCAAGATTTGAACCATGTTTGGAAAGTCCTTTAATGGTGGTCAACAAGAATCCCAAACTTAATTACACAAGGATACATGCCCAGCTGTTGACCTAATTTCGTTCATACATACATATGCAAGGAGGCCAAACCTAATTGACGACCCAAGCATTGCTGAAACGGCAAAATCAAAACTCAAAAATTGTTGGAAAGGTGAGAGGTCTAGAACAAGGTTGCAGGAATTTTGAGATCAAAAGAAGCACGTAGTCTTCCTCCTTGCTGTCCACTGAACCTAAAGAGACCAATATCACGTCCTAAGATCCACTGAATAGCGCTGTAAGTTCTCAAATACAGACCCCTGAACACGATACCTCAATTCTCCATTCTTGAATTTTTCCTCAAAAATATTGGCATAGTTATGTTTCTTGTTTGATTTCTAATCTAATGACAATGGCCAATTTCGTTTTTAGGCCCTATACTGTGATGCCCGATTCTAGGGTTTGTTTGCTTGTTTTTTAGGAGTTTTCAGTGCAGGAAAAATTGGCCACCATAATGGGTATAGGAGTGATCAGGAGATGGAAACGAGACCAACCATGGTTTTGGAATTAATTTTTGAAACCTAGGGATGATTTTCAGAAAGGCCTATGAAACTTTCTGCGGATAAAATCCGCAGGTAAAAAACCTACAATTTTGATGAAGAAGATGATTATGTGTTGAAGCGTGATTGGCCCTTTTTAAAATAACGCGCGTTATATTTTTTTTTCCAGGGTATTGTTTGATTCACCAATATATTATTTGCTTATTATTATTATTATTACAACTGAATCAATTGGCTCAGTGGCTAAGGCGTGCAGGCATGGAACGTTGGGACCTGGGTTCGAATCCCAGGTCCCCCAAACAATTATTTCTCCTTTTTTCCCATGCGCTCATATGCAGGATGCTGAATGTTGTCCATCCTACGCCTCATCCAAATGCACGCCATGTGGCCCCTATCACAAATCAAATGGCTTAGAGCAGATGACCACCATGTACCCAATCAACACATGCATTGGAGAAGTTGATAACAAGAAAATATATCATATAATTAACATACTTTTTACCGATTTTATATTCCATTAAGTCGTCTAACCCTCGATTATTCCGAGATTATATGTCTTTTTTACAGGTATAACACTTGTCGACTCAAACCGATGCAAAAGGACAACATGAAGAAAGCTAGACGAAAAACCAAGAGAAAAAGAATAAAAAAATACAAAGTGTGGACTTCTGGATGGGTGACGGTCGTCACGCCCCTGTGACGGGCGCAACACCCCACAACATAACCAAACGCTCGTCACACGCACCTGACGAACGTAAGGCACCACTTCAGTGTGTGATGACCGTCACCCACCTGTGACGACCGTCACGCGCGTAAAGGAGGACGTTACGCATGGCTTGAAGACGTGGGCGTGAAAGGAAGACTACTTCTCCCGGTTTCCACTGAATCTCCTATTTTATTGCCACAACTATTACTGCTCCTAGAATTTCTCCACGAAGATTTCATCAAGAATTCAAAATTAAACTGCTGATTTTTCCTGCTATAAATATGAATACCAAGGCACAATCCAAGGGTCGAAGAATTTTACTTAGCAAATACTTATTTTATTTTTACAGTTATTTCCAATTTGTGTGTTTTGCAATTCTGCTTTCAATTCCTTGTAATTTTCATTCAAGCCTTAGTTTCTATTTTTAAGTGTTAATTCTTCTTACAAGAATTAACACGAATTTCTATTGCAAGTCAAGCTCGAAGATTTGGATTACTGTATTCCCTCAAGATTACTATAGCATCTGTAATTCCAGGTTTTTTATATTGCAATTATTATTTATTTAGTTTCTATAATATGCCGTTTATTGACATGAATTATATTCTAAACTTTATTGCTGTTGAGTTAATTATGTCTGGCTAAATTATTAATACCGGTATGTGACCGTAAGAACTGGAAGAATTCAATAAGACCTTGGCCAAAAATATTTATAAAACAATTTCTGGTTTCCAATTGCCAATATTAATTTAACTATCCTTGTCACGAGAGTGAGAGGTTAATTAACACGATTTTGCCACGAGAGTGGGAAATTAACTAAGGCAAGAACCTGCATGCGAGAGCTGGGGTTCAACCCAGATAGTGGTAACGAAGCATTGATTTTTAAATACACGAGAGTGTTTTAATAAATTAATTAAATTCAAATTGTTTTCAAAAAGTGTTATTAAATTTAAAGTGCGTCCACTAGGTTTAGTAGCATGACTTATTTCATAAACACGAGAGTGTATGTCTCAAGTTTTTAAGCAATTAGCTTTTACCGAAATACTTTATAGGCCAAGCGATTCATCGAATTCCCTAAGTCCGATTATCACATACCGGTATAATTAGTACTATTACTTTTAAAACTAAACTGTCTACCCCAAATATCGAATATTCATCGCTTAGTTAGACAAAACTGTAGCATTAGATCGTATGCGATTGATACACAATCTATGTGGGTTCGATAATCTTTTAAAACTAGAACGACTAAACTGTATACTTGCAGTTAGTATCCCGATAGACTCATAAAGTCCCGATCAAGTTTTTGGCGCCGTTGTCGGGGACTGGTAGTCAATTAATTACGATTCTTCTGTTGCGCGTTTAGACTAAGCAACAGACACCCTTTGTCGATTTGTATGCCAAGGACTCGCTCACAAGGCGAACCACTTGACAAACCGACAGACGGACCTGAACGCATTCTTTCCGTAAGACGTGCAGTCAGGGATTACTGTTTAACTCACGCTATTCCTTTACCCAAACCAGAAATCAAGATTGATTCCGAAACTGATTCTAATTCTTCCTCTGAAACCGAAGCCAATCCAGAATTAGACATGGCCGAAGAACAAAGGACCCGTCCACTGAAGGAGTACGCAGCTCCATCACAACAAGAGCCCCATAACAGCATTGCTGCTCCAGCAATAAACCGAAACGATTTCGAGTTAAAGCCGTCATTGATATCAGCTATCCAACAATGCCAATTCTCTGGAGATCCTTCTGAGGATCCGAATGAACACCTTACGAAATTCGTTCAATTTGCCGACACAGTTATAGCGAATGGTGTTAGTAAAGATACTATTAGATTACGTCTTTTCCCTTTCTCACTAAGAGATAGATCTTGGGCTTGGTTGCAATCCTTGCCATCAAATTCCGTCACTACATGGGAAGGACTAAAGATCGTATTCTTAGCACGATACTTTCCCCCAAGCAAGACCGCTGCACTAAGAGCCCAAATCAATGGATTTAGGCAGAAGGATACTAAATCACTATTCGATGCATGGGAGCGCTACAAAGATATGATGTGAATGTGCCCACATCACGGACTAGAAAAATGGCTGATAATCCACACGTTTTATAATGGACTCTTGTACAACACAAGACTATCTATAGATGCCGCCGCAGGTGGTACACTGATGGACAAGCCTTATGACGAAGCTAACCAACTCATTGAAAACATGGCTCAAAACCACTATCAGTGGGGAGGAGAAAGGACATCTGTGGAGAAAACTTAAACCAAAGGCGGGATGTACGAGATTAGTAGCCTAGATAAAGTTAATGCTAAGGTAGATCCTCTTAACCAAAAGATAGAAAGCTTGACCTTACCTCCTGCAGCTACCGTAGCTGCAGTTACCCCAAGCTGCGAAGTTTGTGGAGTACCTGGTCATGTTGGAACCGAGTGTCAAATCTTAGCAGGAATAACGGCTGATCAGGTAAATTACGCTCAAGGAAATCCTTATGCCAATACCTATAACCCTGGTTGGAAGAACCATCCTAACTTCTCGTACAAGAGCAATAACGCTTTATATGCACCTGGCCAAGCACCTGCTGTACCTCCAGGTTATCAAAAACCCGCCGGTAATGTTCCTAACATTCCTAAGAAATCTAACCTTGAAATCCTAATGGAAAATTTTATCGCTAATCAAGCCCAACAAAACAAAGAATTCCTCAATCAAAACGTTCACACCGGTGAACAACTAAAGCTATTAGCAAACAAGGTAGATGCCCTAGCCACTCACAACAAAATGTTAGAAACCCAAATCTCCCAAGTAGCACAACACCAAGCTAGTTCTTCCGCACTTGCTGGTACATTTCCTGGACAGCCACAACCCAATCCCAAAGGACATGCAAATGCTATTACATTAAGAAGTGGGACAGCCCTTGATGGACCGATAGATCCTAGACTCCAAAACCCGACCATGTATCAAAAGCCCGAAAAGGAAACAGAAAAGCCGAAAGATCAATCTGAAAATGTAGAGGAAGACGCGAATGAGGATAGAGAGGCCTCAGAAAAACCATATGTGCCTCCACCACCATACAAACCACCAATTCCATACCCTCAAAGACTTGCAAAATCTAAGAATGAGGGACAATTCAAGAAATTTGTAGAACTTCTGAAACAACTAAACGTCACTATTCCATTTACGGAAGCTATAACCCAAATGCCGTCATATGCTAAATTCCTAAAAGAAATATTGGCTAATAAGAAAAAAATCGTTGAAAACGAAACCGTTATGTTAACTGCCGAATGTAGCGCCATAATTCAAAATAACATGCCTCCGAAGCTAAAAGATCCTGGTAGTTTCTCCATACCATGTGTAATTGGAAAATCTGTTATAGACAAAGCTCTATGTGATTTAGGAGCCAGTGTCAGTCTAATGCCATTATCTATTTGCGAAAAGCTCAAATTACGCGACATGAGACCTACCAAGATGTCCTTACAACTAGCCGATAGATCAGTCAAATTTCCTGTTGGAATGCTAGAAAACATTCCTGTCCGAATAGGACAATTTTACATACCGACTGACTTTATAATAATGGACATCAAGGAAGATTCAAACATTCCCATCATACTAGGAAGACCATTTTTAGCGACTGCAGGAGCCATCATTGACGTCAAGAAAGGAAAACTTACCTTCGAGGTAGGAGAAGAAAAAGTAGAATTCATTATTTCCCAATTCTTTAAAGCCCCTGCTATAGACGACTCATGTTGTCTCCTATATATCATTGATGAATGTGTCAAAGAACTTGAATGCCAAGAGGACACCTACTCTGAGATGCTGAAAATTCAGACACCGACTGTCCTCAAGAACGAAGACTGGAAACAGGAACACTTAGATGCCAACCTAAGCGAATGTTTAGCCCTAACACCTGATCCTGACTCAACTAATAAGAAACCCGGTATAGAACTTAAAATATTACCCGAAGATCTTAGGTATGAGTTCTTAGATAAAGAACTCGAACGACCAGTTATAGTCAATGCCGAATTAGGAGAGATCAAAACCGAAAAACTTCTTAGTGTGTTAAGGAAATATCCAACCGCGTTAGGCTATAATATCTCAGATCTCAAAGGAATAAGCCCTTCTCTCTGCATGCACCGCATAATGCTGGAGGAAGATTGCAAGACTTCTAGAGAACATCAGAGACGAATAAATCCTATCCTAAGTGAAGTCGTTAAGAAGGAAGTGCAAAAACTACTAGAGGCAGGCATCATATACCCAATATAAGATAGCAACTGGGTCAGTCCAGTTCATGTGGTGCCTAAGAAAGGAGGTGTTACAGTTATAACAAATACAAAAGGCGAATTGGTAGCGCAACATACGCAAACAGGATGGAGAATGTGTATCGATTATAGGAAATTAAACAAAGCTACACGCAAAGACCATTTCCCATTACCATTCATTGATCAAATGCTCGAGCGTTTAGACAAACATTCCCATTTCTGCTATCTTGATGGATACTCAGGATTCTTTCAAATTCCCATTCATCCCGACGATCAAGAGAAAACTACGTTCACATGTCCCTATGGTACCTTTGCATACCGGAGAATGCCATTTGGACTATGTAATGCACCTGCAACCTTCCAACGATGCATGATGGCGATCTTCGCAGATTTTTTAGACAGAATCATGGAGGTATTCATGGACGATTTCTCTGTCTGTGGAGAGAGTTTTGACGGATGTTTAACAATTCTTGAATTAGTACTGAAACGCTGTGTTAATGTCAACCTAGTGCTCAACTGGGAAAAATATCACTTCATGGTGAGACAAGGAATTGTGTTGGGTCACATTGTATCAAACTGGGGGATTGAAGTTGACAAAGCAAAGATCGAAATTATCAAAAACCTTCAACCACCCAAAACAGTTAGAAAAATACGAAGTTTTCTAGGACACGCGGGTTTTTACCGACGTTTAATAAAAGATTTCTCTAAAATCACCAAGCCACTAACTGAGTTACTAATGAAAGAGGCTGAGTTCATTTTCGATGATAAATGCCTGAACGCATTCGAGACACTAAAAGAGGCCTTAATATCGACACCTATTATGCAACCTCCTGATTGGAATTTACCATTTGAAATCATGTACGATGCGAGCGATTATGCTGTAGGCGCAGTCCTAGGACAACGCAAGGAAAAGAAGCTTCACGCTATCTACTACGCAAGCAGAACGCTTGATCCCGCACAAATGAATTACGCCACTACGGAGAAGGAACTCTTAGCTGTGGTATTCGCATTGGACAAATTTCGTTCCTACTTAGTAGGCGCTAAAATCATTATTTATATGGATCATGCTGCGATCTGATACCTACTAAGCAAGAAGGACGCCAAACCGCGATTACTCAGATGGTCTTACTCTTACAAGAGTTTGACTTAGAAATAAAAGACAAAAGAGGAACTGAGAACGTGGTAGCTGACCATTTATCGAGATTAGATGGAATCCAAACCGAGAGTGTTCCCATAAATGAAGATTTCCCTTATGAACGCCTCATTGCCAAACTAGAGACAAACCCTACCGACAGTTCAGATCCACATAATGAAACTTTCACAACTGCGGTAGTAGAATCCATTTGTACTAATACCGCATTACCATGGTACGCTGACTTCATCAACTATTTAGCTGCCAGTGTTTTACCACTTGATTTGATGTACCAACAGCGGAAGAAATTTTTCCATGACCTTAAACACTACTTTTGGGATGAACTACTACTATTTAAAAGAGGCGCCGATGGTATCTACCGTCGCTGCGTTCCTAATGATGAAATAAACCACGTCATTTCCCATTGTCATTCAGCCCCTTATGGTGGACACGCTAGCACATCGAAAACCTGTGCAAAATTACTTCAAGCTGGCTTCTTTTGGCCTACCTTATGGAAAGACGTCCACGTAGCAATTATGAACTGCGATAGATGTCAACGCACAGGAAATATATCTAGACGTGACGAAATGCCGTTAAAAGGAATCCTCGAAGTAGAAGTTTTCGATGTGTGGGGAATTGATTTCATGGGACCTTTCCCCACATCCTTTGGAAATAAATATATTTTGGTAGCCGTCGACTATGTATTAAAATGGATTGAAGCCATCGCTGCACCCACAAACGATACACGTGTGGTACTAAAACTATTCAAGAATATTATCTTCCCACGATTCGGTGTACCAAGACTAGTGATCAGCGATGGTGGCTCCCATTTTATCTCCAGAATCTTCGAAAGGTTACTTTCCAAATATGGCGTTAAACACCGCATAGCCACACCTTACCATCCTCAAACAAGTGGACAAGTGGAAGTGTCGAATAGGGAGATCAGACAGATACTTGAGAAAACCGTAGCCACATCCAGAAAATACTGGTCCTCCAAGCTCAACGATGCTCTTTGGGCATATCGGACAACTTTCAAAACTCCTATCGGAACGACGCCGTTCAAGTTAGTTTATGGAAAATCTTGTCATTTGCCAGTAGAATTAGAACATAAAGCTTATTGGGCGATAAAAACCCTTAACTTAAACTATAAGAGTGCTGGCGAGAAACGAGTGTTAGATATCCATGAACTAGAAGAACTGCGTTTAGATGCTTATGAAAATGCTAATATCTATAAAGAACGAACAAAAAAATGGCACGATAAGCGTATCTCGCGGAAAGACTTTAAGGAAGGAGACATTGTACTCCTATTCAACTCTAGACTAAAACTTTTCCCGGGAAAATTACGTTCCAGATGGTCCGGACCGTTCGAAATTAGCAAAGTTTTCCCAAGTGGCGCGATAGAAATTAAAGGTAATTCTATCAAACCATTCATTGTTAATGGCCAGCGCTTAAAGCACTATTTTAACGTCGACAATATCGACTTCTCGGCTTATCTTCAGTTAAGTGAGCCGCCTACCCCTTTACCTAACTGAATAGGTATTTAATGTCGAGCCGTCGACATAAAATAAAGGCGCTTCGTGGGAGGCAACCCATGTTTTTACTTTAATTATTTTTTCTTCTTTAATATGTTTTTATTTTTTTTTTCTTTTCTTTTTCTTAATCTTTAAAATGTTTTCATTATTGAATTTCTAACTCCTTTCTATTTTTCTTCTGTTTTTATTTCTCCCTTTTATCTTTCTTTTTCTTTTTAATTTAACTTTGGCAATTTCCTAACCCGAAAATACTTACTTAATTTCCTTTTCTTTCAAACATTTTTCAAATATTTTCAGGGGGGTAATTCTTTTTCTTTTGCATCTCGCGCTATGGATTGTGCTAACTTCATGAATGTCAAATTGCGAAGCCGACACCAGAGAAGAAGGTTTGCAGATCTGGGTGACCGGAAGATGTGTCCTACTATATATGCAGATGATCATGCTATGGCTGCCCTTGGCATTCGCGAGAGTGTCATGTATCTGCTGCACCAGATTGGTTGGGACACTGCCCCTATCCGTCGGAGGTTCTGTACCTACAAAAGGCTGACTCTGGAGTTTCTCAGCACCTTGAGTTTCATTCCAAATCATGGAATGGGATTCAACCGTGGGTTGATTACATTCAGAATGTTTAACATGGATTACACTTACAACCTGTGGGAGTTTAGCCAGCTGCTTGGGTTCCTTTTTGGACCCGATGTTATTACCATGACACAAGAAAACCTTTTACCTGTATCTGAGCTTGACTTTTTCTGGGGAAGCATAGCTAGTGTTAACCATCCTGAGCCGTCAGATCTGTACTCTGAATGCATTCATAACCTGGGTATCAGGTATTTCCACAAGATCATAACCCACACCATCTTCAGTAAACAGCAAAATGTCACCTTTGTATCCCGCGATGAGCTGTTTATCATGTATTGTGCATCTCAAAACCGTCCGGTGAACGGTGCAGCTTATATGCTCGCGAACATGGAGCGGGTCATACATACCCCAAATGCACCGATTTTGTTAGGTGGGTTAGTCACCATGCTGTCTAACGTCATTGGACTCCGCCGGCCTATGCTCGGTTCTACTCTGCTTTATGGCATAAAGCCGATGGACATTGCTTTTTGTTTCAACACTAGCATGATTGGAAACCTTGGACCAGATTCATTTGACTTGCTAGTTAATCATCAGATCGTCAATCATTTTAAGCTGCCTAACCCAAGAACCAGTGTGCACAACCGGGATAATTGGCTGTTTGATCTTCACTACCCTGCTTCACCACCCTCTTCACCATCTACAGTCGACATCTATGAGGTTCCTAACAATGCTAATGCTGAAGAAGATCCTGCTACACCGCCAGGCTACCATGATCTCCCTGATCCTTGGGAACAGGAGGCTACTTCCGCCGAGACCGCGCCTCAAGCTCCTGAGACTACTCCACCTCCACCTGCTGTTACCCTGGACTCCCTACATGCGGCCATTACGGACATGCGGGGCGAGCTGACTTCCCTTAGGGTGAATTTCATTACCTTTATGGACTTGGTGACTGATCAGTTGGATTATATGCATCAACATTTGTTTCCACCACCCCGTGGCTAGAGTTTCCATCGTTATCTCCTTGCTTTCTCTCTTGCATTTTTACGTACAGTGAGGACACTGTAAATTTCTGTGTGGGAGGGATCTTTTTAGTTTAGTTATTATTTCAACATTATCATTATTTTTATATTTTTTCTTTGAAACAATTTGTTATGCATTTATTAAATTGAAGTTTATTTTAAATTCTTTCCCAATTTACTGTTTACTGTTTACTGTCTATGTTTTATTTACTGTTGTTATTTACTGTTATTTACTGTCTATTTTCGTTAGATTTAAAACTTTAATTACTTAAAATGATTAATTAAAACAAACATTTCAAATAAACCAAAAATATATATATAAATTCTTCAAAACAAAATTCCAATTACCAAGAAAAAAATATAATAAACTCATCACTCTCCAACGGTCCTGTAACGGATCTTTCATTTAAGACTCTGTCTGCGTTACGACCGTCACACCCCTGTGACGGGCGTAACGCGCCTCTTTGCTTCGTGACGAGCGTCACACCCCTGTGATGACCGTCACACAGACAGAAACCAACGGCTGTTACAGAGAACCGTTCCAACCTTCTTCCTTATAAACCCATTTTTCCCTTCTCCATTATCACCACACCACAAGAAAAACCACCTATTCACTCCATTTTTCTTCCAATTTCTAAATTCCCAACACTAAATTAACATCCTCACAATCTCCCATTCTCACATTCCCAAATCAAATCCTTTATCACCATGGCAAACAACCCAAACACTCAAGTTATCAATTTCAGAATCGGCGAACCTGGGGAGAATCAACGAGCAAAGTATCAAAAATTCCAACGTCGAGGTCTCCAACCCACAAGGTACGTTGACATCGACTGCCTACGAAGTTTGGGACTACTCGACAGTGTCCGCCGATTACTACAAAGCGTGGATTTGTGGAACCTCTGCCGCGAACCAAGACCAATCTACGAAACTCTTACTCTTGAGTTCTTGAGTTCGTTCACTTACCTCACTCCGCCGGGTGTCACAAACCAATTATCAGGCGTGGCAAAATTTCGCATGTTCGGAGTTGAGCATCAGTTGCCTCAATCCGACATCGCGAGGCTTATGGGATTTTGTTCGGACGAAGGTGCTCATTTTCGGGTACTGGACAGTTTTAATGAGGAGGCTTTCAACTTGTGGAACAGTTTAACGAACATCCGTGCCGGGTCCTACGACCACCTCAACGCTACCCACATCCACAATTCGGCCATCCGCTACTTCCATCGCATTCTTAGTAACACCATCTTCGCCCGCGACAGCAACCATAAGCTCAACTCCAAGGAGCTCTTCTTTCAAAATTGTACATTCACCGGGCAAAAGATAAATGCCGCCCCGTTCCTACTTGCTCACATCCACTCTATTTGTGCTAGAAGTGGAAAACCTTTCTATTTCGGAGGGCTGGTTACTTCTATTGCCATTGGTCTGAATTATGGTGTCGCTCTTGCAACCTTGCCTTCTATGGCACCAGCTTTGCTAACCTTGGATCACTGCAAAGCCGCACACCTCATCTACGAGCGGGAAGACGGAAGATTCCACCCTGTAATTAAGAATACCGTCTATCAGAATATCACCTTGCCGAACAGGGACCGAATCGATCCAAGTAACCGAGCAAACTGGTTGTTCGACCCTGAAGTTCCCGCAAAGCCTGCACCTGCCCACGAAGACCAAGCTGCAGCCGCCGCAGACGATATACAAGAAGAGTTGGATAGTGCTCCGCCTGTCCATGATATCCCTGGATCCTCATCTGCACCTCCTCCTATCAATCTCGAAGACATCCTCCGTGCCCTCCACATGCAAAATCAAATGAATGCGGCGCTTGAAAGGAGGCAAGCTGAGCAGTTTGAGTCTCTGTGCGCCCAAAACGCTCAGATCTTGACCGGGCAGCGAAACATGAATGAGAGGTTGGATGAGGCGCTGTCAGAGCTTAACGCCTTGAGGATAGATATGAACACCTATGGCTTCCAAGACACCGACGCTGAAGCCACTCCTACCAAACGCTCTCGCACCAGGAGCAGAGGACGGGGTCACCAGTAGTTTGTCTTTCTTTAATTTCTTTGTAATTTGTTATTTTTCTGTTTCATTTCTTTTCCTTTTTGTTTTTGTAATTGTACTTCCCCGCATATATATCACAACATTGAGGACAATGTCGGATTTTGTGTGGGAGAGGTACCTTTCAATCATTAATAAAACTAGTAAATTCTTGCGATATGTCTCGATTCAAATTCTTCGCTTTACTTTGTCATACCGAAAATTTTTTATTTTCGCATTAGCCCGACATACCTACTTTAATGAAATCCCAGTTGAGGAAGTCGAAAACGACATAACAAGATCGATACGGTTCTGTCACCGTGGACTTCCTACTTACGCGATCCGTTTCAATAACCATTATACCGATATTCGGAGTTTCAAGTTCTAGAAGTAACCCCTAGTAGTTTATACTAGCAGTCAGCACCGTCTTGACACAAACCACGTGGAGAATCGATGAATATAAGTGTTTGATGCCTGATTCTGAAGATATCCTTCATATCTCGCTGCAAAAAAAAGAAAGGAAAATCTGTGTACCAAAATATACGGGCACATATAAGAGCTGAGAAAATAATGAAGAAATCCAATGTTGGTTGGTTCAGAGGTATCTGGTTCTGAACTCGGTAGGGCGTGCTACGGCCCGATCCCTCACAACCTCCAATTTGGATAAAATATGTAGGGTTGCCACATTCATGTACCAGACCCCGTGCTAAAGGATCAAAGTCACTAACCGGTTACTCCACTACGTGCGTGCTAAGGCAAAGGGCTTAATGTGATTGCGCCAGAACGAAACCGGGTGAAATAGATACGAGGAACTCCGGGCAGAGTTATAACGGGACTGTTGGATAGCTCGTTTAAAATGGAAGTCTACGGGTAAGCTTATTGCTTGCGTCATTAGCGTATCTTTAGTGGTTTACTCAAGTATTGGCCGAACCAACGAGGATTTCCCAATACCACTTTAAAAAAAAATCCAAGGGTATGTCATGCTTATGCGCTTACCAGAAAACTTGCCCAGCCTTTCGAATGACTATTTGCTTGAGGACAAGCAAAGGTTTAAGTATGGGGGAATTTGATAACAAGAAAATATATCGTATAATTAACATACTTTTTACCGATTTTATATTCCATTAAGTCGTCTAACCCTCGATTATTCCGAGATTATTTGTCTTTTTTATAGGTATAACACTTGTCGACTCAAACCGATGCAAAAGGACAACATGAAGAAAGCTAGACGAAAAACAAAGAGAAAAAGAATAAAAAAAATACAAAGTGTGGACTTATGGATGGGTGACGGTCGTCACGCCACTGTGACAGGCGTAACACCCCACAACATAACCAAACGCTCGTCACACGCACCTGACGAACGTAAGGCACCACTTCAGCGTGTGACGACCGTCACCCACCTGTGACGACCGTCACGCGCGTAAAGGAGGACGTTACGCATGGCTTGAAGACGTGGGCGTGAAGGGAAGACTACTTCTCCCGGTTTCCACTGAATCTCCTATTTTATTGCCACAACTATTACTGCTCCTAGAATTTCTCCACGAAGATTTCATCAAGAATTCAAAATTAAACTGCTGATTTTTCCTGCTATAAATATGAATACCAAGGCACAGTCCAAGGGTCGAAGAATTTTACTCAGCAAATACTTATTTTATTTTTACAGTTATTTCCAATTTGTGTGTTTTGCAATTCTGCTTTCAATTCCTTGTAATTTTCATTCAAGCCTTAGTTTCTATTTTTAAGTGTTAATTCTTCTTACAAGAATTAACACGAATTTCTACTGCAAGTCAAGCTCGAAGATTTGGATTACTGTATTCCCTCAAGATTACTATAGCATCTGTAATTCCAGGTTTTTTATATTGCAATTATTATTTATTTAGTTTCTATAATATGCCGTTTATTGACATGAATTATATTCTAAACTTTATTGCTGTTAAGTTAATTATGTCTGGCTAAATTATTAATACCGGTAAGTGACCGTAAGAACTGAAAGAATTCAATAAGACCTTGGCCAAAAATATTTATAAAACAATTTCTGGTTTCCAATTTCCAATATTAATTTAACTATCCTTGTCATGAGAGTGAGAGGTTAATTAACACGATTTTGCCACGAGAGTGGGAAATTAACTAAGGCAAGAACCTGCATGCGAGAGCTGGGGTTCAACCCAGATAGTGGTAACGAAGCATTGATTTTTAAATACACGAGAGTGTTTTAATAAATTAATTAAATTCAAATTGTTTTCAAAAAGTGTTATTAAATTTAAAGTGCATCCACTAGGTTTAGTAGCATGACTTATTTCATAAACACGAGAGTGTATGTCTCAAGTTTTTAAGCAATTAGCTTTTACCGAAATACTTTATAGGCCAAGCGATTCATCGAATTCCCTAAGTCCGATTATCACATACCGGTATAATTAGTACTATTACTTTTAAAACTAAACTGTCTACCCCAAATATCGAATATTCATCGCTTAGTTAGACAAAACTGTAGCATTAGATCGTATGCGATTGATACACAGTCTCTGTGGGTTCGATAATCTTTTAAAACTAGAACGACTAAACTATATACTTGCAGTTAGTATCCCGATAGACTCATAAAGTCCCGATCAGAAGTAAGAAAGTCCAAGCAAGGCCTGTGTGCGTTAATGGGCCAGATTTCCAAATTCACCTCCATTCTGGGCCCAGAACCCCCTTGGTTCATTTCCTTTTTCCTTTTTATTTCATATTTTCTAGTTTATTTATTTTTTTTGTTTTTCTAATTATTATTATTATCACTAAAATTAACATAATTAATTTTTTCACCATAAAATTCAGAAAAACCAAAAAAAAAAAAACATATTTATTAATTTCCATTACTTTTTTGTAAATAAGTGCAAATTAATTAATTTAGTCTTTTTATTAATTAGGTTTAATTTTAATCTTTTTTTTTACAATAAATAAAAATGAATTAGATTTAGTTTTTTTTTGACACTTTTAATTTCTTTTTTTATTTTATTTCATTAAAAACATAAAAAACACAAAAAACATTTTTTTCTTTTAATAAATTAATTAATTAGAATTAGGTTTAATAGTTAATTTAATTGCAAAAAAAGGACAAATTCAATTCTTTCTAAAAAAAAAAGGGTCAAAACCCTAAGGACGTCCCAATTCATTCTTTCGCGCGCATATTATTTTTAATTTGTTATTTTGATTATTTATGTATCTGCTCAGAAATGTAATAGTTAATTAGAACTTTATTGCTTTCTTTTAATTTCTTGCATTTTTATTTTCCAAACGGGTTATGTTTTTGGCGATGTATATACCCGCGCCTTGTAATAGCTAGATTTACCTTTTCCGCACTTTATTTTCCGCACTCTTAACTGTTAAAAAATGCATGAAAGACTTGTATGAAAAATAAAATCAAAGCGTAGCTCACAAATGCATGTTCAAAAATAAACATAAACTGAAACAACGCACATGCACATACCACTCTTAGGGTACGCCTCACTGGTTGCCTCGAAGTGGTCGTCAAGTATAGGGTGTCTTAGAGGTCGCCCTCCTGTCTAAGATCCAGTTGCCTCGAAACGGTTGCCTCGAATAAAAAGGATCTAGGACATTAGGGTTATCATTAAGGCGTCCTACCATTGCTTTGGTGACCACACATGTCCCTAATAATCGAATTGACCCGAATACCTCCAACAATGGTGCTACCTACTTCTCAATAGTGGGATAGCACTGTCTAAAGGACTCTTACACAGCCTAATTCCTTAGAGTAGGTAGATTTCTCCTGGGTACTTGCTCTTTCAAAAAACAAAAACATCTTTTCGCACCTACACTTTCAAAAGGTTTTCAAACAAATATTTCATACACTCTTGAGGACAGATACAAGAGTTACTTAAAAATTTTTCAAACGAAATTTTTTCAGAACCCACACACACTTGAAAAGCAAACAATTTTTGAAAACATAGAGCAAGTACCTAAGAGCCCGTGGATAACCACGGATAGAAAGGGTGCTAACACCTTCCCTTCCTATAAATCTACCTCCCGAACCGAGAAACATTCTCAAAGAAGGAACTTTGCTGTGCTTTTGTCCTTTCCATATTGGAGAACATAAAAGACGGTGGCGACTCTTGCTTACCGCGACATTTCGCGAACCAGCTTAAAAAACAGTCAGTTCTATTTCCACCGATCACAGAACTGGCGACTCTGCTGGGGACACTTATAAGTGAGGTGTACCTTAGGATTAGACCACTCTTGTTTTCAATTGCTTGCTTTGATTGCTTTAATATTGTGGGCCTATTTTGGGAGTTTCATAGATCCTAACCCGGATCTGGGGGATACCTTTTAGAAAGTAGCAATAAACTGTGAGGGAACTGTGCGGGGTATACCGACACGGTTGAAGCAGTTTTCTACGTTGATGTGGCACTTTGGTGAGTACCGGTAACCCTTGAGTCAAGTCAAGGAGAGTACGGGGCCGCCGCGTGGTGTCGTGAAGCATCAACTGACCTTAGGAACCTTATTAGACCATCCTGGCCTCTTTAGGGGTAGTGAGATGACCGACTTTGGTGCAGTCCGAAGTTGGTAGATACTCGACACTACACTCATTGAGGGTTGTTTTCTTGGAATATTTTGATCGCCAGTTCAGTGGCTAAATCAAAACAATGAACATAGAAAACAACCCAATGATATTGAGTTCCTTAGAACCCGGTTACTTTTGATAGGACAGGTTTTGAGCCCACCAACTTCAAGAGGGTAGTACCCCAAACCTCATGCCGGCCTAAACTCTAAGGGCTGTCTGGTGTGACTTGTGTGCCTTATCATGTTTGCTTTTTGTGAATACTTGTGGTGTGTCTTTATCATAACATCATAGCATCATACATCATCATATGCATTTACTAACCACTTCAAGGGTTCGAATCTTCATCTTTGTTCTTGTTTTGTAGGACATGGAAACTATCCGCAGAAAGACAATTCAGATCAACCTTGTAAGGGTCCCTCCTCAGCTTAAGGAGCTTACATCCAGGATTCCTGAGAACTCCTCCTTCAGTGAAAGGCATGGTAGACTTATCAGCTTAGTCAACACCAACATTGAAGAAGATATGGTGAAAGTGTTGTTCCAATTCTTTGACCCCTTGCACCACTGTTTTACTTTCCCGGATTATCAATTGGTGCCTACCTTGGAAGAGTTTTCTCAGATTCTGAGGGTTCCCATGCTTAGTCAACTACCCTACAACGGTACGGAAAGGGAACCAAAACTTGAAGAGGTTGCTAAAGCATTACACCTACAACCATCTGACATCAAGGGGCATTGGGAAACCAGAAGTGGTATCAAAGGATTCTTGGCAAAGTTCCTATTTGAGAAGGCCCAAGAATGTTGGAATTCCCTTGACCTACAAGCCTTTGAAGAAGTGGTGGCACTCCTTGTCTATGGGTTGGTGTTGTTCACGAATCCAGATCAGCTTATAGATATCAGTGCTGTCAAGATTTTCATGTCCAGGAACCCAATACCTACGTTGCTTGGGGACATCCTTCACTCATGTTACACTCGAACCATGAGAAAAAGAGGTGTTCTCATGTGCTGCACTCCTCTCCTGGCAAGGTGGTTTATTTCGCACCTTCCACAATCAGTTTTGAAGAACGAGCGGGGTTTGAGATGGTCACAACGATTAATGACTCTTACACATGCTGATATACATTGGTGTTCTCGGTCCAGAGAAAATGTCACTATCATTGATCGTTGCGGAGAGTTTCCTAATGTTCCTTTACTTGGAATTAGAGGGGGCATTACTTACAACCCATGTCTGGCCTTGAGACAGTTTGGATATGCTCAGAGGGATGGCCCTCATGACATGTTGATTCCTGACATAGTTTTTGACTTCGACAACGATGCACAAGGACTTCGCCAGAGATTCATCAGAGCTTGGAGGATGCCAAACAGGGTAGATAGTAAGACACTGGGGCACAAGAACTCTACCCCCCTTGAACCTTATCTCAAGTGGGTACGAGCCCGCTCCCAGAAGCTGGTGATGCCATATCCTCATGTTCTCCCCGTGATCAAAGAGCCAGTTTTGGAAGGAGAGGTGCCATACACCATTCAACATCATGACATGCCAACATCTTGGGAAGAAATGCAAAAAAGCTGGATCCAACTCAAGGAAGAACAGAATTCTCTTGAAACCAGTCTACACGCCAGTGAGAAGAAGGTCTTGGAACTCACCCGCCTACTGCACGAGGAAAAGACTCTCAACACTTACATCGCTCCAAAGAGGATGCATAGTGTCTTTTGGGATTAAGTTTTGTAATGTTTTTCCCATGAGGCCCTGATGTACTGAACATATTATTTCTTAATATAACATGTGTTCCTTTTTGTCTACAACGAATTTGAACTTTCAAACCCTTGAATGCATTGCATAAATATCATATCATGCATCATGTGCATAACAGGTACACTTTTTCTACAGGTTGCTTAATCTTCTTCGCTGTTTATTTCAGCAATCATCATGAATCCTGAACCTACTACTGAACAAGCTATCAAGGCCCTCTAGGCCCAGAACGCCCAGTTTCAGGAGCTGGTCATGAGCTTAGCCCAGGGTCAACAGGAGTTGAAGACTCTGCTCTTGAAGGAAAAGAAGAAGAAGAAGAAGAAGAGGACTGTGCTGTTTAACACTGGACGGAGGTTTGGGAATACACTACAGAATGAGGCTGATCAGGCTATTTCCTCTGCAGGGAAAGACAGTACCCAAGGGAGAGAGGTTCCTAGTCCCGTGGTCTCCGACAACGAGACATATTTCAATGATAAACAGTACCCTCCTGCTGAGGACAGGTACAAACAGCTGGAGGACCGGTTAAATGCTATCGAGATTCAACGTGTGCCCGGGTTGGACTTTGGAGACCTAGGCTTATCTTCTGGGGTGGTGATCCCTCACAAGTTCAAGGCACCTGCCTTTGCGAAGTACGACGGGGCTTCCTGTCCTAAACTGCACCTTCGTTCTTATGTAAGGAAGATCCAACCTTACACTACAGGAAAGAATCTATGGATCCATTTCTTCCAGGATAGCCTTTCAGGGGCTCAACTCGAATGGTTCTATCAACTGGATGGAACCAGTATTCGAAACTGGGAGGACTTGGCTACTGCATTTTATAAGCAGTATCAGTACAATTCCGACCTCGCTCCTACGCGTACCTAACTCCAGGGTATGTCACTAGGAACGGGTGAAGGTTTTAAGGAGTACGCGCAGAAATGGAGAGACCTGGCTGGCAGGGTGCAGCCACTGTTGACTGACCGTGAACTCGTGGACATGTTCTTGGGGACCCTGTCTGGTCCGTTCTTCAACCACCTGATTGGTAATTCTTCCGCAGGGTTTACAGATCTCATTCTGACTGGTGAAAGGATAGAAGCTGGTATCAAGTCAAGGAAGATACAGAAAGGTTCCTCCTCGAGTACTGAAAAGAAGCCCTTCAAGAAGGAAGCTAGTGCTGTTTATGGTCCAAGGAGACAGAATAAACCGGAACGCCGCCAAGCTGTCAACGCGGTGGTAATTTCAAAGCCTGCTGTTGCTCCTCAACAATATAACCAACCAAGGGGTGAGAGACCCAAAAGGCAGTACACTCGGCTTAGTATGACCCTGTCTCAGATATTGCTGCAACTACTGTCAACCAATCTGGTAACTGTCAAGGAAGCTCCGAAGGTGGTAAACACAACCTCTCGAAAATATAACCCCAACGCCCATTGCGCCTATCACTCTGATAGCCCGGGGCATACTACAGATGATTGTAGGCTCTGAGGAATAAGGTTCAGGACCTTATTGATTCTAAAGAAATACAGTTCGAGGCGCTCGAAAGGCCCAATGTTGTGACTGCTCCCATGCCCCAGCATGGAGTGAATGCTGTGGAAGAAGACCGGTATGTAGCCTATATGGATGAGATTGTTACTCCATTATTGACCATCAAAAGGAACCTGTTGCTAGCCGGTTTATTTCCGGGATGTAGTAAAGGTTGCCTTCTATGTTCTGTTTCACCTTCTGGTTGTCCTTTGTTGAAGTCAGGCATCCAAAACCTGATGGATAACAAAGGGATCTTGTTCGAGAAGATTGTTGTTCCTGCTGTCCCTGCTGAAGAGGTGTTCATTGTCACTATTTTTAATAACCCTCCTAAGGCTCCCTCAAAGAAGCCTGTCAAAATCATGTCTGCTCAGAAGGTTGCTCCTATCATCATCACTGTTCCGGGGCCCCTCCCCTATACGTCTGACAAAGCTGTCCCGTGGCACTATGGGGCAGACGTTTATGTGCTTGGAGTAAAACAAGAGTTTGATACTAGTACCGGTGTCAGTAACATCACCGGGCCGACCAAAGTCACTCGCAGTGGCAGGCTCTTCTCACCTGATATTACGCCACCAGCCATTCAAAGACCTCTTATCATCACACCTGCAAGTGTGTTTGTTTCCCTTCCTGATCAAGTCCCTGTTTCTACCCCTGCTGCCGATTCATCTGACGCTCGGGGCAAAGGGATTGCTACTGATGTGCCTGCCCAGATGGAGGCACCAAAGACAACCAATGTTGAGGCTTCCAAGCAAGAGATGGAAGAGATTCTTAAAATTATCAAGAAGAGTGATTTCAATGTAGTTGAGCAGCTGGGGCACACCCCCTCTAAAATCTCTATGCTATCACTGTTATTGTGTTCAGAGGCCCATGCCAAGGCCCTGATTTCCTTCCTGAAGACGGCCCATGTGCCACAAGAAACGTCTGTTGATCAATTTACCGATTGTGTGGCCAACTTGACTGCTAATAATGGGTTGGGTTTCTCTGACGCCGATCTGACCGCCAAAGGAAAGAACCATAACGATGCCCTGCATGTCTCCATTGAATGCAGGGGCACCACTCTTGCCCATGTGTTGGTAGACACCGGTTCTTCGTTGAACGTATTACCCAAGAAGGCCCTAGATAGGTTGGATTGTGAGGGCTTAAAGCTCAAGCCTAGTAACATTGTTGTCCGGGCCTTTGACGGGTCCAAAAGGATGGTACTTGGGGAAGTTGACATTCCAATCAGGGTTGACTCTCAAGGTTTTGATTCTACTTTCTATGTGATGGACATCCGACCATCCTATTCTTGTTTGCTGGGTCGTCCATGGATCCACAAGGCTGGAGCTGTGACCTCCACATTACATCAAAAGCTTAAGTACCCGGTCCGAGGGAAGATTGTTACAGTGCAGGGGGAGGAGGAATATATGGTCAGCCACCTCAACTTGTTCCGGTACGTAGAAATGGATGGGGAGTTCATTGAGACCCCCTTTCAACACTTTGAATAGGTGCCTCAGACATTGGCAGCAGTAGAGACTGTGACTGGAGAAGATATTCCTTTGAAGATGGCTTCCTTAAAGGATGCTCGGGCTGTTATCGAGAAGGGTGAGTGCGCAAACTGGGGCCGACTTCCTGATTTCACTCTGAAGACTGACAAATTTGGTTTGGGTTTCACTGCAGAAGCTCAGAGGGCTGTGCGTAAGGCAAGGATTGGAAGACCTCCCGTATTCATCACCAACCCGGGAGTAAATGCTATTGAAGACGATGTGGAGGAATCCGAGTTTGACAGCTGGATCTACCCAATGACCGACGGTGGACCAAGAAACTGGATTGCGAAAGACTTCGTACCTATTACTTTTGTCACTCAGTAATGAACTCCTTTGTTTTGAATTTGTAACAAACAATATTACTAAACTTTATGGCCCGGTGTCTTACCCGGGGCACCGTGGCTTTATTTGTGAGGGCTTTTGTGTGTCACTTTCATATATCATTAATAAAAGCATTGGACGTTTTTACATTTCAAATCTTGCGCTCCTTCTCTTTCTTTATTATATATTGCAAAACAGCTATATTTACACACACTCACCTATACAGGTTCCAATCCACTCTGGATCCCACTGGTAACGACTCTGCAACTGCCAGTTATGACTTCGAAAATCCGATCAACTTAGCCGAAGACGAAGGTGAAGATGATTGCGAAGTGCCTGGTGAGCTTGCAAGACTGCCACTCCAGGAAGAGAGGGTCATTCAACCACATGAAGAGCCAGTGGAAACGGTAAATCTGGGTACTGAGACAGACAGAAAGGAAGTCAAGATTGGTGCCAATCTGGAACTCAGTGTGAAACAACGATTGATTCAGATGCTGCATGACTATGTGGAAATCTTTGCCTGGTCTTACGAAGACATGCCTGGGTTGGATACCGACATTGTGGTTCATCACCTGCCTACTAAGGAAGACTTCCCACCAGTAAAACAGAAGGTCCGCCGTATGCGTCCAAAGATGTCCGAGAAAATCAAGGCTGAGGTTATGAAACAATTTGATGCCGGGTTTCTAGCAGTGACTTCTTACCCTCAGTGGGTTGCCAACGTGGTTCCAGTGCCGAAGAAAGGTGGTAAGGTAAGAATGTGTGTTGATTACAGGGATTTGAATAGGGCGAGCCCCAAGGATGACTTCCCTCTACCTCACATCGACGTTCTGGTTGACAACACCGCTCAGCATAAGGTATTCTCCTTCATGGACGGCTTCTCCGGTTATAATCAGATCAAGATGGCTCCTGAAGACATGGAGAAGACCACTTTTGTTACTCAGTGGGGCACCTTTTGCTACAAGGTCATGCCTTTTGGGTTGAAAAATGCTGGGGAAACCTACCAACGTGCCATGGTTGCTTTATTTCATGACATGATCCATCATGAGATCGAAGTGTATGTCGACAATATGATTGCAAGGTCCCAAACGGAGGAGGAACACCTTGACCATCTACAGAAGCTGTTTGACCGTCTGAAGTTGTACAAGCTGAGGTTGAACCCAAACAAGTGCACCTTCGGGGTGAGATCTGGAAAACTACTAGGTTTCGTCGTGAGCGACAAAGGTATTCAAGTGGACCCTGCCAAAGTGAAAGCCATACAAGAGATGCCAACTCCCAAGACAGAGAAAGAAGTCAGAGGCTTTCTAGGACGGCTGAACTACATTGCCCGATTCATCTCGCACCTAACTACTACCTGTGAACCAATCTTCAAGCTGCTGAAGAAAGATCAAGTAGTACGTTGGAATGATGAATGTCAGGCCATTTTCGAAAGAATCAAAGAGTATCTCCAAGAACCACCCATTCTTATACTGCCGGTTGAAGGGAGACCTCTAATATTATACTTGACAGTACTTGACAGCTCAATGGGGTGTGTGCTGGGGCAGCATGACGAGTCTGGCCGAAAAGAGCACGCCATTTATTACCTTAGCAAAAAGTTTACCGACTGTGAGACCCGATACTCACTGCTCGAGAAAACCTACTGCGCTTTGGTATGGGCTGCTCGGCGGCTGAGACAGTATATGTTGACCCACACTACTCTATTAATTTCAAAAATGGATCCAATAAAGTATATCTTCGAAAAGCCTGCCTTGTCCGGAAGAATAGCAAGATGGCAGATGATCTTGACGGAATATGACATACAATACACGACTCAAAAAGCAATCAAGGGAAGTGTATTGACAGACCATTTGGCACACCAGGCAGTGGACGACTACCAATCTATGAACTTTGAATTTCCAGACGAGGATGTCATGGTAGTAACTGATTGTGAAGTACCTGGACCGGATGAAGGACCTGAGGAAGGATCCCGATGGTCTATGCACTTTGACGGAGCCTCAAACGCTTTGGGTAATGGTATCGGCGCTGTGATCATATCTCCAAAAGGCACTCATACTCCACTTACCGCCCGGCTATGTTTCAACTGCACCAACAACATGGCAGAGTATGAGGCATGCATCATGGGTCTTCAAGCTGCAATTGACTTAAGGATCAAGTTTCTGAGTGTCTTCGGAGATTTCGCTCTCGTGATCAATCAGATCAAAGGCGAGTGGGATACGAAACACCCAAATCTTATTCCTTACAAAGAGTATGTGTTGACATTGATTCCCCATTTCGAAGAGATAACTTTTGAACACTTCCCAAGAGAGGAGAATCAGTTGGCGGACGCGCTAGCTACAATGTCTATTATATTCAAAGTCAAATGGGACAACGAGGCTCCCCGGATTATCATTTGGAAATTGGATGAACCTGCACATTGCTGTGATCTTGAGGCTGAAGAGGTAGCTGAAAAACCTTGGTATCATGAAGTAAAATGGTACCAATCTTAACAATAAAATGATCACTGAGCTCTGCGAGCAATTCAAGATACAGCACCACAACTCTTCTCCTTACCGACCGAAGATGAACGGGGCTGTAGAAGCAGCTAATAAGAATATCAAGAAGATTGTGCAGAAGATGACAGTGACCTATAAAGATTGGCACGAGATGTTACCGTTTGCTCTTCATGGGTACCGTACCTCAGCAAGGACATCAACAGGGGCAACGCCCTTTTCCTTGGTCTATGGCATGGAGGCAGTCTTGCCTATTGAAGTCCAGATACCTTCTCTCCGAATAATGAAGGATGCAGGTTTGAGCGAAGATGACTGGATCCAGACTCGACTTGATCAATTTAATCGATGAAAAGAGACTCACCGCTATTTGTCATGGTCAAACGTACCAAAAACGGATGATCAGGGCATTTAACAAGAAAGTCAGACGACAAGAGTATCAAGTCGGAGACCTGGTAATCAAGCGCATCATTCTTCCTCAAAGTGATCCCAGGGGAAAATGGACCCCTACGTACGAAGGGCCATTTGTGGTTAAACATATCTTCTCAGGAGGAGCTATGATTCTAACCACCATGGATGGTGACGACCTTCCTCACCCTGCCAATGCAGACATAGTAAAAAGATACTACGCATGACTAAAGACCCGCTAGGTTGACACACCTAGGCAAAAATAAGGGCTTCCCGGCGAACCAAAAGGGTTCGGGAGAAAATAAGGGATGAAATGAAAAAAAATCTGTACACCCGGCAAGTCGAAAACCTGAAAAGGCAGCTTGGGCAAAAATGGGTATCCCGGTGGACTGAAAACCCGAAAGGGCGGTCCAGGCAAAAGTTAGGGATTAAAGCGTAATACTATGTTTCATTGATCACCTTGCATCCAGAATTCGGTATCAACTATCAAGTTCAGACGACATCAATCAATCAGCTTCATCTTCAACTAAGCAGCAAAGTGATGAGACGCTTGAAGACATAAAGACGATAGCAGAGTTGGAACCCAGTGGAATTATTTTCACATAGCTGTTTTGTTTCCTTTTCAAAAAATTGTATAAACTCTATGTTATTCGGCGGCGTTCTCTTACTAGGACGTCAGCCTCCTGTACACAAAAACGCCTATTTACAGGCAAATTCAAAATCAATACAAATCCACTTTTCCAGACAAATTGCCAATTGTTTTTCCTTTTTCTGTTTTGTCTTGCGAAGAACGTCCAATGTTCATTTTTTATATATGCATTTGACATTAATTGCTAATCATAAATATTTGCATGCGAAACAAAGGACTAATTACAGGTAACATCAGAAACAGGGGCAATAATAGTTGTCTAAGCGATCTAGTTGCTCTGTCCACCAAGGTACCAAGGTAGGTTCGGCTGAAGAACGTAACCAAGATACCTTCACTCCATGCAGAGTAGGATAAGACTCAACAATACTCTCCCCCGAGCAGAGTTGGTCTCCAATCAGCCCCAAAAGGCACAGTATCTCTAGCAAGTTAGCAACACTCTCCCCAAGCAGAGTTAGGCTACCGTCAGCCTTAAGGAAGTTGGGTACCCCCAGAAGATCTCAATATTCCCCAGCGGAGTATACAAATATTCCTAAGCAAGCATCCCCGGCAGTCTTAATATAAGATTGTTCCCCGGTGGAATATCAGACACCCCAGTGGAGCCACTTCCCCAGTACAGTCTTCAAAAGTTTCCCCAGGAGAATTGAACCATTCTCCCTAGTAGATTCTGGAAGCTTGTCCCCAGTAGATTCTGGAAGCTTATCCCCTACAGAGTACAAAAGCGTCTCTCCCCGACCATATTCAAAGGTTATTCCCCACCAGAGCTTATAACTGGTTTATCCTCAGCTAATTACCACGGAAAGATCGTCCTCGGCGAAGTTCTTCCTACCCCCAGCGGAGTTCATCAAATCCTCCAACAAAGCTTATCAACAGGAATCCCCAGCGGAGTTCTCATCAAAACCTCAGCGAAGTATCTCTTCCCACAGAGTAATTCCCCGCAGAGTAATCTCTCCAATAAGTTTATTCCCCAACGGAGTCATCTTCTCCTACCGGTTTATTCTTGCCATCATCATCCCCAGCGGAAATGAAGAACTCTACTCTTCAAACATCAGCCGAGGACTCAACGAACTTCCCGGCATTTGTCAAGGATTTATTTTCCTAGATGAAAATACATTCATAGACATCTCACATTTCATACATCCTGCTTACATACATGATAAAGTGCATACAACACGATCTCATGACATCATGCATTTCATACATCAAGACATTGCATACAACTAATGTTTTGCCTTTTCAGGAAAAGGTCAATCCAAAGATAATTACCATCAACTTTCACAATTCTAGCTTCGATTCCTGTATCTAGCCAGGGCATTGTTTACCGTGGGAATTGGTAAACAACCGCTGATCTTCCAAAAGGTTACTTATTTGGTGACTCGCAGGATCGATCAGATTGATCCTAAGACATGGTTGATTTTGGGGTTTTGACTAAGTTTAATGATGGTTAAATGACAAGAAAATAAAGAAGCTTTATGTAGATTGCATGAAGAGAAAATTTGATAGAAATAAAGGAAGGCTTAAAATGAAGGCTTCGACTGGAAAAGTAAATGAAGAGCAATAAAGTTCTGGAAAATAAATGACTTTGATTAATTAAAGTGGTGTTTCACACATACATTCTCAACAATTCTTTCGTTCACACTGGGTACTTGAATCTATATGAGTAACTTGTATATAATTGTGAACACACGCGAAAAACCACGTGAACTACTAATATTTATACTAAACACATCTCAGGTAACCGTCGGGCAGTTACGCTGCTTAGAGATGACTCCACTTGGCACGTTCACAGCGTTCGACGCTCCAGATCTTGGCACGTTGCACTTGGTAACCGCTGGGAACCGTTTTCCCTCCAAACGTTTGAATCTCAAACCGTTCCGCTCTGAGCATCGAACTCCTTTGTCGAGAAGCACCTTCGACGTCGAAGGCAACAAGATTCTTCCTTGGAAGAAATTCTCTAAGCCTTGCCATCTTCTGATGTGCACTTCGACAGAATCAGCTGGTCGAAGCCATCCTTCATGCTTAATGGCTTATATTAATAAAAACAAGGGTGTCGAATTTAGGAGCCAACAAATTGCCCCCCAAGAATGCCTTATTTCGACGCTGAAAAGAAAAAGGCATTCTTTGAGATTCCACTCGATACCTGTCCTTCAATCTTAGCCACAAATTAACCTGTGCGCTTTTTGTCTTCTACCAACCACTGACAATCCCAAGAAAAAGCCATCATTCCATCCGTACCTAAGACGTCACCTCAGTACGGCGTTTAACGTGCCCAATGTCTTTTCACAAATTGTCATCATGACAATTTCCCAAAAACGAGGGCGCATGCTGCACCTTTTCGTTTCTGTAGAACGGCTATGTCAGCGAGGGGACGCCACGTGTCCCACTATCTTCTGCAACATTAAATGGCCTCGAATTTTGTGATTTCCCAACCACTATAAATAGCGCTAGGTACCCATTGTGGGACTTTTTCACGCTATCTGCATTCAAAACCTCATTGCTGAACACAAAATCTCTGCAAACTAACAAACACTTTGTTCTTCACTCACCTTCCACCTTAACTCAAAAAATGGCTTCAGGTTCCTCTAATGCTCCTAGTTCTAACATCCCTTCCAGAAATGCTAAACCCAAAATCTTCTCAACTGTTCCAACAGTTACCTCTAAAGGCCAGCGAAGGGTTCCTGAACCCCTAGAAACTGCTGATCGTGAAGCTTATTCACATCAACTAATGATTCCGGTTGGATATTCCAACCAAATCTTCGCCATGTCTGGCCCGTTATCCCCATGCATTGATGAATCCATGAAGATCAAGAACTTCTTTCCAGTGCTTGAGGCGCTCAAACCTGTTGGGTGCTCTAAAAAAGCTGCAGAAGACAATGAAGATCCCGCTAAGGAGAAGATAGATCTTCGCTTCTTCAATAGGGGTGTTAGGGCTTTTAGGTCTAGCCCTAGCCTCACACCTGACTACAACGCTTGGCTAGAGAAGATGGAAAAAAGCCAGGCTTCAATCTGGAAGAACCTGGGGCTATACGACCTAGTCATGTTGTCGAAGACGGGTCTCAACTACTCCCCTGAGATGCTGATAGCCTCTTTGCTTTTCTGGGATTATACTCATTTCACTTTCCACCTTCCTTGTGGAATGCTAACACCCACGCTTTTCGACGTGGCTGCCATCATCGGCCTTCGACCCACTAGGGATTATTTCGACCCAGAGGAAATGTCGGAGGATCAGATTGGATTCTCAGCTACGAAACCCACCTATACCACCTATATCAACCATTACCATGATAGGTCGATAGCCACTGTGACGAATGTAGAGCACATTGTGTTTCTAGCCCTTTGGCTGTCACGCTTTGTGTTCTGTACAAAGTCTTTACAGGTGACAAAGAAGATGGTCACCCTCGCCACCCAGCTTCACCATGGCCAAAACATTTGTTTGGCCGAATTAATCTTGGCGAATCTGTACGAATCGATCAGCAGCGTAGCGACTCTGTTAAAGGTCATCGAAAATAGAGCCAGTCTGTTGCTTGCAGGACCCTTTTGGCTACTTCAATTGTGGCTCAATGCCACTTTTGAGTCTTTCTTACCTCAGAAAACTCAAATAAATGAGCAAGCTCCTGAGATAGCAAATAGGCGTATCGAAGGCACCAGATTAGCTCTACTGACCCCGACTGAAGATGGGCTGGAGCTTCAACAGACTTTTGCAAACTTCGTCTTGATGTTTGCAAGAAGAAAAGAATTTGCCTCGACCATGGCTCCTTTCGCTCGTCGAAAGGTTGGTCCAGAATGGTTCACCAGGCCCCATCCCAAGTCGTCAGGTGACCCTCATGTCGAAGAACACACAATAATGTGGGAAGCATTTCTCACACCTAGAATAATGCCCCTGCGCTTTAAGAGCTCCAAGAATCACTTGAGCTTGATCGCCTATCAACCAAACTTGGTCTCTCGACAGTTTGGTATCATTCAATCACTTCCTTCTCCTATTTTTCCTAGGGAGAAATCAATGTTATATTTTTGCAATGACTATACTGAAGATGCTGCCACCAAGCATATTGGCAGGTATGCAGGTCGAACAGTACTTTCACTATTCGATTATCAACTTAACTTCCTCTGTTCACCATCCTTCGAAGACTGGTGGAAGAGTTACTATGCTGAAGAGTTCTTCGACGAGAAAGATTTTGTGGACGAACTTCAGAAGTCTTTCGTCCTAGTCCTTGACAAAATAAAGAAATGTACGTTCACTCTTCAAATTATTTTGTCTTTCCATTTCGACTGGTAACTTGTTAATCATAACTTGTCTTCTTTCAGTTGTTCGGAAGCCTGCAGCAAAGAAAGCAGCAGAAGGCCAACAGGGAGGAGGTCCTTTGACAAAACCTCCAGCACCGGCGAAAACTACAACAAGCCATCAGGGGGAAGGTCCTTCGATAAAATCTTCAGCACCGGTAACCAAACTTTTAGTATTTCCCTCTGGTTTTAACATTTTGATTTTTGATGTAGCGTTCTAAATCGAACTCCAATTGGTTTTCAGGCACCTTCACCCAAGAAACGACACGCACTAACGGTCGAATCTGGGAGTGACGATGAGGACGAATCTCCCCCCGCTCCTCATAAACGGCGAAAACTGAAGAAAGATGTTCCTTCTCCTGAGACTCGACCCACGATCAGAATAATGGTTGCAGGGAGAAAACCCAGGCCACCTCCAGTGATTATCGAAGAGCCAACGGAGGAGGAGCTAAATGTTTTGCTCAATAAACCCGTCGAAAGTGATTATTCCAGCCCTGGGGCTGAAATTCCTCTGCAGGTATTTTCTTTGACCTTTTTAAACTCAGGTGTCAATGCTCACGTTCGATTGTGCCTCTTTCTAAACCATAAGATCCTTCCTCTTCTATTTTCAGGAGACCACTGAAAGTTCAGCACCAAAGACTTCTGAAACACTAGATTCCGCTGAACATAGTAGGCCACAAGAGAAGGAATTGGCGAACGATGAAACCAATGCCGAAACAGAGGAACAACAACCAAAAGAAATTCAAGTGGTCGATCTGTCAGAGGAACAACATGACGAAGGGGATCACGCTGATGCTGGCACTGCTGAACTTCAGGTCGAAGAGAGTCATGTCGATGCAAACGCTACTCAACAACTTCAACCCCAAGACAACGCTGTTGTAAGGGTTACTACCTCGACAAAGCATAAGTCTAAAGAAGACTTAGCACTCTTGAAGCAAACTGATCCCATTGGCTACTTGAATGCCATTATCGAGAGTAGGGGAAGTTCATCTGACCTTAGTCAGGATGCTTCTACTCAATCGGGGAAGTCCACTTCGACTTCTCCTCTCGATGAGGCTTTGATGAAGGTCAAGGCTCAGTTCTTCAAGAAAGATTTGATGAAGGCTTTGGAGGGGGACCCTACTGCTCCGTCATGTTTGGGAGCTATTTTGAATGCAGTCGACTTGCTTGTTGTGACTCCAGAGGTTTCGAGCTTTATCATGGAGTTATCCTCCATTGTTGATCAAGTCTCAGCAGACTATCGACGTCAGAGGGGCTTCAACAGCCAGCTCGAAGCGTTACATGGCAAAAGTTCTTCTGCCTGGACTGAGGTAGCTGAGACGACTTCTCGAATTGCAGAGTTGTCGAGGAAAAAGGCATCCAAGCAAGAAGAAATAGATGCCATAGATCGAGACAATGCCTCCATAAAGGCGCAAATCGAAGAGCTGGAGGCCAAGATGAATGCTAATACTAAGCGCAAGGAGGAACTTCTCTCGACAGTTTCAGACACAGAGAGCCAAGCTGAAGTTACGCGAGGCCTAGAGTTTGCTGAGAAAGCCCAAGCCTTCGATGACCAAATTGCCAAGCTTGCCCAGGCGAATGCCTTGTGCAACAAAAGACTGGAGTTGCAGCAGGCCAAGTACCTTCGACTCAGAGATTCTATCCCCTTCTGAATTACTCAGCTATTTAACCATGTATTGTAATATGTATTTGACAATGTAGCCATTTTGGCTAATTCTTATAAAATTTTCCATCTTGGCTATTTATGGTTAATTTAGTCATTACTGGCTATTTATTTTAATCTCTTGGAGCATGGGTTTATACTTTTTCAAATATTTTCCGTTTACTCTCAAGAGCCTTTTATCTTCACCTAACTCTTCGACTTCATAAGCTCCACCAGAAAAAGTTTGGATAATTCTGAATGGTCCTTCCCATTTGGGTGACCATTTTCCCATGCTTCGATCCCTTCGATCCATGGGGAGAATCACCTTCCAAACTAATTCTCCAGGCGAGAATGCCTTAGGTTTCACTTTTTTATTGTAAGAGTCTTCCACTCTTTTCTTCTGAATCCTTAGTAGGTCGAGAGCGCGTAGTCTTTCTTCGTCTAAATCTACTAGTTCGTCTAACATCATATCCCAATAAACCTCAGAGGGGATATCATGATGTCTCTGAACCCTTTCAGATTGAAGACAAATTTCCGCTGGCAACACTGCGTCATGACCAAAAGTTAGCCGATACGGTGTTGTACCTATGGCTTCTTTTGGGGACGTTCGACAGGCCCACAAGATCTGGTCTAACGTCTTATGCCAGTTTTTTAGCTTCTTCCCTACATGCTTTTTTATCAAGCCAATCACTATTTTATTCGCTGCTTCGACTTGACCGTTTGCCTATGCATAATAAGGCGTTGACGTTAGGAGTCTAAAGCCTGTTTCTTGAGCGAATTTCTGCATCTTTCGACCGGTGAAAACTGATCCTTGATCAGTAGTTATAGTTTCAGGGATTCCAAATCTAAAGATAATGTTCTTTTGAATAAATTCAATGACATTTTCTTGGTCTACATTGACTAAAGGAATAGCTTCGATCCACTTAGTGAAATAATCAATGCCTACCAATATATACTTCTGGCTCTTTGATGATGCTGGTCGAATCTCTCCAATAAGGTCCAACGCCCATCCTCTAAAGGGCCAAGGTTTCACTATTGAGTGAAGTTCGCTTACTGGTACATGTTGGATGCCTGTATGGACTTGACATTCCTGACACCCCTTGGCGAACTCGACACAATCTTTCAAGATGGTGGGCCAGTATAGTCCTTGTCGAAACAACAACCATTTCATCTTATGGCCTACTTGGTGAGCCCCACATGCTCCAGCGTGCGTAGTCGAAAGGGCTATGCATGCTTCAGTTTCACTTAAGCACTGTAGCAATACCCCTTCAGGCGTATTTTTAAATAACTCATTAACCATGAGTACATAACTCAACGCCCTATATTTTATTTTTCGTTCTGTCGAAGCTGCTGGATTTTGTAGATAATCTACAATGGGTTTCCTCCAATCTTGCTCTGACAAATTGTCTATGAACGAAATTTCGAAGTTCCTTTGATCAGCATACCCTAGTCTTGTCGATTCCAAGTCTGTTGGTGACAGACAAGTTGCTTTTATCTTCTCTCGAACTTCGATTGCTCTTTGTAATCTCGTTTTTGAAATTTTGTACCCAGATGCAATTTGTGCCAAATCGTTGGCTATTTGATTTTCCAATCTGGGTATGTGTCAAATGTTGACCATTTCGAATTTTTTCAATAAACGATTTGCTATCACAAAGTACATAATAAGATTTTCTCTTATGCACTTATATTCTTTTGTGACTTGCTTAATGACTAATTCTGAGTCTCCCATTATTTCGACTCGAGTTGCCCCCAATTCCAACAATATCTCAAGGCCAGTAATTAGAGCTTCATACTCAGCCTCATTGTTCGAACAAGTACCTGATATCTTGTACTTGAATGTTGTTGGAATTTTTTCTGGAGAAATAATCAAGACCCCTACTCCTGTTCCATCTTTATGGCTGGAACCATCGAAGTAGAATTTCCAAGGCTCTATCTCCACATAATTAATACTCTCAACTTGAATTGAGTGGTCGACTATAAAGTCTGCCACCACTTGTCCTTTTACTGCCTTACGAGGCATAAAGGTCAAGGAGTATTCAGTTAATGCTAGCGCCCACTTGCCAATTCGGCTGTGCAGGATAGGTTTCGACAACATGTACTTGAAAACATCAAAATAAGACGAAACATACACATCAACTGGTTTTATATATTGTTTGAGCTTTGTACAAGAGAAATAAAGACATAGACATAATTTTTCAACTTCACTATATCTAGTTTCTGCATCGTTCAAAACTCTACTAAGATAGTAAATGGGTCTTTCGACTCCATTTTCATCTTCTTGGGCTAACATGCTTCCCAAAGTTTTGTCGGATGCAGCTATGTACAATCTCATACTCCTGTTGCTGCAAGGAGGCACCAAAATAGGTGGCTTTGTGAGATACCCTTTGATTTTGTCGAAGGCTTCTTGTTGCTCTTTCCCCCATTCGAATCTTTCCTTATTCAGGCGAAGTAAGGGTGAAAAGGCTTGAGCTTTTCCACTTAGGTTAGATATGAATCTCCTTAGGAAATTTATCTTGCCCAGCAGAGATTGCAGTTCCTTCTTGTTCGCTGGCGCTTTCGCTTCCAGAATTGCCTTCGTCTTGTTCTGGTTGATTTCGATTCCTTTCTTGTGGATGACGAAGCCCAAGAAATCTCCAGCTTTTACATAGAATGCACACTTCAAAGGGTTCATTTTCAGACCATGTTCTCTCATTCTTTCGAATGATTGTCGAAGGTGGTCTATATGGTTCTTCCTGGAAACAGATTTTACAACAATGTCATCAATATATACTTGCATAAACGTGTTAATAAAATCATGGAAGATAGAGTTCATTGCTCGCTGATATGTTGCCCCAGCGTTCTTTAGGCCAAAAGGCATCACTACCCATTCGTAAGTGCCTAAAGCCCCAGGGCATCGAAAAGCTGTTTTCGACACATCTTCTTCAGCAATGAATATTTTATTATATCCTGAATAACCGTCGAGCATACTCAGGTATTCATAGCCAGTGGCAGAATCGACTAGCATTTCCGCCACAGGCATAGGATATTCATCTTTGGGTGTAGCAGCATTCAAATCTCTGAAATCTATGCACACCCTCAATGTACCATTCTTTTTAATCACTGGCACAATGTTTGCAATCCATTCGACATACCTCGTAGCGCGTATGAATTTGCACTTCAGCAGTCTTTCGACTTCTGTTTTGATCTTCGACAGTATTTCTGGAGCGAAGCGTCTTGGACTTTGCTTGACTGGCTTCTTCCCAGGTTTGATTGGCAACTGAAGTTCTACCAATCCTCTGTCGAGACCAGGCATCTCGTCGTAATCCCATGCAAAACAGTCCTTGAACTCCTTTAACAAATGGACTACTTCCAACCTGAGTTCTGGGTCTATTTTTGCGCTAATGTAAGTTGGCTTTTTCTATAACCCTTCGCCCAAGTTGATTTCTTCTAAAGGATCCTGCGCTAGCATCTTGATGTTGTTCGCCAAAGGGTCCTTTTCGAATCCCAAAGGCTCATCGTCGTAGATAGTGTCGAGCCTTTGTTCCTGCATTCCTTCTGGCATGATATCAGGAGGTTCTGGATCGAAATCCTTTCCAGGACCTGCAGAAGGTAACTCTAGATCATTGGCCTGTGTGGCCATATATTTAACTTCGGCTTCGAGAGTCGTTATCATCTTTGTTTCGGCTACATAAGCCGAAATTCGCTGCAATGATTGTGACTCATTCATTGTCACTGAATTCACTTCCCCAACCAGTTGGTTGGATATCTGTTAGCCCAATAAAGTCAGTGTGGGACAAGTCTTCTCTGTCCCATTGAAAACCATGCTCAGGGTGTAGGTATAAGGAACAAAAAGTATTTGGCGCTGGCGCCAAGTCGAAGTCAGGTGTTGGGCATGGCCCAATGTGAGCCAGGTTTTTGTCGAAGTCTGCCAGCCCTAGGTGATTTACTTCGCCCAGGTAATAGCTTTGATCCGCTTCTATGTTTTCGACCATTCCATCAGGACGCCATAGCAGCAACCTCTGGTGCATTGATGATGGTACAACTCCAACACCATGTATCCATTCACGGCCCAACAAAAGATTATAATTTGGTTTGGCTGATATGACCATAAACATAGTTGGTCGAAGGATAGATCCCACCTTGATGTCCAGTTGGATCACACCCATAGTGGTCCCTATGCCGCCTTCATAATTCGACAGGACCATGTTGTGAGGCTTGATGTTCTCATCGCTTTTGTCTATTTTTCTCAGCATAAAGTGAGGGATGATGTTGATGGTTGCCCCACAATCCACCAAGATCTTATTTACTATGGTTTCTTCGAGTTTAGCCCTTATATATAAAGGCTTAAGGTGATTTTTCATCGCCTCTGTAGGAGGTTCGAAGAACCCATTCTGCTATTCAGTAGCGCCATTATCCATGACGAAATAGCACACTGGCCTATGCTTGGCCATTTCTTGTTCAACTTCCCAATCGCTTGTTTCGACCTCCACCTGGCGGTTGAACTCTCTTGGCAAAACTGAGACTATGTTCACCATGATATCTAGGGTATCATCAGACTCAGAGCCATCTTCGTTGTCAACTTCCCCCTGGCTAGGCCAAACTAGCCTATTGGTCACTGGTTGTCTTTCCAGAGGCTTCCTCTGCTTTCTCTGAGGAACATTTGAACTTGATTCTGCCTTTGGTTCATTAGCAGCTTCCCTCTCAGCTTTTCGCCGCCTCTGGTATCTTCTCCATTGAGATCGAGACATGGGATTCTTCCCTTTGTAGTTTCTTGATACGTGGGTCACTTTAGGGGTAGCAACCTGAGGTTCTTTCTTATATGTAAAAGATGAACCTCTTGGCACTTCGAAGGAGTGCCATCTTTCCTCGCTTGGCCTCTTTCGACCAGATGTTTTGTACCATGTATCGACTGGCACATTGGTTGGAGGCCTGAAAGTCAGTGGCCTCTTTTCTTGGTTTGAACCCTTTTGGGAGGTTCTTCTGGGGTCATGTCGAGTATCAACACTTTCCCTTTTTCTGTTTGCTGCTCTTACACCTTGAATATGTTCAGCCGCTTTTTGTCGAAGATCGAACTGCATCGAGGACACAGCATCACTTCTGACTTCTTTTTCTGGCACCTTTGCAGGAAATCTGCCAGATTTTCATTTTCCTGAGGGAAAGCAGTTTTGTTGGCTTGTTCTTGCCTAATGGCCTCCTCTGATGCTTTTGGTTCAGAGACTTCGACCATGTTAACATTCATGGTGTCTTTGGTGGCAAGAGTCAACTGCTTCATCTGAATCTCCAAGTCCTCTATCTGGCGTTGAACTGCAGCCAAGTAAGAACTGGGTTTTGTTCCAGATTTTTGGGCTCCAACTGTCTCCAGCTTTGGGCTTTCGACCGCCTTTTGGACCGCTTCAATTGTCTTTCTGGATAGATTCCCAGAAAAACTGCCAAAGATTGGCATGTTGACATGGTCCTTTGTGACTTCGACCATTGTGATTCCTGGCCTCTTCGCCTGGCTTCTGGATGCTTCGATCACGTTCACCTCTGAAGGGTCAGCATAATGGGCTTCAGCCTGCAAAGGGTTGGAGTCCACAGTCATGGGGGTCTTGTCAGCAAACTTCAACCTCCCTTCTTCGATAGCGTCTTGCACGAGATTCCTGAAAAGAAAACATTGAGATGTTTTATGGCCCAGAAAATTATGATATTTACAAAAGCCTCTCTTCTTTCTTTGATCAAGAGGAGGCACTTTTACCCCTGGGGGTACTATCATTTGGCCATCTTTTACAAGTAAGTCAAATATTTCATCACATTTTGTAATATCAAAACTATAAGTCTTTTTGGGGAACCTATCGTTGGTCCTTTCCGGACCAGTGGGATTTTTTCCACTTGAGGGGACTAACAGTTTGCAAGAGTATGGTGGCCCTTGTTTCAGTTCCGCTAAATCGACCTTGCTTTCTTCGACGGTTATAGTTTCGTCGAAGGTTTCTGGATCCTCATCATCCATTTAGACATACGCTATCCTCTCTCTTTTATGAGCTTTTGTTGCCTTGGCTTTTTCAGCCTTAAGGCGTTCTACCTGTCGAACTCTATCGGCCAATTGGGCCATGTCTCTCAGGTATTGAGTGTCTAATTTCTTCCTAATGGAATAATCTAAGCCGCCTGCGGCTATTTCGACTAACTCATGTTCTGGCACTTGCGTAAAGCATCTTGCTTTGAGCAACCTAAACCTATTCAGATATCCGTCTATAGGTTCAGTGAAACGTCTCTTTACACTGGCCAATTCTTTCAGGCTTATCTTGGTTTGTCCCATGTAGAATTGTTCATGGAACAATCTCTCCAACTGGGTCCAATGATGGATCGAATTGGGGGGGAGAGTTGTAAACCAAGTAAACGTGTTCTTTATTAAAGAACTTGGGAAATACTTAATCCTCAGGTTTTCGTTGTTTGAAATATCTCCTGCTTCGATCAAGTATCTCGCCACATGTTCGACAGTAGATTCTGTCGTGTCCCCTGAAAATTTAGTGAACTTAGGGACTTTACATCTAGGAGGTAAGTCGGTTTGTAACACATATTCTGACAGTGGGGATGTGAAGTTGGGCCTACGAAAGCCCATATTCATCCCATTTTGTGTCATGATTCTTTCGATCATGGCTGCCAGATTATTTTCCAAACCCATATTCTGGTATTGGATATGCTGCACTACTTCGTCAGCATTTTGGTTTCTGTTGACTATCCTTACCTCTGGGGCTACGACCCTAGGTTCTTCGACAGGCTGCTCCAATCGCGCCCTAAGGTTTTCTTCGACAGGCTGCTGGACTTGGTTGATAGTGGTTTCTTCCTCTACAAGTATACCTTGGTTTCCCCTTATTTGCACCCTTTGGGGCTGTCGAATAGGTTGGGGTACCCCAAAGAAATCAGCCAGACGCGTCATTTGTGCTGTCATCTGCTGATTCGACTGGGTGGTATTTTGTATCAGAGGGTTCAGCACTGTACTTAAATTTTGTGCCAACATTTGAACCATATCATGGTTGCTTTCGTCCATTTGTTGCCTCAAGACTGCTGTCGAGGCATTCGTAAGGCCATGCGCTATTTGGGACGTTCCTCCTAAGAGTTGTGTCCTATTTCTGTTCGCCATACCAACTCCAGAACCTTGGAGTGGCGAAGAGGCACTCACTAAAGGGTCTGAAAAAGTGGACGCAGCATTCGTCAGGCTAGCCAATTCAGACGTTGGCATGCCATAGAGTGGTTCTCGATTTGGACCGCCTGTCATAAATCCTGGGGGAACATAAGGCCTAGTCCCTGGATTTCCCCTTGGTTGGGGAGTTCCCAAAGGCACTCTGGGGCCAGTGAACGGAGGTAATGGCCCCGTTGTTGTGACCGTTACTGCTGGTGTTGAACCAGCGGTTATCACTTCACTTACGGTTGGGATAACCGTTGTTCCCACATTCGTTTGTGGGATTTCGTTATTGTTTGGCGGATTCGCCATCACTTCTCTTCTTCTGGCAGTATTGGTATTGTTAGTGTATATTCTACCACTTCTCAATAACATGCAATACTTCTCGAAAAAGATGATATTCTGTATAAAAAGGTTAAACTTCAAAATCAACACAAGGTCCCACCAGGTGTGCCAATTTGTTCACCGTGGGAATTGGTAAACAACCGCTGATCTTCCAAAAGGTTACTTATTTGGTGACTCGCAGGATCGATCAGATTGATCCTAAGACATGGTTGATTTTGGGGTTTTGACTAAGTTTAATGATGGTTAAATGACAAGAAAATAAATAAGCTTTATGTAGATTGCATGAAGAAGAAAATTTGATAGAAATAAAGGAAGGCTTAAAATGAAGGCTTCGACTGGAAAAGTAAATGAAGAGCAATAAAGTTCTGGAAAATAAATGACTTTGATTAATTAAAGTGGTGTTTCACACATACATTCTCAACAATTCTTTCGCTCACACTGGGTACTTGAATCTATATGAGTAACTTGTATATAATTGTGAACACACGCGAAAAACCACGTGAACTACTAATATTTATACTAAACACATCTCAGGTAACCGTCGGGCAGTTACGCTGCTTCGAGATGACTCCACTTGGCACGTTCACAACGTTCGACGCTCCAGATCTTGGCACGTTGCACTTGGTAACCGCTGGGAACCATTTTCCCTCCAAACGTTTGAATCTCAAACTGTTCCGCTCTGAGCATCGAACTCCTTTGTCGAGAAGCACCTTCGACGTCGAAGGCAACAAGATTCTTCCTTGGAAGAAATTCTCTAAGCCTTGCCATCTTCTGATGTGCACTTCGATAGAATCAGCTGGTCGAAGCCATCCTTCATGCTTAATGGCTTATATTAATAAAAACAAGGGTGTCGAATTTAGGAGCCAACAGGCATATCTGTGAGTGATTTGATTGTGGATTCGACACCTGTATCTAGCCAAGGCATATCTGCATGAAGAGTTTAGAGATTCGATACCTGTATCCAGCCAGGGCATATCTGTAGACGACTAATTCCAAATTCGATACCTGTATCCGGCCAGGGCATATCTGTGAGTAATTTGATTGTAGATTCGATACCTGTATCCAGCCAGGGAATGTCTGCATGAAGAGTTTAGAGATTCAATACCTGTATCCAGCCAGGGCATATCTGTAGACGACTAATTCCAGATTCGATTCCTGTATCTAGCCAGGGCATATCTGTGAGTAATTGATTGTAGATTCGATACCTGTATCCAGCCAGGGCATGTCTACATGAAGAGTTTAGAGATTCGATACCTGTATCCATCCAGGGCATATCTGTAGACGACTAATTCCAGATTCGATACCTGTATCTAGCCAGGGCATATCTGTGAGTGATTGATTGTGGATTCGACACCTGTATCTAGCCAGGGCATATCTGCATGAAGAGTTTAGAGATTCGATACCTGTATCCAGCCAGGGCATATTTATAGACGACTAATTCCAGATTCGACACCTGTATCCAGCCAGGGCATATCTGTGAGCGATTGATTGTAGATTCGATACTTGTATCCAGCCAGGACATGTTTGCATGAAGAGTTTAGAGATTCGATACCTGTATCCAGCCATGGCATATCTGTAGACGACTAATTCCGGATTCGATACCTGTATCTAGCCAGGGCATATCTGTGAGTAATTGATTGTAGATTCGACACCTGTATCTAGCCAGGGCATATATGCATGAAGAGTTTGAAGATCAACACATGTAACAGGCCAGGAAATTATCTTTCTTTCTCAGGTACACAAGTTCTCGCTAAGGAATCTCTTACGCGATCGACAATCTCCCGATGGCATCTTTAAGCCCATCTCCACAACTATCCATTACATCTCCAGATGGCATCTTTAAGCCCATCATCATCTTCATCATCTTTCCAAATGGCATCCGTAAGCCCATTCCCGACATCACATTGTTGATACTCCACTATGCGAGTGCAAATTTCTGAGCACTTTAGTGTTCAATCATCTTCCACCTTCGGATCACGAAAGGCACGCAAGCCAATCTACATCCTCAGGTTTAAGAAGATTGAACAGGGGCAACTGTTGTACCCCAAAATTTGCCCTCCCATATTCTTCAAGATTTATCAAGAATCATATTCAATTGGCTCAAGATTTCTCAAGGGGTTGCACAGTCAAACCATCTCCTAAGCCACTCAAAATTAGGGTTTTGGTTCTTGCAAGAAATTTGAGGTTTTCAATGGCTCAATCAAGTCCCATAGGCCCGTATACATTGTCAAGCACCTACATGGCAAGTTTCAAGGCTCACAGCATCAAAGTCCATAGTCAAAAGCCCTAGTTGCTCCACAACCAACTGCAGGGGCAAAATGGTCATTTTACAGTCAAAAGTCAAAATTTTTGGTCAACATCTTATTTTGAGGCCACAATCATCATTTGATCAAGTCTTGATCATGATTCCACAAGAATGGCTCAAAAATCATCAAGATGCAAAAGTTTCCATTTTGGGACAGTTGAAAAGTCAACTGTAACTTGACCAAGGCATAACTTTTTCATGGTTCATCAGAAAAATCCCATCCAATGCTCATTTTGAAGGGGATGGCATTTCCTACAACTCATCTTCACATTCCAAGTCCATGAAATGCTCTCACAAAAAGTTATCAATTTCTACATTATAGGTCATTTTCAAAAGTCAACAAAAAGGAATTTTAAGTCAAAGACCATAACTTGAGATTGGTAAATCAATATGACATGGGACCAAAGGAATTGGTTAGAGGACTTCAATACCTTTCCAAAATGTCCAAGAACATGTTCATATGATCAAAATTGAGCAAGATATGCATTGGAGAAGTTGGGAAATTTTTGTGAAATGGCAAAAGTCAACTATCCTTAAAACTTCAATTTTTGACAAAAGGGCCCACTTTCTTCCACTTGATTCAGCCTTGTCATGCCACCCACGTGTCCCATGATTAATTTCAAGATCAAACATTTATTTTTCCATTTTATTTAATTTTTATTGATTTAATTCATTTTAAATCCATAATAATTCAAATAAAATCTAAAAATTAATGGAATGGCATCTTTTGGATTTGAACAACTTTCATATACCACATGCCAGCTACCAAATTCGTGCCAAGCCTTTTTGTGCATAAAATCCAAGATTTGAACCAAGTTTGGAAAGTCCTTTAATGGTGGTCAACAAGAATCCCAAACTTAATTACACATGGATACAAGCCCAGTTGTTGACCTAATTTCGTTCATACATACATATGCAAGGAGGCCAGACCTAATTGACGACCCAAGCATTGCTGAAACGAAAAAATCAAAACTCAAAAATTGTTGGAAAGGTGAGAGGTCTAGAACAAGGTTGCAGGCATTTTGAGATCAAAAGAAGCACGTAGTCTTCCTCCTTGCTGTCCACTGAACCTAAAGAGACCAATATCACGTCCTAAGATCCACTGAATAGCGCTGTAAGTTCTCAAATACAGACCCCTGAACACGATACCTCAATTCTCCATTCTTGCATTTTTCCTCAAAAATATTGGCATAATTATGTTTCTTGTTTGATTTCTAATCTAATGACAATAGCCAATTTTGTTTTTAGGCCCTATACTGTGATGCCCGATTCTAGGGTTTGTTTGCTTGTTTTTTAGGCGTTTTCAGTGCAGGAAAAATTGGCCACCATAATGGGTATAGGAGTGATCAGGAGATGGAAATGAGACCAACCATGGTTTTGGAATTAATTTTTGAAACCTAGGGATGATTTTCAGAAAGGCCTATGAAACTTCCTGCGGATAAAATCCGCAGGTAAAAAACCTACAATTTTGATGAAGAACATGATTATGTGTTGCAGCGTGATTTGCCCTTTTTAAAATAACGCGCGTTATATTTTTTTTCCAGGGTATTGTTTGATTCACCAATATATTATTTTCTTCTTATTATTATTATTACAATTGAATCAATTGGCTCAGTGGCTAAGGCGTGCAAGCATGGAACGTTGGGACCTGGGTTCGAATCCCAGGTCCCCCAAACAATTATTTCTCCTTTTTTCCAATGCGTTCATATGCAGGATGCTGAATGTTGTCCATCCTACGCCTCATCCAGATGCACGCCATGTGGCCCCTATCACATATCAAATGGCTTAGAGCAGATGACCACCATGTACCCAGTCAACACATGCATTGGAGAAGTCAAAAAGTCCAAGCAAGGCTTGTGTGCGTTAATGGGCCAGATTTCCAAATTCACCTCCATTCTGGGCCCAGAACCCCCTTGGTTCATTTCCTTTTTCCTTTTTATTTCATATTTTCTAGTTTATTTATTTTTTTTGTTTTTCTAATTATTAGTATTATCACTAAAATTAACATAATTAATTTTTTCACCATAAAATTCAGAAAAACCAAAAAAAAAACATTTTTATTAATTTCCATTACTTTTTTGTAAATAAATGCAAATTAATTAATTTAGTCTTTTTATTAATTAGGTTTAATTTTAATTTTTTTTTACAATAAATAAAAATGAATTAGATTTAGTTTTTTTTTGACACTTTTAATTTCTTTTTTTTATTTTATTTCATTAAAAACATAAAAAACACAAAAAACATTTTTTTTCTTTTAATAAATTTATTAATTAGAATTAGGTTTAATAGTTAATTTAATTGCAAAAAAAGGACAAATTCAATTCTTTCTAAAAAAAAAGGGTCAAAACCCTAAGGACGTCCCGATTCATTCTTTCGCGCGCATATTATTTTTAATTCGTTATTTTGATTATTTATGTATCTGCTCAGAAATGTAATAGTTAATTAGAACTTTATTGCTTTCTTTTAATTTCTTGCATTTTTATTTTCCAAACGGGTTATGTTTTTGACGATGTATATACCAACGCCTTGTAATAGCTAGATTTACCTTTTCCGCACTTTATTTTCCGCACTCTTAACTGTTAAAAAATGCATGAAAGACTTGTATGAAAAATAAAATCAAAGCGTAGCTCACAAATGCATGTTCAAAAATAAACATAAACTGAAACAACGCACATGCACATACCACTCTTAGGGTACGCCTCACTGGTTGCCTCGAAGTGGTCGTCAAGTATAGGGTGTCTTAGAGGTCGCCCTCCTGTCTAAGATCCAGTTGCCTCGAAACGGTTGCCTCGGATAAAAAGGATCTAGGACATTAGGGTTACCATTAAGGCGTCCTACCATTGCTTTGGTGACCACACATGTCCCTAATAATCAAATTGACCCGAATACCTCCAACGACGGTGCTACCTACTTCTCAATAGTGGGATAGCACTGTCTAAAGGACTCTTACACAGCCTAATTCCTTAGAGTAGGTAGATTTCTCCTGGGTACTTGTTCTTTCAAAAAACAAAAACATCTTTTCGCACCTACACTTTCAAAAGGTTTTCAAACAAATATTTCATACACTCTTGAGGACAGATACAAGAGTTACTTAGAAATTTTTCAAACGAAATTTTTTCAGAACCCACACACACTTGAAAAGCAAACAATTTTTGAAAACATAGAGCAAGTACCTAAGAGCCCGTGGATAACCACAGATAGAAAGGGTGCTAACACCTTCCCTTCCTATAAATCTACCTCCCGAATCGAGAAACATTCTCAAAGAAGGAATTTTGCTGTGCTTTTGTCCTTTCCATATTGGAGAACATAAAAGACGGTGGCGACTCTTGCTTACCGCGAAATTTCGCGAACCAGCTTAAAAAACAGTCAGTTCTATTTCCACCGATCACACTCACAACAAAATATTTTATACACAAAACACTTCACTTTGAAACATTTTTCAAAATACAAAATACTTTGTACGCATTCTTATAGAGACGAGAACCATTACAAAGACATTCCTTTTCAAAATACTTTCAAAACCCACATCGCAAACACATTTTCAAACAAAAGCAAGGGATCTAGCAAGCAACTAAGATCCCGTAGATATCTACGGATGAAAAGGGTCCTAATAACTTCCCTTTTCATAACCTACCCCTCGAACCCAAGAAATAATCTCGAAAGGTCTTTCCTGTTCTTTTCAGCGTTTCCTTATTGGATAAAAGAAAAGTCAGTGGTGACTCTTGCTATCCACCACAATTATGATCAAACGCAAAACATCCAAGTCAGTTCTCCCACCGTGTTACATGTAGGATAGCACTATCTAAAGGAGGAGGAGAATAATACGAAATACCTTGAGTTGGTAGATAGTTCTTAATTTCTTGCTCACTTTTTTTTTTCAAAACAAAAACATTTCTCACTTTCCCACTTTCAAAACAAAATATTTACAAAACACTTTGTACGCGTTCTTGAGGACTGATACAAGAATCATTACAAAGTTGCCTAACTATTGGAAAAATTTTAACATATTTTCAAATACATAAACACAAAGCATTTTCAAATAAAGTGAGCTAGTGATAAAGAGCCCGTAGATAACTACCGATGAAAAGGGTGCAAACACCTTCCCTTTTCATAACCTACCCCCCGAACTCAATAATCCTGAGGTATTTCCTGTTCTTTTCACCCTTTCCTTATTGGATACAAGAAAATTCGGTTGCGACTCTTGTTATCCACAACATTTGCGATAAAACACAAAACAAAGTCAGTTTTTCCCACCGTATTATAGAACTGGCGAATACGCTGGGGAATTAAATTAAAAGTGGGGTTACCTTTAGAGTCATATCATATTTAAATGCTTTCCTTATTTTTCTTGTGTGCTTTAATTTTGGATCTTTCCCGGGTTTATTTTCTTGCAAAGATCCTACACCCGGATCTGGGGGCATTTTAGGTAAGTAACAATAGATCATGGAAACTATAAGCCATATACCGATATGGTTGAAGTGATGGCTACGTTAGTGCGACACATTGGTTGGTACTGGGGTCCCTTGAGTCAGTCGGGGAGAATACTCGGCTTCCGCGTGGTGTCATAAGCACTAAATGATCTTTAGAACCTTAATTGACCTAACTTAGCCATTAGAAGGTAGTGGGATAGTCGGTTTTGGTGCAGTCCGAAGTTGGTTGATACTCGATGCTACGCTCATTGAGATTTGACTCTCGAGTTTTGTTTGGTGGCAAGTCAGTTGTCGTGCTAGACAAAAATTTTGGGGAAAATCAGTGATATTGAAATCCCTAGAACCCGATTACTTCTTTAAGACAGGTTGAGCCAACTAAACTTCAAGAGGGTACTTACCTATGAATTCCATGCAAGCCTTAAACCTAAGGCTCTTGTGTGCTTTGTTTGTGTTTGATTATCTGTTCGAACATGACATTATAACATCATAACATCATATCATGACTAACCATTTCAATGATCTAGGGGATTTATCTTTGTTCTGTATTGCAGGGTCATGGATTCCAGTTGTAGGAATACCGTCCAAATCAAATTCATAAAGATACCTTACAAGCATGAGGAATTAGTCTAAAAGGTTCCCAATAATTCTCAATTCACCAAGAGACATGGTCATCTACTCATTTTGGTTACTACTGGCTTCTAGGAAGACAAGATGAGTGTTCTGTTCCAGTTCTTTGATCCCATGTGTAGAGGTAAAATCAATGAAGTCGCCACCGAGTATTTATTTATCCCACAAAAGGGAAGGGAAAATCATCGAAGAAAAACCTAAAGGGGGGAAATCAAGGTCTTGCGACCGAGAGATTGGGTAAGGTAGTCGATTACACGAGGGGAAGGTATTATCACCCCACACGTCTGTAGTACTCTACGAGATCCACTCTCGTTATTCTAATAAAAGGGTGTGTTCAATCTAATGCTTAAGAGTTATAAACTAAGAGGGAATGCATGCAAAGAAAACACAGGGAAAAGTAGGAAATATTTAAAAAAAATTTCTCGGCTGAGCCCCGTGACCAGATGCCTATGTATCCCTTTTAACGAATCAGAGCGTCGTAGTTCGGCTTATATATTTTGTTTGTTTGTATTTTTTAAATGAACAATGTTGGATTCGATCATTCCACCACTGCTCGACCTTCAGAGACTTCTGACCTGTAGTGGAAAGGAACTAACAATGATCTTAGAAGAGAAAAGCCGAATGGCAAAAATAAATGGATGTGTTGGTATTTTTTTACCATGAAAAGAATTTTTGTATGCTTAGCATTTTTTATACATTTTACAAGAAAAAGAAGTTTTAGTTTTAAATGCAATTATGCAAAAATGGGATGAAAACATCTCAGGGAGACTAACCGATCTCTAACCTAATGTTATCATATAATGAGAGATCCTATCTAAGTTAGCATGCCAAATAAAGTCTAACAAACTATCCTATAGGGCATACAATGAGAGCAAAGTCGTGATCTCAATTTCTAAATTGAGTGACTCATCGATCAACAAGAAATAAAGGAAAGCGAAAAGATCCTCTAGGGAGCATGCACTGAGAGAAAAGTCGTGATCTCAATTTCTAAATTGAGTGACTCATCGATCAACAAAAAAGGAAACAAACACAAGCACAACACATATAATAAATGAAGTGCAGAATGCCTGCTACAGGTCTTTAAACAACAACTTTGAGCGCACGCTCTTTATTTCCTACTTCTCATGATATCTAGAAAGCGGTAAATGCGAAAATATAACTTGGAAGAAGTATAATACCAAACGAAAAATGATGTCCGCAAAAAGCGTAATCAAAGAAATGAAACCCGCAATACTTTGCCCGAGTTGGCATCAATAAACAAACAGTCAGAGATTGAATATTCAGAATAAGTGCCGAAGCTTCATCGATGTGAAAATAAATCATAATCGGAATCCAAAACATATCCGTATATCAAATAACGAACCTGCATAAGACTCAACTCAACAGGCAAAGGTGAATCACAAATATTGAGTAATCGAAAAATTAGGAAGTAATTTCTATAAATAAAGCAAACAAAAAGCCTAAATTTTTTTATTGATTTTTTTGTAAAAAAAATCTACATTTTGTTTATTTTTTTCTTCTATTTTTATTATTAAAATAAAATTTAACTAAAAAAATATAGACAAAAAATAAAACTAAAGAACGTAGAAAGAGTCAGAGGGGTGTTAAACTGGATTCTGATGGGGTATTATAGTAAACTGGGTGCAGGGCCCATTGCATCAAGGTCCAATCGCATCTCTCTTTTTTTTACTGCACCTCAAACAAAAACGCAGAGTCTGGGCTTATGGAAAATAGTTGTGGCCCGACCCATTATTTAGGTTGTATATTTCATCCTTTTTTACTAAAAGGAAAAAAAGATAAATAAAAAAAAGGATTAGGGTTTAATTTCATTGTGACTATTCAGATTCTTTCTTCTTCTCACTTCGGACCCGCCGGGACTCTCCCACCTCATCCTTCTTCTCATCGCATCCATCTCAATCCTCTTCGCTGGCAGTTTCTACTCCAACACGTCGCCGCGACACTGTTTAACACTTAATCTTCTTTTTCACAAGCGATTCACGGAGGCATTCTCATTCACCGCGATTTGGTTTTCCATCAATGCCATCATTCAACTTTGATACGGCGGTATCAATCTCGACTCCGCCTTCCACTTTGAAGTTTCAGTTCAAGATTTTGCTCCGATTCGGATATCCACAATACCTCCAATCCGCCAATATGTTCACAGATTAAAACGGAGGAGCAGTAATCATAAAAGTATGAGCATAACGTCTTACCAACCGGAGTAGTTACGGTGACCCTTGGACCTTGATGATGATGTAGAGAACCAGAAATGAAACGTCAAGATTGTGATGAAACTTTCAATTCCGATCTTATCCTTCTAGCTTCCTTGCGTTCGTGGGTTTGGTTATTGGGTCAACTAATGATGATGCAGTTATTACCGATTCAGAAACAAGGAGGTGCGACGTTAATGATGTTGTTCGTTGCGGCGAAAAGAAGGAGTACGCGAAGATTTTGTTAATGATGGAGAATGTTGGTGATGAAGTTGTTCTTGCGATTGTTGATTGTGTTTGCAGGTTTTCCTATTATAGCTATATCGAATTCAACAATTGAATGATGGTGATGACGTTAATTCACTGACGCTGGATGTTGAGATATGATTGATGAATGATGATGATTGAAGCAAGGTTGGCATAGAGAAGAAAGTTGCAGAGTTGAGGATGATAAAGAATCAGGTGAAAATTCCAGGGAAAATTGTGAAATCTGAATGGTTGAGGGAAGAGAAGAGAGAGTGAAGGTCGATAATGAATCCCCGAATCCCAATACTGAAGATGATCAATCTTCTTAAGATTTTCAACCTTCTTTCAGAGAATCATCCTTGAGGTATGTTTGTCTATCTTGATTATCCATGCCCTTAATCTGGTTTTCTGTTATTCTCCTTATGAATTCCCTTTCTGATTTATGTTACTTCTCTGTTTCCATTCTGTTACCAATCTCTTATATCCTTCCCTGTTCTGTTATGCATACTATTGAGGAGTTTTGTTAGGAGGAAGTTAGGAAAGTTGTTAATTCTGTTTAGAAAAAAAACAGTAGACTGGAATTTGGTTAGGGATTGTTGCATTTGGTAAGGAGCTTCAACTTCGATTTTAATTTTCTGTTAGATGAGACTTTGTTATAGGAGTTAGTTGGAAGACAATTAGGTGGTTAGGAATCGGTTAGGAGTTTGTACTAGGTTGTTAGGCAATTAGTTATGAATGCGGTTAGAAGTTTACTTTCTACTTTGGTTGTTGTAGAAGTTTGTTGTCAAATTGTTTTCTGTTGGTGAAGTTGGTTAGAGGTAATGAGATATCATTCTTTGAATTTCTAAATTCCATTTATAGATTGATGGAGGAGATCGAAATTGGTAGTAGTTAGTTTGGAAAATAGGGAGTTTAAAAGTTGGTTATTGGATTTTGTTAGTTGATTTGTGAACTAGATTCCCTTGGAAGTAGATTAACTGAGCTGGAAAGTTGGTTGGAAAATTTGATAATATTATGTTCTAAAAGTTGTTTACACCATCAGGAAAGTTAGTTGAAGAAAAGCTATTATGACCTGTTAGTTCTTTTTTTGTTTATCTTCTATTACAGTCAGTCGGTTAGAAAACAATCAAGAGACTCGATTTGGATAGACAATTTATTTATGATTATGCAGGGTCTAATTTGGATTTCGTTTTGTTATTTGATACAGGCTGTTTAATAAAGTGCAGGGCTGAAATTATTGAATTTTCTAGACCGGTTTGGCTATCTTTGGCACATGGCGGGAGTTTATGGATATAGCAAGCAAAGTGGAGTTATGTTTGGAAGCACATATGGAACTGTTTTTTTTATAAAGTTTAGAAACAATTTAGCATGTGTTTTGTAATGGTATTTTCTATGTGTCTCAATCATTTGAATGATGGTGATATTAACTTGTAATCAATCTTGAATGAACTTATATTGTAATTTCTATTTTATGTAATCTTTCAAGAATGTAATGGAATGATGAACCTTTTCATTTTGTCTTACAAACTTGAATGACACTTGAAGTTTGAACTTGACATGGATATTGAAAACTCTTGATTGAATGTTGACTTGCAAAGTGAATTTGAAATTTTGAATCTTAGATCAATACAATGCACCACTTTTGAAAAGTACCTTGAAGGAATCTTGTACAATTTGAACATAATTGAATGAGACTTGAATCAAACTTTGGATAATGTCTTGAAAATTGTATGAAGTTGAAATTTCCTCTTGAATAAAAGGACTTTGCTTGCAAAATCATGAGGAATGCCTTCTTTTAGAATGAGGAATTCCCTTTTTTTTGGTATCTTGAACTCAAAACAATCTTTGTGAATAAACTTGAACTTGTATCCTGAATTTCAAGTAATCACTTGCATGCTTGCACTCCTATTATTGACATCGTGAACAATTATATGTACTTAAGAGTTTCGATGCCTTGATGAATTCAAAGGTCAATACTTTGCACCATGCTTTTTAAATCACTTGGAAATGGCACACTTGAATGAATACTTCATCATAATGAAACTAAATCAATTTGCAAACAACAATTAATTGAATAAGAAACATGACCTTGTCCTCAAATAAATCACGATTTTATCCTTTTATCATGATTGGTTAATGAACCTCAACCCTCAATTGAATTATATACTCAAGAGACCACCCAATTCTATTTGAAAGGTTAATGAGATCTTAACCCAAATCTTGAGCATTATGAAATGCCTTAACTCGGCAAAACCCCAAAGCAACACTTTAACCACTTGACCAGTATCACAACAGAAGGAAGACCCTGATTCAATCCTTTAAGCCTCTTGAGAAGGGTTGACTTATGGTGTAAGCAATTAAGAAGAACCCTAAATGATGTCAGTGAAATCATAATAAGGAGACAATGATGATCCTTGTAGCCTTGAGGATAAAGCCTAGCATGACAAACCTTTGCTGAAGATATAATACCAAGCTCAAATATAACATAGGAGAAACCATAATTCTTGACATTTGACGACCATTGCTGAAGAAATAGCCTTGTATCGTGAGGAACTTTGTTAGCGAAGACGTCTATGATGCTTGAGATCCAAAGTCCTAATCTCGTACCACGAATGATGAGAGCGCCATTTGAATCCACATGAAGAATGTAACAACCTTAGTCCACAAAGACCAACCCTAATGCCAAACTCTTCGATCCTGTAACCATGGGGCCAATGCTATGTGTGAGATGTACAAAGTATGATGAGGGATCTTAGGGGAAACAATTGGGGTATAACAGCTACCCTTATTTAAGTGTCTTTTATCCGGAGACACGAAGGTAAAAATCTTTGTTTCGACGCGATTGAAGATACTTAAATACAAAACAAGCCCTATTTTTGGCCCTAAGATGCCATGCGATGCTTATGATTATGGATGTAACATATAAACTTCATGTAGATGGGCAAGACACACACTGGAGAAGCAAAAGTAAAATTAACAAATTAACAAAGAGAATTCAACCAGGAAAATAAATCTCCGGAGAACAACACGACTCCAGAGATAGAAATTTGAATCTATTAGAGATAAATCGGCTCTGCTGGGGAATAGAAGACTTGACTTTACTGGAGTAAGATTTAGAGAAGAGACCAAAATAACATCAACTCGAAAAAATAAGGATAACAACGGTTAATTGAGAACTGTGAACTATCCACTCATAGAGGAGATAGAAAAAAGCGAGTAACATCAACACAGAGGATTAACACCTGTTAAATAGAAGAGCGCGGACAGAAACGGTGAAGATAACACCAGTTCAGAGATGACAATAAACATCAACACCTAGATTAGTAAGTGATTGCTTGGTATCAGTGCGTACGCATGGTAATCAAAGATTTGGCATTAAAACTTATGGCTGGAAACAACTCAACTTAATCAGAATAAGGTCCAACGAGGAGGAAGATATCAATCTTTCCTAAGAATGGTAATGAACTACCCACTCAAGCATGAAGGTAGAAAAAACATAGGACAATACTGACTTTTATTGAAGGTAAAGAAATAGAAGATACACCGACGTTTACTGAAGGTGAACTACTGACTTCCACTTAAGGTAGAGATATGGAGAAAATACCAAATTTTACTGAAGGTAAAGATATTAAAATATGCATAGACTTTTACCTAGAACGAGTAAAAATACAAGCTATCTCAAATAAAGCGACTACCACTTGCAATGATCTCTTAACAAACTTCTCTTGCGGAACTTCCTTGAAGAGATACCATTTGATGGAGAATCAGATAAACTTCCCCTCGATCCTAACTATAAACCACGAACTGGTCTCAATTTCTTCTTTAAACAAGGTATTTTACCTGGAAAGGGTAAAAAATACAAGCTATCTCAAATAAAGAGACTACCACTTGTAAAGATTTCACAACAAACTTCTCTTGCGAAACTTCCTCGAAGAGATACCATTTGACGGAGAATCATATAAACTTCCCCTCGATCCTGACTATAAGCCATGAACTGGTCTGAGTTTCATCTTTAACCAAGGTATTTCACTTGGAAAGGGTAAAAATACAAGCTATCTCAAATAAAGAGACTACCACTTGTAAAGATTTCACAACAAACTTCTCTTGTAAAAACTTTATCGAAGAGATACCATTTGATGGAGAATCAGATAAACTTCCCCTCGATCCTGACTATAAGCCATGAACTGGTCTCAGTTTCTTCTTTAACCAAGGTATTTCACCTGGAAAGGGTAAAAATACAAGCTATCTCAAATAAAGAGACTACCACTTGTAAAGATTTCACAACAAACTTCTCTTGCGAAACTTCCTCGAAGAGATACCATTTGATGAAAAAATCAGATAAACTTCCCCTCAATCCTGACTATAAGCCATGAACTGGTCTCAATTTCTTCTTTAACCAAGGTATTTCACCTTGAAAGGGTAAAAATACAAGCTATCTCAAATAAAGAGACTACCACTTGCAATGATTTCTCAATAAACTTCTCTTGTAAAACTTTCTCGAAGACATACCATTTGATGGAGAATCAGATAAAATTCCCCTCGATCCTGACTGTGATACGGTGGGAGAACTAACTTGAAGGTTTTGCGTTTGATCGCAAATGTTGTTTTTATCAAGAGTCGCCACCGATTTTTCTTTTACCCAAAAGGAAAGGTGAAAAAGCACAGGAAAGACCTTTGAGATTGTTTCTTGAGTTCGGGGGGTAGATTATGAAAAGGGAAGGTATTAGCACCACTTTCATCCATGGTTTTCCATGGGCTCTTAGTTACTTGCTAGATCACTTGATTTTGTTTGAAATTGTGCTTTGTGTGGTTTTTTAAAGTATTTTGTAAAGAGGCCTTAGTTTAGACAAACTTTGTAATGATTCTCGTTCGTAAGAATGTATACAAAGTGTTTGATCTTTTGAAAATGTTTTCAAGTTTGAAAGATGTTTTTTGAAAGTGTAGGTGTTTGTTTTGAAAATAGCAAGGATGTTTGTTTGGAAATGGAGCAAGTAATTAGGAGCATTCTACCTACTCAAAAGTATTTCTTGTTCATTTTCTTTTCCTTTGACATTGTTATCTTACCATTGATTTGGTAAGTAACCCTATCTTTGGATGTAAACGGGACGGACGTGGGTCATCGTATAACCATGATTAGAAATTTTTCAAGGTATCTTAGCATTATTTTTTAGGGACTAAGATCATTTTAATGGCAACTTAGATAGTGTCATCGAGGGACTATGATCTTATATTTTTTGCTTGTTTTTGCTAAGATACCTCACATGCGTAATATGGCCATTTTGTAAAGGCAACCAAGTGGATTTACCCTAGGGGTGCTTGTGTGCAAGTGTGTTGTTTTCATGCTTGATTTTGTCTTGGATTAGGGTTTTCTAAGCATTGGTTTTAGTCTTTCCATTTGAACCCTAATTACTAGCATGTATATATAAAGCGATAAATTGCGGAATTTAAAGTTACTACGCTATTACAATATTTGAGAGAGGGGGTGTACAAATTGTAAATGGGGATTGCAAGAATATAAACCTAATTAATCTATTACAACCAAATTTAATTTGTACAAGAATTGAAATAAATAATGTACAAGATGAATAAATGTTCAAGAATGTAAATGTGGAGAAAATGAATATTTTTGTTTGAATTTTTTAGAGAAAAGGGATTTTGTTTGAACCTAATTATTGAAAAGAAAATAATTAATTAAAATAATAAAAGTAAACCTAATTTAATAAGAAAATATTTTTAAATAAAACCCTAAGTCTATTAATGGATTAAAAAGGAATTAAGTTTAAGAAAAGTATTTTGTATTTTTGTCTTGAAAATAATTTATAGTCTTATAAAATATTTTTGGCCTTTTTTATATTAAAATAACATATTTTATTTGATGTAAAAGAAAATAAATAATACTCAAGTTTTAATTAAATTTACAAGATATTTAGTGAAATGAATAAAGTATTTGTTAAATAAAAATAATTTTTGTAAGAAAAAATAAGTAAACTATGTCAAAATGAAAATATAATATTTTTGTATTTTTTATGATTTTTTAGTATTAGAAAAATAATTAAGAAAACGTATTAAAAGAAAATAAGAAAATAAAATAGAATTTGGCCAGGGGTGTAAATAGTCCACAGGGGGGTCAGGAAGTAAAAACAAAAACAAAGCCCAAAGATGAAGCCCAACGCCTGCAAAAACAAAGTCAGAAAGCAAAAAATGTGAAAAAAATCAAAAGGGTACCACTAGGGTTTGAACCCAGGTCCCAAAGGTTACAGATACGCGCTTCTACCACTGGGGTGACTATACATCCATTAACATAAGCAAAACAATAAATATATGATACAAAACGCGCCCTGATTTACACTTCATCTTCAACCTCCATCCAGACCAACTGTAGCTTGTTCATTTCTCACCAAAAATGAAAACTGTAAACATGAAATTTGTAGCAAATTTCTTCACGGTTTCATAAATGTAAAGCATTAAAATTATAGATCAAAGATAAGCATGAATTTCACTGGCCCTAAACTGAACCCTAAAAATCTCATAAATTTCAATCTTAAAATTCTCTAAGCTCAAGCAAAATTAATGGAAACTATGGACATGGTTAGCTTTAGGGCAATGATATCTACATGTTTTGTTCATAAATAAATCATTGATGATGCCTGTATGAAGAGTTCCAAATTTAGAAAACTTACCTTGCAAGAAGGTATCGGGTTTGAAGTTTGAGAAACTTTCAAGGAGTTCTAATGGTTGGGTTAACTTCCTCAAGTTCCCAGGAAGTTAATGGAATGCTTAGCTTGAGCTGAAAGGGCCTGAGGAGTTCTGAAGAAGTCCAAAGGTAAAGCTCTGTTTTTGAAAATGGAGGTTGGTGTTAATGGTGTTACAGTTCTGTAACAGGGTATGGGATCAGTTCTAAATGATGTTTAGAATCTTTAGAAACTAAAAGGCTTGAAAACGCACGAGGGAGTTGTGAGTTTCGTGTTTTTCGTCAGTTTATGTGAAAATGGAGGTATGGAATGTGACTATGAGTTCTAGCTGTTTTCAGGGCTTAAGCATCCATGTCTTTGATGCAAATAGTTTGTGTATCTATAAGCAAAAGGATTGGAGTGCATTGGCAAGTCAGAAGTACCAGTTACAAGCTTTTGGCTATGTTACTTGATTTTCAAGAAAAGAGGGAAACCAAGTTTCAATGTGTAGTACAAGCATGGGATGGGTGATTGTAAGTGTCTAAACCATTTCTCATGTATTTTAAGACATGTATGATCAGAAGAGAACAAGTGAAAAGCTCAAGAACAAGTTTTGTGCAAAAAGTCACTTTATCAAAATGGCAATGTGCACTTTCTTCCCAAAATGGATATAAAGCATGTCCATGCATTGAATGCTTGAAATGAGACCTCTAACAGCTGTACAAGCCATTAATTATGGAGTGCCTAACAAGTTTGAGGCCTGAAAAGTAGAGTTTATGCAGAATAGTTTGTATTTTGAATTTGGTTCATCACAAAATGACTTCTAATTCAAGTGATAAAACCCTAACTTCATCTCTTCTATTCTCCCTACTCAAGAATGATCTCAAGGAGTTCTTGGACATTTTGAAAATCTTGTAATTTTCTCTATAACCAATATTTTAATTGATTTTGAAGATTCCCCTTGTAACTCTATGAAAAAGTGCCATAAAGTTGGGTCAAAATCCTGACCAAATTAGGGGGAAAATTTCACTAAGTGTTTTGTTTAATGACCACATGTTCTTAAAATTATAGCATGAGATCCAAGAACTTTCGGAAGGAGTTGTGTAAAGAAAAGTTGTATATTACATTGAGATATACAACTTTTGTGTTGGAAGTTTCTCTTGAATCATCTTGCTTCATGGTGAAAAATTTGTTCAAAGTTGTGAAAAAACATGATATTTCCAACACTTAGAAAAATTTCTAAGTTTAGAAATTTTGACTTTTCAAAATGAAATCTTGACTTTTTGATTTCTTGATGAATAAGTTTCATATTTTGACATGTTTTGATGAATTATGATCTTTGGCATTTGATTTTGACCAAAAAGTCAAAGTTTGACTTTTCAGTATACAGTTGACTTTTGATTAGTTGACTGAAAATTCATCTGTCAATCTCGTGAACTTGAGAAATGTTTTGAGCCATGTCATTAGGTAAAAATGATGAAATTGGACTCTTTAGATTATTCCTTAAACCAATTGATCATTTGCTAGGTCAAAAATCAGAAATTGCCCTTTCCTAATCAAAACCCTAATTTTGACGATTTTGCCCTTTTGGAGATTTGATCAAATTTCTTGAGGAATTATGGTCCAAACTTGATAAAATGATACACATGGGTTTAAAATGTTTATTTGGATAAAAATTATGAAGTTTGACTATAAATTGGCCATAATTTACTTTTTCCCCAATACAACTAATTTTTAGGTCAACTGATCAATTGACTGAGCAAACGTGTGATCCAAGGCTTGAAACTTGACATGAGTAATCTTTAGGGTCCATAATGATCCATGAAAGTCATATTGGGCATTGGAATTTCAAAAATCCTTGTGCAATCTCAAACCCTAATTTTGGTCATTAGTGCTTAAGGAGGTGTCTTGAGTTGATCAATCCCTAGTGCAGTCTTGAGCCCAAGGAGATCTTGTAGGAAAATTCTTGATAAGTGAGAGGGAAAATTTTGGGGTACAACAGCTGCCCATGTTCAATCTTCTTAAACCTGAAGAGTTAGATTGGCGAGTTTTGCCATTCGTGACTTGAAGGTGGAAGATGATTGGACACTAGAGTGCCCTGAAATTTGCACTCGGTGATGTGATTGTAGAGGGAATGGGCTTAAAGATGCCATTTGGAGAGATGATAGAATTTTATTGGAGATGGGCTTGTAGATGCCATCCAAAAATGATTGTTGAACAGTATTTGTAAGCTGAAACTGAATGAGTATCAGAATGGCGTTCGTGTCTGGAGCGTATTTGAACTGTATCTGAAGGCTGGATCAGAATGAGTATCAGAATGGCATCCCTGACTGGAGCATATCTGAACTATATCTGGAAGCTGAATCTGAATGAGTATCAGGATGACATCCGTATCTGGAGCGTATCTGAATTGTATCTGAAAGCTGAATCGGAATGAGGATCAGGATGGCATCCGTATCTGGAGCGTATCTGAACTGTATCAGAAAGCTGAATTTGAATGATTATCAGGATGGCATCCGTATCTGGAGTGTTTCTGAACTATATCTGAAAGCTGAATCTGAATGAGTATCAGGATGGCATCCGTATCTGGAGCGTATCTGAACTGTATCTGAAAGCTGACTCTGAATGAGTATTAGGATGTCATCCGTATCTAGAGCGTATCTCAATTGTATCTGGAAGTTGAATCTGAATGAGTATCAGGATGACATCCGTATTTGGAGTGTATCTGAACTGTATCTGAACAACCTTTGAACATTGTTAATGATAGGTTTTGATTAACCTTATCCTGAAAATGGTAAAATGTTAGCTAATATGCAATGCCACGTTGTATGAAATGCATGGTATAATGAGATTGTGATACATGCATTCACGTTATCTATGTTTATGATATATGGATGCCATGTATGCGTATGTGAGCTAATCTGTTGCACTGCTTGTTGGATTTGGGGAAAATAAATCCCTGACTGCTGTTGAGGATACGGAGTGCAAGTATTCATGTTTTGAAGTGTTGATGAATTTCCACTTAGAGAAATAGACTTTGTTGTAAGGGAAATGCCGTGTGCTGCTTGTAAAATCCTGTTGGGGAATCCTGAGAAATTTGGTGACTTCTACCAAGGAGTGATAACTGGAAATTTTGTTCCGCTGGGGATTAAACTGCACACTGCGGGGGATTTTATGGAAATAGCTTAGAGAGATTTCCCTACCTTAAAGCCATCAGTGATTGTCTCTTTATTTTGTTCATTTGTAAACAATAACTATGTTTAAATGTATATGTTCAAAGATAAATCATTGGACGTTTTTGTAAACAAAGCACAAGAGTAAAGAAAACAGGTAGTTTTGCACTTCCAAAGGGATATCTTTGTATTGACTTTGAGTAATTATTTTTGTACATGAGACAAACATTCTAGAATGCCGTCGTAAAAAATGAAAATTTGATACAAAGAAAAGATAGCTATGTGAAATAAAATCCCATCGGGTTTTCAACTTGTCGGGTGTACAGATTTTTTTTGTTTTATCCGTAATTTTTCCCCGAACCTCTTTGGTTCACCGGGATGCCCTTGTTTTTCCTAGGTGTGTCAACCTAGCGGGTATCTTATGTGTAGTATCTTTTGACTATGTCTGCATTCGCAGGGTGCGGCAGGTCGTCTCCATCCATGGTGGTCAAGATCATTGCTCCACCAGAGAAAAATCTTTTGATTACAAGTGGTCCTTCGTATGTTGGAGTCCATTTTCCCCTGGGATCACCTTGCGGCAGAATGATGTGCTTGATCACCAAATCCCCGACTTGATATACTTGGAGTCTGAACTTTTTGTTGAAAGCCCAAATCATTCATTTTTGATACATTTGACCATGCATCCTTCATGATTCTTAGAGAGGGGATCTAGACCTCAATAGGCAAGACAACTTCCATGCCGTATATCAGAGAGTAGGGTGTTTCCCCAGTTGATGTGCGAGCTATGGTACGATACCCGTGGAGAGCGAATGGTGGCATCTCATGCCAGTCTTTGTATGTGACTGTCATTTTCTGTATGATCTTTTTGATGTTCTTATTTACGGCTTCGACAACACCATTCATCTTTGGCCGATAAGGGGAAGAATTGTGATGCTGAATCCTGAATTGTTCGCACAGGGAGGTGATCAGAGTATTGTTTAAATTCGTACCATTGTCTGTGATGATTCTCTCTGGGATACCGTAACGACAGATGAGATTCTGCTTGATAAACCGGGCGACAACATTCTTGGTAACGGAAGCGAAAGAGGCTACCTCAACCCACTTTGTAAAATAGTCAATGGCCACTAAGATGAAGCGGTGTCCATTAGAGGTTGTTGGGTTGATATCTCCAATCATATCGATCCCTCACATAGCAAAGGGCCAAGGAGCCGTCAAGACATTCAGAGGAATCGAAGGTATGTACACCTTGTTAGCATAGATCTGACACTTATGGCAGGTTCGAGAGTGTTGATAGCAATTTGCTTCCATGGTAGACCAGTAATAGCCTGCCCGTAGGATTTTCTTTGCCATCGTATGCCCACTGGAATGGGTGCCAAAAGTTCCTTCATGTAACTCAACCATGATATTTTCCGCTTCAACTTTATCTACGCACCGAAGTAACAGAGTCATGGTTGTGTTTGTAGAGAATGTCATTACTAAGGAAGAATTTAGCAGAGAATATCCTTAAGAACTTCTTATCATTGACTGAAGCTCCTTCCGGATATTCTTGAGCCTTGAGATACCTCTTGACTTCGTGAAACCAAGGCTGGTCCACTACTTCTTCAGTATTAATCTCGTGACAGTGTGTTGGTTCATCCATTCGTTCAACAGTGATCTGGGGAGCCTCGTTATCCCATTTAAGTTTAAACATAGATGACATTGTGGCTAGTGCGTCTGCTAGCTGATTTTCTTCTTGTGGGAAATGCTCGAAGGTAATCTTCTCAAAATGTGGGAGGAATGTCAACACATGTTCTTCATAGGGGATAAGGTTAGGGTGTTTGGTGTCCCATTCCCCTTTGATCTGGCTGATAACCAAAGTTAAATCTCCGAATACATTCAAGGCTTTGAACCACAAGTCTATGGCAGCTTTGAGACCAAAAATGCACGCTTCATATTCCGCCATGTTGTTTGTACAGTTGAAGCAGAGTCTTGCAGTAAAAGGAGTATGACACCCTTCAGGAGATATGAGTACAACACCAATACAATTTCCGAGTGCGTTGGATGCCCCATCAAAAACTAGGGTCCATCGGGATCCTTGTTCAGGTCCGTCATATGTCTTGAATTCTTCACATTCGTTTACCATCATGATGTCTTCATTTGGGAATTCGAACTTCATGGACTAGTAGTCTTCCACAGCTTGGTGAGTGTTGTACCCCAAAATTTGCCCTCTCATTTTTCCACGAGAAATCACATCTTCAGGCTTTTCCTAATTTTTTCAGATTGGCTCAAGAATCGGTCAAACAGACTTTTCTCGTCAGTCAGACAAAATTAGGGTTTTCATTGATTTTCATGGCTCTGGAACAATTCAAACAGTTGGTTTAGGGTTTTGGTTGATTTTGGCTCAACTTTGATCAGGCGAATGCTTCTTTGGCATTTGATCAGGAACTAGGGTTTGTGCGCAGATCTCTCAGAAAGATTAAATTCTACAGTGCTTTTCAAGATTATTCCGAGATATGGACTGAGGCATTTAGACTGAGTTTGCAATGTTTGACTAAATCAGTGAGAAGAAAAGACATTTGGGCATGTATGATTTGACGGTGCATTACTTTGATTATTCAAGATGCCGGACGTTTATGGATTATTTATTATTCTGAGTTAAATGGTTGGAATTTATTTTCAATTATTATAATTTAAAGAATTATAAATAATAAATAAACGATTGGAAATAATAAAAAGAATTAATTGGTTAAAAGGAATTTTTATTCATCTTTAAATATTTGTTACAATTGTTATTTAAATACAAGTATTTATTTACAAAGTATTTACAATAATAATAGTTACAATAATTAAAATTGAAATAAACTATCCTAAATTCCTAAGTCTTCAATTCTTCATCCTCCATTTGTTGCTATTTCTCTCCATTTGAATTTTTATCTGCAAAGAAAAGAAGAAAAAGTCAGAAGCAGATAAATAATTAAAAGCAGACAAATAAAAATTAGGTTCATCATTAAAGGCAACTGGCTGGAATCAGTTCACCCTCTCTGCAAATCACGAGATTTCTCCCGGTTCACAGAGAGGGATGAAAAATGCTTGCAACAAAAATATTGAAAATGCACAAAAGTTAAATTGCACATTTCAAATTGGCCAACCAACTGCATAGTTCAAAGCAAACAGCATGTACAACTATAAAAGTTCAAATTGCCAAACAAAGTCCAATGTCAAACTGTCCAAAAGGCTATTCAAATGCAAGTACAAGATGCTGTCAAAAGAAGATTTGGAAAGATATCAAGAAGACATAAAGCATGCAGAGAACTACATGTGCAAGCAAGGTTTCATTTCATCATTTCCCAGCAGTTGCCTTTTCAGAAAAAGTTCAAACATAAACATTATTTAATGTTTTAACTGTACTAGAGAGAGGAAAAAGAGAGAAAGGAAGATGGGCTTACTGGCTTAAGGCTAGAGAAAGTAAAATATATAAAAGAGACTGCAATAAAACAGTGACAAAGGAGGAGAAAAAAGATATAAAAGATAAAAACCCTACAAACTGTAGGAAGAAGACAACAGAACTGCCTTCCACCAAAAAGCCTCTAGCATAAACAAATCAAACCTTCAACCTGCAAGGCCATAACCAGTTCACAACAACAAACCTGCTGAAGCCTCAAAAAAGAACCAAGCTGATAACCTGCTAAAGCAAACAGCAGGTCAAGCCAAAGCCTAAACTGATATCACAATAACACAAACCTTTCAACCAATGTCCAAATCTGCATAAACCAAAACCATAAACCTCAAAGCCTTTGCCCTAACCTGTAAAGCTCTGTCAAGCATTCAACCAAACATACCAAGCATTCAAACACGTACAGAATCCCCCAAATCCCTCAGAACCTAGGGTTCATCACAGGGCAAAAATCATCATCTCAGAAGCATACTCAGAACATATCAGATATCAAACTTTCCAAGCATCTCATCATCAAAAAATCCCTAAGCATATCAAGCTAGCATATGAAGTGACAAGAAGAAGAAGGTACAGAAGCATCAGTATAACCAACATCAGGCAAGCATTCCAAGACATCTAGCTAAAGCATACAGTGGCAAATACATAGAAGCATACATAAGCAGAAGCGAGGCTAACAGAAGAAGAGGAAAAGGTGACCAAACTAGGTTTTCAGTTTGTCATCATAAAACCTGAAAGAAGTGAAACAAAAGTGCCAGGAAGAGCAGGTTTCCAGCATCACCGTCCCTCCGCCGTCAAGCCACCGGAAACGCCTCCAAGCTACCGTTCTTCTCCATCTCCAAGGACCAGAGGTAATATCCCTAATCTTTGCCTTTTCATGTACCTCAATCAAACACAAACAAGAACATAAAGGAAATCAGAAGCGGACCTAAAACATACAACGATATGAGCTAAAACCCTAACGCATTACAACAAAGAAATTGAACCTCGTAGCTACCGCTCGCGTGGTCATAGAGAAGAGGAGGCAACGGTGGCGTCCGGTGGCTAGAGATGAGGAAGGCGTCAATAGCTAAGCATGGCGTGAGGAGACCAAGAACGGAAGCGAACGATGGCGCCTCTGTACCCTTTGCTCAAACCCTAACATTCCAATTGAAAACGAACCTTGCAACCCTAAACAAAATTGATTCAAACTTGGGCTCTGTCCCACGAAAGCAAGCATAAGGCCCAAATATGTTCCAATTCACACCCCCCCCCCTTGGCTTCTGTTTTGATTATGCTTGGGCCAAGATAAACCTCCCTAGGGCCCATTCTTGTTTTCTTAAAAACTTAAAACATTTTTTTATTTTTTTCCATTTAATTTTGTTTATACATAAAACAATAATGCATAATATAATTAAAATTTAAAACATTTCTTTGTTTTTCTTAAAATATCTTGTTTATACATAATTAATTAAAACATATATTTTTTTAAATACCACAAAAGTTGGAACTTAAGACTTTTATCCTTTCTTTTATTAAAATTTTCTTATTTGTAAAAAATACATTATCTTTAATACCTAAAAGAACAAAACCTAAAACATGCTATTTTCTTTTAGTTAAGTTTTCTTAGAATACAAAATTTAAACAAAAAAATACAAATTGACAACAATACATAATCAAAATACTTAATTTTTCGTTAAATTAAATATTCCGCAACTTGTAAATAATCTTACACTTACACCATACACTAATACATTTACTTTGCTTTACACACAAACATTGTTACTTTTTACATTGCCTTTATGTTATGCATTTGATACATTTACATTTGAGATCGCAATTCGATTTGGTTGTAACTATTTAAGTCTCATCCCCATTTGTAAATTTGTACCCCCACTCCCGGATACTATTTGTAATAGCGTAGACTTTAAGTTCCCGCAATTTATCGCTTTCGAATTATACCATGGTTAGACCTAGGGTTTGCATGTACATAAAATCAAACACTAGATAACCTAATACAAGATAAATACATGAACTCAATACACAATCACACTTGCACCCCCTAGGGTAATCCCACGTGTTGCCTTCCAAAATGGGCCATGCTTGCACGTCGAGTTTCTTTGGCAAAACAATTCAAATGGTCATAAGTCCCTCGATGACGCTTTCGAAAGTTTCCTAAATGGAATGATCATAGTACCTTCAAACAAATTTCCAAAGACACTTGGCACCATTGCATTCATGGTCCATACGATGACCCGCGCCTGTCCCGTTAAACATCCTAAACGCAAGATTGCCCATCAAATTCAATAGGTGGAACAAAATTGTTAAAAAGGGGTTAAAACATAAGAAAAACCTTTGAGTACAATAGGGGTAGACAAAACTCTTAGTTACTTGAAATCAACTTGCAAAAACACTTGCCTATTTTCCAAACCACACTTCCCAAACACTTTCAAAACAAACTTCCAAAAAAACATTTTGAAACATCTTTTCGAAAAGATACACACCATTGTATACACTCAAACACGAGTCATTGCATTGGTTGCCTAAAACAAGGCATCTTCTTCAAAAGCATTTTCAAAACACAAACACACGCCACAATTTCAAGCAATCAAAAAATCAAGGCAAGTGATCTAAAAACCAAGTAACTAAGAGCCCATGGATAACCATGGATGAAAAGGGTGCTAATACCTTCCCTTTTCATAATCTACCCCCCGAACCCACGAAACATCTCAAAAAGGTTTTTCCTGTGCTTTTTAACCTTTCCTTTAGGATAAAATAAAAAGTCGGTGGCGACTCTTGCTAAACCGAACAAGTGAGAATACAAACGCAAAACTCAAGTCAGTTCTCCCACCGTATCACAGAACTGGCGACTCTGCTGGGGACTTGTCTTTTAAAAGTGGGGTTACCTTAGGGTTTAGATCACCTTTATTTTCAATTGCTTGCTTTGTTTGCTTTTATATTTGTGGGCTTTGCATTGGAGTTTCATAGATCCTAACCCGGATCTGGGGAATCCCCTTTTAGGTAGCATAATCTGTGAGGGACCTGTCCGTCGTAGACCGACATGGGTGAAGCAGTTGCTACGTTGGTGCGGCACCTTAGTCTGTACCGATATCCCTTGTGTTGCAACAAGGAGAATATGGGTCTTCTAAGGAGTCATCAAACACCAACCGACCTTAGAACCCTAAATCGACCTAACTTGGCCATAGAACAGTAGCAATATGCTACACTCATTGAGGCTAAACTCTCGCGATGGTTCTGGCTGCAAGAAAAGATTGCGATGCTGGAGTTATGACCGATTGAGGGTAGTCAATGATATTGAGATCCTCTAGAACCCGGTTACTTGTGATAGGACATGTTTTAACCAACGAAACTAAAAGAGGGTAATACCTAAACTTCATGCTGGCCTAAAACCTAAGGGTTGTCTTGTGTGACTTGTGTGCCTTATCATGCTTGCCTTTGTGAATACTTGTGGTGTGCCTCATCATAGCATCATACCATCATACCATTGCATGCATCCTGTATAAGGACTGACCCATTTCAAAGACAAAAAAGTTTCATCTTTGCTCTGTTTTGTAGGACATCATGATGCCCGTGCGTAGGAATACTATCTGGCTCAACTTTGTTCAACCACCAACTTTGCTCAAGGATTTGGTTGATAGGATTCCAAACACTACTTCCTTCATCAAGAGGCATGGTTCTCTCCTTGGCTTGATCACTTCAAAGTGGGACCAACAACTGATAAGTGTCCTGACCCAGTTTTATGATCCCCTATATCATTGCTTTACCTTTCAAGACTTTCAGCTGGTCCCCACCCTGGAAGAATTCTCTGATTTGCTTGGTATCCCTGTTTTGGAGTAAACTCCATTCACTGGTTGGGAGAAGATTCTTAGGCCTGAAGAGGTTGCTGCAGTCCTTCCCTTGACCAAAGAAGAGGTATTGGCTAACTGGGAAACTAGAAGTGGAGTTAAGGGCTTTTTGGTTAAGTTTCTGGTTGGCAAAGTTAATGATTTCTGGAATGACTTAGACTTCAAGGCGTACGAAGACATTCTGGCTCTTTTAATCTATGGTCTGGTATTGTTTCCAAATCCTGACACCTTTATCAGTATCTATGCCATAAGGATCTTCATGTCTCGGAATCCTGTACCCACTCTTTTGGGTGATATCCTGCAACAACTCTATGCTCGTACTGCCCGAAGACGGGGAACTCCGTGGTGTTGTGCTCCTTTCCTAGTGAGGTGGTTTATTTCGCACCTTCCTAAGCTCGTGCTGAAGAATGAAGAAGGAAAGGGTTGGGCTTATAGGTTAATGTCTCTCACTGATAATGACATCACTTGGACTCTCAGAGGTTTAGATGAGGTAGTTGTTATTGATCGTTGCGGAGAATACCCTAATGTCCCATTGATCGGCACCCAGGGAGGAATCTCTTATAATCCATGTTTAGCTCTCCGTCAGTTTGGAAGAGCCAGAAGAGTAGGGCCTCATGAGATGTTGGTTCCTCACTTCCATTTTGAATTTCAGGTAGACAGTGACAAACTACGCCATGGATTCATTAAGGCTTGGGGCAGAATTCACAAAGCTGACCCACATGAGTTGGGACCAAAGACTTCTCTACCAATGGAACCCTATTGCAAATGGTTCCGCATCCGTGCTCAGAAGTTAGGTATGCCATACGAAGCTGTCAGACCTGTCATTCTTGAATCTCTTGATGAAGACGGGGTTCCTCCAACTGTCCTCCCTCCTCAGATACCCACTGATGTTGATACACTGAAAAGATCTTGGGCGCAGCTAAAGGAAGAACGGGATTTTTATTGGGAAAAGTTCAACGAACAGGAACGGAAGATCCAGAAGCTGACTAAGCAATTGGAGGAAGAGCGAATCCTGAATGACTATATCCATACTGAGAAGAGGAGGCCATGGGAGCACTGATGGGCTTTGAATGTTTCCTTTTACAACTTTTATTTCCTTTTCAGTATTTTCATTCCTGTAATGCCTAAGGGCAAATTGTTGAACAATTTAAAGTTTGAATCTAATGAAGTGTGTTTCCCTTTTGTCTACAAAGTTTAATCTCGTTTGTCTTTGAAAACATAAATCATACGCATCTCATTGCATCATATGCATAACAGGTACCCTTTTTCCACAGGTTGCTTAATCTTCTTCGCTGTTTATTTGAATAGTCATCATGAATCCTGAATCATCCAACGAACAAGCTATCAAGGCCCTCCAGGCCCAGAACGCCCAGTTTCAAGAGATGGTCATGAGCTTAGCCCAAGGTCAACAAGAGTTGAAGGCTCTGCTCCTGAAGAAGAAGAAGAAGAAGAAGAGGAATGCGTTGTTCAACACTGGACGCAGGTTTGGGAATACACTCCATAATGAGGCTGATCAAGCTACTTCCTCTGCAGAGAAAGACAGTCCCCAAGGGGGAAGGGCTCCTAGTCCTGCAGTCTCCGACAACGAGACGGATTACAATGACGAACAATACCCTCCTACTGCAGACAGATACAAACAACTAGAGGACCGTTTAAGTGCCATGGAGATTCAAAATGTGTCGGGGCTGGATTTTGGAGATTTAGGCTTATCTTCTGGGGTGGTGATCCCACACAAGTTCAAGGCACCTGCCTTTGCAAAGTACGACGGGGCTTCTTGTCCTAAGCTGCATCTCAGATCATATGTAAGGAAAATCCAACCTTATACTGCAGACAAGAACCTATGGATCCATTTCTTTCAGGATAGCCTTTCGGGGTCTCAACTCGAATGGTTCTATCAGTTAGATGGAGCCAGTATCCGAAACTGGGAGGACTTGGCTACTGCGTTTTATAGACAGTATCAGTACAATTCTGACCTTGCTCCCACGCGTACCCAACTTCAGGGTATGTCACTGGGAACGGGCGAAGGATTCAAGGAGTATGTGCAAAAGTGGATAGACTTGGCTGGCAGGGTGCAGCCTCCTTTGACTGACCGTGAACTTGTTGACATGTTTCTAGGGACCCTGTCTGGTCCATTCTTCAATCATCTGATTGGTAATTCTTCCGCTGGGTTTACAGATTTGATCTTGACTGGTGAAAGGATAGAAGCTAGTATCAAGTCAAGGAAGATACAGAAAGGTGCCTCTGCGAGTACTGAGAAGAAGCCTTTCAAGAAGGAAGCTAGTGCTGTTTATGGTCCTAGAAGACAAGTTAAGCCGGAACGCCGCCAAGCTGTCAATGCATTAGTCATTTCAAAGCCTATTGCTGCTCCTCCGCAGTATAATCAACAAAGGGGTGAGAGGCCCAAAAGGCAGTACACTCAGCTTAACATGACCCTGTCTCAGATTTTGCCGCAACTATTGTCAACCAACCTGGTAACTGTCAAAGAAGCTCCGAAGGTGGTGAATACAGCTTCTCCAAAATATAACCCCAACGCCCGTTGCGCTTATCACTCTGATAGCCCCGGGCATATTGCGGACGATTGCTGGGCCCTGAGGAATAAGGTTGAAGACCTTATTGATGCTAAGGAAATACAGTTTGAGGCGCCTGAAAGGCCCAATGTTGTGACTGCTCCCATGCCCCAACATGGAGTGAGTGCTGTGGAAGAAGACCGATATGTAGCCTCCGTGGAAAAGATTGTTACTCCATTATCGACTGTTAAAAGGAATCTGTTGCTAGCCGGTTTATTTCCGGGATGTGATGAAGATTGCCTTATGTGTGCTGTTTCGCCTTTTGGTTGTCCTTCGCTGAAATCAGGTATCCAAAGCCTGATGGATAGCAAGGAAATCTTGTTTGAGAAGATTGTCGTTCCTGCTGTCCCTACCGAAGAAGTTTCTATTGTCACTATTTTCAACAAACCTCCCAAGGCTCCTTCGAAGAAGCCTGTCAAAATTATGTCCACTCAGAAAGTTGCTCCCATCATCATTACAGTTCCGGGGCCTCTCCGTTATACATCCGACAAAGCTGTCCCGTGGCACTATGGGGAAGATGTCTATGTGCTTGTAGTGAAGTAATAATTTGATACAAGAACCGGTGTCAGTAGCATCACCGGACCTGCCAAGATTACTCGCAGTGGTAGGCTGTTTTCACCAGATATTTCACCACCAGTTATTCAGAAACCTCTTATCATCACACCCGCAAGTGTGCATGTTTCCCTTCCAAATCAAGTTCCTGTTTCTACCCCTACCGCCGAGTCCTCTAATGCTCGGGGCAAAGAAGTTGCTACTGATTTGCCTGCCCGGACGGAGGCACCGAAGATGACCCTGTTGAAGCCTCCCAGCAAGAGATGGAGGAGATCCTCAAGATTATCAAGAAAAGTGATTTCAATGTTGTTGAGCAGCTGGGGCACACCCCATCAAAAATTTCCATGCTATCATTGTTGTTATGTTCAGAGGCCCACGCCAAAGCCCTGATCTCCTTTCTGAAAACAGCTCATGTTCCACAAGAAACATCTGCTGATCAATTTTTTTGATTGTGTGGCTAACTTGACTGCTGATAACGGGTTGGGCTTTTCTGACGCCGATCTGACTGCAAAAGGAAAGAACCATAATGATGCCCTGCATGTCTCTATTGAATGCAGGGGCACTACTCTGGCCCATGTGTTGGTGGACACCGGTTCTTCATTGAATGTATTGCCCAAGAAGGCCCTAGACAGATTGGATTGTGAGGGTCTGGAACTCAAGCCCAGTAACATTGTTGTCCGAGCCTTTGACGGTTCGAAGAGGATGGTACATGGCGAGGTTGACATTCCAATCCGGGTTGGTTCCCAAGTTTTTTATTCTACTTTCTATGTGATGGATATCCGTCCATCCTATTCCTGTTTATTGGGTCGTCCATGGATCCATAAGGCTAGAGCGGTGACCTCCACACTACATCAAAAGCTTAAGTACCCAGTCAGAGGAAAGATTGTTACGGTCCAAGGGGAAGAAGAGTATCTGGTCAGCCACTTGAACTCGTTCCAATACATAGAAATGGATGGGGAATTCATTGAAACCCCTTTTCAACACTTTGAAGAGGTGCCTCAGACGTTGGCGTTGGCTGAAACTGTGATCGAAGACCCTCCTTTGAAGATGGCTTCCTTGAAGGATGCCCGGGATGTGATTGAAAAAGGCGAGTGCGCAAACTGGGGTCGACTTCCTGACTTCACTCCAAAGACTGACAAGTTTGGGCGGGGCTTCACTGCAGAGGCTCAGAGGGCTGTTCGCAAAGCAAGGATCGGAAAACCTCCGGTGTTCATCACCAACCCAGGAGTGAATGCTATTGAGGACGACGTAGAGGAAGCGGAATTTGACAGCTGGATCTACCCAACAACCGAAAATGGACGAAGCAACTGGACTGCCAAAGACTTTACGCCTATTACTTTTGTCACTCAGTAATGAACTCTTTTGTCTTCAATTTGTAACAAACAATATGTTGAAACTTTTATGGCTCGGTGTCCTACCCGAAGCACCGTGGCTCCATTTGTGAGGGCTTTTGTATGACATTTTCATATATCATTAATCAAAACATTGGACGTTTGTTGCATTTCAAATCTTGTGCTCTATTTCTTTCTTTATCATATATTGCAAAACAGCTATATTTACACACACTCACTTATACAGGTTCCAATCCACTCTGGATCTCATTGGTAACGACTCTGCTACTGCCAGTTATGAATTCAAAAATCCGATCAATTTAGCCGAAGACGAGGGTGAAGATGATTGCGAAGTGCCTGGTGAACTTGCAAGACTGCTACTCCAGGAAGAGAGGGCCATTCAGCCGCATGAAGAGCCAGTGGAAATGTTAAATCGGGGTACTGAGACAGATAGAAAGGAAGTCAAGATTGGTGCCAATCTGGAGCTCAGTGTGAAACAACGGTTGATTCAGATGTTGCATGACTACATGTAAATCTTTGCTTAGTCTTATGAAGACATGCCTGGTTTGGATGCCGACATTATGGTTCATCACCTGCCTACCAAGGAAGACTGCCCTCCGGTAAAACAGAAGGTCCGCCGCATGCGTCCAGAGATGTCCGAGAAAATCAAAGCTGAGGTTATGAAACAATTTAATGTCGGGTTTCTAGCAGTGACTTCTTACCCTCAGTGGGTTGCCAACGTGGTTCCAGTGCCAAAGAAAGATGGTAAAGTCTGAATGTGTGTTGATTACAGGGATTTGAACAGGGCCAGCCCTAAGGATGATTTCCGTCTGCCTCATATCGACGTTCTGGTTGATAATACTGCTCAGCATAAAGTCTTCTCCTTCATGGACGGCTTCTCTGGTTATAATTAGATCAAGATGGCTCCTGAAGACATGGAGAAGACCACTTTCGTTACTCAGTGGGGCACCTTTTGCTACAAGGTCGTGCCATTTGGATTGAAAAATGCTGGGGCAACCTACCAACGTGCCATGGTTGCTTTATTTCATGATATGATCCATCACGAGATAGAAGTGTACGTCGACGATATGATTGCAAGGTCTCAAACTGAGGAGGAACACCTTGACCATTTACGGAAGCTGTTTGACCGTCTGAAGTTGTACAAACTGAGGCTGAACCCGAACAAATGCACCTTTGGGGTGAGGTCTGGAAAGTTGCTGGGTTTCATTATAAGCGACAAAGGTATTCAAGTGGACCCTGCCAAGGTGAAAGCCATACAAGAGATGCCGACTCCCAAGACAGAGAAAGAAGTCAGAGGCTTTCTAGGACGTCTGAACTACATTGCCCGATTCATCTCGCATCTAACTGCTACCTGTGAACCCATCTTCAAGCTGCTAAAGAAAGATCAAGTAGTACGTTGGAACGATGAATGTCAGGCCGCTTTTGAAAAGATAAAAGAGTATCTCCAAGAACCACCCATCCTCATGCCTCCAGTGGAAGGGAGACCTCTAATACTATACTTGACAGTGCTTGACAACTCAATGGGGTGTGTGCTGGGGCAGCATGACGAGTCTGGCCGAAAAGAGCACGCTATTTACTACCTGAGCAAAAAGTTTACTGACTGTGAGACTCGGTACTCACTGCTCGAGAAAACTTGCTGCGTTCTGGTATGGGCTGCTCGCCGGCTGAGACAGTATATGTTGACTCACACTACTCTGTTGATTTCAAAAATGGATCCAATCAAGTACATATTCGAAAAGCCTGCTCTGTCCGGAAGAATAGCAAGATGGAAAATGATCTTGACGGAATATGACATCCAGTACACAACTCAAAAAGCAATCAAAGGAAGTGTATTGGCAGACCATTTGGCACACCAACCTGTGGACGATTGCCAGTCGTTGAACTTTGAATTTCCAGACGAAGATATCATGGTAGTAACTGATTGTGAAGTACCTGGACCGGATGAAGGACCTGAAGAAGGATCCCGATGGTCTATGCATTTTGACGGAGCCTCGAATGCTTTGGGTAATGGTATTGGCGCTATGATCATATCCCCCAAAGGCACTCATACTCCACTCACTGCCCGACTATGTTTTAACTGCACCAACAACATGGCGGAGTATGAGGCATGTATCATGGGTCTTCAAGCTGCAATCGACTTAAGGATCAAGTTTCTGAGTGTCTTCGGAGATTCCTCTCTCGTGATCAATCAGGTCAAAGGCGAGTGGGATACGAAACACCCAAATCTTATTCCTTACCAGGAGTATGTGCTGACATTGCTTCCCCACTTCGAAGAGATAACTTTTGAAAACTTCCCAAGAGAGGAGAATCAGTTGGCGGACGCGTTAGCTACGATGTCTTCAATGTTCAAAGTCAAGTGGGACAACGAAGCGCCCCGGATCATTATCTGGAAATTGGACAAACCTGCATATTGCTGTGATCTTGAGGCCGAAGAGGTAACAGAGAAACCCTGGTATCATGAAGTAAAGAGGTACTTGGAAGCTCAAGAATACCCCGAAGGTGCATCTGTTAATGACAAGAAATTCTTGAGAAGGTTTGCAGCAAAGTTCTTTCTCAGTAATGGCATTCTCTACAAGCGAAACCATGATTCAACTTTACTACGTTGTGTGGATAAGACTGAAGCAGAAAAGATCATGGCAGAACTACATGAAGGTACATTCGGAACACATTCCAGTGGACATACCATGGCGAAGAAAATCCTTCGGGCGGGGTATTTATGGTCCACAATGGAAGCCGACTGTTATCAGCATTCGCGAACTTGTCATAAATGCCAGATCTATGCTGATAAGGTGCACATTCCTCCGGTACCTCTAAACGTCTTGACAACACCTTGGCCTTTTGCAATGTGGGGCATCGATATGATCGGTGAGATCCGGCCTACGGCATCCAATGGGCACCGCTTCATCTTGGTAGCGATTGATTACTTCACAAAGTGGGTTGAAGCGGCTTCCTACGCCACTGTAACCAAGAGCGTCGTGGCACGATTCATTCGGCACAACCTGATCTGTCGATACGGTGTACCTGAAAGGATCATTACGGACAATGGTACCAATCTTAACAACAAAATGATCACTGAGCTCTGCGAGCATTTCAAGATACAGCACCACAACTCTTCACCTTATCGGCCGAAGATGAATGGGGATGTAGAAGCAGCAAATAAGAATATTAAGAAGATTGTGCAGAAGATGATAATGACCTATAAGGATTGGCACGAGATGTTACCGTTTGCTCTCCATGGGTACCGCACCTCAGCACGGACGTCACAGGGGCAACTCCCTTTTCCTTGGTCTATGGCATGGAGGCAGTCTTGCCTGTTGAAGTATAAATACCCTCTCTCCGGATAATGAAGGATGCAGACTTGAGCGAAGATGACTGGATCCAGACTCGACTTGATCAATTAAATCTAATTGATGAAAAGAGGCTCACTACTATTTATCATGGTCAGACGTACCAAAAACGGATGATCAGGGCATTTAACAAGAAAGTCAGACGACAAGAGTATCAAGTCGGAGACCTGGTAATCAAGCGCATCATTCTTCCTCAAAGTGATCCCAGGGGCAAATGGACCCCTACCTACGAAGGGCCATTTGTGGTTAAGCATATCTTCTCAGGAGGAGCTATGATTCTAACTACCATGGATGGTGACGACCTTCCTCACCCCGCCAATGCAGACATAGTAAAAAGATACTACGCGTGAACTAAGGACCCGCTAGGTTGACACACTTAGGCAAAAATAAGGGCTTCCCGGCGAACCAAAAGGGTTCGGGAAAAAATAAGGGATGAAATGAAAAAAATCTGTACACCCGGCAAGTCAAAAACCTGAAAAGGCGGCTTGGGCAAAAATGGGTATCCCGGTGGACTGAAAACCCGAAAGGGAGGTCCAAGCAAAAGTTAGGGATGAAGCGTAATACTATGTCTCATTAGATCACCTTGCATCCAGAATTCGGCATCAACTATCAGGGCTCAGACTTCGGCATCGATCAATCAGCTTCACCTTCAACTAAGTGGCAAAATGATGAGATGCTTGAAGACATAAAGGCGATAGCAGAGTTGGAACCCAGTGGGATTGGTTTTCACATAGATGTTTTGTTTCCTTTTCAAAATTGTATAAGCTCTATGTTATTCGGCGGCGTTCTCTTACTAGGACGTCAGCCTCCTGTACATAAACGCCTATTTTACAGGCAAAATTCAAAATCAATACAAATTCAATTTTTCAGACAATTTATCCATTGTTTTTCCTTTTTATGTTTTGTTTTGCAAAGAACATCCAATGCTCATTCTTGATATATGAATTTGACATTAAATGGCTAGATCATAAATGTTTACATACGAAACAAAGGATTAATGACAGGTGACATCAGAAACAGGGGGCAATTTTGAAGTGACCAAGCGGTCTAGTTGCTTTGTCCGCCAAGGTGCCAAGGTAGGTTCAACTGAAGAACATGACCAAGCTACCTCAACAATCCCCAGCGGAGTATAGACATCCCTCAACAAGCGTCCCCGGCAGTCTTAATATGAGATTGTTCCCCGGTGGAATACCAACACCCCAGTACAGTCTCAAAAGAAAATTTTTTCCCCAGGAGAGTGGAATCCTTATCCCCAGTAGATTCTGGAAGCTTATCCCCTGCAGAGTACGAACGACTCTCCCCGACTTTATTCAGAAGTTATTTCCCATCAGGGCTTATAACTGGGTTATCCTCGGCTGATTACCACGGAAAGTCTGTCCTCGGCGAAGTTCTTCCTACCCCCAGCAGAGTTCATCAAATTCTCTGACATAATTTATCAGCAGAATCCCCAGCAGAGCTCTCATCAAAGCCTCATTGAACTATCTCTTCCCACGGAGTAATTCCCCTCAGAGTGATCTCTCCAACAAGTGTATTCCCCAACGAAGTCATCTTCTCCTATCGGTTTATCTTGCAACCATAATCCCCAGCGGAAACGAAGAACTCTTCTCTTCAACATCAGCCCAGGATTTGATTCCCCCGCCAGTCGTCAAGGATTTATTTTCCTAGACGAAAATACATTCATAGACGTTTCATATTTCATACATCCTATTTACGTACATGACAAAGTGCATACAGCACTAACTCATTTTGAGCATCATGACATCATGCATCTCATACATCATGACATTGCATACCACTGATATTTTACCTTTTCAGGAAAAAGATCAATCCAAAAGATGATTACCATCAAATATCACAAATCCAGATTCGATTCTTGTATCTAGCCAGGGCACATCTGCGAGTGATTGATTGTAGATTCGATACCTGTATCTAGCCAGGGCATATCTGCATGAAGAGTTTGAAGGTCAACCCCTTTAACAAGCCATGAAATTATCTTTCATTCTTAGGTCAGAGGTTTACACCTGTATCCAGCCAGGAAAGCCATCTCTACCAACCTTTTACAATTCCAGATTCGATACCTGTATCCAGCCAGGGCACATCTGTCGACAACATTTTCCAGATTCGATTCCTGTATCCAGCCAGGGCACATCTGAAGACAACAATTCCAGATTCGATACCTGTATCCATCCAGGGCACATCTGAAGACAACAATTCCAGATTCGATACCTGTATCCAGCCATGGCACATCTGTCGACAACATTTTCCAGATTCGATTCCTGTATCCAACCAGGGCACATCTGTGAGCAACATTTTCCAGATTTGATACTTGTATCCAGCCAGGGCATATCTGCATGAAGGGACTGAAGATCAACACCTGTAACAAGCCAGGAAACATCTTCCTTTCTCAAAGTACGCAAGTTCTCGCTAAGGAGTCTCCTACGCGATCAACACTTCCAAATGGCATCTATAAGCCCATTCCCGACAAGGTTCTGTCACGTCTCCAAATGGCATCTATAAGCCCATTCCCGCCATCACATTGCTGATACTCCACCATGCGAGTGCAAATTTCCGGGCACTCTAGTGTCCAATCTCCTTTTACCCTCGAGTCGCGAAAGGCAAACTTGCCCATCTAACTCTTCAGGTTCAAGAAGATTGAACAGGGGAAACTGTTGTACCCCAAAATTTGCCCTCGCATTTTTCCACGAGAAATCACATCTTCAGGCTTTTCCTGATTTTTTCAGATTGGCTCAAGAATCGGTCAAACAGACTTTTCTCGTCAGTCAGACAAAATTAGGGTTTTCATTGATTTTCATGGCTCTGGAACAATTCAAACAGTTGGTTTAGGGTTTTGGTTGATTTTGGCTCAACTTTGATCAGGCGAATGCTTCTTTGGCATTTGATCAGGAACTAGGGTTTGTGCGCAGATCTCTCAGAAATACTTAAATTCTATGGTGCTTTTCAAGATTATTCCGAGATATGGACTGAGGCATTTGGACTGAGTTTGCAATGTTTGACTAAATCAGTGAGAAGAAAAGACATTTGGGCATGTATGATTTGACGGTGCATTACTTTGATTATTCAAGATGCCGGACGTTTATGGATTATTTATTATTCTGAGTTAAATGGTTGGAATTTATTTTCAATTATTATAATTTAAAGAATTATAAATAATAAATAAACGATTGGAAAGAATAAAAAGATTTAATTGGTTAAAAGGAATTTTTATTCATCTTTAAATATTTGTTACAATTGTTATTTAAATACAAGTATTTATTTACAAAGTATTTACAATAATAATAGTTACAATAATTAAAATTGAAATAAACTATCCTAAATTCCTAAGTCTTCAATTCTTCATCCTCCATTTGTTGCTATTTCTCTCCATTTGATTTTTTATCTGCAAAGAAAAGAAGAAAAAGTCAGAAGCAGATAAATAATTAAAAGCAGACAGATAAAAATGTGGTTCATCATTAAAGGCAACTGGCTGGAATCAGTTCGCCCTCTCTGCAAATCACGAGATTTCTCCCGGTTCACAGAGAGGGATGAAAAATGCTTGCAACAAAAATATTGAAAATGCACAAAAGTTAAATTGCACATTTCAAATTGGCCAACCAACTGCATAGTTCAAAGCAAACAGCATGTACAACTATAAAAGTTCAAATTGCCAAACAAAGTCCAATGTCAAACTGTCCAAAAGGCTATTCAGATGCAAGTACAAGATGCTGTCAAAAGAAGATTTGGAAAGATATCAAGAAGACATAAAGCATGCAGAGAACTACATGTGCAAGCAAGGTTTCATTTCATCATTTCCCAGCAGTTGCCTTTTCAGAAAAAGTACAAACATAAACATTATTTAATGTTTTAACTGTACTAGAGAGAGGAAAAAGAGAGAAAGGAAGATGGGCTTACTGGCTTGAGGCTAGAGAAAGGAAAATATATAAAAGAGACTGCAATAAAACAGTGACAAAGGAGGAGAAAAAAGATATAAAAGATAAAAACCCTACAAACTATAGGAAGAAGACAACATAACTGCCTTCCACCAAAAAGCCTCTAGCATAAACAAATCAAACCTTCAACCTGCAAGGCCATAACCAGTTCACAACAACAAACCTGCTGAAGCCTCAAAAAAGAACCAAGCTGATAACCTGCTAAAGTAAACAGCAGGTCAAGCCAAAGCCTAAACTGATATCACAATAACACAAACCTTTCAACCAATGTCCAAATCTGCATAAACCAAAACCATAAACCTCAAAGCCTTTGCCCTAACATGTCAAGCTCTGTCAAGCATTCAACCAAACATACCAAGCATTCAAACACATATAGAATCCCCCAAAACCCTCAGAACCTAGGGTTCATCACAGGGCAAAAATCATCATCTCAGAAGCATACTCAGAACATATCAGATATCAAACTTTCCAAGCATCTCATCATCAAAAAATCCCTAAGCATATCAAGCTAGCATATGAAGTGACAAGAAGAAGAAGGTACAGAAGCATCAGTATAACCAACATCAGGCAAGCATTCCAAGACATCCAGCTAAAGCATACAGTGGCAAATACATAGAAGCAAACATAAGCAGAAGCGAGGCTAACAGAAGAAGAGGAAAAGGTGACCAAACTAGGTTTTCAGTTTGTCATCATAAAACCTGAAAGAAGTGAAACAAAAGTTCCAGGAAGAGCAGGTTTCCAGCATCACCGTCCCTCCGCCGTCAAGCCACTGGAAACGCCTCCAAGCTACCGTTCTTCTCCATCTCCAAGGACCAGAGGTAATATCCCTAATATTTGCCTTTTCATGTACCTCAATCAAAGACAAACAAGAACATAAAGGAAATCAGAAGCCGACCTAAAACATACAACGATATGAGCTAAAACCCTAACGCATTACAACAAAGAAATTGAACCTCGTAGCTACCGCTCGCGTGGTCATAGAGAAGAGGAGGCAACGGTGGCGTCCGGTGGCTAGAGATGAGGATGGCGTCAATAGCTAAGCATGGCGTAAGGAGACCAAGAACGAAAGCGAACGACGGCGCCTCTGTACCCTTTGCTCAAACCCTAACATTCCAATTGAAAACGAACCTTGCAACCCTAAACAAAATTGATTCAAACTTGGGCTCTGTCCCACGAAAGCAAGCATAAGGCCCAAATATGTTCCAATTCACACCCCCCCCCCCTTGGCTTCTGTTTTGATTATTCTTGGGCCAAGATAAACCTCCCTAAGGCCCATTCTTGTTTTCTTAAAAACTTAAAACATTTTTTTATTTTTTTCCATTTAATTTTGTTTATACATAAAACAATAATGCATAATATAATTAAAATTTAAAACATTTCTTTCTTTTTCTTAAAATATCTTGTTTATACATAATTAATTAAAATATATATTATTTTTTTAAATACCACAAAAGTTGGAACTTAAGACTTTTTTCCTTTCTTTTATTAAAATTTTCTTATTTGTAAAAAATACATTATCTTTAATACCTAAAAGAACAAAACCTAAAACATGCTATTTTCTTTTAGTTAAATTTTCTTAGAATACATAATTTAAACAAAAAAATACAAATTGACAACAATACATAATCAAAATACTTAATTTTTCGTTAAATTAAATATTCCGCAACTTGTAAATAATCTTACACTTACACCATACACTAATACATTTACTTTGCTTTACACACAAACATTGTTACTTTTTACATTGCCTTTATGCTATGCATTTGATACATTTACATTTGAGATCGCAATTCGATTTGGTTGTAACTATTTAAGTCTCATCCCCATTTGTAAATTTGTACCCTCACTCCCGGATACTATTTGTAATAGCGTAGACTTTAAGTTCCCGCAATTTATCGCTTTCGAATTATACCATGGTTAGACCTAGGGTTTGCATGTACATAAAATCAAACGCTAGATAACCTAATACAAGACAAATACATGAACTCAATACACAATCACACTTGCACCCCCTAGGGTAATCCCACGTGTTGCCTTCCAAAATGGGCAATGCTTGCACGTCGAGTTTCTTTGGCAAAACAATTCAAATGGTCATAAGCCCCTCGATGACGCTTTCGAAAGTTGCCTAAACAGAATGATCATAGTCCCTTCAAACAAATTGCCAAAGACACTTGGCACCATTGCATTCATGGTCTATACGATGACCCGCGCCTGTCCCGTTAAACATCCTAAACGCAAGATTGTCCATCAAATTCAATAGGTGGAACAAAATTGTTAAAAAGGGGTTAAAACATAATAAAAACCTTTGAGTACAATAGGGGTAGACAAAACTTAGTTACTTGAAATCAACTTGCAAAAACACTTGCCTATTTTCCAAACCACACTTCCCAAACAATTTCAAAACAAACTTCTAAAAAAACATTTTGAAACATCTTTTCGAAAAGATACACACCGTTGTATACACTCAAACACGAGTCATTGCATTGGTTGCCTAAAACAAGGCATCTTCTTCAAAAACATTTTCAAAACACAAACACACGCCACAATTTCAAGCAATCAAAAAATCAAGGCAAGTGATCTAAAAACCAAGTAACTAAGAGCCCATGGATAACCATGGATGAAAAGGGTGCTAGTACCTTCCCTTTTCATAATCTACCCCCCGAACCCACGAAACATATCAAAAAGGTTTTTCCTGTGCTTTTTAACCTTTCCTTTAGGATAAAATAAAAAGTCGGTGGCGACTCTTGCTAAACCGAACAAGTGCGAATACAAACGCAAAACTCAAGTCAGTTCTCCCACCGTATCACAGTGAGCAAGGTGATCAGCTATTACACTGCCATTTATTGCTTTCTGGGTAGTATACTATATGTCATATTCTGTCAGGATCATCTGCCATCTCGCTATTCTCCCAGAGAGGGCAGGTTTCTCGAAGATGTATATCATATCCATTTTAGATATCAACAAGGTAGTATGGGTCAGCATATATTGTCTTATCCGACGAGCAGCCCATGCCAGAGTGCAACAAGTTTTCTCGAGCAGTGAATATCTGGTTTCATAGTCGGTAAACTTTTTGCTTAGGTAATAAATAGCATGCTCTTTTCGGCCAGACTCGTCATGCTGCCCCAGCACACACCCCATTGAATTTTCCAAAACAGTTAGATACATGATCAATGGTCTTCCTTCAACTGGTGGCATCAAAACAGGAGGCTCTTGTAAGTACTCTTTGATCTTGTTGAAAGTAGTTTCACACTCGTCATTCCATTTGACTACTTGTTCTTTCTTCAGTAATTTGAAGATTGGCTCACAAGTAGCTGTCAGGTGAGAAATGAATCTGGAAATGTAGTTTAAATGTCCCAAGAATCCTCTGACTTCCATCTCAATACGAGGAGTAGGCATCTCTTGTATCGCTTTCACCTTTGCGGGATCTACTTCAATACCTTTATTGTTGACGGCAAAGCCTAGGAGTTTTCCAAACCTTACTCCAAATGTGCATTTATTTGGGTTCAACCTCAGCTTGTAATTCTTTAGCCTCTCAAACAGTTTCTATAAATAATCAAGATGCTCTTCTTCTGTTTGAGATCTAGCTATCATGTCTTCCACGTAGACCTCTATTTTGTGATGTATCATGTCGTGAAATAAGGATACCATGGTACGCTGATAGGTTGCCCTGCATTCTTCAGCCCGAATGGCATAACCTTGTAGAAGAATGTGCCCCACTGTGTGACAAAGGTTGTTTTCTCCATGTCCTCAAGCACCATTTTGATTTGGTTGTAGCCTGAGAAACCGTCCATGAAGGAAAACACTTTGTGTTGTGCCGTATTATCAACTAGAATATCAATGTGGGGAAGTGGGAAATCATTCTTAGGGCTTGCCCTATTCAAATCTCGGTAATCCACACACATTCGTACCTTGCCGTCCTTTTTGGGAACGGGAACAACATTGGCAACCCATTGCGGATAAGAGGTGATGGCCAAGAATCCAGCATTGATTTGTTTCATGAATTCTGGTTTAATCTTCTCTGACATGTCTGGTCATATCCGACAGACCTTTTGGTTTACTAGAGGGAAGTCCTCTTTTGTAGGTAGACGATGTACTATGATATCTGCATCAAGTCCTGGAATGTCTTCATACGACCAAGAAAAGGATCTCAACATACTCGTGTAGCAACTGAATCAGACGCTCTCTAACATTGGGTTCCAGATTGGCACCCATCTTGACTTTTCTTTTGTCTTTTTTGGTACCTAGGTTGATAGTATCCACTGTCTCTTCGTGAGGCTGAATGGTCCTCTCTTCTTGTTGTAGTAACCTGGTGAGTTCCCATGGTACTTCACAATCTTCCTCACCTTCGTCTTTGGCTTGGTAGATTAGATTTTCAGAGTCACAGAAGGCCATAGCAGAACCGTTACCCATGGGATCCCGAACGGATGTAGACCTGCATTGTGAGTGTAAGTGTGTGTAAGAGTATAACTATCTTTGAAAGAAAATGAAAATGTAAAAAAGAAAAACAACGAGCACAAAGTTTGTATGCAAAAACGTCCATGATTCATTGATGTCATATGGAAATGAGATAATAACCCTTACAAATGGATCATTGTGCCTCGGGTAAGACACAAGTTTTAAGAGTCTGAATTGTTTTAATATTACATATCCGACAAAATGTAAAGACAAATTATTGTGGGATAAAAGTGATCTGGATGAAATCTCTAGCCTCCCAGTTGCTGAGCCCTCCACTTTCAGTTGGAAAAATCCAATCCTCGAGGTCATAGTTGTCTTCATCATCCTCCATGGTGTTGACTTGGTGATTGCTAATCTTTAAGGGTGGTCCTCCGACACGAGCGCGGCGTATAACCCTCTGGGAACCTGAAATGAAACCCATACCAAACTTATCAGATTTGTATGGGATATCTGGGAGTTGTCCCCAAATAGTGCACCCACCTTCTTCTATCACTGCCTTGGCATCCTTCAAAGATGACATTCTGAGTGGAGGCCTTGTGATCTTGGGAACTTGAGACACATCGATGGTTACTGCCACGTCTTGTGGGACTTTTTCAAAGTGTTGGAAAGGAGTTTCAATAAATTCACCATCTAACTCCATATATATGAAGGAATTTAGATGGATGACCATATACTCTTCTTCTCCGTGAACAATGATGATCTTCCCTTGAATTGGATATTTTAGCATTTGATGCAACGTAGAAGTAACAACGCCAGTATTGTGAATCAACGGTCGGCCTAGCAAGCAGGAATATGAAGGGAGAATATCCATTACATAAAAAGTTGAATCAAATGTTTGGGTTCCAACTTTTATGGGGATGTCCACTTCCTCATGCACCATCCTTTTTGAGCCGTCAAAGGACCTCACTACTATGTTGCTTGGTTTCAATATCAATCCTTCATAGTCAAGCCTATCAAGAGTCTTTTTAGGAAACACATTCAGAGACGAACCAGTGTCCACCAAAACATGATCCAAGGTCGTGCCCTTGCATTTCACCGAGACATGCAATGCCTCATTATGCTTCCTCCCCCTTGGCGTTAAATCAGCATCCGAAAAACCTAAACCATTATCTGTAGTCAAGCTGGCTACGCAGTGTTGGAACTGATCATCAGATGTTTCTTGGGGTACATGGGCAGTTTTGAGGAATTTTACCAAGGCCTTTGCATGAGCCTCGAAAAATATTAATAAAGCCAGCATGGAAATTTTTGATGGAGTTTTCCCCAGTTGCTCAACTATATTGTAGTCGCTTCTTTTTATGATCTTTAGAATTTCATCCATCTCTTTCCGGGAGGTCTCATGGATAACCAATGTTTGTGCCTTCATCCGGAAAGGCTCAACCAGAATACCTTTACCTCGAGTCTCGGTTGACTCGGCAGCAGGAATGTCAGTAGGAGTGATAACATGGATTGTAACAACTTTGTCAGTTGGAGTACTAGCAGAGATGATTGTAGGACTGGGAATATCCTTTGGAGGAGAAACAACAACAAGAATGATTACGGGTCCAGAAACAGCCTTTGGAGGAGCAATTTCTGGAGAGAAAACCCTTCTACTTCGGGTTATCTTACTAGTCCCTACAATATTACTGATATCAGAGTCAATTTTCTCAAAACTTGAATCTTCAATAGCTGGCCAATCCTGCTTGATGCCATGGTAGTATACATCCCCTCCATAATTCCATGGTACGGTTTTGTCAGACGAATACGGGATTGGTCCAGGCATTGTAATTATCAAAGGAGCTACTTTAGGAACTGATGTAATTCTAACGGGTCTTTTGGTGGAGACCCTGGAAGAATTGTCGGAAATGGTCACGATGGAAACATCATTATAAGAAACAGTTGGAACGGAAGTATTCTCGAACAAAATTTCCTTGTTATCTATTAGGTACTGAACGCTTGCTTTTAACAAAGGACAACTGGTTGGTGATGACAAACAAAAATGACAGCTTTCAACACAACCTGGGAACACACCGGCATTTAACAAGTTCTTTTTGATAGTCAAGAGTGGGGTCATAAGTTCATCAACTGAAGTAACAAACATATCTTCCTCAATGGCGTTGGCATTATGGCCGTGTTTGGGCATAGGGGCGGTAATGACATTAGGAATTTCTGGCGCATCGAATTAAATCTCTTTGGCTTCAAGAAGGTCTTGTACTTTGTTTTTCAGAGCCCAATAGTTGTTAGTGTCATGGTCGGGACTCTTAGAGTGGTATGCACAACGGGCATTAGGATGATAGTGAGGAGAGGTTGTGTTAGGGTTCTTTAGAGCTTCTTTCAAAGTCACTAGGTTGGATCTTAACAAATGTGGCAATACTTGAGATAATGTCATATTAATTCGGGTTAATTGTCTGACTGGCCTCTCCATTCTTGGTTGGTTGCTTCTTTGCTGAGCAGGAGCTGGTTTAGGAATCATGACAGCCCCCACCATTGGACATCGTTCGGTCCTATCTTGATTTCTCTGAGGATATACAGCAACAAATTCTTTCTTTCCGATGAATGGTTTCCTTACAACAGAAGATGATGCATCTTTTTGAATCTTCTGGTTCTTTATCCCGACTTCCACCCTTTCTCCGGTCAATATCAATTCAGTAAAACCTGCCGATGAACTCCCAATTAAGTGATTAAAGAAGGGACCGGACAAGGTGCCCCAAAACATGTCTACCAACTCTCTTTCAGATAGGAGAGGTTGAACTCTTCCGGCTAAGTCCCTCCACTTTTGTGCGTAGTCCTTGAAGCCTTCACTTAAAACCATGGCCATACTCTGGAGTTGAGTACGGGTGGGCACAAGATCAACGTTGTATTGGTATTGTTTGTAAAAGGCAACGGCCAGATCTTCCCAGTTATGAACATTGGCTCTTTCTAACTGATAAAACCAATCAAGTTGAGTTCCAGACAGACTGTCTTGGAAGAAGTGTACCCATAAGTCCTTGTCAGCGGTATGAGGCTGGATTTTCCTCACATAGGACCGAAGATGCATTTTGGGACATGAAACTCTGTCATATTTGGCGAACACATGTGCTTCGAATTTTGGAGGAATGACAATCCCCGATACTAATCCCAACTCCTCAAAGTCCAATCCAGGCACTTTTTAGATTTCCATTGCACTTAATCGTTCTTCTAGATGCTTATATTTGTCGTTGGCTGGAGGGTATTGTTCTTCAAAATAGTCTTCTTCTTCCTCTTCCTCTTCTGACTGGACAACTGTTTCTTTGCCCTTCCCATCTTGATTATCTTTCTCACCGGATGTCGTTGCAAAGTCTAGGGCCCTTCTTGTTTGTCCTTGGAATCTTCTTCCCATGTTTAGAACTCCAATTATCTTCTTCATCTTCTTTTTCTTCTCCTTAACCAGCAAGGTCTTCCACTTTTCTTGTCCTTTGGCTAGAGTTAAGAACATATGTTGAAACTGATCATTTTGAGCTTGTAGGTCCTTCACAGTTTTCTCGAGATCCATCTTGCTGAAATAAACAATAGAAAGATGAGGAGACTTGTTGCAAGAAACCTGCTTATGTTATAATGAATGGTAAATGCATATGCAATGATTTCAAGGATTTAGAGATTCAAATTTGTTTTAGACAAAAAGGAAACACACGTTATATTAATAAATTAAAGCTTGAGTACATCAATGCCCCTTTAGGCAAAAAAATACAAAAACTCTAAGATAAAAAGGTAGTACGCATCCTCTTTGGTGCGATGTAGGCATTCAGAGTTTGCTCCTCATGAAGTAGCCTAGTGAGTTCCAAAACCTTTTTCTTTCTTGCGTAGAATTGGGCCTCTAAAGTATCTCGCTCCCCCTTGAGTTGTATCTAATATCTTTGTAAGTCTTCAAGAGAGGTGGGCATGTCAGGATGTAGGATAATGTATGGAAAATCTCCTTCCATGACAGGCTCAATGATTACCGGGAGAATGGAGGGATAAGGCATCATAAGACTCTGAGCACGAGTTCGTACCCATTTGAGGTAAGGCTCAAGAGGGATGGAATTCTTATGCCCCAATGTCTTGCTATCTACCTTGTTCAACATCTTCCAAGCTCGGATAAATCTCTGGCGAAGACCTTGATCGTCGTTCTCATAGTCAAATACTAAACCTTGAATGAGCATCTCATGCGGGCCATCCCTTCGGGCGTAACCAAACTGTCTTAAGGCTAAACAGGGGTTGTAGGTGATGCCTCCCCTAATGCCAAGTAAAGGGACATTAGGAGATTCTCCATAATGGTCGACAATAGTAACATTCTCTATAGATCGGGAACACCAATGAATGTCTGAATGTTTGAGCATCATCAACCTATGTGACAAACTTGAACCTTGCTCGTTCTTCAATAAGGATTATGGAAGATGCGAAATAAACCATATTTCCAAAAGAGGAGTACAACACATAAGATACCTCTTTTCCTCATAGTGCGAGTGTTAAAAGAGTGTAGGATGTCTCCTAGCAAAGTAAGCATCGGGTTGCGGGATATGAAGATTTCGACGGTGTTCACATCTATGAGTTGGTCAGGATTTAGATACAAAACCATCCCATATATGAGGAGAGCCATAATTTCTTCAAAGGCTTGAAAATCCAAGGAATTCCAATAGTTTTGGGCTTTCTCGAACAAGAAATTTGCTAGGAACCTTTGACACCACTCCTTGTTTCCCAATGAATTATGACATCAGATGAGTGCAAGTGTAGAACTTGAGCAATATTTTCTGGAATTGGGTCTCTTTCTGTACCGTTGAAAGGTAGTTGATTGAGAATGGTAATCCTCAAGAGTCGGGAGAATTCTTCCAAAGTAGGCACAAGTTGATAATCGGGAAATGTGAAGCAATGGTGTAAGGGATCAAAAGACTGAAAGAGCACCTACAGCATGTCCTCATCAGTGTTAGAGGTGACCAAGTTGAGTAGGCGACCATGTCTCTTTGTGAATGGAGAGTTTTCAGGAATCCTTGAAGCTAGCTCCTTAGGTTGTGGAAGGATCCTTACAAGATTGACTTGAATAGTTTTCCTGCGAATAGAATATCCTACAAAACAGAACAAAGATAAATCCCAAGATCCTTGAAATGGTTAGTGAATGAGTATGATGTTATGATGTTCATGATGTTATGTACAAGTATGTATACAAAAACAAAGCAAACAAGTCCTTAGGTTTAGGCTTGCATGGAGTCTCATAGGTAAGTACCCTTTTGAAGTTTATTTGGCTCAAACCTGTCCTAGTAATGGTAACCGGGTTCTAAGGAGCTCAATATCACAGGTTTGTTTCCTTGGTCATTGTTTCAGCACAAGCCTCTTTAATGACGACCAAAATATCCCAAAAAACCAAACCTCAATGAGTGTAGTATCGAGTATCTACCAACTTCGGAATGCACCAAAGCCGGTTATTGATAACGAGAAAACATATCGTATAATTAACATGTTTTTTTTACCGATTTTATATTTCATTAAGTCGTCTAACCCCCGATTATTCCAAGATTATTTGTCTTTTTGCAGGTATAACACTTGTCGACTCAAACCAATGAAAAAGGACAAAATGAAGAAGGCTAGACGAAAAACAAAGAGAAAAAGAATAAAAAAATACAAAGTTGGGACTTCTGGATAGGTGACGGTCGTCACGTCCCTGTGACGGGCGTAACACCCCTCAACATAAGGAAACACTCGTCACACACACCTGACGAGCGTAAGGCACCACTTCAGCGTGTGACGACCGTCACCCACCTGTGAAGACCGTCACGCGCGTGAAGGAGGACGTTACGCATGGATTGGAGACGTGGGCGTGAAGGGCAGACTAGTTCTCCCTCTTTCTACTGAGTCTCCTATTTTATTGCCACCACTATTACTGCTCCTACAATTTCCCCACGAAGATTTCATCAAGAATTCAAAATTAAACTGCTGATTTTTCCTGCTATATATATGAGTACCAAGGAACAGTCCAAGGGTCGAAGAATTTTCTACAGACCAAATTTCTATTCTTTTGCAATTATTTTCCATTTCCTTGTTTTGGAATATTGTTTTCACGTTCCTGTAATTTTCATTTCAAGTTTTAGTTTTTAGTTTTAAGTGTTAATTCTTCCTTCAAGAATTAACACGAATTATTTACTGCAATCAAGCTCAAGGATTATTGTAATACTTCAAGATTACCATAGCAACTTTGATTCCAGGTTTTTATTGCAATTAATATTTATTCAGTTTTTATATTATGCCAATTGTTGTTATGAATTATATTTTGAATTGTATTGCTTTCAAGTTAATTATGTCCGACTAAATTATTAATACCGGTATGTGACCGTAAGAACTGAAAGAATTCAGTGATACCTTGGCCAAAAATATTTATAAAACAATTTCTGGTTTCCAATTTCCAAGATTAATTTAACTATCCTTGTCACGAGAGTGAGAGGTTAATTAACACGATTTTGCCACAAGAGTGGGAAATTAATTAAGGCAAGAACCTGCATGCGAGAGCTGGGGTTCAACCCAGATAGTGGTAACGAAGCATTGATTTTTAAATACACGAGAGTGTTTTAATAAATTAATTAAATTCAAATTGTTTTCAAAAAGTGTTATTAAATTTAAAGTGCATCCACTAGGTTTAGTAGCATAACTTATTTCATGAACACGAGAGTGTATGTCTTAGGTGTTTAAACAATTAGCTTTTACCGAAATACTTTATAGGCCAAGCGATTCACCGAATTCCCGAAGTACGATTATCACATACCGGTATAACTAGTACTATTATATTTAATTAAACTGTTTCCCCAAAAATTGAATATTCATCGCTTAGTTAGACAAACTGTAGCCTTAGATCGTATGTGATTGATCCTCAGTCTCTGTGGGTTCGATAATCTTTTAATACTAGAACGACTGAACTGTATACTTGCAGTTAGTATCCCGACAGACTTATAAAGTCCCGATTAAGTTTTTGGCGCCGTTGCCGGGGACTGGTAGTCAATTAATTACGATTCTTCTGTTGCGCGTTTAGACTAAGCAACAGACACCCTTTGTCGATTTGTATGCTAAGGACTCCCTCACAAGGCGAACCACTTGACAAATCGACGGACGAACCTGAGCGCATTCTTTCCGTAAGACGTGCAGTCAGGGATTACTGTTTAAATCACGCTATTCCTTTACCCAAACCGGAAATCATGATTGATTCTGAAACTGATTCTAATTCTTCCTCTGAAACCGAAACCAACCCAGAATTAGACATGGCCGAAGAACAAAGGACCCGTCCACTGAAGGAGTACGCAGCTCCATCACAACAAGAGCCCCATAACAGCATTGCTTCTCCAGCAATAAACCGAAACGATTTCGAGTTAAAGCCGTCATTGATATCAGCTATCCAACAACGCCAATTCTCTGGAGATCCTTTTGAGGATCCGAATGAACACCTTACAAAATTCGTTCAATTTGCCAACACAGTTATAGCAAATGGTGTTAGTAAAGATGCTATAAGATTACGTCTTTTCCCTTTTTCACTAAGAGATAGAGCTTGTGCTTGGTTGCAATCCTTGCCATCAAATTCCGTCACTACGTGGGAAGGACTGAAGATCGTATTCTTAGCACGATACTTTCCCCCAAGCAAGACCGCTGCACTAAGAGCCCAAATCAACGAATTTAGGCAGAAGGATACTGAATCACTATTCGATGCATGGGAGCGCTACAAAGATATGATGCGAATGTTCCCACATCACGGACTAGAAAAATGGCTGATAATCCACACGTTTTATAATGGACTCTTGTACAACACAAGAATATCTATAGATGCCGCCGCAGGTGGTACACTGATGGACAAGCCTTATGACGAAGCTAACCAACTCATTGAAAACATGGCTCAAAACCACTATCAGTGGGGAGGAGAAAGAACATCTATGGAGAAGACTCAAGCCAAAGGCGGGATGTACGAGATTAGTAGCCTAGATAAAGTTAATGCTAAGGTAGATGCTCTTACCCAAAAGATAGAAAGCTTGACCTTACCTCCTGCAGCTACCGTAGCTGCATTTACCCCAAGCTGTGAAGTTTGTGGAGTACTTGGTCATGTTGGAACCGAATGTCAAATCTTAGCAGGAATAACGGCTGATCAGGTAAATTACGCTCAAGGAAATCCTTATGCCAATACCTACAATCCTGGTTGGAAGAACCATCCTAACTTCTCGTACAAGAACAATAACGCTTTATATGCACCTGGCCAAGCACCTGCTGTACCTCCAGGTTATCAAAAACCCGCTGGTAATGTTCCTAACATTCCTAAGAAATCTAACCTTGAAATCCTAATTGAAGCTATTAGCAAACAAGGTAGATGCCCTAGCTACTCACAACAAAATGTTAGAAACCCAAATCTCCCAAGTAGAACAACACCAAGCTAGTTCAGCCGCACCTACTGGTACATTTCCTGGACAGCCACAGCCCAATCCTAAAGGACATGCAAATGCTATCACATTACGAAGTGGGACAACCCTTGATGGACCGGTAGATCCTAGAGTCTAAAACCCGACCATGTATCAAAAACCTGAGAAAGAAATAGAGAAGTCGAAAGATCAATCTGAAAATGTAGAGGAAGACGCGAATGAGAACAGAGAGGCCTCAGAAAAACCTTATGTGCCTCCACCACCATACAAACCACCAATTCCATACCCTCAAAGACTTGCAAAACCCAAGAACGAGGGACAATTCAAGAAATTTGTAGAACTTCTGAAACAACTAAACGTCACTATTCCGTTTACTGAAGATATAACCCAAATGCCGTCAAATGCTAAATTCCTAAAAGAAATATTGGCTAATAAGAAAAAAATCGTTGAGAACGAAACCGTTATGCTAACTGCCGAATGTAGCGCCATAATTCAAAATAACATGCCTCCCAAGCTAAAAGATCCTGGTAGTTTCTCCATACCATGTGTGATTGGAAAATCTGTCATAGACAAAGCTCTATGCGATTTAGGAGCCAGTGTCAGTCTAATGCCCTTATCTATCTGCGAAAAGCTCAAATTAGGCGACATGAGACCTACCAAGATGTCCTTACAACTAGCCGATAGATTAGTCAAATTTCCTGTTGGTATGCTAGAAAACATTCCTGTCCGAATAGGACAATTTTACATACCGACTGACTTTATAATAATGGACATCAAGGAAGATTCAAACATTCCCATCATACTAGGAAGACCATTTTTAGCTACTGCAGGAGCCATCATTGACGTCAAGAAAGGAAAACTTACCTTCGAGGTAGGAGAAGAAAAAGTAGAATTCATTCTTTCCCAATTCTTTAAAGCCCCTGCTATAGATGACTCATGTTGTCTCCTAGATATCATTGATGAATGTGTCAAAGAACTTGAATGCCAAGAGGACACCTACTATGAGATGCTGAAAATTCAGACACCGACTATCCTCAAGAACGAAGACTGGAGACAAGAACACTTAGATGCCAACCTAAGCGAATGTTTAGCCTTAACACCCGATCCTGACTCAACTAATAAGAAGCCCGATATAGAACTTAAAATATTACCTGGAGATCTTAGGTATGAATTCTTAGATAAAGAACTCGAACGACCAGTTATAGTCAATGCCGAATTAGGAGAGATCGAAACCAAAAAACTTCTTAGTGTGTTAAGGAAATATCCAGCCGCATTAGGATATAATATATCAGACCTAAAAGGAATAATCCCTTCTCTCTGTATGCACCGCATTATGCTGGAGGAGGACTGCAAGACTTCTAGAGAACATCAAAGACGAATAAATCTTATCCTAAGTGAAGTTGTTAAGAAAGAAGTGCAAAAACTACTAGAGGCAGGCATCATATACCCAATATCAGATAGCAACTGGGTCAGTCCAGTTCATGTGGTGCCTAAGAAAGGAGGTGTTACAGTTATAACAAATACAAAAGGCGAATCGGTAGCACAACGTACGCAAATAGGATGGAGAATGTGTATCTATTATAGAAAGTTAAACAAAGCTACGCGCAAAGACCATTTCCCATTACCATTCATTAATCAAATGCTCGAGCGTTTAGCCAAACATTCCCATTTCTGCTATCTTGATGGATACTCAGGATTCTTTCAAATTCCCATTTATCCTGACGATCAAGAGAAAACTATGTTCACATGTCCCTATGGTACCTTTGCATACCGGAGAATGCCATTTGGACTATGTAATGCACTTGCAACTTTACAACGATGCATGATGGCGATCTTCGCAGATTTCCTAGACGGAATCATGGAAGTATTCATGGACGATTTCTCTGTCTGTGGAGAAAGTTTCGACGGATGTTTAACAAATCTTGAATTAGTACTGAAACGCTGTGTTAATGTCAACGTAGTGCTCAATTGGGAAAAATGTCACTTCATGGTGAGACAAGGAATTGTGTTGGGTCACATTGTATCAAACAGAGGGATTGAAGTTGACAAAGCAAAGATCAAAATTATCAAAAACCTTCAACCACCCAAAATAGTTAGAGAAATACGAAGTTTTCTAGGACACGCGGGTTTTTACCGATGTTTCATAAAAGATTTCTCTAAAATCACCAAGCCACTAACTGAACTATTAATGAAAGAGGCCGAGTTTATTTTCGACGATAAATGCTTGAACGCATTTGAGACACTTAAAGAGGCCTTAATATAGACACCTATTATGCAACCTCCTGATTGGAATTTACCATTTGAAATAATATGCGATGCGAGCGATTATGCTGTAGGCACAGTCCTAGGACAACGCAAAGAAAAGAAGCTTCACGCTATCTACTACGCAAGCAGAACACTCGATCCCGCACAGATGAATTACGCCACTATGGAGAAGGAACTCTTAGCTGTGGTATTCGCATTGGACAAATTTCGTTCCTACTTAGTAGGCGCTAAAATCATTATTTATACGGATCATGCTGCGATCCGATACCTACTAAGAAAGAAGGACGCCAAACCGCGATTACTCAGATGGATCTTACTCCTACAAGAGTTTGACTTAGAAATAAAAGACAAAAGAGGAACTGAAAACGTGGTAGCTGACCATTTATCGAGATTAGATGGAATCCAAACCGAGAGTGTTCCCATAAACGAAGATTTCCCTTATGAACGCCTTATTGCCAAGCTAGAGACAAACCCTACCGACAGTTTAGATCCACACAATGAAACTTTCACAACTGCGGTAGTAAAATCCATTTGTACTAATACCACATTACCATGTTACGCTGACTTCGTCAACTATTTAGCTGCCAGTGTTTTACCACCTGATTTGACGTACCAACAGCGGAAGAAATTTTTCCATGACCTTAAACACTACTTTTGGGATGAACCATTACTCTTTAAAAGAGGCGCCGATGGTATCTACCGTTGCTGCGTTCCCAATGATGAAATAAAAGACGTCATTTCCCATTGCCATTCAGCCCCTTATGGTGGACACGCTAGTACATCGAAAACCTGTGCGAAAATACTTCAAGCTGGCTTCTTTTGGCCTACCTTATGGAAAGACATCCACGTAGCAATTATGAACTGCGATAGATGTCAACACACAGGAAATATATCTAGACGTGACGAAATGCCGTTAAAAGGAATCCTCGAAGTAGAAGTTTTCAATGTGTGGGGAATTGATTTCATGGGACCTTTCCCCGCATCTTTTGGAAATAAATATATTTTGGTAGCCGTCAACTATGTATAAAAATGGATTGAAGCCATCGCCGCACCCACAAACGATACACGTGTGGTACTAAAACTATTCAAGAATATTATCTTCCCACGATTCGGTGTACCAAGACTAGTGATCAGCGATGGTGGCTCACATTTTATCTCCAGAATTTTTGAAAGGTTACTTTCCAAATATGGCGTTAAACACCGCATAGCCACACCATACCATCCTAAAACAAGTGGACAAATGGAAGTGTCAAATAGGGAGATCAAACAAATACTTGAGAAAACTGTAGCCACATCCAGAAAAGACTGGTCCTCCAAGCTCAACGATGCTCTTTGGGCATATCAGACAGGTTTCAAAACTCCTATCGGAACAACACCGTTCAAGTTAGTTTATGGAAAATCTTGTCATTTGCAAGTAGAATTAGAACATAAGGCTTATTGGGCGATAAAAACCCTTAACTTAAGCTATAAGAGTGCTGACGAGAAACGAGTGTTAGATATCCATGAACTGGAAGAATTGCGTTTAGACGCTTATGAAAATGCTAAAATCTATAAAGAACGAACAAAAAAATGGCACGATAAGCGTATCTCGCGAAAAGACTTTAAGGAAGGAGACATCGTACTCCTATTCAACTCTAGACTAAAACTTTTCCCGGGAAAATTACATTCCAGATAGTCCGGACCGTTCGAAATTAGCAAAGTTTTCCCAAGTGGCGCGATAGAAATTAAAGGTAGTTCTATCGAACCATTCATTGTTAATGGCCAGCGCTTAAAGCACTATTTCAACGTCGAAAATATCGACTTCTCGGCTTATCTTCAGTTAAGTGAGCCGCCTACCCTGTTACCTAACTGAATAGGTATTTACTGTCGAGCCGTCGACATAAAATAAAGGCGCTTCGTGGGAGGCAACCCATGTTTTACTTTAATTATTTTTCTGCTTTAATATGTTTTTATTTTTCTTTTCTTTTTCTTAATCTTTAAAACATTTTCATGATTGCATTTCTTACTCCTTTCTATTTTTCTTCTGCTTTTATTTCTCCCTTTCATCTTTCTTTTTCTTTTTAACTTTGGCAATTTCCTATCCCGAAAATACTTACTTAATTTCCTTTTCTTTTAAACATTTATCAAATATTTTCAGGGGGTATTTCTTTTTCTTTCACATCTCGCGCTATGGATTGTGCTAACTTCATGAATGTCAAATTGCGAAGCCGACACCAGAGAAGACGGTTTGCAGACCTGGGTGAACGGGAGATGTGTCCTACTATATATGCAGATGATCATGCTATGTCTGCCCTTGGCATTTGTGAGAGTGTCATGTACTTGCTGCACCAGATTGGTTGGGACACCGCTCCTATCCGTCGAAGGTTTTGTACCTACAAATGGCTGACTCTTGAGTTTCTCAGCACCTTGAGTTTCATTCCAAATCAGGGAATGGGATTCAACCGGGGGTTGATCACATTCAGAATGTTTAACATGGATTACACTTACAACCTGCGGGAGTTTAGCCAGCTGCTTGGGTTCCCTTTTGGACCCGATGTTATCAGTATGACACAGGAGAACCTTTTGCCTGTATCTGAGCTTGACTTTTTCTGGGGAAGCATAGCTGGTGTTAACCATCCTGAGCCGTCAGATCTGTACTCTGAATGCATTCATAACCCGGGTATCAGGTATTTCCACAAGATCATAGCCCACACTATCTTTGGCAAACAGCAAAATGTCACCTCTGTATCCCGCGATGAGCTGTTTATTATGTATTGTGTATCTCAAAACCGTCCGGTGAACGGTGCAGCTTATATGCTCGCTAATATGGAGTGGATCATCAAAACTCCAAATGCACCTATCTTGTTGGGTGGGTTAGTTACCATGCTGTCTAATGCCATTGGACTCCGCTGGCCTATGCTCGGTTCTGCTCCGCTTTATGGCATAAAGCCGATGGACATTGCCTTTTGTTTCAACACTAGCATGATCGGAAACCTTGGACCAGATTCATTTGACCTGCTAGTTAATCATCAGATCGTCCACCATTTTAAGCTTCCAGACCCTAGAACCAGTGTGCACAACCGAGATAACTGGTTGTTTGATCTTCACCATCCTACTTCACAACCCTCCTCACCATCTACAGTTGACATTTATGAGGTTCCAAACACTGCTAATGCTGAAGAAGATCCTGCTACACCGCCAGGATACCATGATCTCCCTGATCCTTGGGAACAGCAGGCTACTTCTGCCGAGACCGCGCCCCAGGCTCCTGAGGCTACTCCACCTCCACCTGTTATTACCCTGGACTCCCTACATGAGGCTATTACGGACATGCGGGGCGAGCTGACTTCTCTCAGGGTGGACTTCATAACCTTCATAGACTTGGTGACTGATCAGTTGGACTACATGCATCAGCATTTGTTTCCACCTCCCCGTGGCTAGAGTTGCCATCGTTATTTATTTCCTTCTCTCTTGCATTTTTACATACAGTGAGGACACTATAAAGTTCAGTGTGGGAGGGATTTTTAGTTTAGTTATTATTTCAACATTATCATTTTCTTTTATTTTTAGTTACTTTGAAACAATTTGTCATGATTTTATTCATTTATTCAATTAAAGTTTATTTTAATTTCTTTCCCAGTTTACTGTTTTGTTTTATTTACTGTCTATGTTTTATTTACTTCTTTTATATATTTAAAACTTTAAATTAATTAAAATAATTAATTAAAACATTTCACATAAACCAAAAAAATATAAATTCTACAAAAAAACCAATTACCAAGAAATAATAAATACTTAAATCTCCAACGGTCCTGTAACGGATCTCTTACTTATGACTCTGTCTGCGTTACGACCGTCACACCCTTGTGACGAGCGTAATGCGCCTCTTTACTTCGTGACGACTGTCACGCAGACAGAAACCACAACGACTGTTGCAGGGAACCGTTCCAAAGTTCCTCCTTATAAACCCATTTTTCCTTCCTCCATTATCACCACACCACACGAAAAACCACCTATTCACTCCATTTTTCTTCCAATTTCTAAACTCCCAACACCAAACTACCATCCTTACAATCTCCCATTCTCACATTCCCAAATCAAATCCTACCTCAACCATGGCAAACAACCCAAACGCTCAAGCCATCAATTTCAGAATCGGAGAACCTGGAGAGAATCAACGAGCAAAGTTTCAAAAATTCCAACGTCGAGTTCTCCAACCCACAAGGTACGTTGACATCGACTGCCTACGGAGTTTGGGACTACTCGACAGTGTCCGCCGATTATTACAAAGTGTGGATTTGTGGAACCTCTGTCGCGAACCAAGACCAATCTACGAAACTCTTACTCTTGAGTTCTTGAGTTCGTTTGCTTACCTCACTCCGCCGGGTGTCACAAACCAACTGTCAGGCGTGGCAAAATTTCGCATGTTTGGCGTTGAGCACCAGTTGCCTCAATCTGACATCGCGAGGCTTATGGGATTTTGTTCGGACGAGGGTGCTCATTTTCGGGTTCCGGATAGTTTTGGTGAGGAGGCTTTCAACTTGTGGCACAGTTTAACGAACATCCGTGCCGGGTCCTACGACCACCTCAACGCCACCCACATTCACAATCCGGCCATCCGTTACTTCCATCGCATTCTTAGTAACACCATCTTCGCCTGCGACAGCAACCATAAGCTCAACTCCAAGGAGCTCTTCTTTCTACATTGCGTGTTCACTGGGCAAAAGATAAATGCCGCCCCGTTCCTACTCGCTCACATCCACTCTATTTGTGCTAGAGGTGGAAAACCTTTCTATTTTGGAGGGCTGGTTACTTCAATTTCCATTGGTCTAAATTACGGTGCTGCTCTTGCAACCTTGCCTTCAATGGCACCGGCTTTGCTAACCTTGGATCACTGCAAAGCCGCACACCTCATCTACGAGCGGGAAGACGGCAGATTCCACCCCGTAATCAGGAATACTGTCTATCAGAATATCATCTTGCCGAACAGGGACCGAATCGATCCAATTAACCGAGCCAACTGTTTGTTCGACCCTGAAGTTCCCGCAGAGCCTGCACCTTCCCACGAAGACCAACCTGCAGCCGCCGCAGACGATATACAAGAAGAGTTGGATAGTGCTCTGCCTGTCCACGACATCCCTGGTTCCTCATCTACACCTCCTCCTATCAATCTTGAAGACATCCTCCACGCCCTCCACATGTAAAATCAAATTAACGCGGTGCTTGAAAGGAGGCAAGCTGAGCAGTTTGAGTCTCTGTGCGCCCAAAATGCTCAGATCTTGACTGGGAAGCACAACATGAATGAGAGGTTGGATGAGGCACTGTCAGAGCTTAACGCCTTGAGGATAGATATGAACACCTATGGCTTCCAAGACACCGACGCTGAAGCCACTCCTACCAGACGCTCTCGCACCAGGAGCAGAGGACGTGGTCACCAGTAGTTTCTCTTTCTTTAATTTCTATGTAATTTGTTATTTTTCTGTTTCATTTCTTTTCCTTTTGTTTTTGTAATTGTACTTCCCCGCATATATAACGCAACATTGAGGACAATGTCGGATTTTGTGTGGGAGAGGTACCTTTCAATCTTCAATAAATCTAGTAAATTCTTACGATATGCCTCGATTCAAATTCTTCGCTTTACTTTGCCATACCGAATTTTTTTTTCTTCGCATTAGCCCGACATACCTATTTTAACGAAATCCCAGTTGAGGAAGTCGAAAACGACATAACAAGATCGATACGGTTCTGTCACCGTAGAATTCCTACTTACGCGATCCGTTTCAATAACCATTATACCGATATCTGGAGTTTCAAGTTCTAGAAGTAACCCCTAGTAGTTTATACTAGCAGTCAGCACCGTCTTGACACAAACCACGTGGAGAATCGATGAATATAAGTGTTTGCTGCCTGATTCTAAAAATATCCTTCCTATCTCGCTGCTAAAAGAAAAGAAAACTTGTGTACCAAAATATACGGGCACATATAAGAGCTGAGCAAATAATGAAGGAATCCAGTGTTGGTTGATTCAGAGGTATCTGGTTCTGAACTCGGTAGGACGTGCTACGGCCCGATCCCCCACAACCTCCAATTTGGATAACATATGTAGGGTTTCCACATTCATGTACCAGACCCCGTGCTAAAGGATCAAAGTCACTAACCGGTTACTCCACTAAGTGCGTGCTAAGGCAAAGGGCTTAATGTGATTGCGCCAGAATGAAACCGGGTGAAATAGATACGAGGAACTCCAGGCAGAGTTATAACAGAACTGTTGGATAACTCGTTTAAAATGGAAGTCTACGGGTAAGCTTATTGCTTGCGTCATTAGCGTATCTTTAGTGTTTTACTCAAGTATTGGCCGAACCAACGAGGATTTCCCGAAACCACTTTAAAAATCCAAGGTATGTCATGCTTATGCGCTTGACGAAAACTTGTCCGACCTTTCGAATGACTATTTGCTTGAGGACAAGCAAAGGTTTAAGTATGGGGGAATTTGATAACGAGAAAACATATCGTATAATTAACATGCTTTTTTACCGATTTTATATTTCATTAAGTCGTCTAACCCCCGATTATTCCAAGATTATTTGTCTTTTTGCAGGTATAACACTTGTCGACTCAAACCAATGAAAAAGGACAAAATGAAGAAGGCTAGAGGAAAAACAAAGAGAAAAAGAATAAAAAAATACAAAGTTGGGACTTCTGGATAGGTGACGGTCGTCACGTCCCTGTGACGGGCGTAACACCCCTCAACATAAGGAAACGCTCGTCACACACACCTGACGAGCGTAAGGCACCACTTCAGCGTGTGACGACCGTCACCCACCTGTGACGACCGTCACGCGCGTGAAGGAGGACGTTACGCATGGATTGGAGACGTGGGCGTGAAAGGCATACTAGTTCTCCCTCTTTCTACTGAGTCTCCTATTTTATTGCCACCACTATTACTGCTCCTACAATTTCTCCACGAAGACTTCATCAAGAATTCAAAATTAAACTGCTGATTTTTCCTGCTATATATATGAGTACCAAGGCACAGTCCTAGGGTCGAAGAATTTTCTACAGACCAAATTTCTATTCTTTTGCAATTATTTTCCATTTCCTTGTTTTGGAATATTGTTTTCACGTTCCTGTAATTTTCATTTCAAGTTTTAGTTTTTAGTTTTAAGTGTTAATTCTTCCTTCAAGAATTAACACGAATTATTTACTGCAATCAAGCTCAAGGATTATTGTAATACTTCAAGATTACCATAGCAACTTTGATTCTAGGTTTTTATTGCAATTAATATTTATTCAGTTTTTATATTATGCAAATTGTTGTTATGAATTATATTTTGAATTGTATTGCTTTCAAGTTAATTATGTCCGGCTAAATTATTAATACCGGTATGTGACCGTAAGAACTGAAAGAATTCAGTGATACCTTGGCCAAAAATATTTATAAAACAATTTCTGGTTTCCAATTTCCAAGATTAATTTAACTATCCTTGTCACGAGAGTGAGAGGTTAATTAACACGATTTTGCCACGAGAGTGGGGAATTAATTAAGGCAAGAACCTGCATGCGAGAGCTGGGGTTCAACCCAGATAGTGGTAACGAAGCATTGATTTTTAAATACACGAGAGTGTTTTAATAAATTAATTAAATTCAAATTGTTTTCAAAAAGTGTTATTAAATTTAAAGTGCATCCACTAGGTTTAGTAGCATAACTTATTTCATGAACACGAGAGTGTATGTCTTAGGTGTTTAAACAATTACCTTTTACCGAAATACTTTATAGACCAAGCGATTCACCGAATTCCCGAAGTCCGATTATCACATACCGGTATAACTAGTACTATTATATTTAATTAAACTGTTTCCCCCAAAAATTGAATATTCATCGCTTAGTTAGACAAACTGTAGCATTAGATCGTATGCGATTGATCCTCAGTCTTTGTGGGTTCGATAATCTTTTAAAACTAGAACGACTGAACTGTATACTTGCAGTTAGTATCCCGACAAACTTATAAAGTCCCGATCAGTTATCTCACTATGTCCTAAAGGCCAAGTTGGTCAAGTAAAGGTTCTAAAAGTTCATTAGTGCTTCATGACATCACTCAGCGGCCCAGTATTCTCCTTGATTAACTCATGGGCTACCTGTACCCACAAATATGTCACACTAACGTAGCTATTGCTTAGACCATGTCGGTATACCCCGCACAGTTTCCACAATGTATTGCTACTTACCTATAAGGTATCCAAAAATCCGGGTAGAGGATTCAAACCCAAATAAAGAACCACAATTTAAAGCATACAAGACAAACAATGAAAGCAAGTAAATATGATCTATCCCTAAGGTAACACCACTTTTAAGTCTTCCCCAGTAGAGTCGCCAATTCTGTGATATGGTGGGATAACTGACTTGAAGGTTTTGCGTTTGATCTCAAATGTTGCGATTAGCAAGAGTCGCCATCGACTTTTCTTTTATCCAAAAGGAAATGTGAAAAAGCACAGGAAAGACCTTTGAGATTGTTTCTTGAGTTCTGGGGGTAGATTATGAAAAGGGAAGGTATTAGCACCCTTTTCATCCATGGTTTTCCATGGGCTCTTAGTTACTTGCTAGATCACTTGCTTTTGTTTGAAATTGTGCTTTGTGTGGTTTTTGAAAGTATTTTGTAAAAAGGCCTTTGTTTAGGCAAACTTTGAAATGATTCTCGTTCATAAGAATATATACAAAGTGTTTGATCTTTTGAAAATGTTTTCAAGTTTGAAAGATGTTTCTTGAAAGTGTAGGTGTTTGTTTTTAAAATAGCAAGGATGTTTGTTTTGAAATAGAGCAAGTAATTAGGAGCATTCTACCTACTCGAAAGTCTTTCTTGTTTATTTTCTTTTCCTTTGATATTGTTATCTTACCATTGATTTGGTAAGTAACCCTATCTTTGGATGTAAACGGGACGGGCATGGGTCATCGTATAACCATGATTAGCAATGTTGCAAGGTATCTTAGCATTCTTTTTTAGGGACTAAGATCATTTGAAAGGTAACTTAGATAGGGTCATCGAGGGACTATGATCTTATCTTTTTTTGCTTGCTTTTGCTAAAATGCCTTACATGCGTAATAAGACCATTTTGTAAAGGCAACCAAGTGGATTTACCCTAGGGGTGCTTGTGTTCAAGTGTGTTGTTTTCATGCTTGATTTTGTCTTGGAGTAGGGTTTTCTAAGCATTAGTTTTAGTCTTTCCATACAAACCCTAATTACTAGCATGTGTATATAAAGCGATAAATTGCGGAATTTAAAGTTACTACGCTATTAAAATATTTGGGGGAGGGGGTGTACAAATTGTAAATGGGGATTGCAAGAATATAAACCTAATTAATATATTACAACCAAATTGAATTTGTACAAGAATTGAAATAAATAATGTACAAGATGAATAAATGTTCAAGAATGTAAATGTGGAGAAAATGAATATTTTTGTTTGATTTTTTAGAGAAAAGGGATTTTGTTTTAACCTAATTATTTAAAATAAAATAATTAATTAAAATAATAAAAGTAAACCTAATTTAATAAGAAAAGATTTTTAAATAAAACCCTAGGTCTATTAATGGATTAAAATCGAATTAAGTTTAAGAAAAGTGTTTTGTATTTTTGTCTTGAAAATAATTTATAATCTTATAAAATATTTTTGGCCTTTTTTATATCAAAATAATATATTTTAATTGGTGTAAAAGAAAATAAATAATACCCTAGTTTTAATTAAATTTACAAGATTTTTATTGAAATGAATAAAGTATTTGTTAAATAAAACTAATTTTTGTGAGAAAAAATAAGTAAACTATGTCAAAATGAAAATATAATATTTTTGTATTTTTTATGATTTTTTAGTATTAGAAAAATAATTAAGAAAACATATAAAATGAAAATAAGAAAATAAAATATAATTTGTCCAGGGGTGCAAATAGTCCATAGGGGGGTCAGGAAGTAAAAACAAAAACAAAGCCCAAAGATGAAGCCCAGCGCCTGTAAAAACAAAGCCCAAAGATGAAGCCCAGCGCCTGTAAAAACAAAGTCAGAAAGCAAAAAATGTGAAAAAAATCAAAAGGGTACAACTAGGGCTCGAACCCAGGTCCCAAAGGTTATAGGCGGGCGCTTCCACCATTGGGGTGGCTATACATCTGTTAATATAAGCAAAACAATAAATATACGATACAAAACACACCTTGATTTACACTTCATCTTCAACTTCCAGCCATACCAACTATAACTTGTTCATTTCTCAACAAAAATGAAAACTGTAAACATGAAACTTGTAGCAAATTTTCTCACGGTTTCAGAAATGTAAAGCATTAAAACTATAGATCAATGATAAGCATGAATTTCACTGGCCCTAAATTGAACCCTAAAAATCTCTAAAATTTCAATCTTAAAATTCTCTAAGCTCAAGCAAAATTAATGGAAACTATGGACATGGTTAGCTTTAGGGAAATGATATCTACATGTTTTGTTCACAAATAAATCATTGATGATGCATGTATGAATAGTTCCAAAGTTATAACACGTACCTTGAAAGAGGGTATCGTGTTTGAAGTTTGATCAACTTTCAAGGAGTTCCAATGGTTGGGTTAGCTTCCTCAAGTTCCAAGGAAGTTAATGGAATGCTTTAGCTTGAGCTGAAAGGGCTTGAGGAGTTCTGGAGAAGTATAAGTGTAAAGCTCTATTTTTGAAATTGGAGGTTGGTGTTAATGGTGTTACAGTTATGTAACAGGTTATGGGATTAGTTCTAAATTATGTTTAGAAGTTTAGAAACCAAAAGGCTTGAAAACGCACGAGGGAGTTATGAGTTTCAAGTTTTTGGTCAGTTTATGTGAAAATGGAGGTATGGAATGTGATTATGAGTTCTAGCTGTTTTCAGGGCTTAAGCATTCGTGTCTTTGATGCAAATAGTTTGTGTATCTATAAGCAAAAGGATTGGAGTGCATTGGCAAGTCAGAAGTACCAGTAACAAGATTTTGGCTATGTTACTTGATTTTCAAGAAAAGAGGGAAACCAAGTTTCAATGTGTAGCACAACCATGGGCTGGGTGATTGTAAGTGTCTAAACCATTTCTCATGTATTGTAAGACATGTATGATCAGAAGAGAACATGTGCAAAGTTCAAGAACAAGTTTTGTGCAAAAAGTCACTTTATCAAAATGGTAATGTGCACTTTCTTCCCAAAATGGATATAAAGCATGTCCATGCATTGAATGCTTGAAATGAGACCTCTAACAGCTGTGCAAGATATTAATTATGGAGTGCCTAACACGTTTGAGGCCTGTAAAGTAGAGTTTATGCAGCATAGTTTGAATTTTGAATTTGGTTCATCACAAAATGACTTGTAATTCAAGTGATAAAACCCTAACTTCATCTCTTCGGTTCTCCCTACTCAAGAAAGATCTCAAGGAGTTCTTTGACATTTTGGAAAGCTTGTAATGTGATATACAACCAATATTTGAATTGCTTTTGAAGATTCACCTTGGAGCTATATGAAAAAGTGCCATGAAGTTGGGTTAAAATCCTGACCAAATTAGTGCAAAAAATTCACTAAGGGTTTTGTTTCATGGCCACATGTTCTTAAAATTATAACTTGATATCCAAGCACTTTTGGAAGGAGTTGTGTAAAGAAAATTCGTATATTTCATGGAGATCTATAACTTTTGTGTTGGAAGTTTCTCTTGAATCATCTTGCATCATGGTGAAAAATTTGTTAAAAGTTGTGAAAAAACATGAAATTTCCAATACTTAGAAAAATTTCTAAGTTTAGAAATTTTGACTTTTCAAAATGAAATCTTGACTTTTTGATTTCTTGATGAATAAGTTTCATATTTTGATATGTTTTGATGAATTTTGATATTTGGCATTTGATGTTGACCAAAAAGTCAAAGTTTGACTTTTCAGTATACAGTTGACTTTTGATCAGTTGACTGAAAATTCATCTGTCAATCTTGTGAACTTGAGCAATGTTTTGAGCCATGTCATTAGGTAAAAATTATGCAATTGTACTCTTAATATCATGCCTTAAACCAATTTATCATTTTCTAGGTCAAAAATCAGAAATTGCCCTTTCCCAATCAAAATTGTAATTTTGACCATTTTGCCCTTTTGGAGATTTGATCAAATTTCTTGAGGAATTATGGTCCAAACTTGATAAAATGATACATATGGGTTTAAAATGTTGATGTGGATAAAAAATTATGAAGCTTAACTGTAAATTGGCCATAGTTGACTTTTTCCCCAATACAATTGATTTTTATGTCAACTGCTTAATTAACTGAGAAAAAGTGTGATCCAAGGCTTGAAACTTGACATGAGTAGTCTTAAGGGTCCACAATGATCCATGAAAGTCATATTGGGAATTGGAAGTTCAAAAATCCTTGTGCAATCTCAAACCCTAATTTTGGTCATCAGTGCTTAAGGAGGTGTCTTGAGCTGATCAATCCCTAGTGCAATCTTGAGCCCAAGGAGATCTTGTGAGCAAATTATTGATAAGTGAGAGGGAAAATTTTGGGGTACAACAATGAATATAAGCCATGAACTAGTCTCAATTTCTTCTTTAACCAAGGTATTTCACCTGAAAAGGGTAAAAATACAAGCTATCTCAAATAAAGAGACTACCACTTGTAAAGATTTCACAACAAACTTCTCTTGTAAAACTTTCTCGAAGAGATAACATTTAATGGAGAATCAGATAAACCTCCCCTCGATCATGACCATAAGCCACGAACTGGTCTCAATTTCTTCTTTAACCAAGATGTTTCACCTGGAAAGGGTAAAAATATTGCTGTAAGAATCTTTCAATAAACTGTCTTTATCATTGAAGTACAACCAAACTCAACAACGAACTATCTCCCATAATGAAGAGACTACCATTCATTGGAGTAACAAATTTTCATCAACGAACTATCTCCCATAATGACGAGATTACCATTCATTGGAAAATAAATCTCAACAACAAACTACCTCCCATAATGACGAGGCTACCATTCATTGGAAAAACAAATTTTCATCAATGAACTATCTCCCATAATGAAGAGATTACCATTCATTGGAAAAAACAATCTTCATCAACGAACTATCTCCCATAATGACGAGATTACCATTCATTGGAAAAAACATCTTCTCTGGCATTAACAGACTTACTTTGAAAGAACAGGTTGCTCAAATATAGAGACCTGCCGCTTGTTGTTTAAGAAGGAATTGTAATAAGACTGGAAAGAAATGAAGCTTGATTTCCTGGGGAAATACTAATACATTTCTGTTGAGGAGAAAAAAAACTTTGCGTACAAAATAAATGCACATTCTCAAATCAAGGCTCGAAGTATGCAGAAGTCGAAATAATAATATTGTCTGGGACTGCCGATTCAAACCAGAAATAAACTGGAATGAAATAATCAACCAAAACAGCACCTGATGAGAAATAAACTCATAAGGGGATCACACTCCATCCAGATAATGAACTGAATAGGAAGGCTAAAGCAAAATTCTTCCACAAGGGATAACTCAGCGGTGAAATTGAAAGGATATACACTTTCTGTTTAAAGTTGACAACTCTATTGGACAGAGAATAATATAACTTTGCAAAGAAGGTAATATACCAACAATACATAAATAAATGCAAATGAGCAATGAATCTTTATTCAGCTATGCATGATGTATGTATGAATGTATGAATGTTATCATATATATGCTGACAAAATAACCATAACACACTGGGGCTAACCAGACAAAACTAACTTGGGAAAAAACAACACTCAGCCAAGTCATATCCAGGTTAAAGATCAGATCCCACAAGAGGGTAGGCATAAACTGAGGAAATAGAGTCTTATTTCACGGCTTAGCTTCACTGGGAAGAACATGGCTTGGAAACAATCAAAGCACCACCTGACTGGCAACAAATAATGTTACAGAGATACAATAAACTCCTCTAGGTTTCACCGGGGAACGTTAATACGGACTTCAACAGGGGAAGAAAATGCTTCATCGTTTGGGCTTCACCTGGAGCTTCCAAAACTAACTTCACTAGGGAAGATGAAAACTATATCATCGATAATTCAACTTGGGATTTCAATACAGACGTCACCGGGGAAGATGAAAAACTACGTTATTGATGTTTTAACTGGAGATTGTTATGCTAACTTCATTGGGGGAAAATCAAACCGCACACACCAGAGAGAGCCCAAATACAGTCTTCAATATCAAGCATAATAATTGTGCAAACTTCTCTGGAGAGAAATCATGAAATTTCATGGGATAACGATTTTAGAGGGAAGCATCATCCTCGACTCGTCTAGAGAATTAAGAAATTAATATCACAATAATAGGTCAGCTTATGGGGATTCTAAATCAAACTCAGCACACAACGAAAGAAAACCCAAGGAGTAGACGCTTATCTCAAAACTTCTTAGAATGTGTATTGCCCTTGTCTGGTTGCTTAGAGGTACACAATAATGACAATGTCATAACCGGAGGGCGTAATATCCTGCGAAAGATTATGTATTACTTCTCAACTTAAAGGGAGAAAGAATTTAACAACTAAGCACGGGCTTTGTAACTTTGCAACCTCTGCTTGATCACCTTTTGACCATGGAAAGAAATTACACTCAGTCGGAGAAATCTGAATCAAGACTTGATTGGAGAGAATGGGATTACAAACCTAACATCAAATAACAACTTGAAGAAAGTCTGAACCAAGACTTAACTGGGGAAGGAAATGAGATTTCAAACCCAATACCACACCACAGCCTGGAGGAAACCCAATAACTAGTCAGCTACTGCAGAGGGAACCATGCACACCTCTACAAGGCAGATCATGAGAAATAGTCCTGCTTGAGGAAGATATTTGGCTTGGGGAAGAACATAGTAACTGTCTTGACAAAATATGGAAATGCCCTTGGAAACCACTTTGGTGTCCCAAGTTTACCGTGTTAGTCGAGATATCTTTCACAACTTGCCCTTGGCTACGTGCATTTAAGATAATCTACCTGATAAAAAAGTTCCTAGAGATTCATCGAATCTCGACGTAACTGCCCTAGATTAGTTAAATGTTGCATCTACTTTACTCGACAACTTCTTCTTAGCTACATGCCCTTTGCTGATACTCAAATGTAAGTTTCTTTGACATCAAGTAGTGGTTTTACAAGCAGAACAATATTTATTCTAAGAATGACAATTCTAATGCAACAGTTATGTAAGTCTTGAAGATTTTATTGAAAATATTTCGCAAAACCTTGTGAATGAATCACTAGCCAGGGCGCAAAATTGATTTTTTTTTTAATTTTTATCAAAGATAACAAAAGCATATGATACCAACACAAAAGTTTTATCAAAATTCATAGGAGTTAGAAAACGTTATCTTATTGAAATACGATTTCGAAATAAGCCATGTTTCAATTAGGACTTTTGAGGGTTGTAACGTAGCCTGGTTCACGGTTTTAGAAAAAACAGATTTTAAGGCACAAAATTATTTGGTGCCCACCCCCTTCATGATGTTCTCCAGTCCTAAGTTCAGTTAATTCGACCCGAACATTCATCTCTCAAAAGAAATTTTGAGACAGTTGAGGAAACAACCGAGATTTTCTTTGGATATGACAATCACTTATTTTTACTTTTAGTGTATGATCACGCAACATATTTCTTTGCTAAGGATATCCATTTTGTAATCCTTTTTTCGCCTTTCAGGCTTTCCATCATTTTCCCTAACTTTTGCCTGGACAAATTCTTTTTGAATTTGACTATGAAGCCCAGCAGGATGCCCTAACTTTTGCTTAAGCGACTTGTTTTTTCAAGTTTTGACTTAGCGGGGATTTTTTTATCTTTCTTTAATCACTTCTTATTTATTTCATTATTTTCATTTTTTATTACATTTTCTTTCCTTTTGAACATGTCGCATGAAGTTGTGTCATTTTTGACTTGTCGGAAGAATTGTGACTACCCTATTTCTTGGAAGATGAGGGATAACCGTTGTTGGATCATTGTCTACTGACTTCCTGGTGTGCGAGAGATACTTATTGGGGTATCGCCAATTGACACACACTCATGATTAATGAAGGTTAGCCATTGCAATTTTGAGTTTCATCAACCTTTTGAAGGATAACCATTGTTGTATCCTTAGATGCACATTTCTGATGAGTTCCGAACGCTCGATCAAATTAACTGAACACTACCCTGCCTCAGGTTAAAAATGAGGGTTTTTTCTGAATAGAAAATAAACTCCTGCTTCAAGGCTCAAAGGGTTAACGAGGGTTTCACTCCCTTATATATTCGGTGTTTGGGAATTTGAAACAATGCCTGTATATCGTCAACAGAGTTTTATTCAAAATCAGACAACCAGAAATTTTTCATATTAAATTCATCATCCTCCATCGAATCTATGATTAGGAAAGAGAATGGATAAAAAGTTGGTATCATAAAAAGCAATTTAAAATTAAAAATAAATACGAGTGAAAAGAATGAATTTCTTCAAGACAAACATATTCATTGTATTAAGGTAATCATTCAAATGTGAACAAGTTCTTACATGCAAACCATACAATGATTAACAAGAAAAATTACAAATGAGAAATCAGTAAAATTTCTAGTAAACATGAGAAAGCTAATCATCCTTGAAATCCAGGGCATTCTTCAATCACGTTTATTCTTTGGCAAAGACTTGGCTTGAACCTCAAGATAAGTATCCTTAAGTGATAAGATACCACTTCTGACCAATTTCTGGACTTCAGCTTTTAATGGATAACATTGTTCAATACTATGCCCATGGGCTCCCTGATGAAAGGCACAAGTCAAATCAGCTTTGTAGTACCAAGGTATCTTCTCAGGGATCTTGGGTGGAGGTCGGGTCTGAACCAAATTCCTCTGCATTGGAATAGGAAACAACTATGAATAAGTCATTGGAATTGGATCAAACTGAGCTTTCTTCTGATCAGAAACTTTTTGATTTTGTTAACAAACTGGAGTAGCGAGAGGTAAATTGAACACATGGATGATAGAAGAAACATGCTGATTCTGACAATAATTTTTCTTCCTCTGGTTCTCTTCTTGGCAAAGTTATTATCAAACTTTTTCACACCACTAGTTGTGCCACTGTCTTCAGATAAACATTCCTTTCGGACATCCTCTTCTAGAAGCACTTCCACATTCGCCTTTTCTGGGAACTCACCGGGTGCATTGACTATCACTTTCTCATGAAAGAATGATTTCAGAGTTTCTGTGAAGACTTTTGCCATATCTTCCTCCTTCCTAGAAGGATTGACTTGGGCGGCAACCAAAGTTTTAACCAAAGCAGTTAGATATTCCATATCAGCCTTCAAAGCAGTTACCTCTTTGTGGAGTTCAAAGATCTCTTGCTTAATTCTTTCCATCTTCTCTTAGCACGAGTGTTGTACTGATGAGACAACTTGATTATAGAGACTAGAGGACCTAGGGTAAGACTTCTGGGAAACTCATGAAATGCATAGTTAAACGTAACATGATACATGTTGTGCAATAAAAATGCCATGTTCTTATTTCCAAAAGTATATACGCTTTGATTCCTGTTACTAAGCCACAATATTATTACATTTTTTATGTATTTATTTATTTATTTTTAATGTTTATTTATATAAATTTTTTTGCTTAACAACTGGAACCAAAGAAATGATGTTTGGAAACGGAGAACATGTATATTGATGATTACATTAACATGCTATGTATTCCAATATGCGGGATCAAAGCTTCTGTAATACTTGATAGCTGCTGAACTGATAACAGAACCACTGTCACATGTAACAAGATCAAAAGTCCAGACCAATTCAGAATACCAAGAACCAAATTCATAAGTATAACCTGAGTCACCAAAAGAACATGTATAGTCACCATCTATACTTGTAAATATTATTCCCTCCCCATTCACGGGTAAAGACTAGGTCATGGTAAGGTCAATGGTAACTCGAAATCGAGGGTACTCTTGAAAAACTATCGCTGTATCACCTACGTGAAAAAGATAGCCCCTCATTTGTACCTCATTTGAGCGTGGATGACATGACGGCATAGTGAAACCTAAGTCAACTAGCCATTCATGTTCCAATCTATTCCTAGTGTTCCTGTGATTGCCACTTGGCCTGGGTATTGGGCCTTTTACCTCATAGTAACACCAACCCAACGAAACAAACAGAGAAACCAGCACAACAACAATATAACAAATAACAATAAAGATACAATGCAAACATATTCTCAAACATATACAAATGAATAATCCATAAAAACATAATGATAAAAACCCTAAGAAAATAAAAACGGAAGCTAGGAGTGACTCATGGGATGGACGAGCAATTGGTCTACATATTGTTATCCCCAGTGAAGTCGCCATTTTTCTGTAGCGGTAAAATCATTGAAGTCTCCACTGAGTATTTATTTATCCCACAAAAGGGAAAGGAAAATCATCTAAGAAAAACCTAAAGGGGGGAAATCAAGGTCTTGCGACCGAGAGATTGGGTAAGGGAGTCGATTACGCAAGGGGAAGGTATTACCACCCCACACGTCCGTAGTACTCTACGGGATCCACTCTCGTTATTCTAATCAAAGGGTGTGTTTAATCTAATGCTTAAGATTTATAAACTAAGAGGGAATGCATGCAAAGAAAACACGGGGAAAAGAAGGAAATATTTACAAATTTTCGCTCGACTGAGCCTCGTGACCAGATGCCTATGCATCCCTTTTAAGGAATTAGAGCGCTGTAGTTCGGCTCATATATTTTGTTTGTTTGTATTTTTAAATGAACAATGTTGCATTCGGTCATTCCACCGCTGCTCGGCCTTCGGAGACTTACGATCTGTAGTGGAAAGGAACTAACAATGCTCTTAGAAGAGAAAAGCCGAATGGCGAAAATAAATGAATGGGTTGGTATTTTTTTACCATGAAAAGAATTTTTGTATGCTTAGCATTTTTTATACATTTTCCAAGAAAAAGAAGTTTTAGTTTTAAATGAAATTATGCAAAAATGGGATAAAAACATCTCAGGGAGACTAACCTATCTCTAACCTAATGTTATCATACAATGAGGGATCCTATCTAAGTTAGCATGCCAAAGAAAGTCTAACAAACTATCCCATAGGGAACATACAACGAGAGGAAGTCGTGATCTCAATTTCTAAATTGACTGACTCATCGATCAACAAGAAATAAAGGAAAGCAATAAGATCATATAGGGAGCATGCACTGAGAGAGAAGTCGTGATCTCAATTTCTAAATTGAGTGACTCATCGATCAACAAAAAAGGAAACAAACACAAGGAAACACATATAATAAATGAAGTGCGGAATGTCTGCTACGGGTATTTAAACAACGACTTCGAGCGCACACTCTTTATTTCCTACTTATCATGATATCCAGAAAGCGATAAATGCGAAAATATAACTTGGAAGAAGTATAATACCAAACGAACAATGATGTCCACAAAAAGCAAAATCAAAGAAAAGAAACCCGGAATACTTCGCACGAGCTGGCATCAACAAACAAACAGTCAGAGATTGAATATTTGGAATAGGTGTTGAAGCTTCATCGATGTGAAAATAAATCACAATCGGAATTAAAAACACATCTGTATATCAAACAACAAACCTGCATAAGACTCAACTCAACAGGAAAAGGTGAATCACAAATATCGAGTAATCAAAAAATTAGGAAGTAATTTATATAAATAAAGCAAACAAAAAGCCTAAAATTTTTTATTGATTTTTTTGTAAAAAAAATATATATATTCTATTTATTTATTTTTGTTCTATTTTTATTATTAAAAGAAAATTTATCTAAAAAAAACATACAAAAAATAAAACTAAAGAACGTAGAAAGAGTCAGGGGGGTGTTAAACAAGATTCTGATGGGGTATTATAGTAAACTGGGTGCAGGGCCCATTGCATCAAGGTCCAATGGCATCTCTTTTTTTACTGCACCTCAAACAAAAACGCAGAGTATGGGCTTATGGAAAATAGTTGTGGTCCGACCCATTATTTAGGTTGTATATTTCAGCCTTTTTTACTAAAAGGAAAAAACGATAAATAAAAAATTAAGAAAGGATTAGGGTTTAATTTCGTTGTGACTATTCAGATTCTTTCTTCTTCTCACTTTTGACCCGCCGCGACTCTCTCACCTCATCCTTCTTCTCATCGCATCCGTCTCAATCCTCTTCGCCGACATTTTCTGCTCCAACACGTCGCAGCGGCACCGCTCAACACTCAATCTTCTTCTTTACAAACGATTCATGGCAACATTCTCATTCACCACAATTTTGTTTTCCATCAATGTCGTCATTCAACTTTGATATAGCAGTATCAATCTCGACTCCGCCTTCCACTTTGAAGTTTCAGTTCAAGATTTTGCACCGATTCAGATATCCACAGTATCGCCAATCCGCCAATATGTTCACAGATTCAAACAAAGGAGAGCAGAAATCATAAAAGTATGAGCATAACGTCTTACCAACTGGAGTAGTTCTGGTGACCCTTGGACCTTGATGATGATGCAGAGAACCAGAATTGAAACGTCAATCAGTTATGATTGTGACGAAACATCCAATTCCAATCTTCTCCTTCAACCTTCCTTGCGTTCATGGGTCTGGTTATTGGTTCAACTAATGATGATGCGGTTATTACCGATTCAAAAACAAGGAGGTGCGATGTTGATGATGTTGTTCGTTGTGGAGGAAAGAAGTAGTACACGAAGATTTTGTTAATGATGGAAAATGTTGGTGATGAAGTTGTTCTTGCGATTGTTGATTGTGATTGTAGGTTTTGTTGTTACAACTACATCAAATTTATAAATTGAATGATGGTGATGACGTCGATTCACCGATGCTAGATGTTGAGATATGATTGCTGAATGATGATGATTGAAGTAAGGTTGGAGTAGAGAAGAAAGTTGCAGAGTTGAGGATGATAAAGAATCAAGTGAAAATTCCAGGGAAAAATTGTGAAATCCGAATGGTTGAGGAAGAGGAAGAGAGAGTGAAGGTCGATAATGAATCCCCGAATCCCAAGATTGAAGATGATCAATCTTATTAAGAGTTGCAACCTTCTTTTAGAGAATCATCCTTGAGGTAAGTTTGTCTATCTTGATTATCCATGCCCTCGATCTGGTTTTCTGTTATTATCCTTATGAATTCCCTTTCTGATTTCTGTTACCTCTCTGTTTCCATTCTGTTACCAATCTCTTATATCCTTCCCTGTTCTGTTATGCATACTATTAAGGAGTTTTGTTAGGAGGAAGTTAGAAAAGTTGTTAATTTTGTTTAGAAAAAAATAGTAGGCTGGAATTTGGTTAGGGATCATTGCAGTTGGTTAGGAGCTTCAACTTCTGTTTTAATTTTCTGTTAGATGAGACTATGTTATAGGAGTTAGTTGGAAGACGGTTATATGGTTAAGAATCGGTTAGGAGTTTGTACTAGGGTGTTAGGCAGTTAGTTATGAATGCAGTTAGAAGTTTACTTTCTACTTTGGTTGTTGTAGAAGTTTGTTGTCAAATTTTTTTCTGTTAGTGAAGCTGGTTAGAGGTAATGAGATCTCAATCTTTGGCTTTCTAAATTTCGGTTATAGATTGATGGAGGAGATCGAAATTGGTAGTACTTAGTTTGGAAAATAGGGAGTTTAAAAGTTGGTTATTGGATTCTGTTAGTTGATTTATGAACTGGATTCCCTTGGAAGTAGATTAACTGAGCTGGAAAGTTGGTTGGAAAATTTGATTATATTCCGTTCTAAAAGTTGTTTACACCATCAGGCAAGTTAGTTGAAGAAAAGCTATTATGACCTGTTAGTTCTTTTTTTGTTTATCTTCTATTACAGTCGGTCGGTTAGAAAACAATCAAGAGACTAAATTTAGATAGACAATTTATTTCTGATTATGCAGGGTCTAATTTGGGTTTCGTTTGGTTATTTGATACAGGCTGTTTAATGAAGTGCAGGGCTGAAATTATTGAATTTTCTAGACCGGTTTGGCTATCTTTGTCACATGACGGGAGTTTATTGATATAGCAAGCAAAGTGGAGTTATGTTTGGAAGCACATATGGAACTGTTTTTTTTTAAAGTTTAGAAACAATTTATCATGGGTTTTGTAATGGTATTTTCTATGTGTCTTGATCATTTGAATGATGGTGATATTAACTTGTAATCGATCTTGAATGAACTTATATTGTAATTTTCGTTTTATGTAATCTTTCAAGAATGTAATGGAATGATGAACCTTTTCCTTTTTTCTTACAAACTTGAATGACACTTGAAGTTTGAACTTGACATGGATATTGAAAACTCTTGATTGAAGTTGACTTGCAACGTGAATTTGAAATTTTGAATCTTGGATCAATACAATGCACCACTTTGGAAAAGAACCTTGAAGGAATCTTGTATAATTTGAACATAATTGAATGAGACTTGAATCAAACTTTGAATAATGTCTTGAAAATTGAATGAAGTTGAAATTGCCTATTGAATAAAAGGACTTTGCTTGCAAAATCATGAGGAATTCCTTCTTTTAGAATGAGGAATTCCCTTGGTTTTTTTGGTAGCTTGAACTCAAAATAATCTTTGTGAATAAACTTGAACTTGTACCATGAATTTCAAGTAATCACTTGCATGCTTGCACTCTCATTCTTGACATCATGAACAATTATATGTACTTAAGAGTTTCGACTCCTTGATGACATCAAAGGTCAATACTTTGCACCATGCTTTTTAAATCACTTGGAAATGACACACTTGAATGAATACTTCATCATAATGAAACCAAATCAATTTGAAAACAACAATTAGTTGAATGGGCAACATGACCTTGTCCTCAAAGATATCATGATTTTATCCTTTTATCATGCTTGGTTAATGAACCTCAACCCTCAATTGAATTATAAACTCAAGAGACCACCCAATTCTATTTGAAAGGTTAATGAGATCTTAACCCAAATCTTGAGCATTATGAAACGCCTTAACTCATAAAAACCCCAAAGCAACACTTTAACCACTTGACCAGTATCACAACAGAAGGAAGACCTTGATTCAATCCTTTAAGCCTCTTGAGAAGGGTTGACTTGTGGTGTAAGCAATTAAGAGGAACTCTAAATGATGTCAGTGAAATCATAATAAGGAGACAATGATGATCCTTGTAGCCTTGAGGACAAAGCCTATCATGACAAACCTTTGATGAAGATATAATACCAAGCTCAAATATAACATAGGAGAAACCCAAAATCTTGACCTTTGACGACCATTGCCGATGAAATGGCCTTGTATCTTGAGGAACTTTTCTAGCGAAGACGTCTATGCTGCTTGAGATCCAAAGCCCTAATCTTGTACCAAGATTGATGAGAGCGCCAATTGAATCAAAATGAAGAATGTAACAACCTTAGTCCATAGAGACCAACCCTAATGCCAAAATCTTCAATCATGTAACCATGGGCCCAACGCTATGTGTGAGATGTACAGAGTATGATGAGGGATCTTAGGGGGAAAATTGGGGTATAACACTATGCATCACTATTTTACCTTCCTGGATTATTAGTTGGTGCCCACAATATAAGTATTCTCTAAATTACTCGGAGTTCCTATTCTTGACCATATACCTTTCACCGGTTTAGAGCCAGTTCTGAAACCTAAAGATGTTGAATTAGTCTTACATCTGAAATGATCGGACATTGTATCTAATTTGTAAACAATGAATGGAGTCAAGGGTTTTTCTCCTAAATTTCTGATAGAGCAGGCTCAGGGGTTTCTATATGCCATGAATTTAGGTGCTTTTGAGGATATCTTGGCTTTGTTGATCTATGGTTTGGTACTGTTCCCTAATCCAGACCAATTCATAGATGTGAATGCCATCAAAATATTTCTCACTCATAATCCAATACATAATTTGCTCGGAGATGTCCTGCATTCCCTCCAAACTCGTTGTTGTACCCCAAAATTTGCCCTCTCAATTCTCAAGGGTTTTCTCACAAAGATTCTCAGGATTTAAGCTTGCACAAGTGCATTGGGATTTTCCAGTACCAAAATTAAAAGGAAAGTTTCAGAAAGGGAAAAAACAGATAAAAATAATATTTTGACAAGTTTGGAGAAAAACAAGTGTTCTTCGATTCAGCATCCTTCGATTGGGCAGTAGCCTTCCTTCGATCTAGCAAGCTTCGATTGGGCAATAGCTTTCCTTTGATCCAAGATCCGACTGAGGCAATATGTTTCCTTCGAGCAACTTGCTTCGATCTATAAGACAAACCCTTCGTTTAAACACAAGTTTCTGCATGCAAGTCTTTATTTGGGCATTCATCTCTTGCCATGCCTGCATGCAAGCTTCAGTTTAGCAAGGGCTTCATTCCACTTGGGTTACATCTTTCATTTTCGTATTGAAGCTTCCTTTGATTCAGAAATAAATTATCTGCTGAAGGCTTTAATCCCCAGAACGAAATTAGCTTCTGAAAGCTTCCTTCAATTCAGAAGGCCTAGGTCTTCTGAAGGTCCCCTTCGATTGCACCACTGGCCCCTCACCTGTTTGTCTTAGATTCACAAGTTTTCGATTGGATCAATGGCTACCTTCCTGTGACTTTCGATTTCATATTCATGATTTCTTCGAATTCACCTTCATATCACCTTCGAATCCATCTGCAAACCCTTCAATATGCCATAGTGCTGCATTATGACACACAACTTGGTGGCCCATTCGAAGGACTTGCCATAGTTGGGGAATAATTATTTTTACTTACTTTGGAGTTTGGTCGAAGGTTTGGGCCTAAGTGATAAAAAGCAAGAAGACTCAAAATGGTATATTCAGCTGAAAAGGGCCATTCGAAGAACGCACAGTTGGTTCATTTGAAGGACACACAATTGGTGGAAACGAATGTTGCTTTATTTTAGTCTGGTCGACAGTTGTGGAAGGATGGAGGATTCGATTCAAAAGATCAAGTTGAATATTTAGACCCATACGTGTTTTCCCTTTTCAGGCCTCAAACCTATGAATCACCCTATATTTAATTGTTTATGCAAGTTAAAATAGGCTTTTTTCCATTTTCTGTCCAAGACCACTTACACTTAATAGTATAATGCTACCTTTTAGAAAAGTTTGTCTTGAGCCTTGCGCCTGTTTTCCTTTAGAAGGAAGCAATCCATCTGAACCGCACATCTTGGCACAAGTGGGTGCTTACTTTCCAGCTGAGCCTTTATTTTATTATTTTTACTCCCAAACATTTCAAATTTTTTCCTCTATAAATAGAGAGTCCATCTGCACAAAGAAAATAAGAAAAGGAAGAAGAGGAGGGGAACGTATCTTCAAAATTCTCACACACCATAAAATTCTCAAACACTTCAACACTTGTAAAATCAAAAAACCCATAATCATTATTACCTCCTTCGATTATGAAGAACAACATATTCTAGTTTCCTTCAAATCAAGGAGCATTCCACTTGTTCCTTCCTTCGAATCCAGTAAAGAAGTACATTTCACTTGTTTTGCTCTTTCAAATCCAGTGTCAATGGCCCACACTTAGTCTTTTCCTTTGAATCCAGAGGCATTCAAGGCAACCACTTAAAAGTCCAACACACGCTCCAGCCTCCAGCAAGGTAAGTCATTCTTGACCTTTGACCCTTCGTTTCCAGCATAGCATGTAAATAAGTTTTATTTTTCGTTTCAAAAATGTACATACTATTTTCTTCTTTTTGTTTTCACTCTTTTAATGTGTGTCATGGTTAACAATCTTCTTGGATTTTTCTCTCTGTACATTAAAATATGCTTTAAAAACTAATCTATCCTTAAGGTGATGTTGGCATGGCCTTGGGCCATGTTGCTATTCAAACTCAAGCGAAATAAACATGAGACAGAAAAGTTGGAAATGAAGCCTCTGGCTTCCATACTAACCTTCAGGCCAAACGAAAGACACAACATGCTGTGTGTAACACCCCTTCTAATAAACCCCGAATTAAACGATATAAATAAAATCTGAGAAAATAAAATTTGCACGGAAGGAGTGTCACAACATCAATTCAAATATTCAAGAAAAACGGATATGACATTTTCGTCACTTTAATCATTTAATCACATGATAAAATCATGACATATACTTTCTTTTTCGTGCAAAACGCAACGGAATTGTAATAATATTATCTTCTCCAAAGGAGGAATCAAAATATAATATGCAAGGCATTAAGCCATATGGTTCATACACCATTCATGTTATCAAGTCATAATATACATACATCATCATATAATCAAAACAATGGATTATATACAAGTATAATCCATATACAAAAATATGAGTTCGAATGCGGACACTAATCCCCCAGTGTTACAATCAGAGCATCGACTTAAAATAAAAAAGTAACGGACTATAATCTAAATGCATCCGCTAAGCTAGTGCCTCGCACTACCGTCTTCGGTACCTGAACAATGTCGTATCAAGCATTTTCCAACAGAAGGGTAAGAATTCCAATAAATATAAAGTATGTAATTAAAGCAATGCATAAAATATAAATATTAGGAATCCTTCACCTTACATAAACATATATAATATATTAGTCACATATTTATTTCACCTAATCACACACTTGGTAATTATTTAAGAATCAATCCGAAAACAATTCCGACACATAAACCACACGATTAATCCAATTCACATAAACTCATAATATAACAATTATGCATTTGACTCATGACACGACGCAAAGAATGCGAATACGGTACCAACTTGTGGACCCAAGGTTCCACCACCTATATTTCCACATAGGATCAAGGCCTCTACGTCTATTTCCCATCTAGGATCAACGTCTATAATTGTGAACCCAAAGTTTCACCGCTTATATTACCACATAGGATCAAAGCCTCTACGCCTATTTCCAATTAAGGATCAACGTCTATAAAATGTGAACCCACCGTTTCACTGTCTTTGTTTCAAGACCAACCATGCCATGCAATGTACAATTGACCACTTGTATGCAATTAGGACCACTCCCGACCTTAACATACACATACCACATATTCCAACATAATGAAATACCAACAATTATACATGCATTGCAATTATATTTACACATCAAGTAACATACAAGTTTAAACAAGTTACTTCAAAAATATATTCAAAACAAACACAATTCTGACCGGTCTCCGAAAATGTCGCAATCTCAAAAAATAACTCAACCATAATTATCTACGCGTTTAACTTAGTTAACCTGTCAAATTTCATTAATTTCTGGATAACTAATTTTACCGTCTAAACCGAAGAAAAAAAACGAAATCAAATGCAATAAAAACATACTAGATGTTTAGAGGAAGTCTAACCCTTACCGATTAGTCTCTGGAACAAGCTTTTCGATTCGATTCCAGAAATTTCTCCTCTTCTCTTCAACCCTAGATTTTCTTTTCTTTTCCTCTTCTGCTACTTCACTTCTCTGTTTCTATTCTTTACTGATACATTCTAACTAGTAACATACATATATACTTTACTTACTTTATATAATATATATATTATAATCTAACATATATATAAACTAAGTTATATATTATATATTATAAAAACTAACATACTTATTATATATACATACTGAATGTTAACATAACATAACTTTATATATAATCTATTTTATTTAATAAAACTAATTTATCTTATTTAATTAAACTAACTTAATATAATTAAATAAATAATAATATAATTAAATTATCACAAATTAATTAATTAACACACACCAAAATACAATATTATCATATAAAAATAATTATTTCTAATAAACCAGATAAACTCAATTAATCACATACCGGACAGAGTAGTATACTACCGATTAAGTAAATATAATTTATCAAGATAAATATTATTATATTGAATACTATTTCCCGGTCAAATCGATTAAATCTGACTTTATTTCAAACGGTCAAATTCCAATAATAATGTTATTTCTAATATTATTGCTCTGGTAACTGACTCGCATTAAATCTCTGGTTAACTGAATAAAATTCAACTCTACTTGATAATCCGATAGCACTTCTCAAACGATATCGACGATCTGATTAATTACCAAACTTCATCTAAATTAAATATTTAATCCTTATTTAATTTAATTAACTAATTAATTAAATTCGAGTTGTTATAACTCTCCCCCACTTACAGATTTTCTCCCTTGAAAATACGACTGAGACAAACCACACTGAACCTGCTCATGTATCCGTCCACCCAACTCTCACTTCCACCAAGTAACATACAAAAGACACCAAAAGACGCGAACATCTTCTTAACATCAAGATCCAACAAAACACAATGCCGAGGTGCAAGGCCCATACCATACACTCGTCAATAAACTGACGACACCAAGAATAACCAAGTCGAGAACACACGGGTTCACCAGAGATTCCAGACACAACAAGGTCGTTACCATCACCACGGTAGCACCCCCTCGATTCCTTATCCAGTTTAATTAATCAAAACCTCAAATTGTCCAATCACTCGCGCATAACTGATTTGTGATACCTCACGCTTCCACTGCGCACTCAGATAGCCTAACACTATCTAACTTATGACCCTCACATCCAATTTTCGTCCGCTTAATACTTACTCCAATCTCATCGTCCAAATAAACACATCTGAAACATACAACTATCATGATACATCATAACCTATGATCCATCAATTCTAAAATCTTCTCTTCGATTTCGATTGATCAACATCCATTGGTCCCTAAAGATACGGCAGTATTCTACTTTCTCAAATCTTGTCCACAATCACTTAGGACTTCCAACCTCAAAAGCTTAACTCTGGCGAAACCTCCTTGTTATGTCCCACTCAATTCTCACACCCTGTATCAACAAATGCACAAAATTTTCATTCAAGACGTCAACTATCACATTCAACTTACCAAACAGGAACCCAATCCAAAAGTCACTTTCTCGAAAATCTTAACCATCGCCGCAGTCTCATACCATAATCCTTTGGAATTAACGGTAACTCATACTCTTGCAATAACCAAACAGTTCAAATCCAGAACCACAACGTCATACTTCTCGATTATAACACGAATGCTATCGCGACCGGCTCCGATCGCAAGTACAATGCTCTTCCTCATAAACCATAGATCATCTTAAAGTACTTAGGGATACCAAGCTGTCCCAAGATACTTTACCGCCAAAACTTATCTTAATCACAATCCAGTAATCCACCATGGTTATCAATAACCGACAAAATCCATATTGTAGAAGTACATGATTTCACTTCGACTCTCTAAACTTACATCTCAGTAAGTACTTCCAAAATGACTCTGAATTCACCTTCTTAAATCCATTGATTCCACAAACCAGATTTTTCCGACTTTCTTTAGCATCATCTATGATACTCTTAATGATCCCCACTATTAGATGCAGTCTCTTCATAAACCGTACTCAACATCGAATCGTTTCCAACAATTCAAATCTCGATCTCTTATAGTCCCTACACACATACAAATAAAATCTTCATGTTTCCAAACGAATGCAACCGCATAAAACTTTAACTCAAACGTCCGATAAAATATTCTCATTAAAGCCCTGTTGTTCCAAGTCACAATTTACACTTATGAGCTCTACGCCAAAACACTCCTTTAGTCCAAAATGAAATATCTTGATAGACTACACCGAACTAAGAACCACCAAAATAAATGTGTCACTTAATCTCTTTATAACTCATGATAATCCACTTCACACTGCGAAGTCCAAATAACAACTTGACCTCTCTAGTCAACAATACTCCATAACAAAACCAACTTATGAAAGGTCTTCAATTGAATTCAATATAAAAACCATCCAAAACAAGGAAACTTCTATTTCTTAGAAATAACTTCTTGGAGCTTCCACAAGGTGCAAATCAAATCTTCACGGCTACTCGGAATGTCGCCAATCCATACTGCTTACTCCAGAATCAATTATCCATAGACACAATTGTAACTCTTACAACTAATCATGAAAGCACTATTTATATATTTCATAATTATGCATGATGTATTAGTCATCCTACCGATATAACCAAATACTCGTCATAACTATACCTTATCCCAAACATCCTTCTAAATATTCTCTAGCCTTCACACGAACTATCGATAAACAACCTTCAAATTAAACTCACTAAATACAACAACTCTCAACAACTGACTCCTCCAAATATCACTCCCCAAGAGTAGATTCTCATCCTCAACATTCATTCCGATCCTTCATTTGAAGTGACCCATAACCTCGGAAATTTCGTTCTCCACGAACAACACAACAGGCGCATTCCACGGCGACTCATTCGAATAAAGAAACTTCTCCTCAAATAAATCCTCAAGTTGACTCTTCAACTTTCTCAATATAGAAGCAGACCTCTTATAGGAAATCCTCGAATTAGAACTATTTCTAGTAACAAAACCCATTAAGACTTCACCTTGCACTCTCACACCGTTCCACTTACTTCATCACAAAACACTTCATAAAAAAAATATTACAACCAATAGGTCACATGCCTTTATCTTGCTCTCACCAAGATCTAAATCTCTCCTTACGCAAACCATAACGCTTCTCTTCTTGCCGACTCAACTAATTTCACACACTGTCAAGCTGGCACAATAAGTCCATCCCATCCAACACGATCCCGACTACTATCAACAAGAGATTAAGGGTGATCAGTTCCAAAATTTGTCAATAGATAGTCAACAATCATGATGGTGGCATCAACCATCGTTACCAAACCACAACAGCGTCTTCAATCTTACTCTTCAAGCTACTTAAACATAACCATGCTTGAAGCATCAATTGCTCGGTAATACATACATCTTACAATCCGCGGTATACTGAACCAACCTCTTGCACAACACTTCAGAGAAGCAACTTCTCCCCCACTTATTTCACACGTACCTCTGCAGACAACGAAAATGAAACAAGCAAGTATCGACAGTGTTTCACACACATGTCATATACCAAAAGGGAGTAAACACATAAACAACCTGGCCGATAGACCGACCTGCTCTGATACCACTATTGTAACACCCCTTCTAATAAACCCCGAATTAAATGATATAAATAAGATCATAGAAAATAAAATTTGCACGGAAGGAGTGTCACAACATCAATTCACATATTCAAGAAAAACGGACATGACATATTTGTCACTTTAATCATTTAATCACATAATACAATCATGACATATACTTTATTTTTCGTGCAAAACGCAACGGAATCGTAATAATATTATCTTCTCCAAAGGAGGAATCAAAATATAATATGCAAGGAATTAAGCCATATGGTTCATACACCATTCATGTTATCAAGTCATAATATACATACATCATCATATAATCAAAACAATGGATTATATACAAGTATAATCCATATACAAAAATATGAGTTCGAATGCGGACACTAAACCCCCAATGTTACAATCAGAGCATCGACTCTAAATCAAAAAGTAACGGACTACAATCTAAATGCATCTGCTAAGCTAGTGCCTCGAACAACCGTCTTCGGTACCTGAACAATGCCGTAGCAAGCATTTTCCAACAGAAGGGTAAGAATTCCAATAAATATAAAGTATGTAATTAAAGCAATGCATAAAATATAAATATTAGGAATCCTTCACCTTACATAAACATATATAATACATTAGTAACATATTTATTTCACCTAATCACACACTTGGTAATTATTTAAGAATCAATCCGAAAACAATTCCGACATATAAACAACACGATTAATCTAATTCGCATAAAATCATAATATAACAATTATGCATGTGACTCATGACACGATGCAAAGAATGCGAATGCGGGACCGACTTGTGGACCCAAGGTTCCACCGCCTATATTTCCACATAGGATCAAGGCCTCTACGTCTATTTCTCATCTAGGATCAACGTCTATAATTATGAACCCAAAGTTTCACCGCTTATATTTCCACATAGGATCATATCCTCTACACCTATTTCCAATTAAGGATCAACGTCTATAAAATCTGAACCCGCCGTTTCACCATCTATGTTTCAAGACCAACCATGCCATGCAATGTACAATTGACCACTTGTATGCAATTAAGACCACTCCCGACCTTAACATACACATACCACATATTCCAACATAATGAAATACCAACAATCGTACATGCATTGCAATTATATTTACACATCAAGTAACATACAAGTTTAAACAAGTTACTTCATAAATATATTCAAAACTAACACAATTTCGATTAGTCTCCGAAAATATCACAATCTCAAAAAATAACTCAACCATAATTACCTACGCATTTAACTTAGTTACCCCGTCAAATTTCATTAATTTCTGGATAACTAATTTTACCGTCTAAACCGAGAAAAAAAAACCCAAATAAAATACAATAAAAATATACTAGATGTTTAGAGGAAGTCTAACCCTTACCGATTAGTCTCCGGAACAAGCTTTTAGGTTCGATTCCAGAAATTTCTCCTCTTCTCTTCAACCCTAGGTTTTCTTTTCTTTTCCTCTTCTGCTACTTCACTTCTCTGTTTCTATTCTTTACTGATACATTCTAACTAGTAACATACATATATACTTTACTTACTTTATATAATATATTATATATTATAAAAACTAACATACTTATTATATATACATACTGAACGTTAACATAACATAATTTTATATATAATCTATTTTATTTAATAAAATTAATTTATCTTATTTAATTAAACTAACTTAATATAATTAAATAAATACTAATATAATTCAATTATCACCAATTAATTAATTAACACACACTAAAATACAATATTATCATGTAAAAAAAATTATTTCTAATAAACCGGATAAACTCGATTAATCACATATCGGACCGAGTAGTATACTATCCATTAAGTAAATATAATTTATCAAGATAAATATTATTATATCGAATACTATTTCCCGGTAAAATCTATTAAATCAGACTTTATTTCAAATGGTCAAATTCCAATAATAATATTATTTCTAAAATTATTGCTCCGGTAACTGATTCACATTAAATCTCCGGTTAATCGAATAAAATTCAACTCTACTTGATAATCCGATAGCACTTCTCAAACGATACCGATGATCTGATTAATTACCAAACTTCATCTAAATTAAATATTTAATCGTTATTTAATTTAATTAAATAATTAATTAAATTTGGGCTGTTACACTATCCTCCAGACCCCAAACAAAAGGCACAACATGTTGGCCTCCAGGCCCCAATCGAAAGACACAACATGCTGGCCTTCAGGCCCCAATCGAAAGTCATGCCTTTACCCCTTTTCAGGCCAGATCGAAGAGAGGCAGAAATTACAGAATTGAAGAGTTTGCTACCCTAAATCGAATGATCCATTTTTGTTCCTTTTACCTTATTTTTGCCTTTATATTTTCATGCAATTCAATATGGTTGTAATAGTGTAGGATTTATTTTTTGAACTTTTTTATTACTTTCATATAAATGTTAGTAATCAGGTGTGTATAGAAAGATAAAATCAACAAGTAGACAACCTAAAAATCAAAGACAAAATGCATGCAATCAAACAAACTTTACACACATGCATCCTTAAGATAATTCCATTTGTTGCCTTATAAAAATGGTCATGTTATGCATGTGATATTTCTTAGCAAAAACAATCACAAATACAAGATCATAGTCCCTCGATGACTCTACGAATGTTAACTTACAAATGATCTTAGTCCCTCAAAGAGAAATGCTAAGATATCTCACAATATTACTATCATGACTATACGATGACCCACGCCCGTCCCTTTACATCCAAAGACAAGGCTTCTTACCAAATTAATGGTAAGATAGCAATATCAAAGGAAAGGAAGAAATGAACAAAGACTTTGAGTAGGTAGATTGTTCCTAGTTACTTGCTCATTTTTCAAATCTAACACTCTTGCTTATTTTCAAAACAAACACCAGCACTTTCAAAACACTTTCAAAACCTTTTCCAAACATGAAATATTTTCAAAAGCTTAACACTTTGTATACGTTCTTAAGAACGAGAACTATTACAAAGTTTCCCTAAATGATTGCGCCTTTTCAAAATACTTTCAGAAACATCACAAAGCATATTTTCAAACAAAAGCAAGTGATCTAGAAAGCAACTAAGAGCCCATAAATAACTATGGATGAAAAGGGTGTTAATACCTTCCCTTTTCATAATCTACCCCCTGAACTCAGAAATAATCTCAAAGGTCTTTCCTATTCTTTTCAGTCTTTCCTTTTGGATAAAAGAAAAGTCGGTGGCGAATCTTACTAACCGTAACATTTGCGATCAAACACAAAACATCCCAAGTCAGTTCTCTCACCGTATCACAGAACTGGCGACTCTGCTGGGGAAAACTTAAAATTGGGGTTACCTTAGGGCTAGATCACCTTTATTTGCTTTCGTTGTTTGACTTGTTTGCTTTACATTATGGTTCCTTATTTGGACTTGCTTTTATCCTCTACCCGGATCTGGGATACCTTTTTAGGTAAGTAGCAATAGATTGTGGAAACTGTACAGCGTAGACCGATATGGTTGAAACAATGGCTACGTTAGTGTGATGCATTTGTGGGTACTAGTATCCCTTATGTTGAATCGAGTAGAATATGTGGCCGCTGAGTGGCGTCATGAAGCACTAACTGACCTTAGAACCTTAAATGAACAAACAGACCATTAGGACGTAGTGAGATAACCGGTTTCGATGGAAAGCTAAAAATTGGTTGATACTCGATTCTACACTCATTGAGACCGAAATTTTGGGATATCTCGGCCGCAAGAAAAGATTGATTATGCTGAGACAACGCCTAAAGGAAAGTCAGTGATATTGAGATCCCTTATAACCCAATTACTATTAACTAGGACAGGTTGAGCCAACTAAACTTCATGAGGGTACTTACCTATAAGATTCCTTGCAAGCCTAAACCCAAGGACTTGTTTTTCCTTGTGTGTATATGCTTACTTGTAAATAACATCATAAATATCATAACATCATAGACATTCTCACTAACCATTTCAAGGATTTAGGAATTTATCTTTGTTTTTGTTTTGTAGGAAATGAATTCCGTCCGAAGAAACACCATCCGAATCAGCTTCGTGAAAGCACACCCTCATCTCCAAGAGTTAGCATCAAGGGTGCCCAGAGATTCTCCTTTTACCAAGAAATATGGCCGACTCCTCAGTTTGGCTACCTCCAATTTCCAAGAGGAGATGATGTGTGTGCTCTTACAATTCTTTGATCCCATACATCATTGCTTCACCTTTCCTCTGGGGCTGTCATTCCACACTAATTCAAAATACCAGTCTTTGCAAAGTACGATGGAGTTTCTTGTCCAAAACTTCACCTGAAATCCTATATGTGCAAGATACAGCGGCACACTGTTGATAAGAAACTCTGGGTTCACTTTTCCAAGAGATCTTGGCGGGAACACAACTTGAACGGTTTCATCAGTTAGATGGTTCCCGTATCAATACCTGGGAAGATTTAGCTACCGCATTCTACCATCAGTACCAATATAACACTGACTTGGCGCCAACGAGGGTTCAGTTGCAAGATATGACCATTGGGAAGAACGAAGGATTTAATGAATATGCACAAAAGTGGAGAGACCTTGATAGTAGGGTTCAACCACCCTTGACTGATAGAGAGCACATTGACATGTTTATGGGCACTTTATCTGGTCAATTCTTTAACTTGTTGGTAGGTTGTTCCTCCTCCGGATTCACCGAGTTACTCTTAACTGGTGAAAGAGTTGAAAGTGGCATCAAAAGTGGAAAGATCTCAGTGGTGTATGCCTCCACTTCAAATCCTGTCAAGAAACCTTTTGTTGCAAAGAAGGAGATCAATGTGTTGTATGGGGCAAGGGCCCGTACCAAGAAGAATGATCATATGTCTGTTAATGCTGTCCGAATTTCCAATCCAACTCCCGCTCCAAGACCATTTGCTAATCATCAACGTTTTGAAACTCCGAGAAGACAATATACAAGGTTGGGCATGTCACTGTCTCAAGCCCTTCAAAATTTGCTAAAGGCTAATTTAGTAACATTGCGCGATCCACCTACCAACCCAGATACCTCTTCGCCAAAGTATAATCCGAACGCTAAATGTGCTTACCACTCAAGCAGCCCCAGGCACGAGACTGACCAGTGCTGGGCCTTGAAGAATAAAATCCAGGATTCGATTGATAACAAGACTATTGAGTTTAATCCTCTTTCAATTCCGAATGTAATCACCGTACCTTCGTCGAAGCATGACAAGGGTGTTAATGTTATTGAAGATACAATTTTTGTTGCCACTGTTGAAGACTTGAGTACTCCTTTGAATATCATCAAAAAGAATCTGTTGAAAGCCGAGATTTTCCCTGGCTGTGTGAAAGATTGTGTTTGTTGTACCCAAAAACTCAATGGATGTGAAGGGCTGAAAAAAGGCATTCAACGCTTGATGGATATCCACGAAATTCTATTTGAAAAGACTCTGCTTGCCAAAAGTTTGACTAACAAATGTGAAGACATCTCCATTATTACCATCTCAAACAAGCCTCTTAGGATCACCTCCAAAGGTCCTATTAGGATTTCAAATGAACCCGTTGTTCCTCCCTTAATAATTACCAATCCCGGACCAATTCCCTACTCTTCAAACAAGGCAGTACCATCGAATTATGGTGGTGAGGTGTTCTATCATGGGATTAAACAAGACGAAGAAGAAAAAGTTGTTGATGTTAGTAACATAATTGGCTCAAGCAAAGTAACTCGAACTGGAAGAATATTTTCACCCAATATCTCACCACCAGTTGTTACAAAGGCGCCCATCCGTATTACTGTTGCCAAGCCAAATACCGATACAAGAAGGAAGGAGAAGGTTGTTGACCTTGTCGCAATAGAAATACCCGCAAATGACATTGCCGATGAAGAACCCTCCGCTCGTGAGATGGACGAGATCTTGAAGATAATAAAAAGGAGCGACATCAAGATTGTGGAACAGTTGGGGCAAACCCCTTCTAAGATTTCTATGTTGTCATTACTACTCTGTTCCGATTCCCATGCTCGGACATTAATCAAATTCCTGAAAAAGGCTCATGTCCCCCATGAGGCAACAACAGACCAATTTGAGAATTGTGTGGCTAGCCCGACAGCTGATAATGGCTTGGGATTTTCAGATGCTGACCTAACATCGCTTGGGAAGAATTACAATAAAGCTCTACATGTTTCTATCGAGTGAAAAGGGACTACCTTAGCACATGTGCTAGTCGACACTGGTTCTTCTATAAATGTACTACCCAAGGGGATGTTAGACGGTCTAGACTATGAAGGTTTGGTCTTGAAACCCAGTGATATCATTGTAAGGGCGTTCGATGGATCAAAGAGGACAGTTCATGGGGAGGTAGATCTTCCAATCAAAGTGGGCTCCCAAATATTAAACTTCACCTTCTATATTATGGATATTCGTCCTGCCTATTCTTGTTTGTTAGGTATCCATGGATCCATAAAGCTGGGGCAGTAACCTCAACTCTCCACCAGAAACTCAAATATCCAGTCAAGGGAAGAATAGTCACCGTCTGTGGAGAAGAAGATTTTAAGGTAAGCCACCTTAACTCGTTCAAATATGTAGATATGGATCAAGAATTCATTGAGACCCCATGTCAAGCCTTTGAAGTCGTACCACCAATGGTTGTTGCCACCAAGTGTTCCTCTGATGAACCCAAAGTTGTTAAAGCCGTGCCGAAGATAGTTTTTGTCAAAGACGCTCGTGCTGCTATTGAAGAAGGAAACTGTGACACTTAGGGGAAACTCCTCGATATCCCATTCAAAGTGAATAAGTTAATGTTGGAAAGCCACCTCTCCGCATCGGAAGCCATAAAGTTAATGTTGTGGGTGATTAAGATGAAGAAACTGCATTTGAAGATTGGGTGTATCCAACTGCAATGGAGCTGAAGAATTGGCATGCAAAGGACTTCGTTCCCATCTCCTTATTTGAGGAGTAATCTACTTGTTATTGCTTTTCTTTCAATTCAAGAACACTTTGTCTATAATATGTAACAATGACTTTAAGCCATGTGCCTGGCCCGGGGCACTTTGGTCCATTTGTCAAAAGTTTTATTTATGTTCATCTAAATCATATGATCATTCAGTATATTGGACTCTTTTGCATTCAAATCTTTATGCTCATTGTCTTTCTTTACTTTTTTACATTTTTCAAAATAGCCATGTATCTTACATGCACACACACACACTCTTGCAGGTCCTCATCCACTTTGGATCATATTGCCAATGACTCTACTATTGCCGACTATGACTCCAAATATACAATTAACCAAGCCGAAGACGAAGACGAAGGCGAGGAAGATTATGATATACCAGGAGAATTAGCCATACTTCTATTATAAGAGGAAAAATCTATTCAGCCGCACGAAGAGTCAGTTAAAGTCATCAATTTGGGTACTGAGGCAGATAAGAAGGAAATCAAGATCGGTCCTAACTTGGAAAACAGTTTCAAGAGAAGGTTAGTTCAGATGTTGTATGATTATGTGGAAGTATTTGCTTGGTCTTATGAAGATATGCCAGGGTCGGATACCAACATCGTAGTTCATCGTCTTCCGACAAAAGAAGAATGTACTCCTATCAAACAAAAGGTTCGTCACATGAGGCCTAATATGTCTGAGAAGATCAAAGTTGAAGTAATGAAACAGTATGATGCAGGGTTCCTAGCTGTGACATCCTAACCCCAATGGGTTACCAATGTGGTGCCAGTTCTGAAAAAGGATGGAAAAGTTCGCATGTGCGTAGACTATAGGGATCTTAATAGGGCAAGCCCCAAGGATGACTTCCCTCTACCATACATTGACGTCTTGGTCGACAATACTGCTCAGCATAAAGTGTTCTCATTTATGGATAGCTTCTCAGGCTATAATCAGATAAGGATGGCTCCGAAAGATATGGAGAAGACTACTTTCATTATGCAATGGGGCACCTTCTGCTATAAGGTCATTCTGTTCGGATTATAGAATGCAGGGGCAACATATCAAAGGGATATGGTAGCTTTATTTCATGATATGATACATCATGAGATAGAGGTCTATGTCGATGATATGATTGCCAGATCACAAAATAAAGAGGGACATCTTGATCACCTGTACAAACTATTTGAAAGGCTGAAGAAGTACAAGTTGAGGTTAAACCCTAACAAATGCACATTTGGAGTACGATCTGGAAAGCTTCTAGGTTTTGTTATCACAATAAAGGCATTAAAGTTGATCCTGCCAAGGTGAAGGCCATCCTAGAAATGCCGGTCCCTCATTCTGAAAAGGAAGTTAGAGGATTCTTGGGTCGTCTCAATTACATTGCTCGCTTTATATCACACTTGACTTCTACTTGTGAGCCAATCTTCAAATTCTTGAAGAAAAATCAGGTAGTCGGATGGAATGATGAGTGCCAAGCTTCCTTTGACAAAATCAAAGAATACCTACAAGAATCTCCTATTCTCATGCCTCCAGTTGAAGGAAGACCCTTGATCATGTACTTAACAGTACTAGAAAATTCTATGGGGTGTGTTTTGGGCCAACATGATGAGTCTGGCCGAAAAGAACATGTTATTTATTACCTGAGCAAAAAGTTTATCGACTGTGAAACCAGATATTCACTGCTCGAGAAAACTTACTGCACTCTGGCATGTGCGGATCGCCGGCTAAGACAGTATAAGTTGACTCATACCACTTTGTTGATTTCTAAGATGGACCCAATCAAGTACATCTTCGAGAAACCTGCCCTTTCCGGAAGGATAGCCAGATGGCAAATGATCTTGATTGAGTACGACATTTAATACATGACTCAAAAGGCCATCAAAGTAAGCGTACTAGCAAATCATTTGGCCCATCAAGCTATGGATGATTATCAGTCTATGAACTTCGACTTCCCTGATGAGAACATCATGCTGGTGACCAACTATGCGACACCTGGACCGTATGATGGACCTGGACAAGGATCCCGATGTACTATGGTTTTCGACGGGGCTTCCAATGCTTTAGGTAACGGAGTTGGTGTTGTGATCATCTCTCATGAAGGTTACCACACTCCTTTCACTGCCATAATATGCTTCGATTGCACGAACAATATGGCTGAGTACAAAGCGTGCATCTTGGGTATGAAAGCTGCCATTGACTTTAGGATCAAACATTTGAATGTGTTTGGGGATTCCGCTCTAGTGATTAGCCAAGTAAAAAGGAGATTGGGACACTAAACACCCTAATCTCATCCCTTACAAGGAACTTTTGCTATCCCTGATTCCTCACTTCAAAGAGATCACATTTGAACACTTCCCTAGGGAAGAAAATCAGTTGGCGGACGCCTTGGCAACCATATCTTCAATGTTCAAGGTCAGATGGGACAACAAAGCCCCTATGATTACAATTGAAAGATTCGACGAACCTGCACATTGCTGTGAGCTTGACACTGACACAAAAAAGCCATGGTACCTTGAGGTGATGAGGTATCTTGAAACACAAGAGTATCCCGAGGGAGAATCCATCAATGATAGAAAATTCTTACAAAGATTTGCAGCCAAATTCTTCCTAAGTAACAAGATATTGTACAAGCGCAACCATGACTCTACTCTACTCCGATGTATGGACAAGAAGGAGGCAGAGGAAATTATGGAAGACATGCACGATGGTGTCTTTGGGACTCACTCCAGTGGACATTCGATGGCTAAGAAAATCTTGAGAGTTGGCTACTATTGGTCAACAATGGAGACTAATTGCCATCAACATTCAAGAACTTGTCACAAATGCCAAATCTGTGCTGACAAGGTCCATGTACCTCCTATCCCTATGAACGTCATGGTCGCTCTGTGGCCATTTGAAATGTGGGGCATTGACATGATTGGAGAAATCAAGCCAACCTCTTCCAATGGACATCACTTCATTTTGGTCGCTTTTGATTATTTCACCAAGTGGGTCGAAGCCGCTTCTTTTGCCTCAGTCACAAAGAATGTGGTAGCCAGATTCATCAGACACAACCTCATATGCCGTTATGGTATCCTCGAAAGGATCATCACCGACAATGGGACTAACCTCAACAATACTTTGATTACCGAACTTTGCACTCAGTTCAAAATCAAGCATCACAATTCTTCTCCATATACACCGAAAATGAATTGCGCAGTTGAAGCGACCAACAAAAACATCAAGAAGATTGTGCAGAAAATGGTAGTAACCTATAAGGACTGGCATGAGATGTTGTCGTTTTCTCTACATGGCTACCGCACTTCAGCTAGAACATCAACTGGGGAAACTCCCTTTTCCTTAGTCTATGGCATGGAAGCTGTTTTTCCAGTGGAAGTTAAAATTCCCTCACTGAGGATCATGAATGAGGCAGGCTTAGGCAAAGACAAGTGGATTCAAACGAGATTGGATCAACTGAACTTGATCGACAAAAAGCGACTGGCTGCTGTTTGTCATGGTCAGACGTACCAAAAATGTATGATCAATTCTTTCAACAAAAATATCAAGCCTCGAATATATCAAGCTGGTGACTTGGTGATTAAGCACATCATTCTTCCATAAGGCGACCCCAGAGGCAAATGGACTTCCACCTATGAAGGGCCATTTGTTATCAAGAGAGTTTTCTCTGGCGGTGCCATGATGCTGACTATCATGGATGGTGAAGACTTCCCACATCCTATAAACGCGGACATAGTTAAAAAATACTACGCATAAGAGACCCGTTAGGTTGACATACCTAGGCAAAACAAGGGCATCCTGGAAAACCAAAAGGTTTGGGAAAAAATTAGGGATATGTGCAAAAGATTGTACACCCGGCAAGTTGAAAACCTGAAAGGGCGACTTGGGCATAAAAGGGTATCCTGGTGGGCAGAAAACCCGAAAGGGAGGTCCAGGAAAAAATTAAGGATTGAAAGCATATGACTATGTCCCGTGGAATCACCATAGTCAACTTTATCACCAAGATCAATCCAATCAACTTCTGTCAATGGCAAGGGCCATTCAAAGACATCGGGGCAATAGTAGAGTTAGAATGTAATGAGATCATTTCACATGGCTATTTGTTTTTGTTTTCAATTTTTGTTTCGAAGATTTCCTCTTACTAGAATCTTCGTCTCTTTGTACAAAAAACGCCTATTCATGAGCAAATATCAATACAAATATACTTTGAAGTGCAAACTTTCTGTTTTAATTTTGAATGCAAATTTGTCCAATGACTAAAATTGAACGAACATATGCATATGAATATAATTAAAACTATTTGGCATATGTGTCCTGCTAAGCAGCAGATAAACATCTCTTTAATGTATTTAGAATATCCCCACAGAGTTATTTCATTAGCATTAGCCCCACAAAACGGTAAACCAATCCTCAACAGAGTTACCCACAAAGTCTATTTGCATAGGTTGATCTCCACCCAGAGTCTCAATCTCTTGAAAGATCTCTCTCCATAGATAAGTTGGTCCTACAAGTAGAAGCCTTGTGTATCTCTTCCTCAAAGAACTCACTCCATCAGCAGTTCATCGAGTATTCATCAACAGGGTTTATTTCCCTGGCAAACAACGAGTAGCATAACTCCAAAGCCGAGAACAAAATTCCCAGCTTAGTCTATCCTCTCCAGCCGGGTCCTTATTTCCCCGACATGGTCTATCTCCCCAGCTGAGCATGTTATCCTCAGCTGAGTGTATCTCTCCAAGCTGAATCAGTCTTCCCCGATTGAGTCCACACTCTCCAATTTGAGTTCGCCTTTCAAACTTTTGCAAATCATAGGGCCATAGCCCCTAATCCCCAGTAAAGTCGTTAACAAAACCTTTACTATCTCTAAAATATACTATGAAGACTGGGCCCGACCAGATATTAGTACAACTTCCAAACCACTATAAATCCTGGACCCGACCAGATAATAGTTTGACTTTATCAGTTGCTGAAACCTGGACCCGACTAGATAACAATTTGAGTTACTAAAACTTGGAACCGGCCAGATAAAAGTTAATCGTAATTTTATGTTACTAAAGCCTGGACCCGACCAGATAATAGTTTGACTTTATCAATTGCTGAAACCTGGACCCAACCAAATAACAGTTTGAGTTACTGAAACCTGGACCCGACCAAATAACAATTAACCTCAATTTAAAGTTACTAAAGCCTGGACCCGACCAGGTAATAGTTTAACTCTTCAAAATATAGAAGAACCTGGACTAAACCTGGCCAAGGTTTAACTTATTTTCCCCTAGTAGAGTTTGCCTTTACCCCAACAAGTTATTGTGAAGCCTGGATCTGACCAGATAGCAATTACCCTCAGAAATTCGTTGTGAGACCTGAAATCCGACCATATAACAACTAAATCCCCAAACAGTTTATTATGAAACCTGGACCCGACTAGATAACAATTAACCTCATTCACCTCAGAAATCTACAAAGCCTGGACCCGACCATATGTCATTTTTCAAGCAAGTTATTGTGAAGTCTGGAACCCAACTAGATAACAACTAACTACGATCCCCAGAGAGACACTATGAAGCATGGACCCGACCAGATAATAGTAAAACTTTCCAAAAAAAACCATGAAACCTGGACCAGACCAGATAGTAGTTAGCATTGCAATTTACTACAAAGCCTGGATCCGACCAGATAATAGTTAACTTCCTTATCCCCAGTAAGTTATTGAGAGGCCTGGATCCGACCAGATAACTATTCAATTTCAAGAAATTTTCTGAAAAGCCTGGAATCCGACCAGATAATAGTTAATTGATCCTTCTCCAGTAAGTTATCGTGAAGCCTGGGACCTGACCAGATAGTAGTTGACTTCCTCATTCTCAACAATTTGTGAAGCCTGGATCCGACCAGATAACAGCTGACATTCAAGATATATTCCCCAGTGGAAACATCCTTTCAACAGACTTGAAAATATGTATATTCTTCACCCCTAACAGCAATCAGGGATTCAACCCCCCAGAATTTCCTCAGCAACAAACAGGGATTTAATTTCCCAGACAAAAACATACATCTCACATTCATACATCATAGAATGTACATACAAAATGCATTTAGCATAATACAAAATTTGTTTAACATCATGCATACATCTGCATTTTCTAACCTATCTTTCCCTTAGGTAGAACATCAAGCTTTAGTACAAATCAACAAGAGATTTGTGCTGATACTTCTTCCAGTGTTTACCAACATCCCTCCAAATGGCATCTATAAGCCCATTCATAATCCATCTTTGAGTTCAAATTTCTGGACACTCTATTGTTCAATCATCTTCCACCTTCAAGTCATGAATGGAGGATCCGCCAATCTAACTCTTCAGGTATAAGAAGATTGAACAGGGGCAGCTGTTGTACCCCAAAATTCGCCCTCTCAATTCTCAAGGGTTTTCTCACAAAGTTTCTCAAGATTTAAGCTTGTACAAGTGCATTGGGATTTTCCAGTACCAAAATTAAAAGGAAATTGTCAAAAAGGTAGAAAAAAGATAAAAATAATATTTTGACAAGTTTGGAGAAAAATAAGTGTTCTTTGATTCAGCATCCTTCGATTGGCCAGTAGCCTTCCTTCGATCTAGCAAGCTTCGATTGGGAAATAGCTTTCCTTCGATCCAAGTTTTGACTGAGGCAATGTGTTTCCTTTGAGAAGCTTGCTTCGATCCATAAGATAAACCCTTCGTTTAAACACAAGTGCCTGCATGCAAGTCTTCGTTTGGGCATTCATCTCTTGACATGCCTGCATGCAAGCTTCAGCTGAGCAAGGGATTCATGCCAATTAGGTTACACCTTTCATTTGGGTATTGAAGCTTCCTTCGATTCAGAAAGAAATTATCTGCTGAAGGCTTTCTTTTCCAGAAGGAAATTAGCTTCTGAAGGATTCCTTCGATTCAGAAGGCCTTGGCCTTCTGAAGGTCCCCTTCAATTGCACCATTGGCCCCTCACCTATTTGTCTTGGATTCACAAGTTTTCAATTGGATGAATGGCTACCTTCTTGTGACTTTTGATTTCATATTCATGTTTGATTCGAATGCGCCTTCATATCATCTTCGAATACATCTGCAAACCCTTCAATACGCCATAGTGTTGCATTATGACACACAACTAGGTGGCCCATTCCAAGGACTTGCCATAGTTGGGGAATAATTGTTTTTACTTACTTTGGAGTCTGGTCGAAGGTTTGGGCCTAAGTGATCAAAAGCAAGAAGACTCAAAATGGCATATTCATCTGAAAAGGGCCATTCAAAGAACGCACAGTTGGTCCACTCGAAGGACACACAACTGGTGGAAACGAATGCTGCTTTGTTTTAGTCTGGTCGAAAGTTGTGGAAGGATGGAGGATTCGATTCAAAATATCAAGTTGAATATTTAGACCCATAGGCTAGGCTACGTGTTTTCCCTTTTAGGGCCTCAAACCTATGACTCACCCTATATTTAATTGTTTATGCAAGTTAAAATAGGCTTTTTTCCATTTGTTGTCCAAGACCACTTACACTTAATAGTATAATGCTACCTTTTAGAAAAGTTTGTCTTGAGCCTTGTGCCTGTTTTCCTTTAGAAGGAAGCAATCCATCTGAACCACCCATCTTGTCACAAGTGGGTTCTTACTTTCCAGCTGAGCCTTTATTTTATTATTTTTACTCCCAAACATTTCAATTTTTTCCTCTATAAATAGAGAGTCCATCTGCACAAAGAAAAGAAGAAAAGGAAGAAGAGGAGGGGAATGTATCTTCAAAATTCTCAAACACTTCAAAACTTGTGAAATCAAAAAACCCATAATCATTGTTACCTCCTTCGATTCTAAAGAACACCATATTCTAGTTTCCTTCAAATCAAGGAGCATCCCACTTGTTCCTTCCTTCAAATCCAGCAAAGAAGCACATTTCACTTGTTTTCTCTTTCGAATCCAGTGTCAACGGCCCACCCTTGGCCTTTTCCTTCGAATCCAGAGGCATTCAAGGCAACCACTTCAAAGTCCAGCACACGCTCCAGCCTCCAGCAAGGTAAGTCATTCTTGACCTTTGACCCTTCCTTTCCAGCATAGCATGTAAGTAAATTTTCTTTATCGTTTCAAACATGTACATACTATTTTCTTCTTTTTATTTTCACTCTTTTAATATGTGTCATGGTTAACAATCTTATTTTCTTTTGCTCTTTGTACATTTAAATACGCTTTAAGAACTAATCTAGCCTTAAGGTGATGTTGGCATGGCCTTGGGCCATGTTGCTATTCAAACTCAAACGAAAGAAACAGGAGACAGAAAAGTTGGAAACGAAGCCTCTGGCTTCCATACTAACCTTCAGGCCAAACGAAAGACACAACATGCTGTCCTCCAGGCCCCAAACGAAAGGCATAACATGTTGGCCTCCAGGCCCCTATCGAAAGACACAACATGCTGGCCTCCAGGCCCCAATAGAAAGTCATGCCTTCACCCCTTTTCAGGCCAGATCGAAGAGAGCCAGAAATTGCAGAATCGAAGAGTTTTCTACCCTAAATTGAAAGATCTATTTTTCTTGCTTTTACCTTATTTTTGTCTTTATATTTTCATGCAATTCAATATGGTTGTAATAGTGTAGGATTTATTTTTTTCACTTTTTTATTACTTTCATATAAATGTTAGTAATTAGGTGTGTATAGCAAGATAAAATCAACAAGTAGACAACCAAAAAGTCAAAGACAAAATGCATGCAATCAAACACACTTTACACACATGCACCCTTAAGGTAATTCCACTTGTTGCCTTATAAAATGGTCATGTTATGCATGTGGGATATCTTAGAAAAAACAATCACAAATACAAGATCATAGTCCCTCGATGACGCTACGAATGTTACCTTACAAATTATCTTAGTCCCTCAAATAGAAATGCTAAGATATCTCACAACATTGCTATCATGACTATACGATGACCCGCGCCCGTCCCTTTACATCCAAAGATAAGGCTTCTTACCAAATCAATGGTAAGATAGAAATATCAAAGGAAAGTAAGAAATGAACAAAGACTTTTGAGTAGGTAGATTATTCCTAGTTGCTTGCTCATTTTTCTAATCAAACACTCTTGCTTATTTTCAAAACAAACACCAACACTTTCAAAACCTTTTCCAAACATGAAATATTTTCAAAAGCTCAACACTTTGTATACGTTCTTACAAAGGAGAACTATTACAAAGTTTGCCTAAACGATGGCGCCTTTTCAAAATACTTTCAAAAACATCACAAAGCACATTTTCAAACAAAAGCAAGTGATCTAGCAAGCAACTAAGAGCCCGTAAATAACTATGGATGAAAAGGGTGCTAATACATTCCCTTTTCATAATCTACCCCCCGAACTCAGAAATAATCTCAAAGGTCTTTCCTGTTCTTTTCAGCCTTTCCTTTTGGATAAAAGAAATGTCGGTGGCGACTCTTGCTAACCGCAACATTTGCGATCAAACGCAAAACATCTCAAGTTAGTTCTCCCACCGTATCACACTCGTGCTATGAAGAAGCGAGGAACTCTTACTTTTTGCATACCTCTACTGTCCAGGTGGTTTATTTCGCACCTGCCCCAATCAGTGATAAAGAACAAATAAGGTTTGAGGTGGTCTCAAAGGTTGATGTCACTCCTCATTCAGATATCCATTGGTGTTCTCGATCTCACGCAGATGTCACTATTATTGATCGATGTGGGGAATTCCCTAATGTACCACTCCTTGGTATAAGAGGGGGAATCACTTACAACCCTCCTCTAGTAATGAGTCAGTTTGGTTATGCTCGAAGGGATAGTCCTCATGATATACTTATACAAGGTATTATGTTCAAAAATGAGAACGGTCCGCAAAATTACTATCAAAGGTTCGTACGTGCTTGGGGCATGGTCAACAAGATTGATAGAAAGACTTTGGGACACAAGAATTCCATTCCTCCAGAGCCTTACCTCATATGGGTCCTGTCTCATGCTCAGAATATTAAAATGCCATATCATGCTATCCTACCAGTGGTCATAGAGTCTATTGTTGAAGGGGATGTTTCTCATATTGATCTTCATCCTGATATGCCGACTGACTTCGAAGAACTACAGAAATCCTAGATTCATCTTAAGGAGGAAAGAGATACCTTTGAGACTCAGTTCTATGCTAGTGAGAAGAAAGTACTGGAGCTGACAAAACGACTCCACGAAGAATAAAGCCTTAATGCATATGTCAACACAAATAGGAAGCGCCCATGGGAAACTTGAATTAACATTTTTGCTGTTTTGTAAATCTTTTTATTAAAAGCAATTATAATTTGATCTTGTTACTAAAAATTTATTTTTTTCCCTTTTGTTTAAACAAATTTAAATCCCCCAAAGGTCCTCGAAAAAATTGCACTTGCATTTGCACATCATGCATATCATCACACGACAAGTAATTTCTAAGAAGGTTTTCTCATCTTCTTATTGTTTATTTCAGTATAAGATGGCTCTGGAACAAATTGTCAAGGAACTCCAAGCATAGAATGACCAATTCCAGGAAACTCTCTTGAACTTAGCCAAGGGGCAGAAAGAGATGATGGCGCTCATCACAAAAAAGAAGGAGACTCGGAAACCAGTCATCCTGAACATGGGGAGAAGGTTCAAAAACGTCCCCAAGCAAGCTCAGAACTATGTTATTTCCTCTGATGAAGATGACGATCAGGAGGAAGACAATAAGAGTATTAAAGCTGAAGGAGGAAGCAATCATAATTCTAGTAAAACTCCTGAGGGTGAATACTATTCAGATGAGCAGTATCCTCCTACTTATGACAGATACAAGCAGCTGGAAGATCGACTTAATGCTATGGAGATACAAAAAGTGTTTGAACTGGATTTTGAAGAGCTGGGTATCATCTCGTGGGTTGTTATCCCTCACAAGTTCAAGGTTCCTACCTTTTCCAAATATAATGATGTGTCTTATCCAAAGCTCCATTTGTGGTCTTATGTTCGGAAGATTCAACCCCATACTACTGACAAAAAGTTATGGGTTCACTTCTTTTAGGAAAGTTTGTCTGGTACACAACTTGAATGGTTCTATCAGTTGGAAGGAACCAACATTCGTACTTGGGAAGACCTGGCTGCTGCTTTTTACAAGCAATATCGATATAATGTGGACCTTGCACTAACTCATGTACAATTATAAAATATGTCAATGGGCTCGAATGAAGGGTTCAAAGAATATTCCCAAAAGTGGAGAGATCTAGCCGGAAGAGTACAACCTCCTTTGTCTGACAGGAAGCTAGTTGATATGTTCATAGGCACTTTGACAGGGCCATTCTTTAACCATCTAACTGGAAGCTCCTCATCTGGTTTCACTGAGCTGATTCTAACTAGAGAACATGTTGAAAGTGGTATCAAGATTGGAAATATTCTAGTGGCCACTGTTGTACTCCAAAATTTGCCCTCTCATTTCTTAAAGGATCAGCCTAGACCCTCAGGTTTGCTTCTGGAAAGTTTCAAGTCTCAGAATAAAATTTTCTAAAGAAAGTCACTCACAAGGGAAAAATGGTCAAATGCACACTGAAAAGTCAAACTCTGACATTTTAATCAAAATCAAGTTCCAACAATCATATTCCGTCAAGATAAGAAGTTGGTTCATCAAGAAATTTAAAATCAGAAACTACTTTGAAAAAAATCAAATTTCTAAACATTTAGAAAATTTTCTAAGTGTTAAGAGAATATGAGACTTCAGAACTTCTGGGCCAGCCTCCGTACAAGTACAGTAAGAATTTACAAACATGGTTCAAAATATGACTCTTCAATCAGAACATATGGAAGCAATGTTCTTCGGTTATAACATGACTCGTCAGTATATGTAGGCTACATTTCTGGGCTTTTGCGATCAGAACATCACCAAATCCCAAAACCTCGTTTGAGCAGCCTGCTGCCCTGCTACAACACAATCTTGTAACCAGCTGCTCATCCAGTCGACGCCTGCACTTTCTCAAAACCCATGTTTGCACCAAATTAGCATACGAAAGTTGTGGTTAAAAAACAATGGGACAATATGCCAAAAAGGTTTAAATAAAAATTATCCCCCTCCCCCCCAAACCACAACAAACTCACCTATAAATAAGTTGCTCCATCCCACTTTCAAAGGGGCTGGTTTTTAGAGAGAGAAAATCATCAAAGAGAGAAAAGAAAATAGTAAAGCATTCGTAAACTCAAAATTCTCAAACAAAACCAAAACCTTTGTTCTTCCCTTTGATTCAAAGAGCATAGCATGTTTTGTTCCATTGTTCTTGCTGACTCCAGAACATCTGAACGCAGCAGCTCAAGTCCCAAACACACGCTTCAGATTCAAGGTAAGTCTTTCTGACTTTGCATCTTTTCATTCAGAACATCATTAAATATGTAAATATCATAATATTGATGTTGTCCATATCATTGCATAAGTAAAAAAACTGTGGATCAGAACTTCTTGAATAAAGCTAGGCTCAGAATTAGGATTAGAACTTCAATGAACTGTTGTGTGTTAAAATTTCTGATTTGCTGTTTCTTGGCTGAAGATTTTGATATTATGATTCGAAATAAGACGATTGGGCTTTGTTTGAATAAAGCAAGTTTGATGATTTGGAATGGAAGAGACTGTTTGTTTCGAATGGAAATATTAAAGTTCAAGGTTTTGAATGATAGTTGTGGAGTGTAAGTCTAAAGCCTTGTTCGAAATAATGATGAGACTATATTTGTGAGGGTTGTTTTCGAAACGAATTCGAAATGAAGGTACCAAGGCGCTTGAAATTCAAACGTGAGCGGGATATTGGAAATTCAAAATACATAAGCATTGGAACGTTCGAGGACGTGTGGAGGCTAGAGGGAAGTAATGCTCTGCATGCTTTGAACGTGGCAGATTCTGATAACAAGACCGTTATGGTCGAAGTAGTATAAATAGAGGTCTTAGTGTTAGGATTTCGGGGTGTCATATCTGTTGTACAAATTTAGTAAACATTCAAAATACTGCATGGATAGGGAAACGAATGCTCGAAAGATGTACGTATGATAACACCAACATTTACAATTCAATGAAAACTCTTTACATTTTCCAGTTTTGTCTTTCACTTCCATTTCATTTGTGCTTCAAACAATTTTACGTTTATGCCTTTACATTAAAGCCTTTAAATTCGAAGTCATTTATTTCTTTATGCATTTAAACACTTTTCTTATGTTCGAATCCTCTAAACATTCAGTAACTTTTACATTCATTTACTTAATCCTGCCATTTGCCCAATCTTAAGTATTTTTACTTTTCTAAAGAACATTCCTGATATCATATAGAAATTGTCCTTCGAATCATTCAGTATAGTAATCGAAGTGGATTGGATATCTTTGAAACACTTTAATTAGAAGTCCTAAATAGGAATACCAGTTTTACAATTAGACTTAACCAAACAACTATGTTCCATAGGATCAATCTAGTCGATCCTGCAAGTTACCAGAGAAATTGAATAACAGTAATTAAGTTTATTCGATAATTTGGAAGACTAACGGTTGTTCACCAGAAATTACTGTGAACAAATTGGCACACCCGGTGGGACAAGTTGTCAAGGAAGTTGAAAGTAAAGAGTTTTAGGATATAACTTCGCTGTGTAAGTTCTTTTCTGAGGATCAATTTCACTGTTATATGAACCTTAGAAGTGGTAAAACAATTAATAGTAACCAACCCTTACCCAGAAGGAAACGTAGTAGTAGGATGTCTAATCCAAACAATCAACAAGGGGAACAAAATGCCCAACATGGAACAGACACCAATACGTCTGTTTCGACGAGTACGTCTAACGCGATCCCTACGAACCCACAGTCTGTTGCATCTTCTACCAGTAGTGTGGCCACAAATGGAGCAAGTGGCACGACAACCAACAGTTTGACCCTAGGAAATACAGGGACCACTGGTTATCTTGTGGGATTTGTCCCACCATCAGGGACACAAACTCATTTTGCCACCCCACCACCAACTAGACCACCCGGTTTCGATGGCAATAGACTCAGAAATCCCTCTTATGGGATGCCAACATCTTTTATGGCAGGTTTGCACAATTCCACATCAAATTCGTCACCACAATTTGGGTCCGGATCTGGGGCCAACCAATTTATGACAAATACCCAAGGTTTAGTAGGTCATAATACATTGCCTATCTTAACCACAGAAAATCAGATGGCCTTTAGGCAATTAATGGATGATAGTAACCATAATATGATAGGAGTGTTAGCGCAGACTATGCAAGAAATCTTTGCCCAAATAGTACAAAATGTAACTGTAACCAACAGAGAGAACGCGGACAACATGAGTCGAATAGCAGATTTTTTCGTTCCGCCAGAGAGGCGTAGGCAGAATCAGGCGTTGGTTCGAACAAACATGCCCATCATAGAACAAATTGCTGACGATCCACCCTATAGACCAGCCAGAGAGGGGGTTAACATGGGGGCAAGGGCACAAAGGTTAGAAGCCCCAGTGATTCGAGAGGAACCACAAAGGGGAGTTATAGAACCAGGGGTAAGGGTCAAAAGGTTAGAAGTCCCAGAGTTTCGAGAAGAACAACCTAGAGGAGTTGTCATGGTGGGTCGACACCAAGACGCTGATGAAGTCATTCATAGAATTCGAAATGACAACATCTTGGCAGAAAATAATTTAACCACCATGATAGAAAGGATTATGGCTCAAAACGGTCTCAATACAGGAATTAGAAGGCCAAACTATTCTTCTCCCATAGTAGACTATGTGATGCACACTGATTTACCAAGGGGATATAAGGTCCCTAAATTTACAAAATTCGCTGGAGACACCAATGAGTCAACAGTCGAACACATAGCCAGGTATCTGACCGAAGCAGGAGACATAGCAAATAACGAGAACCTTAGGATTAAATATTTCCCAGGTTCCCTAACTAAGAACGCTTTCACACGGTTCACCACATTGCCTCCTGGATCCATAGATACTTGGACTCTTTTGGAGAGATTATTTCATGAACAATTCTACATGGGACAATCTAAAATAAGTCTGAAAGAGCTGGCCAGTGTCAAGAGGAAGTTTACTGAACCCATAGATGATTATCTGAATAGGTTCAGACTCTTGAATTCTAGATGTTTCACGATAGTTCATGAACATGAGTTAGTCTAAATGGCTTCCAGTGGCCTAGACTACTCCATTCGAAAGAAATTAGATACACAATACTTGAGGTATATGGCCCAATTAGCGGACAGGGTTCGACAAGTCGAAAGACTAAAGGCCGAGAAAGCCAGGGTTTTTAAAAATGACAAGAAAGAAAGGGTTTCCTATGTCGAAACTGAGGAAGCAGAAGATTACCCTGAATTCGAAGAAGTTGAAATTGATCTCGCTGAATTGAAACAGGCTCCCCCTTACTCTTGTAAATTACTAGTTCCCATAAAAGGGAAATAAATTATTGAAAATGAGAAGAGTGACAAGTTCCCAAAGAAAGTTTATACCTTCGACGTAACGAAATGTGATGAAATTTTTGATTTGCTTGTCAAAGATGGCCAACTAATAGTGCCATCGAATGTCAAATTACCACCTTTAGATCAAAGAAAGAAAAGAGGGTTTTGTAAGTATCACAATTTCTTAGGCCACAAAACCTCACAATGTTTTCTTTTCAGGGATCTGATTCAAAATGCAATCAAGGATGGTAGATTAAGGTTCGCTGACAAGCCAAAGATGAAAGTGGATGATGACCCTTTGGATGTTGCTGACACCAATTACTCTGAACCTGCATACATTGGAGAGATAAATATGGTTGGAGTAAATGAAGGTGACTCTCCATCAGAAGAGGAAAACACTGAGGATGAAAACTACGTGTTAGTTGAAGTCGAAAAGGAAGTTACTGAGGACTTCCATAAGGAACAAGAAGCTTTGATCGAAGTAGTTCCTTTGGTTACTTCGAAAGAGATCCAGGCTACTGAAGGCCAGGAGAACCAGGAACAAAACTCGACACAAGCTACTGAAAGCTTGAGGCAAAAGTTGGAGAAAGTACAGATCACACTGCCAGTTCTCCCTCATAAGGGAATATGGGATACCTTGGGAGAGCCCAGCGGGAAGTTCGATTACATGGTGAAGTATTCCGCCCCAGAAAGCTCAAAGACTTCAATTGAAGACATCAAACCTACAGGATGGGGAGATACTGATATCAAAGGAGAAGATGTGGATGTTAACATGGTAAATATGGAGCAACCTTGTTCCGAAATGAAGGAAATGGAAAGGTACTTAGAGAAAAAAAAACACAAGATGGAAGACAGTTATGCTAGGGATGCCAGTCTCAAAGACTACCTTATGCTATGCCACAAAGAGAATGCTGCAATGATGTTATGTCCCAGATGTAGCATCATTTGTAATCAGAGAATTGCTACAGACTTTGAAAAAAGACAAAGGGCACGAACAGGCGTCAACTGGCGCCAGGATAACCAGCTGTTCAGATGCTACCCTAAGGCTGGAGAAAGTCTTATGGGGTTCTTAGTTCATTGTCACAAGGGGGCAACCAAATTCCTAGTGTGTCCAAGATGTTATGCAGTATATGATCAGAAAGTGGCTAAAACCTTCGAAACAGTCCCTTTCACCCCATGTTGGAACCACAGAAAAACTAGTCAAATGGGCCAACGTTTCGAGAACAACTACACCCAACGGAGGCCTGACATCCCTTATCCTAGAGGCGCTCGAAGGGTAACATTCAAAGTTCCTGCTGAGGCACAAACGGACAAGTGGCTACAAGTTAGAGCTGACAAGGGGAGAGACAAGTGGAGGAATAATGAACGAAATACACGCCATGCCATGATGTACATAAGACAGATCAATATGGCGAAAAGGGAAAAAGTAAGGTTGGAAAATTACAAGGGAAAGAACCCTATGTCAAGGTCACAATGGCGCAGGCAACAAAGAGTTCGAAAAGCTGAGAGAGAAGCTATGTTAGACAAAGGAGTGGCTTCGATCAAGGAAAAAGAGGAATCGAGTACCAACAAACCTGCACCAAACAATCAACCTGGGGGCAAACCTCCAGTTAGCAGGAAACTTTTCTCTGAAACAAAGCAAAACGAATCAAAGGAATATACGCCAGGTCTAGAGCAGGATGAGGATATGCTGACTGACAATTTCGAATCAGAAGGGGAATCTTCACTCAACATCAACTGCAATGTAGTATCTGTGTTGCCTTGCGAATTTGGGCAAGAGACTGAAGTCGGAGAGCACGAGGAGGAGGATGCAATAGACCTGACGAAACATAGGACAGTATGCTATTATGTGATGGATAATAGGGTTGTCGAAGAGCAGAATGCCTTCTTCGAATACCCTGAACCAGCCATGCAAAATCACCTAAAGCCATTGTTCATTCGAGCAAAAGTTGGTACACATGGCGTAAACAAAGTCCTGGTGGATGGAGGCGTTGCAGTGAACTTGATGCCTCATTTCATGTTGAAGAAGTTAGGGATACAAGATGTTGACATAAAACCACACAATATGGTACTGTCAAACTATGAAGGTAAAGTAGGCCACACATTGGGGGTGATCCAAGTGGATTTGACAGTAGGATCAAGCTGCAGACCCACTATGTTCATGGTAATCGAAGCTAAAGCCAACTACAATTTGCTGCTGGGCAGAGAATGGATCTATGGCGTTGGAGCAGTCCCCTCTTTGATGCATCAGAGGTTAGTACTATGGAGAGAGGATGGCATTGTTGAAAACATCGAAGCTGATCAAAGCTATTTCATGATGGCAGTCAACCTAGTTGATAAGAGAAACTATGACAAACACTTAGCCAAAATTGCTCCTTGTACCCCTAACGACGAGATCAATGAGACCAGGAATACGCATTATTACATGACCCTTCGCCATGATGGAATGTATTGGGATCGAAAGATAATCAAGGGAGATGGAGAAGTCGAAGGTGCCATACAAAGACGGCCAGCAGGCTGGGAATTCGACAGTCTTGCTCATGATTGAGTCCTCTTTCTTCGAAAAGATTTCGGCCTACATGGTTGAGAATGAATGGAAGGCGGCCTTAGAAGCTGAAGTAGATAGTATGGCTGCAGAAGTAAACAAAACAGGTGGGGATGGCTCAAAAGTCTCACCCTTTGAAGAACAAGAAATAGTTGATGTAGATCAAAGGCTAGATGCCATTTATGATAAAGAACCTTTAGGCTTCGAAAAGGACCCCACAGACTCTGGTGCTAAGATGTTAGCGCAGGATCCACTAGAAGAGGTAAACTTGGGAGATGAAAACACAAAAAGAATAACTTACGTGAGCACAAAACTCAATTCGAGCCTCAAGCAGAAAGTGATTGAAGTGCTTAGAAAAAACAAAGATTGTTTCGCGTGGGACTATGATGAAATGCCTGGTTTGAAGGGGGAGTTAGTGGAACACAGACTTCCAATCAAGGATGGCAAGAAGCCCATCAAGCAGACCCCTAGAAGGTTCGCATCAGCAGTTCTCACGAAGATTAAAGCTGAAATTGAAAGGTTGTTACGCTGCAAATTCATCAGGACCACAAGGTATGTCGAATGGTTAGCAAATATAGTACATGTTATTAAGAAGAAGGGCTCTCTGAGAATTTGCATAGATTTTAGAGATTTAAATACTGCTACCCCCAAAGATGAGTATTCCATGCCTGTGGCAGAAATGTTAATAGATTCGGCTGCAGGATTTGAATATTTAAGTATGTTAGATGGATACTCTGGGTACAACCAGATCTTTATTGCTGAAGAAGATGTTGCTAAGACAGCATTTCGTTGTCCAGGAGCCTTAGGCACCTACGAATGGGTGGTAATGCCTTTTGGTTTAAAAAATGCTGGAGCAACTTATCAAAGGGCAATGAATTCGATTTTTCATGATTTCATTGAGACTTTTATGCAGGTGTACATTGATGATATAGTCATCAAATCAGTATCTGCAGAAACTCATTTGCATCATTTGAGCCAATCATTCGAAAGAATGAGAAAACATGGCTTAAAAATGAACCCCCTTAAGTGTGCATTTTTCGTGCAGGCTGGAGATTTCCTCGGTTTTGTGGTTCATAAGAAAGGCATTGAAATCAACCAAAATAAGACCAAAGCCATTGTAGAAACGAAAGCACCTACATCAAAAAAGGAGTTGCAATCTTTGCTAGGTAAAACTAACTTTTTAAGAAGGTTCATTTCGAATTTAAGTGGAAGAACCCAGGCTTTCTCTCCGTTACTTCGTTTGAAGAAAGGACAAGCTTTCGAATGGAACAAAGCACATCATGAGGCGTTTGACAATATAAAAAGATATCTCACTCAGCCTCCTATCTTGTCTCCACCTTCGTGGGGAAAACCCATGAGATTGTACATATCCGCCTCTGAAGTTACCATAGGTAGTATGTTAGCACAAGAAGATAGCAATGGCATCGAAAGAGCCATGTACTATTTATGTAGGGTGTTGAATGATGCAGAAACCAGATATAGCAACATAGAAAAGTTATGTCTCTGTTTGTATTTCTCTTGTATGAAACTTAAATACTATATAAAGCCTGTTGATGTTTATGTTTCATCTCATTTCGATGTTATCAAACACATGCTTTCGAAACCAATAATGCATAGCAGAATTGGTAAATGGGCTTTGGCCTTGATAGAGTATTCTTTGACTTTCATGCCTTTAAGAGCTGTGAAAGGTCAAATAATTTCTGATTTCATTGTTGATCATTCACTGATCGAAGAGACTGTCATGGGTTACGTTGAAATGCAACCTTGGAAATTATACTTTGATGGTTCGACCCATAAGGATGGTAGTGGTGTTGGAGTTCTTATAATTTCTCCCGAAGGAATTCCAACAAAATTCAAGTATAAGTTAGATGGTCCTCGTTGCTCGAAAAAAGAAGCTGAGTACGAAGCGCTTATGGTTGGACTTGAAGCTTTGTTGGAATTTGGGGAAACTAGAGTCGAAATTAGAGGAGACTCGGAGCTAGTGGTCAATCAAATAACAAAGGAATACAAATGCATAAAGGACAATTTAATTACGTATTTCGTCATAGTTAATAGGCTACTCAAAAAATTCGAATACATGGATATTAAACATATACCAAGAATAGAAAATCAAGAGGCAAATGACCTAGCACAGTTGGCTTCAGGGTATAAAGTTTCCACCAAAGAATTTGAAGATTTGGTTGAATTAAGAGGAAGGGTTATGGCTACTAGACTCATACCATCAGATTTAGAAAATATAAAGTTAGGTTGTGCTGACAAACATGAATTTGGAGTATTAGCCATAGACACTTTGTCAGATGCAGATTGGCGAAGTCCAATAGTGAGTTATTTAAAAAACCCAACATTGAATGTTGATAGGAAGATTAAATACAGAGCGTTATCATACGTCCTCATGGGAAATGAATTGTTCAAGAAGACACAAGAAGGCGTATTACTGAAGTGCCTAGGGGAAGGTGAGGCATACTTAGCATTATCAGAGGTCCACAATAGGGCATGTGGGGCACACCAAGCAGGCCATAAAATGAAATGGTTGTTATTCCGATATGGCATGTATTGGCCCAGCATGCTCAAAGATTGTATAGATTTTGCTAAAGGGTGTGAAGAATTCCAGAAACACGCAGGAATTCAACATGCTCCTGCAAGTGAGTTACATTCGATCATTAAACCATGGCCCTTTAGAGGATGGGAATTAGATTTAATAGGAGAGATCAATCCTACTTCGTCTAAAGGACAGAAATATATCTTAGTAGGAATTGATTATTTTACCAAGTGGATCGAAGAAATACCATTAATAGTTGTTGATCAAGAGGCTATTATTGGGTTCATACAGAAACAGATAATTTATAGGTTCGGATTACCAGAGAGTATAACCACAGACCAAGGTTCTGTGTTTACTGGTAGAAAGATGCAGGAATTTTCTCAGGAGATGGGTTTTAAATTATTAACATCAATGCCTTATTATGCTCAAGCAAATGGTCAGGTCGAAGCAGCAAACAAAGTAATAATAGGGTTAATTAAAAAACATGTTGGTAAGAAGCCAAAGAATTGGCACAAGACTTTGGACCAAATACTCTGGGCTTGTAGAACATCTCCTAAAGAAGCTACTAACACCACGCCTTTCCAACTAACATTTGGCCATGATGTTGTTTTACCAGTGGAAATTCATCTGCAATCAGTTCGAATTCAAAGGAAAAATGAGATCCCATCTGCATTATATTGGGAGATGATGATGAATGAGTTAGTTGAGTTAGACGAAGTTAGATTGCATGCATTGGAAATCCTAGTGAGGCAAAAGGAAAGGGTAGCCAGGGCATACAACAAAAGGGTGAAAGGTAAAACATTCATTGTTAATGACTTAGTATGGAAAGTCATATTGCCCATGGACAAGAAGAATAAAGCATTAGGTAAATGGTCACCTCATTGGGAAGGACCCTTTCGAATACTAAAGAGGTTCTCAAACAATGCGTATGAAATCGAAGAATTAATTGATGACAAATGAATCTTAAAGGTTAACGGAAAATATTTGAAAACATATAGACCTCGCCTGTAGGAGATTCGAATAATAGCAACGTAGTCGAAATATTATGAGGAGACGCTAAAATGGTGCCATATGTTGCCAAAATGGCGTTGTTCAAATATTACAAAACCAAGTGTCAAATTAATTCAAATAAGCAAATATTTAAAAATAAACGTTGTTTCTCAATCTTGCGAAGGTGCTTCTAAAGGACTCAAGTCTTTGCTGGGTATAACGTCTCGCTCCTTCCAGAGTAGTTACTTCCCCTTTGATACGCTCTGCTGCTTCCGTTTCGGAAAGGCCCCTGTTAAGAAGTTCTTCGAATTGGTTACTAACGGTGTCAGTTTCGTAAGCCAATTGTTGTTGCTGAGCTTCTTTGACCTTTTGCTGGAGCTCTTGAATTTGTCCTTCCCAAAAGAGAATAGACCGTGCTCGAACTTCATAGTCAGCCTTCTCCTGTTTCAAACGCGTTGCTTGGTCTTCAGCCTCTTTAGAAAGTTTCGAAGCGCGCTCATAAGCAGCATCCATGGCGTCTCGTTTCTCCTGAACTTTAGCAGCCGCTAATTCATCTTGTAGAAGACATCCAGTCACATCATCCAATAATACTTGGAGGTCGAACAGTATAGTGTTGATTGGCAAGGAGCAAGTTGCGGAGTTAACTTGAGTAAGAAGTTCCTTCATGGTATAGCAAACATTTTTAATAACTTCAAATAGGTCTACATCAAGGATTGTTTTCCTGACTTTGTTAAGGAGTGTAGCTCTAGCATCTGGGGACAATGTGTTGCCAGTTGAACCAGTGACAACCCTAGTGAGAGGGATGTCCTTTTGGGCCAATTTAATTTTCATGTACCCAATTGGGTCATTGTGTTTTAGGAGAGCTAGTTCCTTTTCAGTCAGTCGAGGTTGGGAAGTTGGGGAAAGTTCCTTGTTCAAAGGAGTCACGTCCATTTCGACCTCCATAGGTTCTTTAGTCTTACGAACATTATCTTCATCCTTGCCTTTCTCATCGCTTTCTCCTTCGTCGCAAGGATCCACCACATCGATAGTATTGGTCTCGCTGCTAATAGCATCAGATTTCGTTTCATCAACCGAACCGATTTGGGTTTCGTCTTCACCAGATCCTTCTTCTGCAGTTTCTTCACTCTCTTGAGGAGAATCAGTCTTGTCCTTTTCAGCATGAGTGATTGTTGGACTCTCTTGAAGAATTCCAAGAGGAGATTTTAGAAGGGAAGTTTCTGGTGAATTTTCTTTAGACTTGTTGGGTGATTTTTCGTTTGCGTCCTTCAAAGGAGGTGAGGTGCCTTGATCATCGTGTGCCTCCGAAGTCCCAGTCAGGGCCACCATGTTGGAAGACCCTTTGTTTTGCACGAAGTTGCTGGAGTCCCCATGGAAAGAGGAATTTATTGGAGCATTGGTCCCGGTTGCAGGAGTTGAAGCAGTAGGATTCATGTTCGAGGTATCCTGCATTGAACAAAGAAAAGTTAAGAATATGGTATGAATAACTGTCTTTGTTATGAATTCGAATTTAATTACCTGTGGATTAATAGAGGAAATGTTACTGTCAATATGTTCCAATATTACGTTGGAGGTCGAAGGTGGAATTTTGGATGTTGTTGAGGGAGCAACGTCTGTGGACTCAGGTCCAGGGATGTTAGTAGGCTCAGGGCCTTTGGAGATTTCTTTCTTTTTCTTCTTCTTAGAAGCTGTTGGAGAATTTTCACCAGTTTTGAGGTTCTTTTCAGTAGGGCCTTGTTTCCTTTTCTTAGGAGTAGTTGGTGGAAGTTTGCTAGTCTGAAAAAGTTTAAACATAAGTTAGATCTAAATCATAAACTTCAGTTTATTCGAAACAACAGGGTTAGTTGATTACCTTTGGAATTGAGATGTCTGCTGCTGCCGGTGTTGTTGTTGTAGTCGTTGTTGTTGTTGGTATTGTTGGAGTTGCATCATCGCTAACTTCAATAGCTTGTTGAGAAGTGTTCCCTTCCTTGGGCTTCAAAGTAACGTTCTTTATCCTAGTGGCTGAAAAGTGAAACAATTAAGGTAAAATGTTAAGGATAAGGGAATTAGGATACAATTGGAATTTTCCCAAGCATTCGCACTTGTGCCTTGATTAGATGTAATCGAAATGGCAGGAAGGTCATAGCGAAGATGTCCTGGGAAATTATGAAGCCAGTAACGAGCCCATGTCACAGTCTCAGATGGCTTTAGTTTCTTTTGAGACTGGTATTTGAACATTTCTTTGCAAGTGAACCACCAAGGGTATGGAGGAAACCAAGCCAGAGCCAGTTCTGAGGTAGGCAACCAAGGAAATTTAGGTGGATGCATTTCGAGTGCCAACCTATACCTATCCTTAGGTGACAACCCTGAAGGAAGTTTGAGCTTAGAAATTTTTTCTTTAAATTTTTCCTTCAAGGTCTCAGCCGCTTGATGTACAGTGGTTCCCAAGTGTGTTGGATCATAAGTGGTTTCGAAATAATTTTGAAAAGCCCTAATTTCTTTGACATGAGTAAACATACCTTTCTTGGAGTGTACCTGCACATTGAACGCGCCAGTTAGCTTTTGTTGAATGGTGAGTGTGTCAAACATATATGTCTGGTAGAACTTAGTCCACCATTCAAGAAATCCTTTTGTTGTGAAGTATGTTGGCTCGAAAGGTAAAAGCTCAAACTGAGCAAAATCTTGATATTGCTCCTGTTGCAATTTGGCCTCTCTTGCTTTGAACGTTTTGCCTGAGGTTATGGCACTTTGTGTTTGGAACAAAGGTTCAGGAATTAGTTGGCACAGGCCAAATTGTCGAGAAACGAAGTTGGGTTGATAAGCCAGGAGGAAAATCTGATTCTTTGTTGGAGTAATTCTTGAGGAAATTAGCCTAGGGAGAAGAAACGCTTTCCAAATGTCCTGCATTTCTTTTCTCTTGACAGCTTCTGAGAGAGGCATTGTGAACCATAATGGTCCACAAGTCCTTTGAGAAAAAGGTGCCATGGACTCTTCAAACTTGTGTCTTTTTGAGAAGATCATGATGTATTTAGAAAATTGGACTTTGAAATCATCCTTGTCATCATTTGGAGTGAGTTTTCGAAGCCTTGTGCCTTCGATGCTCCTGTCAGCTATTTCTGGATCTTGTTTGACGATAGTATCAGCAGTTGATAAAGAAGATTCAAACATGGCATTAAGCCATAGCTGAAGCAACCAAAAGGGTCCAGCCAGAAGAATGTTCTTTGGAGCATGGGATTTTAAACTAGAAACTGCTGACCTTAAGCTCTCACAAAGATCGACAAGTAACAGTTCACTCAGGCAGACATTTCTTATTTTCATGGAAATCCCTGGCTAGGGGAATGAACCTACTCGCCACTTGCAAGGATCTGCTGCAAAACACATATCGTGATAGCCACAAGGTAAGGAAAGCGATGTGTTCTACGTCTGAGACATCATCCCCTTCAGTATGATAATGACTGATGAATTTTGAAAAGCTGGCTAGTTTAACATCGAATTCAATGATGCTAGAATGTTCTTCGTTGTCAGGAATATAAGTTTCCCCCACTGGTGAAAGACCAGTGATGGCAGTTATATCAAATAAGGTGGGTGTTATCATTCCGCCCAGAAGATGGAAAGTGTTATAAGTGTTGTCCCAGAAGTACAATGAAGCAAATAGCAATGGGTGATTGTAAGTAAAGCCTGGTTTCGACAGTTTGATTAAATTATAAATTCCTAATTCTTCCCATTGCTGGGATTTTTTGGATTCTACCTTAGTAAACCAGTTTTGATATGCTACATCTGAAGTGGGGCAGGATCGAAATGGTTTGAAATTGTTTTTGATGTAATCTAAAATAAAAGGATCTTTTGGAGGTGAGACTGGAGTTTCAGTTGTTTTCGAATCAGATGATTCGCTTAGGTCTTCAGTTCCTGCCTTAGGGGCATCCAGCTTGTTGAATAGGGGTTTGAATTTATAGCAAACGGGAAAAAATTTCCTAGTATCTTTCAGAATTTCAAAAACATTTAAAGGACCCATTAGGGCAAACCTTTTTCCAGATACAATGGTAGGGATTAATACCTGAGAAGCATACATCATTTCTTTCTCTTTGGAGATCACTTGAGGATTGAGCACAGATTGATTCTGATAAATACTCACTTTGCTCTCCATGACGGTTTCCGTGTTGTTGTTCTTGTTCTTCCTCTTGGATAATTTCTTCAATTGTGATGATGTTGATGAAGACATTGTCAAGATTGCTGGAAGTTTTAGGGTTTAGTGAAAAAGGAGGGGGATTTCAGAATTTTGGAGAAAAAGAAGAAAAGACTAACCTGATGAGTTTTATAGAGTGAGTGTAAACACCCACTAAAAAGACTTGGGGTACGTGGAAGTCGTTGGTTGGATTCAGAGAGATGTGGCGTAAGATCTAGTGTTGGTAATGAGTGTGATTAATAGTAATCATTATTTTAAAACCGCACCATGCTGTGGTAACTGGTCCAAGATGGTTAGGTACTCAAAAAGGCGTCTTGATTGACGTGGGTAAAGTCATGTACAATAAATGTCATGATTCTTCAAAAGACCTATCAAAATCTTGTGAATCTATCTAAAATAAGTATTTCTCAAAGGGTTCGAAATACATATTTTAAAGGGGCATTTTGTTGGCTGAAGATTTTGATATTATGATTCGAAATAAGACGATTGGGCTTTGTTTGAATAAAGCAAGTTTGATGATTTGGAATGGAAGACACTGTTTGTTTCGAATGGAAATATTAAAGTTCAAGGTTTCGAATGATAGTTGTGGAGTGTAAGTCTAAAGCCTTGTTCGAAATAATGATGAGTCTATATTTGTGAGGGTTGTTTTCGAAACGAATTCGAAATGAAGGTACCAAGGCGCTTGAAATTCAAACGTGAGCGGGATATTGGAAATTCAAAATACATAAGCATTGGAACATTCGAGGACGCGTGGAGGCTAGAGGGAAGTAATGCTCTGCATGCTTCGAACGTGGCAGATTCTGATAACAAGACCGTTATGGTCGAATTAGTATAAATAGAGGTCTTAGTGTTAGGATTTCGAGGTGTCATATCTGTTGTACAAATTCAGTAAACATTCAAAATACCGCATGGATATGGAAACGAATGCTCGAAAGATGTACGTATGATAACACCAACATTTACAATTCAATGAAAACTCTTTACATTTTCCAGTTTTGTCTTTCACTTCCATTTCATTTGTGCTTCAAACAATTTTACGTTTATGCCTTTACATTAAATCCTTTACATTCGAAGTCATTTATTTCTTTCTGCATTTAAACACTTTTCTTATGTTCGAATCCTCTAAACATTCAGTAACTTTTACATTCACTTACTTAATCCTGCCATTTTCCCAATCTTAAGTATTTTTACTTTTCTAAAGAACATTCCTGATATCATATAGAAATCGTCCTTCGAATCATTCAGTATAGTAATCGAAGTGGATTGGATATCTTTGAAACACTTTAATTAGAAGTCCTAAATCGGAATACCAGTTTTAAAATTAGACTTAACCAAACAACTATGTTCCATAGGATCAATCTAGTCGATCCTGAAAGTTACCAGAGAAATTGAATAACAGTAATTAAGTTTATTCGATAGTTTGGAAGACCAGCGGTTGTTCACCAGAAATTACTGTGAACACTGTTGTGCTGTTGTTAAGAACTGATTAAGTTGTTGGTGACTTGATTAATGTAAGGAATGAGGTGAAGTGTAACACAGAACTGCTGATTTTCACTCACTGTTTAACACAAGAAATTCTGATTTTCAGTCACTTTCTAACACACAAAACTTCTGATTTTCACCCACTGTTAACAAACATAAAACTTCTGATTTTTACTCACTGTTTAACACAACACAGAACTTCTGACCTTTTGCTCACTGTCTAAATACAACCCAGAACTTCTATTTTTCCCTCTAACGTTTCTTTTAGGATTCCAATGACATCAACTCAAAACTTCTGATCACCTCTGACATTTCTTGCTGAACCACAGCGCACTTGGCATCAGAACTTTGGGTCCTCTTTATTTTGATTTCAGCAACATGCTGATCCTTTTTCTCTTTATTTTTTCCTTTTTATTTTATTTTATAATTAATACTATTTTTTTTATTAATATAAAAGACATCAAAAATATTTTCATTTTATTAACTAATTATTTCCTTTTTCTTCTAATTCATTAAGACAAAAAAACCATTTTCAAAACAAGTCTTTTCCTTTTCTTACATTGTACAATTCAATATGGTTGTAATAGATAATTAGGATTTAATATATTTTCAAATCCCCATTTGTAATTTTGCACCCTATCCCTAATGATGTAATAGCATAAGAATTTACATTTATTCCAATTTACCACTTTCAAATATAAATGCTAGTAATTAGGGTTTGTATGGCAAGACATAAAATCAACAAATAGATAACCCTAATCAAGACTAAATGCATGTAAATCGAACACACTTGCACACTAGCACCCTTAGGGTAATCCCAATTGTTGCCGCGAAAAATAGTCATGTCTCTCGAATATTGGTGTTTTAGAAAAGACTCTCAATAAAAGATCGTAGTACCTCGACGACCCTTAATATTGCCTTCGGTAAATGATCTAGTCCCTAAACGACATTGCTAAAACGTCCCATAGGTTGCCTTCTATGACTATTCAAACGTCCCTCGCCCGTCCCTTCACATCCAATGATGAGGCTTCTTACCAAATCAATGGTAAGATAGAAACATCTAAAGGAGGAGGAAAATAACGTTTAAGACCTTTTGAGTAGGTAGGTTTCTCCTAGTTGCTTGCTTGCTCACAACAAAAACATTTTATACACCAACACTCTCATTTTGAAACATTTTCAAAAGACAACACTTTGTACGTGTTCTTATAGAAACGAGAGCCATTACAAAGAGACCTTTTCAAAATCACTTTCAAAAACACATTCCACAAAAACCTCTGTTGTACCCCAAAATTTTCCCTCCTATTTTCACACAAGACATACTCCTAGAGGTTCTCAGTTGCCCTAGGTTGACCAATATTTGGCCAGACAATTTTCCTCCTAAGGCAATGAGCCCCCAACTAGGGTTTCAATTTTCATCAAGATGGTTAAGCTCCAAGGATCCAAAATGTTATCCATTGTCCTAATATGTCCTCAATATCATCCATGCCAAGTTTCATGCGTTGCTCAACAAGTTTGCTCAATCAATTGCTCAATTATTGGAAAATCAACTGTGCTAGGTCAAAAGTCAATTGTGGCCTATGTACAGTCAAACTTCAAGATTTTTGGTCAACATCAACATTTTGAAGTGATATCCATCATTTTATCAAGGGTTGATCGTGATTCCTCAAGAAATGCTCCTAACCCATCAGAATTCAAAAATGGCAAAGTAGGGTTTCTATAGGAAAAGTCAACTGAACTTTGTCCATACTTCATCCATTTTCCCAAACCAAATCTCATATTGAATATAATCTCATTCCCTATAACTTCTCTTCATCCATAAAGTCTAATAAATGCACCATTTGAAAGATACAAGCTCATACATTACAGGTCATTTTCAGAAAGTCAACAAAAGCAACTTTTTTCCAACACCTTTTCCATCAAGATAAAATCTTCAAATGCAAAATTGATCAAAAGAGGGATTGAAGTAGACAGCTTCGGCTTTCCAAAAAGTCAAATATCATCATCATGAGATAAATATTGAGCAAGTTATGGCTTGCCTAAGTTGGGAAATTTTGGGAATTTTCAAGAATTATGCATTGAGCAAATTTGAAGTTTTAAGGCAAGGGCTCAATTTCTTGGACTTCAAGCATCTTCCTAAATTTATAGAGGACCTATAAAATTATTATTGCCATGCCTTGCATTTGCTAACTATTTTATTCATATTTATTTTAATTTTTATTTCAAATAAATATAAAATAAAATGTATAAAATAATTGGAAATGGGCTTTGAGCTTTGGGTTGATGTTTTGGATAGCCTAGGCCCATAAAATTTCATGCAAAGATGTCCACATTCATTCAAATTTAAAAAATGACAAGTTTCCTTGTCTTTGGCAAAGTTACAAAACATCATTCATGGCTTTAAAAACACATGTTTATGGTTGTTATTACCTTTGTTCTCTTGTCTCCTCCAGCCTCTCTATATAAAGGATACATTAGCAAGCTTCAACACATGATGTACATCCTGGAAAAGCTCTACAAATTTTGCAAAAATATCAAAGTTGTAAAATTCACATTTTAGGTTCCAGCCTTCCTCAGTCTAAACAAAAGATCCAAATATAGTCCTGGAGGCTCCCGGAAGATTTTTGCAATCATTATCAAGCCCTGAAACATCACAAAACGCCTCAGTAAGCTCCATTTTTATATTTTCTAACTTGTTTCGTGCAGATTTGGTGCTCCTCGTAGCTAGATGTGCATTATACACCATGAGACATGTGCCATCAGATGTTCATCTGATTAGATCTAGCGCACTCCATCTGCGGGCTCACCATGTGCCATAAGGATCAATCTATATTCGATCCAGAAGAAAATCTAGGCCTCTCCCTTCATGGACAAGCGAATTCAACAACCACACCCTCACTTTTTTTTACTATCTCAGGCCCATCTAGTTTTTTTTTTGTAATGTTTTAATTTCTTTTATCTTCTTTACTTAATTGAGAAAATAATGAGAAAAAAAACTCACAAAAAAATTAGGCTTAGCCTTTTTTTTATAATTAAAATAATGAAATGCTTTAATTAATTAATTAGTTAATTAAATTTTAACTACTTTCTTATTTTAAAATGAACTAGAATTTAGGATTTAATTTATGTTTCAAATGTTTTCTTAATAAAAAATGCAAAAATATTAGAATTAGATTAATTTCATTCACTATTTATTTTCTTAAATTAAATTTAGATTTAGTTTAACTATTTTTCTTGAAATAAATAAAAATATAACCAAAAAGATTTTTCTTGTTTACTTAGGATTTTTAGACGTAATTTTTATTTCGGGCGGGTTATTTTTATTCCCGCATTTTATAAAAATAATGTAACTGATTATGGGATGTAATGGTCTAGATTTAAAATTCTGCATTTCATTTTCTTGCACTTTTTTATGTAATTGTCCAAAAGTGTTGTAATAGCCAAGGATTTAAATTTTCGCACTTTAAATTTTTGTAAATATTAACTGTTAGTAACTAGGCGTGCATGATAATACTAAAAATTAAAATGTTAACTAACCTAACAAAAAGACAAAAAATAAATGAATCTCAACACACTTGCACATGCGCACCTCTAAGGTATCTCCCGCTTTGGTTGCCTTTAAATAAAACAGTCATGAGGCAGGAACGCTTTAGTAAAGACCCATAAATCAAAAAAATATCATAGTCCCTCGATGACCCTACAGTTACCTTTCGGTAAATGATCTAGTCCCTAAAAGAAAATTGCTAAAGCGTTTGCATAAATTGCCTTTGTGATTGTAAAGCGTCCCTTCGATTGTCACTCAAGATCCGACGATAGGGTACCTACTCACTAATATTAGGATAGCACTATCTAAAGGGTAGGAGGAAAAGAACATCCTTTTTCGAGTAGGTATATTGTTCTTAAGTACTTTCTCAAATATGAATTTTTCACACTTACACATTTTTCAAAAACTATTTTCAAAAATGCTTTATCACACTCTTGAGAACTGATACAAGAGTTACAATAAAGAAAACAAAATCTTTCAAAACACACAAACACAAACAGTTTCCAAAAATGAGAAAGTACCTAAGAGCCCGTGGGAAACCACAGATGGAAAGGGTGTTAATACCTTCCTTTTCCATAATCTACCCCGTTACTCAGAAAATCTCGAAAAAAGTCTTTCTGTTCTTTTCAGCCTTTGCTTTATTGGATAAAAGAAAAGTCGGTGGCGACTCTCGCTTACCACAACATTTATGAACAAAAAACACAAACCAGTATTAAATAGTCGGTTCTGCCACCGTATCACAGAACTGGCGACTCTGCTATGGAAATAATAAAAGTAGGGTTTATCTTAGGGTCTAGATCATTTTCCTTCTTTGATTGTTTGTTTTCTTTATTTTTAAGGGTACTGTTTGGGGTTACTATAGATCCTACACCAGGATCTGGGGAAACCTTTTAGGTAAGTAGCAATAGATCATGGAAATTGTGTCGGGTATACCGACACAGTTGTAGCGATGGCTACGTTGATGCGACACTTTGGTTGGTACAGGTAGCCCTTCAGTTAATCAAGGAGAATACGGGGCCGCTGCATGGTGTCATGAAGCGTCAACTGACCTTAGAACCTTTAAATGAAAAACTTGTCCATTAGGACGTAGCGAGATGGCCGTCTTTGGTGTACTCCCAAAGTCGGCAGATACTCGATGCTACACTCATTGAGATTTGACTCTTGAGTTTTGTTTGGTTGCGAGTCCGTCGCCTATCTCTTAGAACCCGATTACTATTTATAGGACAAGTTGAGCCAACTAAATTTCAAGAGGGTACTTACCTACAAACCCCATGCAAGCCTAAACCTAAGGCTGCTTGTGTGATTTGTTTGCTTTCAACTTGAGCTACATGTTGGGTTTTTATCTAAAAACATGATCTCCTTGCAGGATTTGTTTACAGTCATTATCTAGTAACCTGGACTTCTTAGAATCACTTGTCTTCATCACCTTACACTTTTGCTAAATGCATAGCATACACCTCATAACATCATGCCACAACATTTCCTTAACCATTTCAAGGATCTCAAGGGTTTGTGATGTAGGTTATGATAAATCAGACGTCTAGCAAGGGGCAAGGGGATTTATTTTCCTCTAGCCAATGTCGTCAAAAGATCAAAACTCAACAACTTGAGTCTGAGGTTATGAAACACTTGATAAGGTGAGCTTGACTCTCGTAGAAGGACACTCAACAATACAAAGTTCTTTAATCAAAGCTGCAAAATTCAACTTTTGACATTTTCTTGTTTAAACCTGCGGGATCCTTGAAAACATTTACATATCATGCATGTAATTGCATAAATAGGTTTTAGGACAGGTTTCTTATCTTCTTCGTTTCTTATTTCAGTAAGAAGAAATGGCTCTTGAACAGACAGTAAAGGATCTACAAACTAAAGATGCTCAATTCAAAGAAATGTTCCTGAGTCTAGCCAAGGGGCAAGAAGAATTGAAAACATTCCTCGTCGGGAATCTGACCAAGAAACATCCTAACGATGACAAGGATGAATGGTTAGAACAACTGCAAGCTGAGGTTGAAGCAATGAGAACCCAGATGCTGGGGAAGATAGCTCTTATCCAAGGCCTGGCCCGGGTACAAGAAGAGCTGAGAGCCATTATCAACAAACTTCATCAAGACGGATGCAACCGTGTGAAGCAAACAATCGAGGTTGGGGACCAAGTCATTGGTCAACCTCCAAGAAGATAAGAGGTTGGTTTGGTGAAGAGTGGAACTTTCAAAATTGCTACTACATCCTGGGTCCAACAACAACCTCGCCAAAAACAACAGATTAATGAGAGTAAGCTGGATACACCCAAGAGGCAGTTTACCAAACTCAACACGCCGTTGTCTCAAGCTTTATAACACACATTGAGGATGAATCTGGTTACATTGATAGGGCCTCCTCTAAATCCCAAGACTTCTTCCCCTAACTACAATCCTGATGCAAGGTGTGCATATCACTCCAACAGTCTGGGGCATGATACTGACGATTGTTGGATGTTGAAATATAAAATTTAAAACTTGATTGATGAAAGAGTGCTGGAGTTTACATAAGATCAGACGAAGAAGCTTTTGTTCATTAGAATTTTCAATTTGTAATTTTCTTTTGATTGTTCGAACATTTATTCATGTCAAACTTTGTTACTCTATCAATGCATTGCATATGTCTATTTTGAATAAATTCATTCGTATTCACTATATTTAAACTGCTTTCCTTTTTGTGATATTCAACTCTCGATCAAAAGCTCTAAGCCTTTAAAGGGAGGATGACGAAAATGATACCACAATCTCTACAATATGCTTTTGAACAGACCCTGCTAACGATGTACAGGCATTGTTTCAAATCCTAAACAGTGGAGTTATAAGAAACATAATCCCTAGTCAACCCCTTTGAGCCAAAGAAGTAGGAGTTTTTCTTTTCACACAAATTAAAACCCTTAATTATAACCTGGGGCAGGGTAGTTTCTCAGTCAATTCAGACGCGCATTCAGTCGCAATTTTCCATTTCGTACACAATAAATGGCATCGAAGACGTCCTTCCAAATCAAAAGATGGTGATGGTTCCGCATAATTATTAAAGTCGGAAGTTATTATCTCTCAAAATAAAAGCCCGATAAGTCAAAACCTATGAAGGAAACTTAAGAAAAAACTGGGGCATCCAGCTGACTGTAATAATAAAAGAACCAGTTCGGGAAAAAGCATGGATAACAAAAAAAAGAGGTCTCTACAAATCCTCAACAAAAAGAAGATTACAAAAATGACTGCCTCTTTAAAATAAACTTTCAGTATCTGAACCATCACCGGAACATCAAGAACAAGATGCCAGACTCAATTGGGATCTGAACGCACAATTAACTGAGCATAGGATCAAAGAACATCAATAAGAACAGGTGGGTACAAATAAACTTTGAGCCTTTACCCTTTTGTTTCATAAACCATGAACTAGGACAAGTTATAACCCTTAAAAGTCCTAGCTAAAGCATGGGTTAGTTCGAAAGCATATTGTTACAAAAGGTATCCTTACTGCTGTAGGGTTCACTATAAATCCTGAGTTGACATCACACTTTTACAAAATTTGTTTGTTTTACTAAAAAATGAATTTTCAAACTTCAAGACAGACATAAGCTTTGCATTCTTAAAATACCATTATTTGCATATGACTATTTGTTCAACAGCAGAGAAATTTGCACGACAGATATTAGATGAACATAAATCTTCTCAGTGGATAGAACCACCTCAGATGGAAAGACATTCCAGTGATAGGCCATTCATAATCAAGGGGCATAACATGGTGTCCAGCTGAACTGGGGCAGTCAAGTCAAGGTTCAAGGAATCTCTCAAAAATGACAAATAGCCAGGGGAAAAACTCCATATGAATCACTTGGAGCATTGACATGAATTCCAGCAATGAATCATGTACGATCAAATAAACACCTTATGGCAGTGTGACAACACTTACTACTAAGGAAAATGACAATTCTCCACACCCGGTGAACATGGACATAGTCAGAAAAGACTACACATGAAAAAGACCCGCTAGGTTGACAGGCCTAGGAAAAAATAAGGGCATCCCAGCGAACCAAAAAGAGTTTAGGAAAAAATTAGGGATATATACAAAAATTATGCACCCGACAAGTCGAAAACCTGAAAAGGCGGCTTGGGAAAAAAAGGGTATCTCGGTGAACTGAAAACTAGAAAGGGAGGTCCAGGAAAAAGTTAGGGATTAAAGCGTACGACTATGTCCCGTCATCTTGTCACTTGTCTATCAGTAGAAGACTTGTTATCCTGATCAGCATTTACCAAGCACCCCATGAGTAGGGATGACACTCAAACCATCCATAAAGTCTCCACAAGTACTTTCTCCGGCAGGTACAGGGGCAAAGATATTCTGAGATGAAGTCACCGCTACATATGACCCCGTGACACCTATGTTCCCCACAGAGTAGAAAAAACCAAAGTTTTCACCTCTTCTTCCCCAAGAAGGAATTACTTCCTCCAGCCAAGCTCCTTCAGAGAGTTGAAATATGTGTTCCCCATCCGATCTTTATAACCTTAAACAGTTTATAAAACCTCCTCCCGGGTAGAGTTTATTTCTCTAACTGCGGAAGTTTACTCCCCAACAGAGTTTATTTCTCTACATCGACAAAATCATCCAACATGGTATCCTCCCTCCACAGAGTTATTCTCAAGCAGAGTTAATCCCTGGAAGAACATCCTCAAATAGGAAGAGGAAATCCATTCATCATCCCCAGCAGAAACGAAGGTTTCAACCTCCTTATACTCCTCAACAGCAGTCCGGGATTTACTTTCCCAGACTAATAAACATCACAATAGCATTCCATATTCATACATTATAGCATGCACGTACACGTTGCATACATCATAATCTCATTTATTTTTATAACATCACCACAATTCCTTTCATACATCATGACATTGCATATGACTAACTCTTTTCCTTTTTCAGGGAAAAGATCAAATCAATAAACACCGTTGGCTACCTATTAGTAGTTTTCTCAAAATCTACAGTCTATTTCAGCATCTTCCTCATAATGATGTTCTCAGAAGACCTTCTCTGGTTCAGTCAGATCGCCACTAAGATCTCCCTGATTCTTATTCCAGTTGAAGATTGACCCAAGACTTTTGTCTGGTTCAGTTGAATCGACTCTAAGATTCTTCTGATTTCTGTTCTAGTAAAAGTTAATTAAAGACCTTCTCTGGTTCATTCAGATCGCCACTAAGATCTCTCTGATTCCTATTCCAATTTAAGATATTCCAAGACTTTTTTCTGGTACAGTTGAATCGATTTTAAGATTCTTCTGATTTCCAATCCAGTCAAAGTTAATTAAAGACCTTCTCTGGTTCAGTCAGATCGACACTAAGATCTCTCTGATTCATATTCCAGTTGAAGATATTCCATGACTTTTATTTGGTTCAGTTGAATCGATCCTATGATTTTTCTGATTTCCATTCCAGTCAAAGTTAATTAAAGACCTTCTCTGGTTCAGTCAGATCGACACCAAGATCTCTTTGATTCCTATTCTAGTTGAAGATATTCCAAGACTTTTGTCTGGTTCAGTTGAATCGATTCTAAGATTCTTCTGATTTCCATTCCAGCAAAGTTAATTCAAGACCTTCTCTGGTTCAGTCAGATCGACACTAAGATCTCTCTGATTCCTATTCTAGTTGAAGATATTCCTAGACTTTTGTCTGGTTCAGTTGAATTGATCCTAAGATTCTTCTGATTTCCATTCCAGTCAAAGTTAATTAAATACCTTCTCTGGTTCAGTCAGATCGACACTAAGATCTCTCTTATTTCTATTCCAGTTGAAGATATCCCAAGAATTTTGTTTGGTTTAGTTGAATCCATCCTAAGATTCTTCTGATTTCCATTCCAGTCAAAATTAATTCAAGACCTTCTCTGGTTCAATCAAATCGACACTAAGATCTCTCTGATTCCTATTCCAGTTGAAGATATTCCAAGACTTTTTCTGGTTCAGTTGAATCGATCCTAAGATTCTTCTGATTTTCATTCCAGTCAAAGTTAATTCAATACCTTCTCTGGTTCAGTCAGTTCGACACTAAGATCTCTCTGATTTCTATTCCAATTGAAGATGATCCAAGACTTTTTTCTGGTTTAGTTAAATCAACCCTATGATTTTTATAATTCTTATCCAGTCAAGTTAAGTCAATATTTTCCTCTAGTTCTGTTAGATCGATATTAAGATTTCTCTGATTCCTATTCCAGTTGAAGATAATCCAAGACCTTTTTCTGGTTTAGTTAAATTGACACTAATATTTTTCTTATTCTTATCCAGTCAAAGATAAACCAAGACCTTTGATGGTTCAGTTTTAATTGACAATTGATTTGTTACTGATTCTTTTCCAGTAGACCTTTTTCTAGTTCAGTTAAATCAAAACTATGATTTTTCTGAATCTTATCCAGTCAAAAATAAATCAAGACTTTTGTCTGGTTCAGTTGAATCGATCTTAAGATTCTTCTGATTTCCATTTCAGTCAGATCGACCCTAAGATCTCTCTGATTTCTATTCCAGTTAAAGATATTCCAAGACTTTTGTTTGGTTCAGTCGAATCGACCATAAGATTCTTCCGATTTCCATTCTAATCAAAGTTAATCCAAGACCTTCTCTGGTTCAGTCAGATCGACACTAAGATCTCTCTGATTCCTATTCCAGTTGAAGATATTCCAAGACTTTTATCTAGTTCAGTTTAATCGATGTTAAGATTCTTCTGATTTCCATTCCAATCAAAGTTAATCCAAGACCTTCTTTGGTTCAGTCAGATCGACACTAAGATCTCTCTGATTTCTATTCCAGTTGAAGATGATCCAAGACTTTTTCAGGTTCAGTTAAATCGACACTAAGATTTTTCTGATTCTTATCTAGTCAAAGTTAATTCAATACCTTCTCTAGTTCGGTCAGATCGCCACTTAGATCTCTCTGATTCCTATTCCAGTTGAAGATATTCCAAGACTTTTGTCTAGTTCAGTTAAATCGATCCTAATATTTTTCTGATTCTTATCCAATCAAAGTTAATTCAAGACCTTCTCTGGTTCAGTCAGATCGATACCAAGATCGCTCTGATTCCTATTCCAGTTGAAGATATTCCAAGACCTTTTTCTGGTTCAGTTAAATCGACACTAATATTTTTATGATTCTTATCCAGTCAAAGTTAATTAAAGACCTTCTCTGGTTCAGTCAGATCGACACTAAGATCTCTCTGATTCCTATTCCAGTTGAAGATATTCCAAGACTTTTGTCTAGTTTAGTTAAATCAATCCTAAGATGTTTGTGATTCTTATCCAGTCAAAGTTAATTTAAAGACCTTTTTTGTTTCAGTTAAATCGACACAAAGATTTTTTTTATTCTTATCCAGTCAAAGATAAATAAAGACCTTCTTTGGTTCAGTCAGATTGCCACTAAGACCTCTCTGATTCCTATTCCAGTTGAAGATATTCCAAGAATCTTTTCTGGTTCTGTTAAATCGATCCTAAGATTTTTCTGATTCTTATCCAGTCAAAGTTAATTCCAAGACCTTTTTCTGCTTTACTTAAATCGAAACTAATATTTTTCTGATTCTTATCCAGTCAAAGATAAATCAAGATCTTCTCTGGTTCAGTCAGATCGACACTAAGATCTCTCTGATTCCTATTCCAGTTGAGGATATTCCAAGACCTTTTTCTGATTCATTTAAATAGACACTAAGATTTTTCTGATTCTTATCCAATCAAAGATAAATCAAGACCTTCTCTGGTTCAGTCAGATCGCCACTAAGATCTCTCTGATTCTTATTCTAGTTGAAGATATTCCAAGACTTTTGTCTAGTTCAGTTGAATCGATCCTAAGATTTTTATGATTTGCATTCCAGTCAAAGTTAATTAAAAACCTTCTCTGGTTCAGTCAGATCGACACTAAGATCTCTCTGATTCCTATTCCAGTTGAAGATATTCCAATACTTTTGTCTAGTTTAGTTGAATCGATCCTAAAATTCTTCTGATTTCCATTCCAGTCGAAGTTAATTAAAGACCTTTCTTTGGTTCAGTTAAATCGACACTAAGATTTTTCTGATTTCTATTCCAGTTTAAGAAACATCAAAGCCTGAAGTACAGCCAGATAACATTTTAATCTCATTTCCCCATTAAGTCGTTGTGAAGTCGGGAATACGATCGAATAGTAGTTTGTCTTATTACCATCAGCAAGTCACTGTGAAGCCTGGATCATGGCCAGATAGCAGTTCACTTTCATCTCTTCAATCAAGAGATGACTCCCCAACAGAGTAATGGACGATTGAACCTCCTAAACTCTATTTCCCGAACAAAGACAAACATTCCTTAACGGAGTCCTACTCAACAGAGACCAATATCTCTGAGCCCATCTCCGACGAATCTCTGTCATACTCCTTGGATGGCATCTTTAAGCCCATCTCCGACAGTCTCCTGTCATCTTTTCCAAATGGTATCTATAAGCCCATTCCTGATATTACCTACACAGTCAAGTATCATTTTAGACGAGTGCAAAATTTTGACCACTCTAGTGTTCAATCATCTTCCACCTTCAGATCACGAAAGGCAGACCAAACAATCTACATCTTTAGGTTTAAGAAGATTGAATAGGGGAAGCTGTCGTACCCCAAAATTTGACCTCCCATTTTCACACAATAAATACTCCTAGAGGTTCTCAATTGCCTTAGGTTGACCAAGATTTGACCAGACAATTTTCCTCCTAAGGCAATGAGCCCCCAACTAGGGTTTCAATTTTCATCAAGATGGTTGAGCTCCAAGATCCCAATTTTTCTCCATTGTCCTAATATGTCCTCAAGATCATCCATGCCAAGTTTCATGCCTTGCTCAACATGTTTTCTCAGTCAATTGCTCAAGTATTAGAAAATCAATTGTGCTAAGTCAAAAGTCAATTGTGGCCTATGTACAGTCAAACTTCAAGATTTATGGTCAAAATCAACATTTTGAAGTGATATCCATCACTTGATCAAGGGTGGATCGTGATTCCTCGAGAAATCCTCCTAACCCATCAGAAGTCAAAAATGGCAAAGTAGGGTTTCTATAGGAAAAGTCAACTGAACTTTGACCAGGCATAACTTTCACATACTTCATCCATTTTCCCCCAACCAAAGCTCATATTGAAGATAATCTCGTTACCTATAACTTCTCTTCAGCCCTCAAGTCCAATAAATGCACCATTTGAAAGATAAAAGCTCATACATTACATGTCACTTTCAGAAAGTCAACAAAAGCCACTTTTTTCCAAGACCTTTTACATTAGGATAAAATCTTCAAATGCAAAATTGATCAAACGAGGGATTGAAGTAGACATCTTGGGATTTCCAAAAATTCAAAGATCATCATCATGAGATAAATATTGAGCAAGTTATGGCTTACCCAAATTGGGAAAATTTGGGAATTTTCAAGAATTATTCATTGAGCAAATTTGAAGTTTTAAGGCAAGGGCTCAATTTCTTGGACTTCAAGCATCTTACTAAGTTTATAGAGGACCTCTAAAATTATTCTTGCCACGCATTACATTTGCTAACTATTTTATTCATATTTATTTTAATTTATTTCAAATAAATATAAAAGAAAATGTATAAAATAATTGGAAATGGGCTTTGAGGTTTGGCTTGATGTTTTTGACAGCCTAGGCCCATAAAATTTCGTGCAAAAGTGTCCACATTCATTCAAATTCAAAAAATGACAAGTTTCCTTGTCTTTGGAAAAGTTACAAAAAATCATTCGTGGCTTTAAAAACACATGTTTATGGTTGTTATTACCTTTGTTATCTTGTCTTCACTATCCTCTCTATATAAATGACACATTAGCAAGCTTCAACACATGATATACAGCCTCGAAAAGCTCTACAAATTTTGCAAAAAATATCAAAGTTGTAAAATTCGCATTTTTAGGTTCCAGTCTTCCTCAGTCCAAACAAAAGATCCAAATACATTCATGGAGGCTCCATGAAGCTTTTTGAAATCATTACCAAGTCCTGAAACATCACAAAACACCTCAGTAAGCTCCATTTTTTTATTTTCTAACTTGTTTCATGCAGATCTGGTGCTCTTCGTAGCTAGATGTGCATTATACACCATCAGACATGTGCCTTCAGATGTCCATCTGACCAGATCTAGTGCATTCCATCTGCGGTCTCACCATGTGCCATAAAGACCAATCCACATTGGATCCAGAAGAATATTTGGGCCTCTCCCTTCATGGGCCAGCGAATTCAACAACCACACTCCCACTTTTTTTTACTATCTCAGGCCCATCTAGTTTTTTATTTATAATGTTTTAATTTCTTTTATCTTCTTTACTTAATTAAGCAAATAATGAAAAAAAACTGACAAAAAAATTAGGCTTAGAATTCTTTTAAAAATTAAAATAATGAAATGCTTTAATTAATTAATTAATTAAATTTTAACTACTTTCTTATTTTAAAATGAACTAGAATTTAGGATTTAATTTATGTTTCAAATGTTTTATTAATAAAAAAGGCAAAAATATTAGAATTAGATTAATTTCATTCAATATTTATTTTCTTAAATTAAATTTAGATTTAGTTTAATTATTTTTCTTGAAATAAATAAAAATAAAACCAAATAGATTTTTCTTGTTTACTTAGAATTTTTCTTAAGATTTTTAGACGTAATTTTTATTTCACGCGCGTTATTTTTATTCTCGTATTTTATATAAATAATGTAACTGATTATGGGATGTAATAGTCTAGATTTAAAATTCTGCATTTTATTTTCTTGCACTTTTTATGTAATTATCCCAAAGCGTTGTAATAGCCTAGGACTGAAAATTAAAACGTTAGCTAACCTAGCAAAAACACAAAAAATAACTGAATCTCAACACACTTGAAAATGCGCACCTCTAAGGTATCTCCTGCTTTGGTTGCCTTTAAATAAAACAGTCATGAGGCGGGAACGCTTTAGTAAAGATCCATAAATCAAAAAAAGATCATAGTCCCTCGATGACCCTACAGTTGCCTTTCGGTAAATGATCTAGTCCCTAAAAGAAAATTGCTAAAGCGTCTCCAGAAAATTCCTTCGTGATTGTAAGACATCCCTTCCATTGTCCCTTAACATTCGACGATAGGGCTACCTACTCACTAATAATAGGATAGCACTATCTAAAGGGTAGGAGGAAAATAACATCCTTTTTCGAGTAGGTATACTGTTCTTAAGTACTTGCTCAAATCTGAATTTTTCACACTTACACACTGTTGTACCCCAAAATTTTCCCTCCCATATTTCTCAAATCATTTCAAGTGAGGTCCTCAAATTGCTCAAGGAAGTCCAAGGGTTGACAAGACAAGCTCTCTCCTAAGGCAGTCTACCTCAAATTAGGGTTTCATGTTGCATCAAGATACTTGAGTCCAAGGGATCCAAAATTCTAACCATTGTCCTAATATGTTCTCAAGATCATCCATGTCAAGTTTCAAGCCTTGCAGAGAAAGTTTGCTCAGTTAATTGCTCAAAAGCCTGAAAATCGACTGTGCTAGGGATAAAGTCAATTGTGGCCCACATAGAGTCAAACTTCAAGATTTTTGATCAACGTCCTCATTTTGAAGTATATTTCATCACTTGATCAAGGTTTGATCATGATTCATCAAGGATTTCTCATAATTCATCAAGAACCAAAAGTTGCTAAATTAGGGTTTTGTAGGAAAAGTCAACTAAATTTTGATCAAGCATAACTTTCTCATACTTTATGAGATATGACCCATCCAAAGCTCATTTTGAAGAGAATGAAATGCTATACGATCCATCTTCATCTCCCAAGTTCAAAATATGCACTCACAAGAAGTTATGAATATGGACATTATAGGTCATTTTGAAAAGTCAACAAAAACACCTTTTTTGTCAAAGCTTCATACATAAACATGGAATACCAAATTGAGATGAGACCAAAAGGGTTGCTTAGAGGACATCTCAAGCTTTCTAAAAAGTTCAATAAAACCTTCAAAGAGTCAAAATTTAGTAAGTTATGCATTGGTGAACTTGACCCTTTTTGCAAAATTGTCAAAAGTCAACTATGCCTCAAATTGCAATTTTTGCTAAATGGGCCTAACTTTTTGCACTTGTCTTGAGTTGGTAGCATGCTCCACGAGCCCTAGCTCTTGCCACTTGTCTTTATCTTGTTTTTATTATTTATTTTTATTTTTATTTGAATTAAATAAATTTTAATCAAAACAAATCATGGAAAAATCCAAAACATTGAAATCTCAAGATTATGTACATGTTTCAGGTCCTATATCCAGCTAGCATAAGATTGAATTCGTGTAAAGCCTTGGTGTCCATAAAAATATTGAATTTGTCCTATTTTTGGAAGTATCTTCAAGTGAATCAAATCCAAATCAAAATCAATAATGGAGAAAGATTGAGATCATGTTTGCAACCCTAATCCAATCCTCAATACATAAGGAACATTTGCAGACAAAAAGAAAGAAGTTAGAGAGGCGCACAAGGTCAGAACAAACTTGAAAAAAACAAAGAAAAGTGGTGATTCGTTTTGCTATTTCCAGAAATTTTCAAGACTCTCTAGCCATCCAAATTGCTTCCTGGGATCACAAGCAAGCGAAACCAATCAATAACAAGGAGTTTCCAGCACCATAACTTACTGTAAGCCAGCCATAACAATGGCTCTTTCTTGAATTCTAATTGCATCATTATAACACTTATAGTATGAAATAATTATAGATTCTTGCTCCTTGAAACATTTCAAAGCTATCTATATCATTTAATTGCGCTTTCATGGACTATATTAGAATTGGCCATTGTTAGGGTTTTTTGCTTCGATTTGGGATCTTGGTGTACAGGTATAATTGGGCCATGAAAGGGGCACCATCACGCTCAGAAGGTCCAGACGAATCTATTCATGGCCTTAAATGTTATTTGTCTCGCTTGTGTCTGATTTTGAGAATTGCAGGACATGTAGCTATGGACATATGTCTGTAGGTAAAAGTCTGTGACTTTTACCAACGGAGAGAGGAAGAAGATGACATACGTGGCTCCATCCCTTCGTGCATTTGAATTCACCCGCGTGTTTTACAGCTAATGTCATTTTATTTTTTTTATTATTTTTGTTTCATTTAATAATCAATTGAACCAAATGGCCCAGTGGTGGCCAGGTAAGCGCTAAGTCATTAGAGAGCTGGAGGTCAGGGGTTCGACCCCTGCCTCCAACATTTGCATTTTTCTTGAACTTTCTCTACAGTTTCCCTATTCCACAAGGCATGAAGATCACCATGGGGCATCATCTCCTAACCAACGGATCACCAACCATCCAGATCTGAAGGCCATCCTTTGAGGGACCATGATACGCCTCAGTCAACGCACAACAGGGAATCTGACAAGTCAAGATGGATCAAGTTCTATTGGGCCCAGAATTTGCTATCTACACTCCCTCAATTTACTTTTTCCAGGCCCAACTTTCTTTTTCCATTTTTTTATATTTCTTAATTAATTTATTTATTTATATTTCACTAACACAAATTAATATTCTTTTTATCAAAAAATCACAAAAAATATTTTCATCTAATTAAATTTAGGATATTTATTTTTTATACAAAAATTAATTAATTTAATTAGGTTATTTAATTTTAGGTAACTTTAATTGTTTTATAAATAAATTAAAATTAATTAGAACAATTAGGGTTTTTGTTTCTAACTTGATTATATTTTCTTTTTTCTTAAAATAACCAAAAACACAAAAATAGGTTAAAATTAGTTATTTTTCTTTAATTAATTTAATTACTAATTAATTTTGTATTTAATTTAAAAACCTAATTATTTTTCTTAGAAATAATTAAAAACAACAAAAACTAATTTGTCTTTCGATTAGGCGAGACGGGGTCAAAACCCTAATTTCTTATCGTTCTTAATTTTCTCGCTCGCGCTTTATTATTATTTTTACCATATTAATGTAATTGCTCACAAGTTGTAATAGATTAATTAGGATCTTTTACTTTCATTTATCGTTTTTTTAAGGGTTTGTTTTTGGCTATGTAAATACCTGAAGCCTTGTAATAGCGTAGCTTTACTTTCTGCACTTTAAATTCCTCAAAATATTAACTGTTAGATGTATGAATGTTAGGGTTGCATGACAAGAATGTATGATTAACTTTAAAACGGTTAGAAAACCCTAAACGTGCAAAGATAATAAACTTTAAATTGAATCACTCGCACATGCGCACTCCTAGGGTATACTCCCACTTAGGTTGCCTTCAGTAAACGGTCATTAGGTATAGGATGTTTCAGTGGTCGCCCTTTTGTCTCAAAGATACAAGTTGCCTCGGAAAGATTGCCTCGGAATTGTTGCCTCGAATAATTGATCTAAGACATTAGGGTTATTACTAAGACGTCCTAGCATTGCTTTAGTGATTGAACGTCCCTTTAGAATTAACCCTCAAAACTCCAACGATGGTGCTACCTACTCACTAATTGTGGGATAGCGCTGTCTAAAGGAAAAGAACATAGAACAATTCTTTTTTCGAGTAGGTAGATTAGCTCTTAAGTACTTGCTTAAAATAAACAAACTTTTCACACTTACACTCTTTTCAAACAAAGTTTCAAAAACACTTCGTAACACTCTTGAAGACAGAAGCAAGGGTTAAATCGAAGTAAAACAAAAAACTTTTCAAATCACACAAACACAAAGAAGCAATTTTAAAAATGATGAGCAAGTACCTAAGATCCCGTAGAAAACTATGGATAGAAAGGGTGCTAATACCTTTCCTTTCTATAATCTACCCCCCGTACTCAGAATATCTCGAAAAAGGAATTTTTATGTGCTTTTTTCCTTTCCAGTTGGATAAAATAAAAGTCGGTGGCGACTCTTGCTTACCGCGACATTTTGCGAACACAAACGCAAAATGCAAACCAGCATTCCTAAAACAGTCTCGGTTCTGGCCACCGTATCACAGAACTGGCGACTTTGCTAGGGATGAATAAAGTGGGGTATACCTTAGGATTAGTTCATCATATTGTTTTCTATTGTTTGATTTGATTGCTTTATCTTTGTGGGCTTTGTATCGGAGTTATTATAGATCCTAACCCGGATCTGGGGAACACCTTTTAGGTAAGTAGCAATAAATTGTGCGGGAACTGCACAACGTAGACCGATACAGTTGAAGCAGTAGCTACGTTGATGTGGAACATTAGTTGGTACTGGTATCCCTTGTGGAGGAACAAGGAGAATACGAGGCTGTTATATGGGTCGTTAAGCATCAACTGACCTTAGAACCTATAATTGACAAACTTGGCCATAGGAAGTAGTGAGATAGCCGGTCTCTGTGTAGAGTTGAGATCTGGTTGATACTCGATACTACATTCATTGATACCATACTCTCGAGATAGTTTCGGCCGCAAGAAAAGATTGCGTGAGCTGAAACCATGACCGATGGAGGATGGTCAGTGATATTGAGAACCTCTAGAACCCGGTTACTATTATTAGGACAGGTTGAAACCAACTGAACTTCAAGAGGGTACTACCCTACAACTCATGCCTTAACATTCCCTTAACCATTTCAAGGATTTCAAGGGTTTGTGATACAGGTTATGGTAAATCAGACGTCTAGCAAGGGGAAAGGGGATTTATTTTCCTCTAGCAATATCGTCAGAAGATCAAAACTTAACAACTTGAGTCAAGGGCTATGACCCACTTGATATGGTGAGCTTGACTCTTGAATAAGGACTCTTAAAGAAACAAAGTTTCTTTAATCAAGCTGCAACCAAATTCTAACAGTTTCTTGTTTACACCGTGAGATCCTTGAAAACATTGCATACATATATCATACATATCATTGCATAATAGGTCTTCCATTATAGGTCTTTCATGTTCTCGCTGTTTATTTCAGCAATGACTCTGAAACAAGACGACAAAGATCTTTAAACTCAAGAAGCTCAATTCAGGGAAATATTCCTAAACCTATCCAAGGCGCAAGAAGAGTTGAAAACACTCCTCGTTGGGAATTTGGTCAAGAAAAGTCCTGAAGACAATAAGGACGAGCGGGTGGAACAACTGCAAGCTGAGGTAGATGCAATAAGAACCCAGATGCTGGGGCAGACGACTCTTATCCAAGGCTTAGCCCGGGAACAAGAAGAGTTGAGAACCATTATCAACCAACTTCATCAAGACAAATACAACAGTATGAAGAAAACAGTCGAGGCCGGGGACCAAGTCATTGATCAACCTCCAAGAAGACAAGAGTTTGGTTTGGTGAAGGGTGGACCTTTCCAACTTTCTACTACCTCACGGGTCCAACAACAACCTCGCCAAAAACAACGGGTTAATCAGAGTAAGCCAGATACACCCAAGAGGTAGTTTACCAAGCTCAACATGCCGCTGTCTCAAACTTTACACCACCTGTTGAGAATGAATCTGGTGACATTAATAGGACCTCATCTGAATCCTAAGACTTCTTCACCTAACTACAATCCTGATGCAAGGTGTGCATATCACTCTAACAGTCTGGGGCATGATATTGACGACTGTTGGAAGTTGAAGTACAAAATTCAAGACCTAATTGATGAAGGAGTATTGGAATTCACACAGGATGGTCAACTGGAATGTTTCTGTCAATCCTCCAAGGCCCACCATTTGAAAAGACAAGTTCTAACAAGAAGACTTTTTGTTCATTAGAATTTTCAATTTGTAATTTTCTTTTGATTGTTCGAACATTTAGTCATGTCAAAACTTTATTATTTCATTAATGCATTGCATATGTCTGCTTTGAATCAACCCATTCGTATTCACTATTTCAAAAATGCGTCCTTATTTCCTTTTGTGATATTCAACTCTCGATTAAAAAACTCAAGGCCTTTAGAGGGAGGATGATGAAAATGATATCAAAATATCTACAATATGCTTTTGAATAGACCCCGCTGATGATGTACAGGCGTTGTTTCAAATCCTAAACAGGGGAGTTATAAGGAAGATAATCCCTAGTCAACCCCTTTGAGCCAAAAAATAGGAGTTTTTCTTTTCACACAAGTTAAAACCCTTAATGACAACTTGGGGCAGGGTAGTTTTCTCAGTTAATCCAGGTGCACAATGAATGCATCAAAGACGTCCATCCAAAACAAAAGACGGTGATGGTTCCCTATAATCGTCAAGACAGGCAGTTATTATCTCTCAAAAATAAAAGCCCATTAAGTCAAAACCTATGAAGGAGACTTAAGAAAAACTGGGGCATCCCGCTGACTGTAATCACAAAAAGAAACAGTTCAGGCAAAAGACAGGGATAATAAAAAAATAAGGAAAGAGGTCTTACAAACCCTAAACAAAAAAAGAAATGACTGCCTATTCAAAATAAATTGTCAGTATCCGAACCATCACTGGAATATCAGAGCAAAGACTCAAACGAGATCTAAATGCATAATTAACTGAGTATAGGATCGAAGAACATCATGAAGAACGGGTGGGTACAAATAAATTTTGAGCCTTTATCCTTTGTTTCTCGAACCGTGAACCAGGCCACGTTATAACCCTTAAACGTCCTAGCTGAAGCATGGGTTAGTTCGAAAGCATATTGTTACAAAAGGTATCCTGACTCCTGTAGGACTTGCTGTAAATTCTTAGTTTACATCACATTTTACAAAATCTGCCTGTTTTTCTGAAAAATGCATTTTCAAAAATTTCAAGACAGACATAAGCTTTGCATTCTTAAAATAACATTGTTTGCATATGACTATTTGTTCAACAGTAGAGAAATTCGCACGACGAATATCTAGTGAACAAAAACCTTCTCAATAAAAAGGATCACCTCAAGTGGAAAAACACTTCCAACCAAGGGGCACGACATGATCATTGTCCATCATTTGGGGCAGTCAAGTCAAGATTCAAGGAATCTCTCAAAGATGCCAAATAGCCAGGGGCAAATCTCCATCTGAATCAATTGGGGCATTGGACATGAATTCCAGCAACGAATCTTATATGATCAAACGAACATCTTCTGGTAGTGTGGCAACACAACACTACCGATAGTGACAACTCCCTACACCCTGGGGGCGTGGATATAGTCATAAAATACTGCGCATGAACAAAGACCCGCTAGGTCGACTGGCCTAGGCAAAAATAAGGGCTTCCCGGCGAACCAAAAGGGTTCGGGAAAAAGTAAGGGATGAAAATAAAAAAAATATGTACACCCGACAATTCGAAGACCTGAAAGGGCGGCTTGGGCAGAAAAGGGGATCCCGGTGGACTGGAAATATGAAAAGACATTCCAAGCAAAAATTAGGGATTAAAGCGTATGAATATGTCCCGTCATCTCGTCACTTGCCTACCAGAAGAAAACTTATCATTTCGATCGACAGTTACCAAGCACCTCAATAGTTAGGATAACACTCAATCCACAAAGCTTCTGCAGGCACCTTCTCTAGCAGATACAGGGGCAGAAAAGTCTCGATGCAAAGTCATCGTCATATCCTTAGCATGCATCCCAGTAACATCTACACTCCCCGTAGAGCAAAAGGTATCTAAAGACATTGGTGTTGATTCTCCCCAAGCAGAGTTCATTTTTCACCAACAATGGAGGACTATCCCCAGTGGAGTTTATTTCTTCCACAAACAGGAATTTTATCCCCGACAGAGTTCATCATCGCCAGCAACGGTAATTCCTCCCCATCTGAGGATTTTTCTCCAAGTTAGCAGATCTTCTGACAAAATACCTCTTCCCCACAGAGTCATTCTCTCACCAATGTATTCTCCGGCAGGATTATTCTCCCAATCATCCTCGGTCGTTATCCTCAGCGAACGAAATTCTTTATACTCTCCAGCAGCAATCCAGGATTTATTTTCCCAACTAGAGAATATCATAAAAAACATTGTGTGTCCATACATCATGACACGCGCATACGCATCATACAACACAATCTCATTTATTTTGAGAACATCATTGCCTGATACATATCATACATTACATACAGCTAACCACCTTTACCTTTCAGGAAAGATATAATTAAATTCTCACAAAGTTCAAGCTATGAAGCCCGTATCCGACCGGATAGTATCTTGATTTCTACAGCATATTGTGAAGCCCGGAGAACGACCGGATAACAGTATCAGACTACCGCAAAGCCTGGATTACAACCAGATAGCGGTATATCTTAAAAGCAAGCTATGAAGCCCGGATTCGACCGGATAATAGTTTAATCCCCAGCAAGCTGTGAAGCCCGGATTACGATCAGATAACAGCTCAGCAAGTACCATAAAGCCTGGATTACGACCAGATAGTGGTATATCATAAACACAAGTCTTGAAGCCCGAATTACGATCGGATAACAACTCAACAAGTTATTACGAAGCCTGGATTACGACCAGATAGCAATACAAGACCATGAAGCCTGGATTACGACCAGATAATGGTAGAAGACGTTGTGAATCCTGGATTACGACCAGATAGCAGCCAAAGACACCGCGAAGCCTAGATTATGACCAGATAGTGGTATATCTTTAATATATGTTATGAAGCCCGGGTTCGATCGGATAGTATCTTGATTTCTCCGAACACCATGAAGCCTGAATTTCGACCAGATAATGGTATGAGACATCGCGAAGCCTGGATTACGACCAAATAGCGGTAAGAGACGTTGAAGCCTGGATTACGACTAGGTAACAGTGAGGGACACTGTGAAGCTTGGATTTCGACCAAATAGTAGTTTACCCAGCCAATTACTATGAAGCCCAGATTCGACCGGATATTAGTAGGCCCAAAAATCAAATGGAAGCCCAGAGGCGACCGAATAACCACTTGATTTCTTCTGAAGCCTGGATTTTGACCAGATAAGAAGTAAGGTATTGTGAAGCCTGGATTACGACCAGATAACAATAAAAGGACTGAAGCATGGATTATGACCAGATAACAGTAAGGGACGCTGCGAAGCTTGGATTTCGACCAAATTGCAGCCTACCCGACCAAGCTATGAAGCCCGGAGTCGACCAGATATTAGTAGGCCTTAAAATCAAATGAAAGCCCGAATGAGACTGGGTAACCACTTGATTTCTTCTGAATCCTGGATTTCGACCAGATAAGAAGTGAGGTATTGTGAAGCCTAAATTCCACCAGATAACAATACAAGACACCATGAAGCCTGGATTCGACCAGATAATGGTATGGAACATCGTGAAGCCTGGATTACGACCAGATAGCGGTACAAGACACTGTGAAGCTTGGATTTTGACCAAATAGCAGTTTACCTGGACAGTTACTAAGAATCCCAGAGTCGACCGGATATTAATGTGCCCTAAATTCAAGTTGAAGCCCAAATGCGATCAGATAACAACTTAATTCCTTCTGAAGCCTGGATTACGACCAGATAAGAATTGAGAAATTGTGAAGCCTGGATTACGACCGGATAGCAAGTATAATTTCATCTCCCCAGTAAGTCACTGTAAAGCCTGGATTACGACCAGATAGTAGTTCATTCTCACCTCTTCAACTAAGAGGCGATTCCTCAGTAGAATAACAGACGACCGAAGCTCCTAAAATTCAACTTTCCTAAAGAAACAGAGACGATTCACCATTAGAATAACGGACGAGTGAAGCTCCTAAAATTCTATTTCTCCCAAAACAAAGAACAGCATTCCCTAGCGGGATCTTCCTCAACAACGGGTATACAAGCTCTCGCTAAGGAATCTCTTATGCGATCGACACTTCTTCCGATGGCATCTTTAAGCCCATATCCCGTCATCAATCTCCAAATCGAATCTATAAGCCCGTTCTCGACATCACAAGACAAGTACCGCTTCATGCGAGTGCAAATTTTTGGGCACTCTAGTGTTCAATCATCTTCAACCTTCGGATCACGAAAGGCAGATAGCCAATCTACATCCTCAGATTTAAGAAGATTGAACAGGGGTAGATGTTGTACCCTAAAATTTTCCCTCCCATATTTCTCAATACATTTAAAGTGAGGTCCTCAAATTGCTCAAGGAAGTCCAAGGGTTGACCAGACAAGCTCTCTCCTAAGGCAGTCTAGCTCAAATTAGGGTTTCATGTTGCATCAAGATACTTGAGTCCAAGGGATCCCAAATTCTCACCATTGTCCTAATATGTTCTCAATATAATCCATGTCAAGTTTCAAGCCTTGCAGAGGAAGTTTGCTCAGTCAATTACTCAAAAGCCTGAAAATCGATTGTGCTAGGGCAAAAGTCAATTGTGGCCCACATACAGTCAAACTTCAATATTTTTTGTCAACATCCTCATTTTGAAGTATATTTCATCATTGACCAAGGGTTGATCATGATTCATCAAGGATTGCTCATAATTCATCAAGAACCAAAAGTTGCTAAATTAGGGTTTTATAGGAAAAGTCAACTCAACTTTGACCAAGCATAATTTTCTCATACTTTACGAGAAATGACCCATCCAAAGCTCATTTTGAATAGGATGCAATGCTCTACAATCCATCTTCATCTCCCAAGTTCAAAATATGCACTCACAAGAAGTTATGAATATGGACATTATAGATCATTTTGAAAAGTCAACAAAAACACTTTTTTTGTCAAAGCTTCATACATAATCATGGCATACAAAATTGAGATGAGACCAAAAGGGTTGCTTAGAGGACATCTCAATCATTCTAAAAAGTCAAAGAACACCTTCAAAGAGTCAAAATTGAGGAAGTTATGCATTGGTGAAGTTGACCCTTTTTGTAAAATTGTCAAAAGTCAATTATGCCTCAAATTGCAATTTTTGCTAAATGGGCCTAACTTTTTGCACTTGTCTTGAGTTGGTAGCATGGTCCATGAGACCTAGCTCTTTCCACTTGTATTTATCTTGTTTTTATTATTTATTTTGATTTTTATTTGAACTAAATCAATTTTAATCAAAACAAATCATGGAAAAATCCAAAACATTGAAATCTCAAGATTTTGTACATGTTTCAGGTCATATATCCAGCTAGCATAAGATTGAATTCGTGTAAAGCCTTGGTGTGCACAAAAAGATTGAATTTGGCCTATTTTTGGAAGTATCTTCAAGTGAATAAAATCCAAATCAAAATCAATAATGGAGAAAGATTGAGATCATGTTTGCAACCCTAATCCAATCCTCAATACATAAGGAACATTTGCAGACAAAAAGAAAGAGGTTAGAGAGGCGCACAAGGTCATAAAAAACGTGAAAAAAACAAAGAAAAGTGGTGATTCGTTTTTCTATTTCCAGACATTTTCAAGACTCTCTAGCCATCCCAATAGCTTCCTAGGATCACAAGCAAGCGAAACCAATTAAGAACAAGAAGTTTCCAGCACCATAACTCACTGTAAGCCAGCCACGACAATGGCTCTTTCTTGAATTCGAATTGCATCATTCTGACACTTATAGTATGAAATAATTATAGATTCTTGCTCCTTGAAACATTTCAAATCTATCTATATCATTTAATTGTGTTTTCATGGACTGTATTAGAATTGGCCATTGTTAGGGTTTTTTGCTTCGATTTGGGATCTTGGTGTACAGGTAAAATTGGGTCATGAAAGTGGCACCATCATGCTCATAAGGTCCAAACGAATCGATTCATGGCCTTAAATGTTATTTATATCGCTTGTGTCTGATTTTAAGAATTGCAGGACCTGTAGCTATGGACATATGTCTGTAGGTAAAAGTCTGTGACTTTTACCAATGGAGAGAGGAAGAAGATGACATACGTGGCTCCATCCCATTCGTGCATTTGAATTCACGCGCGTGTTTTACAACTAATGTCATTTTATTCTTTTTATTATTTTTGTTTCATTTAATAATCAATTGAACCAAATGGCCCAGTGGTGGCCAGGTAAGCGCTAAGGCATTGGAGAGCTTGAGGTCAGGGGTTCGACCCCTGCCTCCAACATTTTCATTTTTCTTGAACTTTCTCTACAGATTCCCTGTTCCACAAGGCATAAAGATCACCATGGGGCATCATCTCCTAACCAACGGATCACCAACCATCCAGATCTGAAGGCCATCCTTTGAGGGACCATGATACGCCTCAGTCAACGCACAACAGGGAATCTGATAAGTCAAGATGGATCAAGTTCTATTGGGCCCAGAATTTGCTATCTACACTCCCTCAATTTACTTTTTCCGGCCCAACATTCTTTTTCCTTTTCTTTTATATTTCTTAATTAATTTATTTATTTATATTTCACTAACACAAATTAATATTCTTTTTATCAAAAAATCACAAATATTATTTTCATCCAATTAAATTTAGGATATTTATTTTTTATACAAAAATTAATTAATTTAATTATATTATTTAATTTTAGGTAACTTTAATTATTTTGTAAATAAATTAAAATTAATTAGAATAATTAGGGTTTTTTCTTCTAACTTGATTATATTTTCTTTTTTCTTAAAATAACCAAAAACACAAAAATAGGTTAAAATTAGTTATTTTTCTTTAGTTAATTTAATTACTAATTAATTTTTTATTTAATTTAAAAACCTAATTATTTTTCTTAGAAATAATTAAAAACAACAAAAACTAATTTGTCTTTCGATTAGGCGAGACGGGGTCAAAACCCTAATTTCTTATCGTTCTTAATTTCCTCGCTCGCGCTTTATTATTATTTTTACCATATTAATATAATTGCTCACAAGTTGTAATAGATTAATTAGGATCTTTTACTTTCATTTATCGTTTTTTTAAGGGTTTGTTTTTGGCTATGTAAATACCTGAAGCCTTGTAATAGCGTAGCTTTACGTTTCGCACTTTAATTTCCGCAAAATATTAACTGTTAGATGTATGAATATTAGGGTTGCATGACAAGAATGTATGGTTATCTTTAAAACGGTTAGCAAACCCTAAACGTGCAAAGATAATAAACTGGAAATTAAATCCCTCGCACATGCGACTCCTAGGGTACACTCCCACTTCGGTTGCCTTCGGTAAACGGTCATTAGGTATAGGATGCTTTACTGGTCGCCCTTTTGTCTCAAAGATCAAAGTTTCCTCGGAAAGGTTGCCTCGGAATTGTTGCCTCGAATAATTGATCTAAGACATTAGGGTTATTACTAAGACGTCCTAGCATTGCTTTAGTTATCGTACGTCCCTTTCGAATTAACCCTCAAAACTCCAACGATGGTGCTACCTACTCACTAATAGTGGGATAGCGCTGTCTAAAGGAAACGAACATAGAACAATTCTTTTTTCGAGTAGGTAGATTAGCTCTTAAGTACTCTCTTAAAATAACCAAACTTTTCACACTTCCATTCTTTTCAAACAAAGTTTCAAAAACACTTCGTAACACTCTTGAAGACAGAAGCAAGGGTTAAATCGAAGTAAAACAAAAAACTTTTCAAATCACACAAACACAAAGAAGCAATTTTAAAAATGATGAGCAAGTACCTAAGAGCCCGTAGAAAACTACGGATAGAAAGGGTGCTAATACCTTCCCTTTCTATAATCTACCCCTCGTACTCAGAATATCTCGAAAAAGGAATTTTTCCGTGCTTTTTTCCTTTCCAGTTGGATAAAATAAAAGTCGGTGGCGACTCTTGCTTATCGTGACATTTTGCAAACACAAACGCAAACCAGCATTCCTAAAACAGTCTCGGTTCTGGCCACCGTATCAAAAAACTGGCGACTCTGCTGGGGATGAATAAAGTGGGGTATACCTTAGGATTAGTTCATCATATTGTTTTCTATTGTTTGATTTGATTGCTGTATCTTTGTGGGATTTGTATCAGAGTTATTATAGATCCTAACCTGGATCTGGGGAACACCTTTTAGGTAAGTAGCAATAAACTGTGAGGGAACTGTACGGCATAGATCGATACGGTTGAAGCAGTAGCTACGTTGATGTGGCACATTAGTTGGTACCGGTATCCCTTGTGGAGGAACAAGGAGAATACAGGGCTGCTATATGGGTCGTTAAGCATCAACTGACCTTAGAACCTATAATTGACCAACTTGGCCATAGGAAATAGTGAGATAGCCGGTCTCAGTGTAGAGCTGAGAACTGGTTGATACTCGATACTACACTCATTGAAACCATACTCTTGAGATAGTTCCGGTCGCAAGAAAAGATTGTGTGAGCTGAAACCATGACCGATGGAGGATGTTCAGTGATATTGAGAACCTCTAGAACCCTGTTACTATTATTAGCATAGGTTGAAACCAACTGAACTTCAAGAGGGTACTACCCTAAAACCCATGCAAGCCTAAACCTAAGGCTGTTTGTTTGACTTGTGTGCTTTCAACTTGAACTAATTGCACATTTTTATTATCTGACAACATGAGTTCCTTGCAGGTTTTGTTTACAGTCCTTATCCAATACCTTGGATTTCTTGCCGAGTTTACTTGCTTACATCACCTTGCATTTTTGCTTAAACGCATAGCATACACATCATAACATCATGCCTTAATATTCCCTTAACCATTTCAAGGATTTCAAGGGTTTGTGATGCAGGTTATGGTAAATCAGACGTCTAGCAAGGGGCAAGGGATTTTTATTTTCCTCTAGAAATGTCGTCAGAAGATCAAAACTTAACAACTTCAGTCACGGGTTATGACCCACTTGATATGGTGAGCTTGACTCTTGAATAAGGACTCTTAACGACACGAAGTTTCTTCAATCAAGCTGCAACCAAATTCTAACAGTTTCTTGTTTACCCCGCGAGATCCTTGAAAATATTGCATACATATATCATACATAACATTGCATAACAGGTCTTCCATTATAGGTCTCTCATGTTCTCGCTGTTTATTTCCGCAATGGCTCTGAAACAAGACGACAGAGATCTTCAAACTCAAGAAGCTCAGTTCAGGGAAATATTCCTAAACCTATCCAAGGCGCAAGAAGAGTTGAAAACCCTCCTCATTGGGAATTTGGTCAAGAAAAGTCCTGAAGACAATAAGGACGAGCGGCTGGAACAACTGCAAGCTGAGGTAGATGCAATAAGAACCCATATGCTAGGGCAGATGGATCTTATCAAAGGCTTATCCCGAGAACAAGAAGAGTTGAGAACCATTATCAACCAGCTTCATCAAGACAGATACAACAGTATGAAGAAAACTGTCGAGGCCGGGGACCAAGTCATTGATCAACCTCCAAGAAGACAAGAGTTTGGTTTGGTGAAGGGTGGACCTTTCCAACTTTCTACTACCTCACGGGTCCAATAACAACCTCGCCAAAAACAACGGGTTAATCAGAGTAAGCCAGATACACCCAAGAGGAAGTTTACCAAGCTCAACATGCCGCTGTCTCAAACTTTGCACCACCTCTTGAGAATGAATTTCGTGAAGTTAATAGGACCTCATCTGAATCCTAAGACTTCTTCACCTAACTACAATCCTGATGCAAGGTGTGCATATCACTCCAACAGTCCAGGGCATGATACTGACGACTGTTGGAAGTTGAAGTACAAAATTCAAGACCTGATTGATGAAGGAGTATTGGAATTCACACAGGATGGTCAACTGGAATGTTTCTGTAAATCCTCCAAGGCCAACCATTTGAAGTGACAAGTTCTAACAAGAAGACTTTTTGTTCATTAGAATTTTCAATTTGTAATTTTCTTTTGATTGTTCGAACATTTAGTCATGTCAAAACTTTATTATTTCATTAATGCATTGCATATGTCTGCTTTGAATCAACCCATTCGTATTCACTATTTCAAAAATGCGTCCTTATTTCCTTTTGTGATATTCAACTCTCGATTTAAAAACTCTAGGCCTTTAGAGGGAGGATGACGAAAATGATATCAAAATCTCTACAGTATGCTTTTGAACAGACCCCGCTGACGATGTACAGGCGTTGTAAACAGGGGAGTTATAAGAAAGATAATCCTTAGTCAACCCCTTTGAGCCAAAGAAGTAGGAGTTTTTCTTTTCACATAAGTTAAAACCCTTAATCACAACCTGGGGCAGGGTAGTTTTCTCAGTTAATCCAGGTGCACAATGAATGGCATCAAAGACGTCCTTCCAAAATAAAAGACGGTAATGGTTCCCTATAATCGTCAAGACAGGCAGTCATTATCTCTCAAAAATAAAAGCCCATTAAGTCAAAACCTACGAAGAAGACTTAAGAAAAACTGGGGCTTCCCGCTGACTGTAATCACAAAAAGAAACAGTTCAGGCAAAAGACAGGGATAATAAAATAAATAAAAAAGGAAAGAGGTCTTACAAACCATAAACAAAGAAAGAAATGACTGCCTATTCAAAATAAACTGTCAGTATCCGAACCATCACTGGAATATCAGAGCAAAGACTCAAATGGGATCTAAATGTACAATTAACTGAGTATAGGATCGAAGAACATCACGAAGAACGGGTGGGTACAAATAAATTTTGAGCCTTTATCCTTTGTTTCTCGAACCGTGAACCAGGCCACGTTATAACCCTTAAAAGTCCTAGCTGAAGCATGGGTTAGTTCAAAAGCATACTGTTACAAAAGGTATCCTGACTCCTGTAGGACTTGCTGTAAATCCTGAGCTGACATCACATTTTACAAAATCTGCCTGTTTTACTGAAAAATGCATTTTCAAAAATTTCAAGACAGACATAAGATTTGCATTCTTAAAATAAAATTGTTTGCATATGACTATTTGTTCAACAATAGAGAAATTCGCACGACGAATATCTAGTGAACAAAAACCTTCTCAATAAAAAGGATCACCTCAAGTGGAAAAACACTTCCAACTAAGGGGCACGACATGATCATTGTCCATCATCTGGGGCAGTCAAGTCAAGATTCAAGAAATCTCTCAAAGATGCCAAATAGCCAGGGGCAAATCTCCATCTGAATCACTTGGGGCATTGGACATGAATTCTAGCAACGAATCTTGTATGATCAAACGAACCTCTTCTGGTAGTGTGGCAACACAACACTACCGACAGTGACAACTCCCTACACCTTGGGGGCGTGGATATAGTCATAAAATATTGCGCATGAACAAATACCCACTAGGTCGACTGGCCTAGGCAAAAATAAGGGCTTCCCGGCGAACCAAAAGGGTTCGGGAAAAAGTAAGGGATGAAAATAAAAAAATCCGTACACCCGGCAAGTCGAAAACCTGAAAGGGCGGCTTAGGCAGAAAAGGCTATCCCGGTGGACTGAAAATCTGAAAAGACAGTCCAGGAAAAAATTAGGGATTAAAGCGTACGACTATGTCCCGTCATCTCGTCACTTGCCTACCAGAAGAAGACTTATCATTTAGATCGACAGTTACCAAGCACCTTAATAGTTGGGATAACACTCAATCCATAAAGCTTCTGCAGGCAGCTTCTCCAGCAAATACAGGGGCAGAAAAGTCTTGATGCAAAGTCTTCGTCATATCCTTAGCATGCGTCCCAGTAACATCTACACTCCCCGCAGAGTAAAAGGTATCTAAAGACTTTGGTGTTGATTCTCCCCAAGCAGAGTCCATTTTTCACCAACAATGGAGGACTATCCCTAGTGGAGTTTATTTCTTCCACAAACAGGAATTTTATCCCCGATGGAGTTCATCATCGCCAGCAACGGTAATTCCTCCCCAGCTGAGGATTTTTCTCCAAGTCATCAGATCTTCTGAAAAAATACCTCTTCCCCACAGAGTCATTCTCTCACTAATGTATTCTCCAGCAGGATTATTCTCCCAATAATCCTCGGTCGTTATCCTCAGCGAGCGAAATTCTTTATACTCTCCAGCAGCATCCCGGGATTTATTTTCCCAACTAGAGAATATCATAAAAAACATTGCGTGTCTATACATCATGACATGCGCATACACATCATACAGCACAATCTCATTTATTTTGAGAACATCATTGCCTGATACATATCATGCATTACATACAGCTAACCACCTTTACCTTTCAGGAAAGATATAATCAAATTCTCACAAAGTTCAAGCTATGAAGCCCGGAAACGACCGGATAGTATCTTGATTTCTACAACATATTGTGAAGCCCGGAGAACGACCGGATAACAGTATCAGACTACCGCGAAGCCTGGATTACGACCAGATAGTGGTATCTCTTAAAAGCGAGCTATGAAGCCCGGATTCTACCGGATAATAGTTTAATCCCCAGCAAGCCGTGAAGCCCGGATTACGACCGGATAGCAGCTCAGCAAGTACCATAAAGCCTGGATTATGACCAGATAGTGGTATATCATAAACACAATTCGTGAAGCCTGGATTACGACTGGATAACAGCTCAACAAGTTATTGCGAAGCCTAGATTACGACCAGATAGCAATACAAGACCATGAAGCCTGGATTACGACCAGATAATGGTAGAAGACATTGTGAAGCCTGGATTACGACCATATAGCAGCCAAAGACACCGCGAAGCCTGGATTACGACCAGATAGTGGTATATATTTAATACAAGTTATGTAGTCGGGGTTCGACTGGGTAGTATCTTGATTTCTCCGAACACCATGAAGCCTGGATTTCGACCAGATAATGGTATGAGACATCGTGAAGCCTGGATTATGACCAGATAGCGGTAAGAGACGCTGAAGCCTGGATTATGACCAGATAACAGTGAGGGACATTGTGAAGCTGGGATTACGACTAAATAGCAATTTACCCGACCAATTACTATGAAGCCCGGATTCGACCGGATATTAGTAGGCCCAAAATCAAATGGAAGCCCGGAGGCGACCGGATAACCACTTGATTTCTTCTGAAGCCTGGATTTCGACCAGATAAGAAGTAAGGTATTGTCAATCCTGGATTACAACCAGATAGTAGTATAGGACACCATGAAGCCTGGATTCAACCAGATATTGGTATAAAGCATCGTGAAGCCTGGACTACGACCAGATAACGATAAAAGGACTGAAGCCTGGATTACGACCAGATAACAGTAAGGGACACTGCAAAGCTTGTATTTCGACCAAATAGCAGGCTACCCGGCCAAGCTATGAAGCCCGGAGTCGACCGGATATTAGTAGGTCTTAAAATCAAATGGAAGTCCGGATGCGACTGGATAACCACTTGATTTCTTCTGAAGCCTGGATTTTGAACAGATAAGAAGTGAGGTATTGTGAAGCCTTGATTCGACCAGATAACAGTACAAGAAACCATGAAGCCTCGATTCAACCAGATAATGGTATGGAACATCGTGAAGCCTGGATTACGACCAGATAGTGGTACAAGACACTGTGAAGCTTGGATTTCGACAAAATTGCAGTTTACCTGGACAATTACTAAGAAGCCCAGAGTCGACCAGATTTTAGTGTGCCCTAAATTCAAGTTAAAGCCCGGATGCGACCGGATAACAACTTAATTCCTTCTGAAGCCTGGATTACGACCAGATAAGAATTGAGAAATTGCGAAGCCTAGATTACGACCAGATAGCAAGAATAATTTCATCTCCCCAGTAAGTCACTGTAAAGCCTGGATTACGACCAGATAGTAGTTCATTCTCACCTCTTCAACTAAGAGGCGATTCTTCAGTAGAATAACGGACGACCGAAGCTCCTAAAATTCAACTTTTCTCAAGAAACAGAGACGTTTCACCATTAGAATAACGGACGACCGAAGCTCCTAAAATTCTATTTCTCCCAAAACAAAGAACAGCATTCCCCAGCGGGATCTTCCTCAACAACAGGTATACAAGCTCTCGGTAAGGAATCTCTTATGCGATCGACACTTCTTCCGATGACATCTTTAAGCCCATCTCCCATCACCAATCTCCAAATGGAATCTATAATCCCATTCCCGACATCACAAGACAAGTACCGCTTCATGCGAGTGCAAATTTCTGGGCACTCTAGTGTTCAATCATCTTCAACCTTCGGATCACGAAAGGCAGATATGCAATTTACATCCTCATATTTAAGAAGATTGAACAGGGGCAGCTGTTGTACCCCAAAATTTTCCCTCCCATATTTCTCAATACATTTCAAGTGAGGTCCTCAAATTGCTCAAGGAAGTCCAAGGGTTGATCAGACAAGTTCTCTCCTAAGGTAGTCTACCTCAAATTAGGGTTTCATGTTGCAACAAGATACTTGAGTCCAAGGGATCCCAAATTCTAACCATTGTCCTAATATGTTCTCAAGATCATCCATGTTAAGTTTCAAGCCTTGCAGAGGAAGTTTGCTCAGTCAATTGCTCAAAAGCCTGAAAATCGATTGTGCTAGGGCAAAAGTCAATTGTGGCCCACATACAGTCAACCTTCAAGATTTTTGGTCAACCTCCTCATTTTGAAGTATATTTCATCATTTGATCAAGGGTTGATCATGATTCATCAAGTATTGCTCATAATTCATCAAGAACCAAAAGTTGCTAAATTAGGGTTTTGCAGGAAAAGTCAACTCAACTTTGACCAAGCATAACTTTCTCATACTTTATGAGAAATGACCCATCCAAAGCTCATTTTGAATAGGATGCAATGCTCTATAATCCATAATCATCTCCAAAGTTCAAAATATGCACTCACAAGAAGTTATGAATATGGACATTATAGGTCATTTTGAAAAGTCAACAAAAACACCTTTTTTTGTCAAAGCTTCATACATAAACATGGAATACCAAATTGAGATGTGACCAAAAGGGTTGCTTATAGTACATCTCAAGATTTCTAAAAAGTCCAAGAACACCTTCAAAGAGTCAAAATTGAGGAAGTTATGCATTGGTGAAGTTGACCCTTTTTGCAAAATTTTCAAAAGTCAATTATGCCTCAAATTGCAATTTTTGCTAAATGGGCCTAACTTTTTGCACTTGTCTTGAGTTGGTAGCATGGTCCATGAGCCCTAGATCTTGACAATTGTATTTATCTTGTTTTTATTATTTATTTTGATTTTTATTTGAATTAAATCAATATTAATCAAAACAAATCATGGAAAAATCCAAAACATTGAAATCTTAAGATTTTGTACATGTTTTAGGTCCTATATCCAGCTAGCATAAGATTGAATTCGTGTAAAGCCTTGGTGTGCACAAAATGATTGAATTTGGCCTATTTTTGGAAGTATCTTCAAGTGAATCAAATCCAAATCAAAATCAATAATGGAGAAAGATTGAGATCATGTTTGCAACCCTAATCCAATCCTCAATACATAAGGAACATTTGCAGACAAAAAGAAAGAGGTTAGAGAGGCGCACAAGGTCAGAACAAACTTGAAAAAAACAAAGAAAAGTGGTGATTCGTTTTTCTATTTCCAGAAATTTTCAAGACTCTCTAGCCATCCCAATCGCTTCCTGAGATCACAAGCAAGCGAAACCAATCAAGAACAAGGAGTTTCCAACACCATAATTCACTGTAAGCCAGCCACGACAATGGCTCTTTCTTGAATTAGAATTGCATCATTCTCACACTTATAGTATGAAATAATTATAGATTCTTGCTCCTTGAAACATTTAAAAGCTATCTATATCATTTAATTGCGTTTTAATGGACTATATTAGAATTGGCCATTGTTAGGGTTTTTTGCTTCGATTTGGGATCTTTGTGTACAGGTAAAATTGGGCCATCAAAAGGGGAACCATTACGCTCAGAAGGTCCAGACGAATCGATTCATGGCCTTAAATGTTATTTATCTCGCTTGTGTCTGATTTTGAGAATTACAGGACCTGTAGCTATGGACATATGTCTGTAGGTAAAAGTCTGTGACTTTTACCAACAGAGAGAGGAAGAAGATGACATACGTGGCTCCATCCCATTCGTGCATTTGAATTCACGCGCGTCTTTTACAGCTAATGTCATTTTATTCTTTTTATTCTTTTTGTTTCATTTAATAATCAATTGAACCAAATGGCCCAGTGGTGGCCAGGTAAGCGCTAAGGCATTGGAGAGCTTGAGGTCAGGGGTTCGACCCCTGCCTCCAACATTTGCATTTTTCTTGAACTTTCTCTACAGATTCCATGTTCCACAAGGCATGAAGATCACCATGGGGCATCATCTCCTAACCAACGGATCACCAACCATCCAGATCTGAAGGCCATACTTTGAGGGACCATGATACGCCTCAGTCAATGCACAACAGGGAATCTGATAAGTCAAGATGGATCAAGTTCTATTGGGCCCAGAATTTGCTATCTACACTCCCTCAATTTACTTTTTCCAGGCCTAACAATCTTTTTCCTTTTCTTTTATATTTCTTAATTAATTAATTTATTTATATTTCACTAACACAAATTAATATTCTTTTTATCAAAAAATCACAAAAGATATTTTCATCCAATTAAATTTAGGATATTTATTTTTTATACAAAAATTAATTAATTTAATTATGTTATTTAATTTTAGGTAACTTTAATTGTTTTGTAAATAAATTAAAATTAATTAGAACAATTAGGGTTTTTGTTTCTAACTTGATAATATTTTATTTTTTCTTAAAATAACCAAAAACACAAAAATAGGTTAAAATTAGTTATTTTTCTTTAATTAATTTAATTACTAATTAATTTTGTATTTAATTTAAAAACCTAATTTTTTTTCTTAGAAATAATTAAAAACAACAAAAACTAATTTTTCTTTCGATTAGGCGAGACGAGGTCAAAACCCTAATTTCTTATCGTTCTTAATTTCCTCGCTCGCGCTTTATTATTATTTTTACCATATTAATGTAATTGCTCACAAGTTGTAATAGATTAATTAGGATCTTTTACTTTCATTTAGCGTTTTTTTAAGGGTTTGTTTTTGGCTATGTAAATACCCGAAGCCTTGTAATAGCGTAGCTATACTTTCCGCACTTTAAATTCTGTAAAATATTAACTATTAGATGTATGAATATTAGGGTGGCATGACAAGAATGTATGATTAACTTTAAAAATGTTAGCAAACCCTAAACGTGCAAAGATAATAAACTTGAAATTGAATCACTCGCACATGCGCACTCCTAGGGTACCCACTTCGGTTGTCTTCGGTAAACAGTCATTAGGTATAGGATGCTTTAGTGGTCGCCCTTTTGTCTCAAAGATTAAAGTTGCCTCGGAAAGGTTGCCTCGGAATTGTTGCCTCGAATAATTGATCTAAGACATTAGGGTTATTACTAAGACGTCCTAGCATTTCTTTATTGGTCGTACGTCCCTTTCGAATTAACCCTCAAAACTCCAACGATGGTGCTACCTACTCACTAATAGTGGGATAGCGCTGTCTAAAGGAAACGAACATAGAACAATTCTTTTTTTCAAGTAGGTAGATTAGCTCTTAAGTACTTGCTTAAAATAAACAAACTTTTCACCCTTCCACTCTTTTCAAACAAAGTTTCAAAAACACTTTGTAACACTCTTGAAGACAGAAGCAAGGGTTAAATCGAAGTAAAACAAAAAACTTTTCAAATAACACAAACACAAAGAAGCTATTTTAAAAATGATGAGCAAGTATCTAAGAGCCCGTAGAAAACTACGGATAGAAAGGGTGCTAATACCTTCCCTTTCTATAATCTACCCCCCGTACTCAGAATATCTCGAAAATGGAATTTTTCTGTGCTTTTTTCCTTTCCAGTTGGATAAAATAAAAGTCGGTGGCGACTCTTGCTTACCGCGACATTTTGCAAACACAAACGCAAAACACAAACCAGCATTCCTAAAACAGTCTCGGTTCTGGCCACCGTATCACAGAACTGGCGACTCTGCTGGGGATGAATAAAGTGGGGTATACCTTAGGATTAGTTCATCATATTGTTTTCTATTGTTTGATTTGATTGCTTTATCTTTGTGGGCTTTGTATCAGAGTTATTATAGATCCTAACCTGGATCTGAGGAACACCTTTTAGGTAAGTAGCAATAAACTGTGAGGGAATTGTACGGCGTAGACCGATACGGTTGAAGCAGTAGCTACGTTGATGTGGCACATTAGTTGGTACGGGTATCCCTTATGGAGGAACAAGGAGAATACGAGGCTGCTATATGGGTCGTTAAGCATCAACTGACCTTAGAACCTATAATTGACCAACTTGGCCATAGGAAGTATGGAGATAGCCGGTCTTAGTGTAGAGCTGAGAACTGGTTGATACTCGATACTACACTCATTGAGACCATACTCTCGAGATAGTTCCGGCCGCAAGAAAAGATGGCGTGAGCTGAAACCATGACCGATGGAGGATGATCAGTTATATTGAGAACCTCTAAAACCCGGTTACTATTATTAGGACAGGTTGAAACCAACTGAACTTCAAGAGGGTACTACCCTAAAACCCATGCAAGCCTAAACCTAAGGTTGTTTGTGTGACTTGTGTGTGTTCAACTTGAACTACTTGCACATTTTTATTATCTGACAACATGAGTTCCTTGCAGGTTTTGTTTACAATCCTTATCCAATACCTTGGATTTCTTTCCGAGTTTACTTGCTTACATAACCTTGCATTTTTGCTTAAACGTATAGCATACACATCATAACATCATGCCTTAACATTCCCTTAACCATTTCAAGGATTTCAAGGGTTTGTGATGCAGGTTATGGTAAATCAGACGTCTAGCAAGGGGCAAGGGGATTTATTTTCCTCTAGCAATGTTGTCAGAAGATCAAAACTTAACAACTTGAGTCAGGGGTTATGACCCACTTGATATGGTGAGCTTGACTCTTGAATAAGGAATCTTAATGACACAAAGTTTCTTCAATCAAGCAGCAACCAAATTCTAACAGTTTCTTTTTTACCCCGCGAGATCCTTGAAAACATTACATACATATATCATACATATCATTGCATAACAGGTCTTCCATTCCTGGTCTCTCATGTTCTCGCTGTTTATTTCAGCAATGGCTCTCAAAAAATACGACAGAGATCTTCAAACTCAAGAAGCTCAGTTCAGGGAAATATTCCTAAACCTATCCAAGGCGCAGGAAGAGTTGAAAACACTCCTTGTTGGGAATTTGGTCAAGAAAAGTCCTGAAGACAATAAGGACGAGCGGCTGGAAAAACTGCAAGCTGAAGTAGATGCAATAAGAACCCAGATGCTAGGCCAGATGGCTCTTATCCAAGGCTTATCCCGGGAACAAGAAGAGTTGAGAACCATTATCAACCAGCTTCATCAAGACAGATACAATAGTATGAAGAAAACAGTCAAGGCCGGGGACCAAGTCATTGATAAACCTCCAAGAAGTCAAGAGTTTGGTTTAGTTAAGGGTGGACCTTTCCAACTTTCTACTACCTCACGGGTCCAACAACAACCTCGCCGAAAACAACAGGTTAATCAGAGTAAGCCAGATACACCCAAGAGGCAGTTTACCAAGCTCAACATGTCGTTGTCTCAAACTTTACACCACTTGTTGAGAATGAATCTAGTGACGTTAATAGGACCTTGTTGTACCCTAGAATTTGCCCTCTCATTTCATCATCATTTCCCATCATAAGACTCTTGGAATTCAAGATCAAGCTAGGGTTTGATCTGCCCAAGACACCTCCTTGTACTGTTGACCTAAATTAGGGTTTGAGTTTGCACAGTGATGTTTTGACCAACAATTCCCAAATTGACTTTCATACTTCATGTTGGACTCACAAGTTTGTCCATACCAAGTTTCAAGCTTTGATACAAATTTTTTCCCGGTCAATTGGACAGTTGACCTAGAAATTAGCTGTATTGGGGAAAAAGTCAACTATGGCCAATTGACAGTCAAACCTCATGAAATTTGACCCACATCAACATTATGAACTCTTATGAACCATTTGATCAAGTTTGGATCACAATTCCACAAGAAATTTGATCAGATCATCAAAAGGGCAAAATGGTCATTTTTAGGGTTTTGACTGTACAAAGGCAATTTTTGACTGTTTGACCTAGCCAATGACAAATCAAGCTCAACCATGGACTCAAGGAATCAATGACATTGTCTTGACCTATTCAACAAGTTCAAAAGATCTCAAATGCATAGGATTGACAGATGAATTTTTCAGTCAACTGATCAAAATTTGATTGTATACTGAAAAGTCAAACTTTGACTTTTTGGTCAAAATCAAGTGCCAAGGGTCATTTTTCATAAAGACATGTCAAATTATGAAACTTTTTCATCAAGAAACCCAAAAATGCAAGTTAGGGTTTGAAATGGAAAATTTTCATAACTTAGAATTTTTCGAAGTTATAAAATTTTCTTATCTTTTCCTAACTTTGTCCCATTTTTTCACCAAGATGAAAATGGATTCAAAAAAAACTTGAAACATGAAAGTTGTATTCCATCACAAAGACTACAACTTTTATTCACAAAGTTTTCTCAAAAGAACCTTGTATCTCAAGTTATGATTTTTGGAACAAGGGTACCTAAAACTTTTAACTTAGAGAAATTTTGCCCTAGTTTAGGCAGGATTTTGACCCATCTTCTTGGCCATTTTCACATAGTTCCACTTGGATTTTCAAGTTTCATTTCAAAGATGGATTATAGTAAATGTTTCAAGCTTTCCAAATTTCCCAAGAACTCCTCAAACACCCTTGTCGTTAGGGAGAATCGAATGCTTGAAGTTGGCAAAATTTCACTTTGATCCATGGCCAATACATCTTCATACAAGTTTCATTTCCAAACCAGCATGTTTTGTACTTGTTGAAAGGCCTCTAAACCATTTTACACTCCTTAATTGAATGAAAATCCACTGAGCTAATGCATTATCTTGGCCATTTGGACATTTCATTCAAAACTAATCCCTATTTGGAAAAAAGTATATTGCCATTTTTGAAAAGTTACACTTTATGTCAAACCAAGATCTTTGAGGCATGGGGCCATATTTCTGAGGCAAGATCAAATCCACAAATTGCAAGTATCAAGGGCAAGGGATGCAGCATACAAGATAGGGATTACAGGCCTGTTTTGACAAGTTACACACTCTTGCTTCAAGAAGAAGAAATTTGTCCAAAATCTTCCCAACTCAAAAAACCATCCATAGTCAGCTTACAATGACATTGCAAACACATTTCACACAACCCTTGGAGTCATAAACACGAGCTCTTCACCACTCAAACCTCCTTGTACAGAAAATCACCATTTTTCTGCAAAACAGGGCAAGCCCTGCATAACCACCTCCATCTCCACTTTCCCTCGTGCATTTTGCCTCAAACTTGTTCCAATATCTTCCATTCAACTCACCTGAACTATCCCAGACCTCCATTGTTAGCCGTAACACCATTAACACACATTTCCATTTTTGTTTGAAAGCTTTACAGGTTGAGTTCTGTAGCACGATTCAGGCTACTTCAAAACAAGCCAAGCATTGGGAAAGCTTCAGTGGACCTCAGGCAAGCTCAAAAGAACCTCAAGCACCCTTGGAAGTTGCTCCATTGTCCAGCTCGAAGTCAACTGAAATAGGTATTTCATGAACTTCTATCTCTCTATTTAGGAATAGTTAGACTTAGGTTTATGAATGAAAGATGTTGTATTCATAGCCCTGAAACCATACACGTGCTTAGTTTTCATTTATATTAATCGTGCTATGAGAATTTTGTTCATGAACATTCTAAAAAAACTAGGTTAAGAATTAGGGCCAGATAAATTCTCTCTGGTCTTTAAGAGTTAGCTTAATTTTTTTATATGGTTAGATTCGTTGTTTGATGCTCTACAAGTTTCATGTTATGAGTTTTGTCAAAAAATCAAGGAATCAGGTGATAGCATTTGGTATATGGCACGCACGCATTTCTGTTCAAATGAAGAAGATGAAGTTGTTTCTGGGCTGGGCCTGTACAGGCTTGCTTTTGGCACCCCCCCCCCCCCCCCCCCCCGCCCCGCCCCCCCTCTTTTCTTTTTGCACCCCCTTGGCCCATTTCTTGTATATTTGTCATTTTTGTATTTTTATTTCATTTCTAATTTTGATATTTTATTTTCTAATATAAAAAAGACTTAAAAAATATTTTAATAAATTTTTGTATTTATTTGGTATTTATTTTATTTATTTCTAGTATTAACATATTAAATATTTTATATTCATTTTGTTTAAATTTAAAAAACAATGTAAAAAATACTTTTATTTTTATTTATTATTTTTATACATAGTGAAAATATTTTCTTAAAATATATACATTTTGTAAATAATTTATTTTATTTTTTATATACACTTAATATACTTAATATATTTAATACATATATATACATATTTTATTAAATAATTAGGACAAAAAACACAAAAATAATACATTTTTATTTTTATTAATAATTGATACTAAAAATACCTTTTTTACAATATACTTTTATTTTTTGTACAAATTGATATATTATTGTATATAAATAATAAATAATAACTATTTATTTAAGAAATTAGGGTTTTGCCCTAAAAAACAAAATAATTGAAATTAACTTTTTATTTATTCACATTTCACATTAAAAATCCTTTTTCATACATAAAAAAACATTTTTTGCATAATACACTTTATTTAATATTTATTTATTGTATTTATTTAAGTATTGTATATTTAATATTATGCCTTACCCATTTAATATGATTGTAATAATTTAGGATTTAATTTCTTGCAAAAATAATCCCCAATTCAAATTTTTACCCCCCTCCCTATATCATGTTGTAATAGTGTAGAATTTAAATTTTCGCACCTTTAAATGTTTTCAATTATGTCATGACTAGACCTAGGGATTGTATGCCAAATCAAATCAACAAATAGCTTGACCTAATCAAAGACAAAAATGCATGAAAGCAAACACAATGCACACTTGCACCCCTAGGTTTGCAATCCACTTATTGCCTTCAAAAATGGGCCATGGTATGCATGTCAAGTACTTTGGCAAAACAAAAACAAAACAAAAGATCATAGTCCCTCGATGACGCTATCTGAAGTTGCCTAAACAAAATGATCAAGTCCCTCAAGAAAATTGCCAAAAATACTTGACATTATTGCTATCATGGTTTATACGATGACCCGCGCCTGTCCCGTTTAACATCCTAACACAAGATTGTTCACCAAATGTAATGGTGAAACAACACTGTTAAAAGGGTTAAAAGCATATGAAAGATCTTTGAGTAAAATAGGGTAGACGACTCTTAGTTACTTGATCAAAGCTTGCAAAAACATCCTTGTTATCTTCAAAACACACTTCACAACACAATTTCAAAACCCTACTTTCAAACATTGAAAACTTTTCAAAAGACAAAAACACCTTTGTATACATTCAAACAAGAATCATTACAAAGGTTGCCACAATGATGGCCTCTTTTCAAAACATCTTTCAAAACCACACACAAAGCACCATTTCAAACAATTGAAGAGCACCATTTCAAACAATTGAAAAGCAAAGCAAGTGATCTAAGCAAGTAACTAAGAGCCCATGGATAACCATGGATAGAAAGGGTGCTAATACCTTCCCTTTCTATAATTTACTCCCCGAACTCAAGAAAACATCTCAAAGGTCTTTCCTGTGCTTTTTGACCTTTCCTTGGGATAAAATAAAAAGTCGGTGGCGACTCTTGCTAAACTGAAACATTCGCAAACCCGAAATGCAAAATCCCAAGTCAGTTCTCCCACCGTATCACAGAACTGGCGACTCTGCTGGGGACAATTTTAAAAGTGGAGTAACCTTACGGCTTAGATCACCCTTTGCATGATTATATTGTTTGCTTTGTTTGCTTTACATTCGATTCTCTTGTTTGGGCTTGAAATCCTCCACCCGGATTTGGGAAACATTCATAGGTAAATAGCAATACGTTGTGGAAACTGTGCAGGGTATACCGACATGGTTGAAGTAATAGCTATATTAGTGCGACATATTTGTGAGTACCGGTAGCCTTTGAGTCAATCAAAGAGAATACGGGGCTGCTGAGTGATGTTGTTGTACCCAAAATTTGCCCTCGCATTTTTCCTCAAGAAATCACAGCTTCAGGCATTTCCTGATTTTTCAGATTGGCTCAAGAATCGGTCAAACAGACTTTTCTCGTAAGTCAGACAAAATTAGGGTTTTCATTGGTTTTCATGGCTCTCAAGCAGTTCATACAGTTGGTTTAGGGTTTTGATTGGTTTCGGCTCAACTTCGATCAGGCGAACGTTCTTTGGCATTTAATCAGGAATTAGGGTTTTTGTGCGTGCGTTCTCAGAAAGATTTAAATTCTACAACACTTTTCAAGTTATGCTGAGATTTGGATTGAAAAATTTGGATTGAGTTCGCACTGTGTGATTGAACCAGTAAAAGGATACATTTAGTTTGAATTTGCAGAGTTTGGTGAAAATCAGTAAAAAGGGGAATGCGTCTGATTAGTGGTTGTGATTAACTGTTGTTTTGCTTTGGACGTTGGAAATGCCAGGTTTAACTGATCAAATACTAAAGCATTGTTTATTTAAATTATTTATTATTCTAAGATTAAATGATTGGAATTTATTTTCAATTATTTTAATTAAAGAATTATAAATAATAAATAAACAATAGGAGGAAAAATAATTAATTGGATAAAGAAACTTTTATTGATTTTTAAATTAATTGTACAATTGTTTTGTTGTTTACAACAATGATTTTACATTTTATTTAAACTTAAATAAAAAAAAGCTATCCTAAACATTTTTCTAATCTTCAATTCTTCATCTGCTATCCCTTGCTCCAGTGCTCCATTTTAATTATTCTTCTGCAAAGAAAAGAAGATAAGTCAAATAGCAGATAAATAAATAAATAAAGAGACAGATAAAAATAAAGTTCATCATTAAGGGCCACTGATTGGGATCAGTTAGCCCTCTCTGCAAATCACGGGATCTCTCCCGGTTCACAAAGAGGGACGAATATTTATTTGCTAAATGCACAAGTCAAATTGTCAAACTGCATAGTTCAAATCTCAAACAACAACTGCACAGTTCAAATCAAACTAAAAAGTCCAAATCCAACTTTCTGTCAAACTGTACAAGGCTACCAAAGCTGTCAAAAAGAAGATTTGGAAGGATATCAAAAGATACAAAGTACAAGAAGCTGTCAAAAGAAGAGATAAAAAAAATGCAGAGAAAAGCATGATATGCAAGCAACATAATTCTTCATCATTTCCCAAAAAATTGCCCTTTCAGAAAATAAAGTACAAAGCATAAACATTATTTTAATGCTAAACAGTACTGGAGAGAGAAGGAAGAGAACAAAGAAAGCAGGCTTGGGCTTGAGGGATGAAGAATATAAAAGAAACAAACTGAACACAATAGAAAGAGAGGGAGATCAGAAAGATATCAAACAACCAACTGTCAAAACCCTCCAGATACAAAAACCTGCATATGCCAAAACCTGCCTTTGATCAAACAAAACACATAGCCTGAGGCAAGGCTCCCAAGCCATAAACCAGTAGAAAGCCAGCAAGGCCAAACCCTGTAAAAAAGCTTGAAACCTGCAATCAAACAAAAACAACCAGCATATGCCCAGAACCTGTACCATTCAACTCAAACACAACAGCCTGCATAAAAAACTACTGAAGCATTGAACCTGTCAAGGCCTAACCTGAAGCAGACCCCAAGCTAACAACCTTGAACCATCAAACATGAACTCACCCAAAACTTATATTTTCAAATCACCAAAACCTTAAGCTAAAAAGCCTGATATCCAAGCCTAAACCAGAAACATCAAACAGACCAACCCAAACCATAAACCAGTAAAAAGGGCCACAACCTAAAAACCTGTCCAAAGCATTCAAAGTCAAACCTCCCAAGGCCTCAGAAAAGTCTTCATCATAGGCCAAATTACAAAATATGCAAAGTCATAAACAAGGTATCAACCATCATCAACTCAATAAGGCAACTCAGTGGCAAACACAGGGCCCTCAGTAGAGTCATCACAGGGCAGTAAAAAAGGGGGCAAGCATACAGAGGTGTCAAGGCAGCAAGGCAAAGAGAGACGAGATAAAGAAGCATCTCAAGGCAAATCAATAAGGCAACACGGGAAACCAAGCACAAAGGCATCAATCTCAGCATACAATAAACATATTCAATGGCAACCAAAGAGTCGGAGAAGAAGAAAAGAAGATTTATATTAAGCTTTCAGACAAACATCACAAAGTCTAAAGAAGAGTACATAAATACCAGGAGTCCTTGCAAAGCTAGCCTCATCGCGCATACCCCTTCACCGTCTAGCCTCCTAAGCGCCTCCACCCTTCCTTCCCCTCTTCAGTCAAGGTAGTACAATCTCCTCTCATCCCTTTTCATGACCTCATTAATGAACAATAATGAACACAACATATGAAATCAAAATCAAAATACTTAATCAAAAACGGTAAAATCATAACATGCAAATCTAAAACGCCTAACAAGTTTGAGACAATTCGTTACCTTGTGTAATCGTTGCCTGAGCAATCTGAGGGCAGAAGAGCAAACGGCGCTGGTGGCTGAGGCGAAAGGTTTGAGCTAGGCGTTCGGCGTGAACGGAGAAGACAAAGTAACACAAACGGCGCCTATGTCTCAAAGAACCCTACCGCGTTTCAACTGAAAACCAATAATCAAACCCTAAAAAATGTTGTGAAACCACAATGGGCTTTACCCCATCAGATGCCTAAGCCCGTTTCTGATTACACCCCTCCCACGCTTGACATTCTGTTTGGGCCAGCAAACCCTTGGCCCATTCATTTGGCACCCATTTGCTTTCTTTTTATCATTTTAAATCCTTTTTTACATAACTAAAACATTTCTTTTTTTTCTTTCTTTCTTTTCTAATCAAATTAATTTTGTTTGTAAATAAACATTAATACATAAAAATACCTTTGCATAAAATGCTAAATACATAAGAAATGGAATTATTTAAAATCTCTTTTATTTATTAAACTCATTTTGATTTATATGTAAATTCTTTTTTTAAGATAAATACAATTTCTTTTAATTAAAATAATTTATACATAAATACATAGTTACATAATTTTTCTTTTAAGACAAATATTTTCCTTTTTTCAAGATATCATTTTCTACATAATCTAGACAAAATAATTTTTTAATATACATAATTTAATTAAGATTAAAACATTTTTCTTTTCTTTTAGTAAATAAATATTTGTACATATTGAAGAAATTACAAGATTACAAATTAAATAAATAAACATCTAATTCTTTTCTTTAAGTTAAAACAATGCTTAAATAATACACATTTAAATTCACATTGTTGCACCTGTAAATAAATTACATACATGAACATATACACTTACACAATGTACAATACCTTTCACATTATACGCTTGATACAAATACATTTACATTGCTCCTATACAATTGCATATCTTATACATGGCTATACGTTACATTTACATTTGATCAATTCGATTTGGTTGTAATCTATTGAACACTACATTCCTAAAGTCCCATCCCCATTTGTAAATTTGTACCCCCACTCCCGGATACTTATTTTGTAATAGCATAGACTTTACATTTCCGCAATTTACCGTTTTCAAATTATACCATGGTTAGACCTAGGGTTTGCATGTACATAAAATCAAACGCTAGAAAACCTAATACAAGACAAATGCATGAAATCAATACACAATCACACTTGCACCCTCTAGGGTAATCCCATATGTTGCCTTCCAAAATGGGCCATGCTTGCACGTCGAGTATATTTGGCAAAACGAATTCAAATGATCATAAGTCCCTCGATGACGCTTTCGAAAGTTGCCTAAATGGAATGATCATAGTCCCTTCAAAGCAAATTGCCAAAGACACTTGGCACCATTGCATTCATGGTCCATACGATGACCCACGCCCGTCCCGTTAAACATCCTAAACGCAAGATTGTCCATCAAATTCAATGGTGGAACAAAATTGTTAAAAAGGGTTGAAAACATAGAGAAAACCTTTGAGTACAATAGGGTAGACAAAACTCTTAGTTACTTGAGATCAACTTGCAAAAACACTTGCCTTCTTTTCAAAAACTACACTCCACAAACACTTTCAAACAAACTCTCAAAAACATTTGAAACATCTTTTCGAAAAGATACACATCTTTGTAAAACATTCGAGTAAAGAATTGTTACAAGGGTAGCCTAAGACAAGGCATCTTCTTCCAAAACATTTTCAAAAACACACACACACACACACACCATTTTCAAGGCAATCGAAAATTAAGGCAAGTGATCTAAAAAACCAAGTAACTAAGAGCCCATGGATAACAATGAATGAAAAGGGTGCTAATACCTTCCCTTTTCATAATCTACCCCCCGAACCCACGAAATATCTCAAAAGTTTTTTGCTGTGCTTTTTTAACCTTTCCTTTAGGATAAAATAAAAAGTCGGTGGCGACTCTTGCTCAACCGAACAAGTGCGAATACAAACGCAAAACACTAGTCAGTTCTCCCACCGCATCACAGAACTGGCGACTCTGCTGGGGATTACTACTCAAAGTGGGGTTACCTTAGGGTTTAGATCACCTTTGTTTTCAATTGATTGCTTTGTTTGCTTTTACATTTGTGGGCTTTGTATAAGAGTTTCATAGATCCTAACCCGGATCTGGGGAATACCCTTTTAGGTAGCATAATCTGTGAGGGACCTGTCCGGCGTATACCGACATGGGTGAAGCAGTGGCTACGTTGGTGTGGCGCCTTGGTCTGTACCGATATCCCTCGTGTTGAAACGGGGAGAATATGGGTCTTCCAAGGAGTCATTAAGCACCAACCGACCTTAGAACCCTAAATTGACCCAACTTGGCCATTAGAACAGTAGCAGTATGCTACACTCATTGAGGCTAAACTCTCGCAATGGTTCCGGCCGCAAGAAAAGATAGCGATGTTGGAGTTATGACCGATCGAGGGTAGCCAATGATTTGAGATCCTCTAGAACCCGGTTACTTTTGATAGGACAGGTTTTAACCAACGAAACTGAAAGAGGGTAGTATCTGAACCCCATGCAAGCCTAAACCTAAGGACTTGTTTGCTTTGTGTGAATATGTTTGCCTGTATATACACTCACTTGCTTTTCGCATACATGTACATAACATCATGACATCATACCATAGCATTTTCAATAACCATTTCAAGGATCTCGAGGGTTCTTTTGATGCAGGGTTACCAAGGGGAAAGAGGTTTCTTCTCTAACCAATGCCAACCAAAGTTCAAGTGCAACAACTTGAATCAGTGGCTATGACCCACTCGACATGGTGAGCTTGATTCTCGTGGAAAGACATCCACCGATACAAAGTTTTCCAAACAAAGATCAAGTACAACAACTTGAATCAGTGGCTATGACCCACTCGACATGGTGAGCTTAATTCTCGTGGAAAGACATCCACCGATGCAAAGTTCTCCAAACAAAGATCAAGTACAACAACTTGAATCAGTGGCTATGACCCACTCGACAGGGTGAGCTTGATTCTAGTGGAAAGACATCCACCGGCGCAAAGTTCTTCAATCAAAGATCGAAGTTCAACCTCTAACATTTTCTTGTGTTTACCCCAAGAGATCCTTGAAAGCATGCATCCACATATCATGCATTGCATCTTAACAATCTTTCCTTTTTCAGGTTTCCTTACTCTCCTGCTGTTTATTTCAGTAAGAGATGGCTCTAGAAAGGTCTATCAAAGACATCCAAGACCAGACTGCTCAGCTGCAGGAGATGTTCCTGAACTTGTCTCTGGGGCAAGAAGAAATGAAAGCTCTCCTCACAAAGAGCTTGGAGAATTCCAACAATGCCAGGAGTGATCAGCTTGCAGAGATGCAGTTTGATCTGACAACATTGAGGACCCAAATGATGGGACAGTTGGTGGGCCAGATGGCTCTCATCCAAGACCTATCTCAAAGACAAGAGGAACTCAGAGTTCTTGTCCGCCAACTGCTTCCAAACAACCAACTGGGGCAAACATCTGAGGTTGAAGAGCAAGTCACCACTCAGCCTCCAGCCACTCAAGAAGACAAGGGGAAAGCTCATTCGCTTGCTTCAGGGTCACAAGCCCATCAACAACCTCGCCAGCGTCAACGGGGTAATCGGCGTAAGCAAGAAACGTCGGGAAGACAGTTCACGGAGACTGAAATACCATCATTCTTCATACTGAAGCGCCTGTTGGAGGTCAACCTGCTTACCCTAAGGGATCCTCCTCAGAAGCTCAATACCTCCTCTCCTAACTATCATCCCGATGCATTTTGAGTTTACCACTCCTACAGCCCGGGACACGACACCAACGACTATTGGGCCTTGAAGAACAAGATTCAAGATCTGATCGACATTGGAGTGCTGGAATTCATGCCAGACGGCTAGATGAAAATCTTCTGTTAAAGGGTTCTCCACCTGAAGTGACAAAACTCAAGCTGAAAGACTTTTGCTTCATTTTGAATTTTCAAAGTTGTAATTTCTTTTGTTGTCAAACAATTATCTGTTGATGTTAAACTCTGTTTTCATTAATGCATTGCATATGTTTGTCTTGAATTCATCCATTCGTTTCACTACTCTTATGCTTTTCTTTATGATATTTGACTCTTGATAAAAAGCTGTAAGCCTTTAGAGGGAGGATGACGAAACAATACCATGATCTTATACAGTATGCTTTTGAACAAACCTTGCTGATGATGTACAGGCATTTCTTGCAATTCCCAAACACTGGAGTTATAAGGAAGATAATCCCTAGTCAACCCCTTCGAGCCAAAGAAGTAGGAGTTTTCTGTTCTAAACGATCAAAACCTTTGATATAAACCCGGGGCAGGGTAGTATCTCAGTTAATTCAAGAGAAACGCGCATTGAAGTCGCAAACTCTCAGTTCGTAACACAACGAACGACGTCAAAAAAGGAAAAGCATTCCTTAGGAATAAAAAGACAAGGGTGGTTCCCTATCACATAGACAGTAAATCTCTCAAAAGAGAAAAAGCCCACTGAGCCAAAACCTATAAAGGAGACTTAAGAAAGCTGGGGCATCCCGCTGACTGTAATCTCGAAAATGGGAACAGCCAGGCAAAAGTTAGGGATAACAAATCAAAATCAAAATAGCGAGGTCATTACAAAATCCTCAACAACATGAAAAATGTTGAAAAAGAAAAAGGAGATGATGACTGTCTCCCCAAATTCAACTGGTGAACCATCGCCCAAAAGTCGTTCCGAACTCAAAACAGAGTGTGACACACAATTAACTGAGCTTAGGTTGAAGAACGTCACGAAGAGCGGGTGGGCATAAATATACTTTGAGCCTTTATCCTTTGTTTCTTAAACCGTGAACCAAGCCACGTTACAACCCTTCAAAAGTCCTAATTGAAGCATGGGTTAGTTCGAAAGCATACTGTTACAAAAGGTATTCTGACTCCTGTAAGGCTTTGCTCTAAATCTTGTATTGATCTGTCTTATAAAAAAGTTTTCTGCTAAAAACGCATTTTTCAAAACTTCGAGACAAACATAAACTTTGCATTGCTTGAATATCACTGTCTGCATTTGGCTTTTTGTTTGACAGCGAAGAAATTCATACAGCGAATGTTCGGAGGAACGAAAACTCTCTCAGTAAGTTAAAATCACTTCAAGAGGATGACACTTCCATTACAAATCTCCTATCAGCAAGGGGCATGACATGTCACCATCCAATTAACCTGGGGCAGTCCAGTCAAGATTTCAAGAAATCTCTAAATATGCAGAGTAATCTGATTCAAGACTCCTTCATCACCACTTGGGGCATTCGAATGTCAAAAGTGTTCAGCAAATCAACTATCACATTTCCAGACTCGATTCCTGTATCTAGCCAGGGCACGTCTGAAGAGTTTGAGGATTCGATTCCTGTATCCAGCCAGGGCATATCTGTTGACGACTATTTCCAGATTCGATTCCTGTATCCAGCCAGGGCATATCTGTTGACGACCATTTCCAGACTCGATTCCTGTATCTAGCCAGGGCACGTCTGAAGAGTTTGAAGATTCGATTCCTGTATCCAGCCAGGGCATATCTGTTGACGACTAGTTCCAGATCAACACCTGTAACAAGCCAGGAAGGTATCTGTGGACGACTGATTGTGGATCAACACCTGTAACAAGCCAGGAAATTATCTACATCACCACTTGGGGCATTCGAATGTCAAAAGTGTTCAAAAACCCGATGAAGCTTTACACGGACTCATCGTCAGGAAACCCTACACCGGTTCCCTTTCAACCCCTGATGCAGTTTTACACAGACTCATCATCAGGAAATCCTACACAGATCTCCTCAAAACAGGAAGACCCCAGTAGTTTGGCATACAACCCAAGCTTCTGATTTCCCCAACAGTGGTCCCAAGACTTCTCATTTTTAACAATTGAAGGTTCTCGCCCTCCACAGCAGCAGCCAAGGAATTATTTTCCTCGGCAGCGGTCAAGATTCTTTTATCTTCAGCCATCCAGGATTCATTTATCCTCAGCAAGATAGTTCATCAGCTTACATGCGCATTCATCACATTCATGTCATAAACATTGGTGTCACATACATTGCATCATGCATCATAACATTGCATACAACTAACCCTTTACCTTTTCAGATAAGATCAGTCGACAGACACAGATCATCTTCCGAGATTCATCCAGAAATAGTTCAGATGTGACCCGGACACGACGACATTCTGATACTTATTCCAGATTCATCCAGATGCAGTTTTACACGAGCTCATCATCAGGAAGCCCTACACCGGTTCCTCTTCAAGACTTTTGAAAACAGTTTACGGACGCTTCCCAACAACGGATGTTGCTCTATTGCTTATTCAACTTCAAGATTTCTGAAAACAGTTCACGGGTTCTCCAGTAACGGATGTTAACCTATCACTTGTTCAGACTCTTCTCAACTTTTGAAAACAGTTTACGGACGCTTCCCAACAACGGATGCTGCTCTATTGCTTATTCAACTTCAAGATTTCTGAAAACAGTTCACGGGTTCTCCAGTAACGGATGTTAACCTATCACTTGTTCAGACTCTTCTCAACTTTTGAAAACAGTTTACGGACGCTTCCCAACAACGGATGCTGCTCTATTGCTTATTCAACTTCAAGACTTCTGAAAACAGTTTACGGATTCTTCCCAACAACGGATGTTAATTTATCGCTTGTTCAGATGCAACTTTTGAAAATAGTTTACGGACGCTTCCCAACAACGGATGCTGCTCTATTGCTTATTCAATCTCAACTCCTGAAAACAGTTCACGGATTCTCCAGACACGGATGTTAATCTATTGCTTATTTAGACCCCCAGTTCAGAGATGTTCCGAAACATGGAGGCCTTTCTGATACTCGTCCACTCACCATTGACATACAGTTCAACATTTCCAAATGGCATCTTTAAGCCCATTCTCAGATGGCATCTATAAGCCCATCCTCCTACCAGCAGTCGCCAAATGGAATCTTTAAGCCCATTCTCAGATGGCATCTCTAAGCCCATCCCCCGACAAGATTCTATCGCATCAGATGGCATCTTTAAGCCCATCACCAAATGGCATCTTTAAGCCCATTCACCTCTACCATCACATCGCCGAGTGCAAATTTTCTGGGCACTTTAGTGTCCAATCTTCTTTTACCTTCAAGTCGCGAAAGGCAAACTTGCCAATCTAACTCTTCAGGTTCAAGAAGATTGAACAGGGGCAACTGTTGTACCCCAAAATTTGCCCTCGCATTTTTCCTCAAGAAATCACAGCTTCAGGCGTTTCCTGATTTTTCAGATTGGCTCAAGAATCGGTCAAACAGACTTTTCTCGTCAGTCAGACAAAATTAGGGTTTTCATTGGTTTTCATGGCTCTTAAGCAGTTCATACAGTTGATTTAGGGTTTTGATTGGTTTCGGCTCAACTTCGATCAGGCGAACGTTCTTTGGCATTTAATCAGGAATTAGGGTTTTTGTGCGCGCGTTCTCAGAAAGATTTAAATTCTACAGCACTTTTCAAGTTATGCTGAGATTTGGATTGAAAAATTTGGATTGAGTTCGCACTGTGTGATTGAACCAGTAAAAGGATACATTCAGTTTGAATTTGCAGAGTTTGGTGAAAATCAGTAAAAAGGGGAATGCGTCTGATCAGTGGTTGTGATTAACTGCTATTTTGCTTTGGACGTTGGAAATGCCAGGTTTAACTGATCAAATACTAAAGCATTGTTTATTTAAATTATTTATTATTCTAAGATTAAATGATTGGAATTTATTTTCAATTATTTTAATTAAAGAATTATAAATAATAAATAAACAATAGGAGGAAAAATAATTAATTGGATAAAGAAACTTTTATTGATTTTTAAATTAATTGTACAATTGTTTTGTTGTTTACAATAATGATTTTACATTTTATTTAAACTTAAATAAAAAAAGCTATCCTAAACATTTTTCTAATCTTCAATTCTTCATCTGCTATCCCTTGCTCCAGTGCTCCATTTTAATTATTCATCTGCAAAGAAAAGAAGAAAAGTCAAATAGCAGATAAATAAATAAATAAAGAGACAAATAAAAATAAAGTTCATCATTAAGGGCCACTGATTGGGATCAGTTAGCCCTCTCTGCAAATCACGGGATTTCTCCCGGTTCACAAAGAGGGACGAATATTTATTTGCTAAATGCACAAGTCAAATTGTCAAACTGCATAGTTCAAATCTCAAACAACAAATGCACAGTTCAAATCAAACTAAAAAGTCCAAATCCAACTTTCTGTCAAACTGTACAAGACTACCAAGGCTGTCAAAAAGAAGATTTGGAAGGATATCAAAAGATACAAAGTACAAGAAGCTGTCAAAAGAAGAGATAAAAAAAATGCAGAGAAAAGCATGATATGCAAGCAACATAATTCTTCATCATTTCCCAAAAAATTTCCCTTTCAGAAAATAAAGTACAAAGCATAAACATTATTTTAATGCTAAACTGTACTGGAGAGAGAAGGAAGAGAACAAAGAAAGCAGGCTTAGGCTTGAGGCATGAAGAATATAAAAGAAACAAACTGAACACAGTAGAAAGAGAGGGAGATCAGAAAGATATCAAACAGAGATAACCAACTGTCAAAACCCTCCAGATACAAAAACCTGCATATGCCAAAACCTGCCTGTGATCAAACCAAACACATAGCCTGAGGCAAGGCTCCCAAGCCATAAACCAGTAGAAAGCCAGCAAGGACAAACCCTGTAAAAAAGCTTGAAACCTGCAATCAAACAAAAACAACCAGCATATGCCCAGAACCTGTACCATTCAACTCAAACACAACAGCCTGCATAAAAAACTACTGAAGCATTGAACCTGTCAAGGCCTAACCTGAAGCAGACCCCAAGCTAACAACCTTGAACCATCAAACATGAACTCACCCAAAACTTATACTGTCAAATCACCAAAACCTTAAGCTAAAAAGCCTGATATCCAAGCCTAAACCAGAAACATCAAACAGACCAACCCAAACCATAAACCAGTAAAAAGGGCCACAACCTAAAAACCTGTCCAAAGCATTCAAAGTCAAACCTCCCAAGGCCTCAGAAAAGTCTTAATCATAGGCCAAATTACAAAATAGGCAAAGTCAGAAACAAGGTATCAACCATCATCAACTCAATAAGGCAACTCAGTGGCAAACACAGGGCCCTCAGTAGAGTCATCACAGGGCAGTAAAAAAGGGGGCAAGCATACAGAGGTGTCAAGGCAGCAAGGCAAAGAGAGACGAGATAAAGAAGCATCTCAAGGCAAATCAATAAGGCAACACAGGCAACCAAGCACAAAGGCATCAATCTCAGCATACAATGAACATATTCAAAGGCAACCAAAGAGTCGGAGAAGAAGAAAAGAAGATTTATATTAAGCTTTCAGACAAACATCACAAAGCCTAAAGAAGAGTACAGAAATACCAGGAGTCCTTGCAAAGCTAGCCTCATCACGCATACCCCTTCACCGTCGAGCCTCCTAAGCGCCTCCACCCTTCCTTCCCCTCTTCAGTCAAGGTAGTACAATCTCCTCTCATCCCTTTTCATGACCTCATTAATGAACAATAATGAACACAACATATGAAATCAAAATCAAAATACTTAATCAAAAACGGTAAAATCATAACATGCAAATCTAAAACGCCTAACAAGTTTGAGACAATTCGTTACCTTGTGTAATCGTTGCCTGAGCAATCTGAGGGGAGAAGAGCAAACAGCGCTGGTGGCTGAGGCGAAAGGTTTGAGCTAGGCGTTCGGCGTGAACGGAGAAGACAAAGTAACACAAACGGCGCCTCTGTCTCAAAGAACCCTAACGCATTTCAACTGAAAACCAATAATCAAACCCTAAAAAATGTTGTGAAACCACAATGGGCTTTGCCCCATCAGATGCCTAAGCCCGTTTCTGATTACACCCCTCCCACGTTTGACATTCTGTTTGGGCCAGCAAACCCTTGGCCCATTCATTTGGCACCCATTTGCTTTCTTTTTATCATTTTAAATCCTTTTTTACATAACTTAAACATTTCTTTTTTTTCTTTCTTTCTTTTCTAATCAAATTAATTTTGTTTGTAAATAAACATTAATACATAAAAATACCTTTGCATAAAATGCTAAATACATAAGAAATGGAATTATTTAAAATCTCTTTTATTTATTAAACTCATTTTGATTTATATGTAAATTCTTTTTTTAAGATAAATACAATTTCTTTTAATTAAAATAATTTGTACATAAATACATAGTTACATAATTTTTCTTTTAAGACAAATATTTTCCTTTTTTCAAGATATCATTTTGTACATAATCAAGACAAAATACTTTTTTAATATACATAATTTAATTAAGATTAAAACATTTTTCTTTTCTTTTAGTAAATAAATATTTGTACATATTGAAGAAATTACAAGATTACAAATTAAATAAATAAACATCTAATTCTTTTCTTTAAGTTAAAACAATGCTTAAATAATACACATTTAAATTCACATTGTCGCACCTGTAAATAAATTACATACATGAACATATACACTTACACAATGTACAATACCTTTCACATTATACGCTTGATACAAATACATTTACATTGCTCCTATACAATTGCATATCTTATACATGGCTATACGTTACATTTACATTTGATCAATTCGATTTGGTTGTAATCTATTGGACACTACATTCCTAAAGTCTCATCCCCATTTGTAAATTTGTACCCCCACTCCCGGATACTTATTTTGTAATAGCGTAGACTTTACATTTCCGCAATTTACCATTTTCAAATTATACCATGGTTAGACCTAGGGTTTGCATGTACATAAAATCAAACGCTAGATAACCTAATACAAGACAAATGCATGAAATCAATACACAATCACACTTGCACCCTCTAGGGTAATCCCACACGTTGCCTTCCAAAATGGGCCATGCTTGCACGTCGAGTATCTTTGGCAAAACGAATTCAAATGATCATAAGTCCCTCGATGACGCTTTCGAAAGTTGCCTAAATGGAATGATCATAGTCCCTTCAAAGCAAATTGCCAAAGACACTTGGCACCATTGCATTCATGGTCCATACGATGAATCGCGCCCGTCCCGTTAAACATCCTAAACGCAAGATTGTCCATCAAATTCAATGGTGGAACAAAATTGTTAAAAAGGGTTGAAAACATAGAGAAAACTTTTGAGTACAATAGGGTAGACAAAACTCTTAGTTACTTGAGATCAACTTGCAAAAACACTTGCCTTCTTTTCAAAAACCACACTCCACAAACACTTTCAAACAAACTCTCAAAAACATTTGAAACATCTTTTCGAAAAGATACACACCTTTGTAAAACATTCGAGTAAAGAATTGTTACAAGGGTAGCCTAAGACAAGGCATCTTCTTCCAAAACATTTTCAAAAACACACACACACACACACCATTTTCAAGGCAATCGAAAATCAAGGCAAGTGATCTAAAAAACCAAGTAACTAAGAGCCCATGGATAACCATGGATGAAAAGGGTGCTAATACCTTCCCTTTTCATAATATACCCCCCGAACCCACGAAATATCTCAAAAGGTTTTTGTTGTGCTTTTTTAACCTTTCCTTTAGGATAAAATAAAAAGTCGGTGGCGACTCTTGCTCAACCGAACAAGTGCGAATACAAACGCAAAACACTAGTCAGTTCTCCCACCGCATCACAGATGTCATGAAGCACTAATGAACTCTTAGAACCTTACTTGACCATCTTGGCCTTTTATTAGGGGTAGTGAGATGATCGGCTTTGGTACAGTCCGAAGTTGGTAGATACTTGATACTACACTCATTGAGGGTTGTTTTCTTGGAATATTTTGGTCGCTAGTTAAGTGGCTAAACCAAAACAATGAACATAGAAAACAATCCAGTGATATTGAGCTCCTTAGAACCCGGTTACTATTTATAGGACAAGTTTGAGCCAACTAAACTCAAGAGGATACTTACCTATGAAACCTCATGCAAGCCTGAAACTAGGGTTTTGTGTGACTTGCTTGTACATGTGCTTGTGCATACATCATAAACATCATAAAGAATCATATGCATCCACTAACCATTTCAAGGGTTTGGATCTTCATCTTTGTTCTTGTTTTGTAGGTCATGGAATCTCTTCGCAGGAAAACAATTCAAGTCAACCTTGTGAGAATTCCTCCTCAACTCAAGGAGTTACATCCAGGATTCCAGAGAATTCTCTCTTCAGTGAACGACATGGTAGGCTTCTCAGCTTGGTCAACACCAACATTGAAGAAGACATGGTGAAAGTTCTCTTCCAGTTCTTTGACCCCCTACACCACTGTTTCACATTCCCTAATTACCAGTTAGTACCCACTTTGGAGGAATTTTCTCAACTCTTGAGAATTCCTATTCTTCATCAACTACCCTACAACGGTACGGAAAAAGAACCAAAGCCTGAAGATGTTGCTCAAGCATTACACTTGCAACCATCTGACATCAAGGGGCATTGGGAAACCATAAGTGGTGTCAAGGGTTTCTTGGCAAAGTTTCTGTTTGAGAAGGCACAAGACTGCTGGAATTCTCTTGATCTACAGGCCTTTGAAGAGATTGTAGCACTCCTTATCTATGGGTTGGTCTTGTTCCCAAACCCTGACCAACTTATAGATGTGAATGCTGTCAAGATTTTTATATCCAGGAATCCTATACCTACATTGCTTGGGGACATCCTACACTCATGTTACACACGAACAATGAGGAAAAGGGGTGTTCTCATGTGTTGTACTCCTCTCCTAGCAAGGTGGTTTATTTCTCACCTTCCACAATCAGTTTTGAAGAATGAGCAGGGTTTAAGGTTGTCGCAACGATTGATGACCCTCACACATTCTGATGTTCATTGGTGTTCTCGGTCCAGAGAAAATGTCATCATCATTGATCATTGTGGGGAATTCCCTAATGTCCTATTACTTGGCATTAGGGGAGGCATTACCTACAATCCTTGTTTAGCTTTAAGTAAGTTTGGATATGCTCGGAGGGATGACCCTCATGACATGCTGATTCCTGACCTAGTTTTTGACTTCGACAACGATGCGCAAGGACTTCGACAAAGGTTCATCAGAGCTTGGAGGATGCCCAACAAGGTGGATAGTAAGAAACTGGGGAACAAAAATTCCATCCCCCTTGAGCCTTGCCTCTAGTGGGTACGAACCCGTGCCCAGAGTATTATGATGCCCTATCCACACATTCTCCCCTTGATCAAAGATCCTGTTATGGAAGGAGAGGTTCCATACACCATCTTACATCCTGACATGCCAACATCATGGGAAGAAATGCAAAAGAGTTGGATCCAACTCAAAGAAGAACAGAATACTTTTGAAGCCAGCTTCTATGCCAGTGAGAAGAAGGTTTTGGAGCTTACCCGACGAATTCATGAGGAGGAAACTCTCAACACTTACATCGCACCAAAGAGCATGTGCAAAGTATTTTTACATTAAGAATTTTGTAATATTTTACCCATGGGGCACTTATGTACTAACAATTTCTTCTTAACATGACGTGCGTTCTTTTTGTTTGCAACAAATTTGAATTTCTAAATCCTTGAATGCATTACATGAATAACATACCATTCTTCGTATGCATAAACAGGTCTTCACACCAGGTTTCCTTATCTTTCTGCTGTTTATTTCAGCAAGATGGATTTGGAGCAGACGGTAAAGGATCTGCAAGCACAAAATTCACAATTCCAACAACTCCTCATGACCTTGGAAAAGGGTCAAGAGGACCTCAAAGCTCTATTAGAGAAGAATAAAGAAAAAAAGAAAAAGAGACCTGGAGTAGCCACTTTTAAAAGAAGGTTTGAGAGCAATGCTAGGAAGGTTCTTGAGTTCCCCTCAATGTCTGACGAAGGGGCCAGTAAAGGGAAAGGGGCTGCTGTACCTTCTGAATCTGAGGTTGAATAGGAGGAAGAGGAAGAAGACGAAGACTACTCCGAACAACAGTATCCTCCAGCGGATGATAAATATAAGAATCTTGAAGATAGACTGGCAGCCATGGAGTTGCAGAGGGTCCCTGGTTTGGATTTTGAAGAACTAGGGCTGGTAGCTGGGATTGTTATCCCTCCCAAGTTCAAGGTGCCAACATTCGCCAAGTACGACGGTCTGTCTTTCCCAAAGATGCACCTGAGATCGTATGTCAGAAAGATCCAACCCCACTCATCTGATAAAGACCTCTTGGTACACTTTTTCGAAGACAAATTGTCTGGCACGCAGTTGGATTGGTTCTATCAACTCGAGAGATCAGAGGTTAACAATTGGGAAGACTTAACTGCCTCTTTTTATCGTCAATATCAATACAATGCTGATCTGGCGCCCACTCGTACTCAGTTACAAAGTATGGGGATGGCTTCCAATGAAGGATTTAAAGAGTACGCACAGAAGTGGCGTGATCTGGCTGGGAGGGTGCAACCATCGTTGTCAGATAGGGAGTTAGTTCACATGTTTCTGGGGACCCTGTCTGGCCCCTTCTTCAATCATCTAATCGGGAGTTCTTCCGCGGGATTTATTGAATTAATTTTGACCGGCGAAAGGGTCGAGGCCGGCATTAAAAGTGGAAAGATTCAAAAGGATGCTTCCGCATACACAACTGTTAAGAAACCCTTCCCAGCTAAGAAGGAAGCATCTGCTGTGTATTCTCAGAAGGGTCAGGGAAGAACCGAACGCCGGCCGACTGTAGGGGCTGTAATGATTCAAAATTATTCAAATGATCAACCTCGCGGAAATCATTCGAGACCTAATCAACAACGGGTAGAAAGGCCACAACGGTAGTTCACCCACATCAACATGACGCCAGCTCAAGTACTCCCTCACTTGTTGAAGCTGAATCTTACCAGTTTGAAGGAAGCGCCAAAGAACCCAACACCTCCTCTCCATACTACCACACCAATGCCAAATGTGCTTACCATTCCGACAGTGTTGGGCACGATACCAATAATTGTTGGGCGCTTAAGAACAAAATCCAGGACTTGATTGATGCCAAAGAGGTAGAATTCGATGCGCCTGAGAAGCCCAATGTGATATCTGCTCTGATGCCCAAGCACAACCACAATGTTCATGCCATTTTAGAAGACCTCCATGTTACTGATGTTTCCAATCTTTTGACTCCGTTGTTAGTAATTAAAGAGAAGTTGATGAGAGCCGGGATATTCCCAGGCTGCGGGAAGGACTGTTATTTTTGTTTGAACATACAAGGTGATTGCCCAATGTTGAAGTCAGGTGTCTAACGCCTGATGGATACCCAAGAGATACTTTTCCAGAAAACCCTTGTTGATACCTTCAATCATGTTACTCCTACTACTTTTTATACTTCAACCAACGATATTGCAATCATAACCATTTCTGACAATCCTCCCAAGGCTTGCAAAAGGCCTGGCAGGATTACACCCAACTCTAAATGTGTACCATTAAAGATCACCATGTCGGGACCTGTCCCGTACCAATCCAGCAAAACGATACCATGGAACTATGGAGGAGAAATCTTCTACCATGGTATCAAACAAATTGAGGCAGTCCAAGAAAATTCTGAAGAAGAAAACCCTGATATAGGGAACATTGCGGGTACAAGCAAGATAACCCGCAGCGGCCGGATTTTTTCTCCAGAGATTGCTCCCCCTCGAGCAGTTTTCGGACCCTTGAAAGCTTATGTACCTGTTGGGCCATCTGTGCAAGGCCCGATGATTGAAGAATTGGATACTCCTGAAGAAAGACCATCTGTTGATATTACCAATAAGGGTAAGGGGATACTAGAAGTGCATGTTAGGACGAAGGCTCATGTTGTGGTTATCCCCGAAACCACTCAGAAAGAAATGGATGAAATCTTGAAAATAATCAGAAAAAGTGACTACGACGTTGTGGAACAGCTAGGGCAGACCCCTTCCAAAATTTCAATGTTGGCTCTTCTACTCTGTTTTGAGGCCCATGCTATGGCCCTAATCAAATTCTTGAAGGCGGCACATGTACCCCAAGAGACTTCGACTGACCAGTTTCAGGAATGTATGGCCAGTCTTACTGCTGATAATGGCCTGGGCTTTTTCGATGTTGACTTGACTCCTAAAGGAAGTAAACACAATGACGCGCTACATGTCTCAGTTGAATGCAGGGGAACCACCCTCGCCCATGTCTTAGTTGATACTGGTTCTTCTTTGAATGTGCTACCGAAGAAAGCCTTGGACCGTTTGGACTGCGAAGGATTGACCCTCAAACCTAGTAACATCGTTGTTAGGGCTTTTGATGGTTCCAAAAGAATGGTTCATGGAGAGGTTGATATTCCCATCAAAGTAGGCACAGCAGTTTTCAACTCCACCTTTTACGTGATGGACATCCATCCGTCATACTCTTGTTTGTTAGGAAGACCGTGGATCCATTATGCCGGGGCAGTTACCTCCTCTTTGCACCAAATGCTGAAATATCATGTTAAGGGTAAGATTATAACAGTGCACGGCGAGGAAGAGTACATGATAAGTCATCTCAATTCCTTCCTCTATGTGGAGTTGGATGGCGAGTTCATCGAAACGCCTTTCTAACATTTTGAGGAAGTTTCTCCTGAGGTAGCAGTTGCGAAGACAATGGTTGAGGTGCCTTTCGTTCCCAAGCATGTATCTAGGATGGCATCTCTCAAGGACGCAGAGGCTGTAATTAAAGAGGGGAAGAGTACAGTATGGGGGAAATTGCCTGATTTTCCCCATAAGACAGACAAGTTTGGGTTAGGGTTTACTTCTGCAGGACAAAAGGCTATGCGTCGCTCCAAGATTGGAAGACCACCCGTCAAGATCTCTCACCATGGAATCAATGCTGTAGAAGATGAAGATGAAGAGAGCCACTTTGAAGATTGGATCTTTCCGACCGTCGAAGGGGGCTTAAGCAACTGGGAAGAAAAGGATTTTATTCCCATCACCTTTATCAACCAGTAATTTTATCTTTGAACAATTTCCCATTTATGGTCTGTAATAACTAAAACAATTCGCACACTATTTTCACCTCATGCCTTGCCCGGGGCATGTAGGTCCATTTGAAAGGGCTTGATCTTCTTCATTATCATATGCCATGTTTTAATGAATTATTGGACGTTTTTCATCTATAAACTGCTGTGTTCATTTTCTTTCCTTTTGCATTTTTGTTTGTTTAAGGATGGCTATCCCTTACACACCCACACTCACAAATGCAGGTACCCATCCACCCCTGATTCCATGGGTGACTATTCTACTTTCGCCTTCGATAACTCTGAAGATTTGGTCAATCACGCTGAGTACGAAGTTGATGAAGATTGTGAAGTGCCGGGAGAATTAGCCAGACTTCTACAACAAGAAGAGAGGGCCATTTTGCCTCATGAAGAGTTGCTAGAAACCATCAACTTGGGGACAGAGGACGACATGAAAGAAGTGAAAATGGGTGCCAACCTGGAACCAAGTGTAAAGGAGCGCTTAGTGCAGTTGTTAAACGAATATGTTGAAATCTCCGCCTGGTCTTATGAAGACATGTCGCGATTAGACACAGATATCTTGGTTCATCGTCTCCCTACAAGAGAAGACTGTCCATCGATCAAGCAAAAGGTCCGCCGAATGAGGCCTGACATGTCTGAGAAGATCAAGGCCGAGGTTATGAAGAAATTCAACGCTGACTTTCTGGTTGTTACTTCCTATCCATGATGGGTTGCTAACATTGTTCCCGTGCCTAAGAAGGACGGCAAAGTCAGAATGTGCATGGACTATCGGGATTTGAACAGGGCTAGCCCCAAGGATGATTTTCCACTGCCACATATCGATATATTGGTTGACAACACAACTCAACAAAAGGTTTTTTCCTTCATGGATGGATTCTCGGGAAACAACCAGATCAAAATGGCCCCCGAGGACATGGAGAAAACTACTTTTGTCACGCAATGGGGTACCTTCTGCTACAAAGTGATGCCATTTGGACTGAAGAATGTCGGGGCAACCTATCAACGGGCCATGGTAGCTTTGTTTCATGATATGATACATCATGAGATCGAAATTTACATAGACGACATGATAGCTCGATCACAGACAGAAGAAGAACACCTTAGTCATTTACAAAAGCTGTTTTCCAGGTTGAAGGAGTATAAGCTCAGACTGAACCCAAGCAAGTGCACTTTTTGGGTTAGGTCTGGTAAAATTTTGGGATTTATTGTCAGCAACAAAGGCATTGAGGTTGATCCAGCTAAAGTAAAGGTTATACAAGAAATGCATGCCCCCCGTACTGAAAAGGAGGTTAGAGGATTCTTGGGACGCTTGAACTATATTACGAGGTTTATCTCTCACCTGACATCTACCTGTGAGCCAATTTTCAAACTGTTGAAGAAAGATCAGGTAGTTGAATGGAACAATGATTGTCAAGTTGCTTTTGATAAGATCAAGGAGTATTTGCTAGAACCTACTATTTTGATGCCACCCGTCGAAGGAAGGCCGTTAATCATGTATCTGACTGTTTTGGATAACTCAATGGGGTGCGTGTTGGGCCAACATGATGAGTCTGGCCGAAAAGAGCATGCCATTTATTACCTTAGCAAAAAGTTTACCGACTGTGAGACTCGCTACTCACTGCTCGAGAAAACTTGCTACGCTTTGGTATGGGCTGCTCGCCGGCTAAGGCAGTATATGTTGACTCACACCACTTTGCTGATTTCTAAAATGGATCCGATCAAGTATATCTTCGAGAAGCCTGCTTTATCTGGAAGAATCGCTAGATGGCAAATGATCCTGACTGAGTATGATATCCAGTATACTACCCAAAAATCTATAAAGGGGAGTGTACTAGCTGACCATCTAGCTTATCAAGCCGTCAAAGATTACCAATCTATGAGATTTGACTTCCCTGACGAGGACATCATGACATTGGACAACATTGAAGGTAACAGACCGTATGACGGACCTGAACAAGGATCCTGATGGACCCTGTACTTTGATGGTGCTTCAAATGCACTTGGAAATGGTATCGGTGCGGTACTCATTTCTCCGGAAGGTTGCCATACACCCTTCACTGCCCGACTTTGCTTCAGCTGTACCAACAACATGGCTAAATATGAGTCAAGTCAAAGGACTCGGGGACACCAAGCATCCTAATCTTATCCCATACAAAGAACATGTCTTAACATTATTGCCTCATTTCGAGCAGATCACCTTTAAGCATTTCCCGCGAGAAGAAAATCAGCTAGCAGATGCTCTGGCTACAATGTCTTCAATGTTTAAACTCAACTGGGATAACGAGGCTCCCCAAATTACCATCGAGCGAATGGACGAACCTGCAAATTGTCATGATATTAATACTGAAGAAGTAGTGGAACAACCCTGGTTTCATGAAATCAAAAGGTATCTCCAGACTAGAGAATACCCTGAAGGAGCTTCTGTCAATGACAAAAAGTTCTTAAGGAGATTTGCTGCCAAGTTCTTCCTAAGCAATGGCATCCTTTATAAGCGCAGCCATGATTGTGTCCTACTTCGTTGTGTGGACAAGATTGAAGCAGAGTTGATCATGACCGAGATACACAGTGGCACATTTGGCACCCACTTGAGCAGACATACGATGGCTAAGAAGATTCTAAGGGCAGGCTACTACTGGTCTACCATGGAAGTTGATTGTCATCAACATTCCCGTACCTGCCACAAATGCCAAGTCTATGCCGACAAGGTACATATTCCTCTTGTTCCTCTCAATGTTCTGACAGCTCCTTGTCCATTCGTAATGTGGGGCATTGACATGATTGGAGAGATCAAGCCTACGGCATGCAATGGACACCGTTTCATCCTGGTGGCTATTGACTATTTTACTAAGTGGGTCGAGGCAGCTTCCTATGCTTCAGTTACAAAGAATGTGGTTGCCCGCTTCATCAAGCAAAACCTCATATTCCGGTATGGTGTCCCCGACAGGATCATCACAGACAAAGGTACAATTTTGAACAACACTATGATCACCGCTCTATGCGAACAGTTCAAGATTTATCATCACAATTCATCTCCCTATCGGCCGAAGATGAACGGTGTTGTTGAAGCCGTGAACAAAAACATCAAGAAGATCATTCAAAAGATGACAGTCACCTACAAGGACTGGCATGAGATGTTACCGTTTGCTCTGCATGGATATCGTACCATGGCACGCACTTCAACAGGGGCAACCCCATTTTCTTTGGTGTATGGTATGGAAGCTGTTTTGCCTATGGAAGTTCAGATTCCTTCCTTGAGGATTATGAAAGATACTGGTTTGAGTGAGGACGATTGGATTCAGACCCGGCTTGACCAACTTAATTTAATCGACGAGAAGCAACTTACTGATGTCTGTCATAGTCATACGTATTAAAAACAGATGATCAAGGCTTTCAACAAGAAAGTCAGGCGTCATGTATATCAAGTCGGAGATCTTGTAATCAAGCGGATCATCTTACTGCAAAGTGATCCCAGGGGAAAGTGGACTCCTACTTACGAAGGACCATTTGTGATCAAGAGCATCTTTTCTGGTGGGGCAATGATTCTGACCACCATGGACGGCGACGACTTGCCGCATCCTGCAAACACAGACATAGTCAAAAGATACTACGCATAAAACGACCCGACAAGTTGAAAACCCGAAAGGGCGACTTGGGCAAAAATGGGCATCCCGGTGAATCGAAAACCCGAAAGGGCGGTTCAGGCAAAAATTAGGGATAAAACAAAAAAATCTGTACACCCGGCAAGTTGAAAACCCGAAAGGGCGACTTGGGCAAAAAGGGGTTTCCCGGTGGATCGAAAACCCGAAAGGGCGGTCCAGGAAAAAGTTAGGAAATTAAAGCGTATGACTATGTCTCGTCGGATCACTTTAAGAAGAACCTCTTCACCAACAAGCTCCAAGCTTCTGATCAATCTAGTCATCGGTGGACGAAGCAGCGTATGGACAAGATATTCAGAGTTGTGAAGGCTATAGCAGAATGGAAGTCCCATGGAATTATTACACATAGCCATCTTTCTTTTGTATAAATTTTTTCAATTTTTACGACAACATTCTCTTACTAGGATGTCTGTATCCTTTGTACAAAGATACTCACAAAAGTTAAATACAAATATACTTCAAAGTGCATAAATTTGTTTGCCTTTCTTTTCTTTTTACACTTATGTTTTATTTGAAAACGTCGAATGTTTTGTTAAATAAGCATATGCATTTGAATATAATCATTGCTTACAAATAAAACGAATTTGAAAAAGGATAATTACTGATAGGTTGAAGGTGTAGGAAGAAATCTTTGTGCCATTTCAGAAGAAATCCCCTACGATACATCATTCAGATCCTCAACAAAGCTAAAATTTGGAGTATATTTCCCCAGCGGAGTTAAGCTTCAATATCCTCAGCTGAGCCAGTACATTCCAAAACATAATTCCCCAGCTGAGTTAAGTTTCAAAATTCCCATCAGAGTTAAGCTTCAAGATCCCCAGTGGAGCCCAAAAACCCTGAAAATCCTATCCCCAGCGGAGCCAGAATAGTGAACATTTTCCCCACAGAGTTATCTCCCAGTAAGATCGAAGATTCTCGATCTCATTTCTCCAAGAAGAAGCCTCCTAGGTTCTAACTCCCCAGTAGGGATTTTTCAGAGTTTTCCCTATTTCCCAAGAAGGTCATTAAGGATTCTCATTCCCTGCAGAAGTTGTTAAAGGCCTTATTAATCCCCACATATCACTAAGGATTTTCAATCTCCAGCAGTGGTCCCAGGATTTCTCTTTCTCAACAATCAGAGATCTTTAATCGCCAAGCAGTCAGCAAGGATTTCTCATCTTCAGTAATCAAAGATTTTGGAATCCCCAACATCGGTCAAAGATTTACTTTCCCCAACAGCAATCAGAGATTTCATTATCTCCAGTTATCAAGGATTTATTTTCCTCAGCAAGACAGCTACTCAGCTTACATGCATATCCATTACATTCATGTATCATAAACATTGATGAAATACAGTTTATTGCATCATACATATCATGCATCATAACTTTGTGTTTTAGCTAACATTTTACCCTTTTCAGGATAAGATTAAAAGGCTATCGTTAACAATTATTCAGATACATTATGGATACACCCCAGACACGGCGGTCATTCTATTACCCATTTCAAGTAAACATACAGTACATATACACCCCAGACACGGCGGTCATTCCACTACTCATTCACACTTCAGCAATCCGATACAGACTAGATACGCTCCAGACACGGCAACCATTCTATCTCTCATTCAGATTCAGCTATCAACCACAAATTCAGATACGCTCCAGACACGGATGCCATTCTAGCCCTTACACCAGCAGTTTGATTCTCCCCAGTGCAGTCGCCACGGAAAGTCATTATGTCACTTATTCAGATCCCAGTTAGTCTCAGATATACTCTAGACACGGAAGTCATTCTGCTACTCATACAGATCTCAACTTCATATACAGTCCAGATACGCTCCAGACATGGTTGCCATTCTGTCACTCATTCGGGATTTATCCCCAACCCAGAGATGCTCCATACACTGATATTTCTCTGTCGCTCATTTAGAATTCAGATATAATACAGAGACACTCCAGACATGGCAGTCATTCTGATATTCATTCAAATTTCAAATACAGTTACAGCTCAGATACGCTCCAGACACGGACGCCATTCTTTCGCTCATACATACCCAGTCTCCAGATACAGTTCAAATGCATTCCAGACACGGATACCATTTTAATACTCATTCTTCTGACCTACCACATTGCAATTCAACAAACATTCTTGGATGGCATCTTTAAGCCCATCTCTAGCAAGATTCTACCATCTCCAAATGGCATCTTTAAGCCTATTCCCACATTTATGTTTTGACGAGTGCAAATTTACGGGCACTCTAGTGTCCAATCCTCTTTTACCTTCGAGTCGCGAAAGGCAAACTTGCCAATCTAACTCTTCAGGTTCAAGAAGATTGAACAGGGGAAACTGTTGTACCCCAAAATTTTCACTCTCATTTCATCAGCATTTCTCATCACAAGACTCTTGGAATTAAAGATCAAGCTAGGGTTTGCTCTGCCCAAGACACCTCCTTGCACTGTTGACCTAAATTAGGGTTTGAGTTTGCACAGTGATGTTTTGACCAACAATGCCCAAATTGACTTTCATACTTCATGTTGGACTCACATGTTTGTCCATACCAAGTTTCAAGCTTTGATCCAAATTTTTGCCCAGTCAATTGGACAGTTGACCTAGAAATCAATTGTATTGGGGAAAACGTCAACTATGGCCAATTGACAGTCAAACCTCATGAAATTTGACCCACATCAACATTATGAACTCATATGAACCATTTGATCAAGTTTGGATCACAATTCCACAAGAAATTTGATCAAATCATCAAAAGGGCAAAATGGTCATTTTTAGGGGTTTGACTGTACAAAGGCAATTTTTGACTGTTTGACCTAGCCAATGACAAATCAAGCTCAACCATGGACTCAAGGACTCAATTACATTGTCTTGACCCATTCAACAAGTTCAAAAGATCTCAAATGCATAGGATTGACAGATGAATTTTTCAGTCAACTGATCAAAATTTGACTGTATAATGAAAAGTCAAACTTTGACTTTTTGGTCAAAATCAAGTGCCAAGGGTCATTTTTCAACAAGAAATGTCAAATTATGAAACTTGTTCATCAAGAAACCCAAAAATGCAAATTAGGGTTTAAAATGGAAAAATTTCATAACTTAGAATTTTTCTAAGTTATAAAATTTTCTTATCTTTTCCTAACTTTGTCCCATTTTTTCACCAAGATGAAAATGGATTCAAACAAAACTTGAAACATGAAAGTTGTAGTCCATCACAAAGTCTACAACTTTTATTCACAATGTTTTCTCAAAAGAAAATTGTATCTCAAGTTATGAGTTTTGGAACAAGGGTACCTAAAACTTTTAACTTAGAGAAATTTTGCCCTAGTTTAGGCAGGATTTTGACCCATCTTCTTGGCCATTTTTCACATAGTTCCACTTGGAGTTTCAAGTTGAATTTCAAAGATGGATTATAGTACATGTTTCAATATTTCAAAATTGTCCAAGAACTCCTCAAACACCCTTGTGGTTAGGGAGAATCGAATGCTTGAAGTTGGCAAAAATTCACTTTGATCCATGGCCAATACATGTTCATACAAGTTTCATTTTCAAACCAGCATGCTTTGTACTTGTTGACAGGCCTATAAACCATTTTACACTCCTTAATTGAATGCAAATCTACTGAGCTAATGCATTATCTTGTCCATTTGGACATTGCATACAAAACTAATCCCTATTTGGAAAAAGGTATGTTGCCATTTTTGAAAAGTTATACTTTATGTCAAACCAAGATCTTTGAGGCATGGGGCCATATCTCTGAGGCAAGATCAAATCCACAAATTGCAAGTATCAAGGGAAAGGGGTGCAGCATACAAGATAGGGATTACAGGCCTGTGTTGACAAGTTACACACTTTTGCTTCAAGAAGAAGAAATTTGTCCAAAATCTTCCCAACTCAAAAAATCAGCCATAGTCAGCTTACACTAACATTGCAAACACATTTCACACAACCCTTGGAGTCATAAACACGAGCTCTTCACAACTCAAACCTCCTTGTACACAAAATCACCATTTTTCTACAAAACAGGGCAAGCCCTGCAGAACCACGTCCATCTCCACTTTCCCTCGTGCGTTTTTACTCAAACTTGTTCCAATATCTTCCATTCAACTCACCTTAACTATCCCAGACCTCCATTGCTAGCTGTAACACCATTAACACACATTGCCATTTTTGTTTGAAAGCTTTGCAGGTTGAGTTTTGTAGCACGATTCAGGCTACTTCAAAACAAGCCAAGCATTGGGAAAGCTTTAGTGGACCTCAGGCAAGCTCAAAAGAACCTCAAGCACCCTTGGAAGTTGCTGCATTATCCAGCTCGAAGTCAACTGAAACAAGTATTTCATGAACTTCTATCTCTCTATTTAGGAATAGTTAGACTTAGGTTTGTGAATGAAATATGTTGTATTCATATCCCTGAAACCATACACGTGCTTAGTTTTCATTTATATTAATCGTGCTAGGAGAATTTTGTTCATGAACTTTCTGAAAAAACTAGGTTAAGAATTAGGGCCAGAGAAATTCTCTCTGGTCTTTGAGAGTTAGCTTAAGTTTTTTATATGGTTAGATTCGTTGTTTGATGCTCTACAAGTTTCATGTTATGAGTTTTGTCAAAAAAGCAAGGAATCAGGAGATAGCATTTGGTACATGGCACGCGCGCATTTCTGTTCAAAGGAAGAAGATGAAGTTGTTTCTGGGCTGGGCTTGTACAGGCTTGCTTTTGACACCCCCCCTCTTTTCCTTTTGCACCCCTCTGATCCATTTCTTGTATATTTGTCATTTTTGCATTTTTATTTCATTTCTGATTTTGATATTTTATTTTCTAATATAAAAAATACTTAAAAAATATTTTCATAAATTTTTGTATTTATTTTATTTATTTCTAGTATTAACATATTAAATATTTTATATTCATTTTGTTTAAATTTAAAAAACAATGTAAAAAATACTTTTATTTTTATTTATTATTTTTATACATATGTGAAAATGTTTTCTTGAAATATATACATTTTGTAAATAATTTATTTTATTTTTTATATACACTTAATATACTTAATATATTTAATACATATATATATATATATATATATTAATATTTTATTAAATAATTAGGACAAAAAACACAAAAATAATACATTTTTATTTTTATTAATAATTGATACTAAAAATACCTTTTTTACAATATACTTTTATTTTTTGTACAAATTGATATATTATTGTATATAAATAATAAATAATAACTATTTATTTAAGAAATTAGGGTTTTTCCCTAAAAAACAAAATAATTGAAATAAATTTTTATTTATTCACATTTCACATTAAAAATACTTTTTCATACATAAAAAAACATTATTTGCATAATACACTTTATTTAATATTTATTTATTGTATTTATTTAAATATTGTATATTTAATATTATGCCTTACCCATTTAATATGGTTGTAATAATTTAGGATTTAATTTCTTGCAAAAATAATCCCCAATTCAAATTTGTACCCCCCTCCCTATATCATGTTGTAATAGTGTAGAATTTAAATTCTCGCACCTTTAAATGCTTTCAATTATGCCATGACTAGACCTAGGGTTTGTATGTCAAATCAAATCAACAAATAGCTTGACCTAATCAAAGACAAAAATGAATGAAAGCAAACACAATGCACACTTGCACCCCTAGGGTTACAATCCACTTGTTGCCTTCAAAAATGGGCCATGGTATGCATGTCAAGTACTTTGGCAAAACAAAAACAAAACAAAAGATCATAGTCCCTCGATGACGCTATCTGAAGTTGCCTAAACAAAATGATCAAGTCCCTCAATAAAATTTCCAAAAATACTTGATAGTATTGCTATCATGGTCTATACGATGACCCACGCCTGTCCCGTTTAACATCCTAACACAAGACTGTTCACCAAATACAATGGTGAAACAACACTGTTAAAAGGGTTAAAAAAATAGGAAAGATCTTTGAGTAAAATAGGGTAGATGACTCTTAGTTACTTGATCAAAGCTTGCAAAAACATCCTTGCTATCTTCAAAACACAATTCACAACACAATTTCAAAACCCTACTTTCAAACATTGAAAACTTTTCAAAAGACAAAAACACCTTTGTATACATTCAAACAAGAATCATTACAAAGGTTGCCACAACGATGGCCTCTTTTCAAAACATCTTTCAAAACCACACACAAAGCACCATTTCAAACCATTGAAGAGCACCATTTCAAACAATTGAAAAGCAAAGCAAGTGATCTAAGCAAGTAACTAAGAGCCCATGGATAACCATGGATAGAAAGGGTGCTAATACCTTCCCTTTCTATAATCTACTCCCCGAACTCAAGAAAACATCTCAAAGGTCTTTCCTGTGCTTTTTGACCTTTCCTTAGGATAAAATAAAAAGTCGGTGGCAACTCTTGCTAAACTGAAACATTTGCGAACACGAAACGCAAAATCCCAAGTCAGTTCTCCCACCGTATCACAGACCTCATCCGAATACTAAGACTTCTTTACCTAACTACAATCCTGATGCAAGGTGTGCATATCACTCCAACAGTCTGGGGCATGATACTAACGACTGTTGGAAGTTGAAGTACAAAATTCAAGACCTGATTGATGAAGGAGCGTTGGAATTCACACAGGATGGTCAACTGGAATGTTTCTGTCAATCAACCAAGGCCCGCCATTTGAAGTGACAAGTTCTAACAAGAAGACTTTTTGTTCATTAGAATTTTTAATTTTTAATTTTCTTTTGATTGTTCGAACATTTAGTCATGTCAAAACTTTATTATTTCATTAATGCGTTGCATATGTCTGCTTTGAATCAACCCATTCATATTCACTATTTTAAAAATGCGTCCTTATTTCCTTTTGTGATATTCAACTCTCGATTAAAAAACTCTAGGCCTTTAGAGGGAGGATGACGAAAATGATATCAAAATCTCTAAAGTATGCTTTTGAAAAGACCCCGCTGATGATGTACAGGAGTTGTTTCAAATCCTAAACAGAGGAGTTATAAGGAAGATAATCCCTAGTCAACCCCTTTCAGCCAAAGAAGTAAGATTTTTTCTTTTCACATAAGTTAAAACCCTTAATCACAACCTGGGGCAGGGTAGTTTTCCCAGTTAATCTAGGTGCACAATGAATGGCATCAAAGACGTCCTTCCAAAACAAAAGATGGTGATGGTTCCCTATAATCGTCAAGACAGGCAGTCATTATCTCTAAAAAATAAAAGCCTATTAAGTCAAAACCTATGAAGGAGACTTAAGAAAAACTGGGGCATCCCGCTGACTGTAATCACAAAAAGAAACAGTTCAGGAAAAAGACAGGGATAATAAAATAAAATAAAAGGAAAGAGGTCTTACAAACCCTAAACAAAAAAAGAAATGACTGCCTATTCAAAATAAACTATCAGTATCCAAACGATCATTGGAATATCAGAGCAAAGACTCAAACGGGATCTAAATGCAAAATTAACTGAGTATAGGATCGAAGAACATCACGAAGAACGGGTGGGTACAAATAAATTTTGACCCTTTATCCTTTGTTTCTCGAACCGTGAACTAGGCCACGTTATAACTCTTAAAAGTCCTAGCTGAAGCATGGGTTAGTTCGAAAGCATACTGTTACAAAAGGTATCATGAGTCCTGTAGGACTTGTTGTAAATCCTGAGTTGACATCACATTTTACAAAATCTGCCTATTTTACTGAAAAATGCATTTTCAAAAATTTCAAGACAGACATAAGCTTTGCATTCTTAAAATAACATTGTTTGCATATGATTATTTGTTCAACAGCAGAGAAATTCACACGACGAATATCTAGTGAATAAAAACCTTCTCAATAAAAAGGATCACCTCAAGTGGAAAAACACTTCCAACCAAGGGGCACGGCATGATCATTGTCCATCATCTGGGGAAGTCAAGTCAAGATTCAAGGAATCTCTCAAAGATGCCAAATAGCCATGTGCAAATCTCCATCTGAATCACTTGGGGCATTGGACATGAATTCTAGCAACGAATCTTGTATGATCAAACAAACATCTTCTGGTAGTGTGGCAACACAACACTACCGTCAGTGACAACTCCCTACACCCTGGGGGCGTGGATATAGTCATAAAATACTGCACATGAACAAAGACCCACTAGGTCGACTGGCCTAGGCAAAAATAAGGGCTTCCCGATGAACCAAAAGGGTTCGGGCAAAAGTAAGGAATGAAAATAAAAAAATTTATACACCCGGCAAGTCGAAAACCTGAAAGGGCGGCTTGGGCAGAAAAGGGTATCCTGGTGGACTGAAAATCTGAAAAGACAGTCCAGGTAAAAATTAGGGATTAAAGCGTACGACTATGTCTCGTCATCTCGTCACTTGCCTACCAGAAGAAGACTTATCTTTTCGATCGACAGTTACCAAGCACCTCAAAGTTGGGATAACACTCAATCCACAAAGCTTCCGCAGGCACCTTCTCCAGCAGATACAGGGGCAGAAAAGTCTCGATGCAAAGTCATCGTCATATCCTTAGCATGCGTCCCAGTAACATCTACACTCCCCACAGAGTAAAAGGTATCTAAAGACATTGGTGTTGATTCTCCCCAAGCAGAGTTCATTTTTCACCAACAATAGAGGACTATCCCCAGTGGAGTTTATTTCTTCCACAAACAGGAATTTTATCCCCGATAGAGTTCATCATTGCCAGCAACGGTAATTCCTCCCCGGTTGAGGATTTTTCTCCAAGTCAGCAGATCTTCTGACAAAATACCTCTTCCCCACAGAGTCATTCTCTCACCAATGTATTCTCCAGCAGGATTATTCTCCCAATCATCCTCGGTCGTTATCCTCAGTGAGAGAAATTATTTATACTCTCCAGCAGCAATCCGGGATTTATTTTCCCAACTAGAGAATATCATAAAAAACATTGCGTGTCCATACATCATGACATGCGCATACGCATCATACAGCACAGTCTCATTTATTTTGAGAACATCATTGCCTGATACATATCATGCATTACATACAACTAACCACCTTTACCTTTCAGGAAAGATATAATCAAATTCTCACAAAGTTCAAGCTATGAAGCTCGGATCCGACCGGATAGTATCTCGATTTCTACAGCATATTGTGAAGCCCGAAGAACGACCGGATAACAGTATCAGACTACCGCAAAGCCTGGGTTACGACCAGATAATGGTATCTCTTAAAAGCAAGCTATGAAGCCCGGATTCGACCGGATAATAGTTTAATCCCCAGCAAGCCGTGAAGCTCGGATTACGACCGGATAGCAGCTTAGCAAGTACCATAAAGCCTGGATTACAACCAGATAGTGGTATATCATAAACACAAGCCGTGAAGCCCGGATTACGACTGGATAACAACTTAACATGTTATTGTGAAGCCTGGATTACAACAAGATAGCAATACAAGACCATGAAGCCTGGATTACGACCAGATAATGGTAGAAGACATTGTGAAGCCTGGCTTACGACCAGATAGCAGACAAAGACACCGCGAAGACTGGATTACGAACATATAGGGGTATATCTTTAATACAAGTTATGAACTCGGGTTCGACCGGATAGTATCTTGATTTCTCCGAACACCATGAAGCTTGGATTTCGACCAGATAATGGTATGAGACATCGCGAAGCCTGGATTACGACCAGATAGCGGTAAGAGACGTTGAAGCCTGGATTACGACCAGATAATAGTGAGGGACACTGTGAAGCTTGGATTACGACCAAATAGCAGTTTACCCGACCAATTACTATGAAGCAGGGATTCGACCGGATATTAGTAGGCCCAAAAATCAAATGGAAGCCCGGAGGCGACCGGATAACCACTTTATTTCTTCTAAAGCCTGGATTTTGACCAGATAAGAAGTAAGGTATTGTGAAGCCTGGATTACTACCAGATAGTAGTATAGGACACCATGAAGCCTGGATTCGACCAGATATTGGTATAAAGCATCGTGAAGCCTGGATTATGACCAGATAACGATAAAAGGACTGAAGCCTGGATTACGACCTGATAACAGTAAGGGACACTGCGAAGCTTGGATTTCGACCAAATAGCAGCATACCCAGCAAAGCTATGAAGCCCGGATTCGATCGGATATTAGTAGGCCTTAAAATCAAATGGAAGCCCGGATGCGACTGGATAACCACTTGATTTCTTCTGAAGCCTGGATTTCGACCAGATAAGAAGTGAGGTATTGTGAATCCTGGATTCGACCAGATAACAGTACAAGACACCATGAAGCATGGATTCGACCAGATAATGGTATGGAACATCGTGAAGCCTAGATTAGGACCAGATAGCGGTACAAGACACTGTGAAGCTTAGATTTCGAACAAATAGCAGTTTACCTGGACAGTTACTAAGAAGCCCGGAGTCGACCAGATATTAGTGTGCCCTAATTTCAAGTTGAAGCCCGGATGCGATCGGATAACAACTTAGTTCCTTCTGAAGCCTGGATTACGACCAGATAAGAATTGATAAATTGCGAAGCCTAGATTACGACCGGATAGCAAGTATAATTTCATCTCCCCAGTAAGTCACTGTAAAGCCTGGATTATGACCAGATAGTAGTTCATTCTCACCTCTTCAACTAAGAGGCGATTCCTCAGTAGAATAACGGCCGACCAAAGCTCCTAAAATTCAACTTTTCTCAAGAAACAGAGACGATTCACCATTAGAATAACGGACGACCGAACCTCCTAAAATTCTATTTCTCCTAAAACAAAGAACAACATTCCCCCCTGGGATCTTCCTCAACAACATGTATACAAGCTCTCGCTAAGGAATCTCTTATGCGATCGACACTTCTTCCGATGGCATCTTTAAGCCCATCTCCCATCATCAATCTCCAAATGGCATCTATAAGCCCATTCCCGACGTCACAAGACAAGTACCGCTTCATGCGAGTGCATATTTCTGGGCACTCTAGTGTTCAATCATCTTCAACCTTCGGATCACGAAAGGCAGATAGCCAATCTACATCCTCAGATTTAAGAAGATTGAACAGGGGAAGCTGTTGTACCCCAAAATTTTCCCTCCCATATTTCTTAATACATTTCAAGTGAGGTCCTCAAATTGCTCAAGGAAGTCTAAGGGTTGACCAGACAAGCTCTCTCCTAAGGCAGTCTACCTCAAATTAGGGTTTCATGTTGCATCAAGATACTTGAGTCCAAGGGATTCCAAATTATCACCATTGTCCTAATATGTTCTCAAGATCATCCATGTCAAGTTTCAAGCCTTGCAGAGGAAGTTTGCTCAGTCAATTGCTCAAAAGCTTGAAAATCGACTGTGCTAGGGCAAAAGTCAACTGTGGCCCACATACAGTCAAACTTCAAGATTTTTAGTCAACATCCTCATTTTGAATTATATTTCATCACTTGATCAAGGGTTGATCATGATTCATCAAGGATTGCTCATAATTCATCAAGAACCAAAAGTTGCTAAATTAGGGTTTTGCAGGAAAAGTCAACTCAAGTTTGACCAAGCATAACTTTCTCATACTTTATGAGAAATGACCCATGCATAGCTCATTTTGAATAGGATGCAATGCTCTACAATCCATATTCATCTCCCAAGTTCAAAATATGCACTCACAAGAAGTTATGAATATGGACATTATAGGTCATTTTGAAAAGTTAACAAAAACACCTTTTTTGTCAAAGCTTCTTACGTAAACATGGAATACCAAATTGAGATGTGACAAAAAGGGTTGCTTAGAGGACATCTCAAGCTTTCTAAAAAGTCAAAGAACACCTTCAAAGAGTCAAAATTGAGGAAGTTATGCATTGGTGAAGTTGACCCTTTTTGCAAAATTGTCAAAAGTCAACTATGCCTCAAATTGTAATTTTTGCTAAATGGGCCTAACTTTTTGCACTTGTCTTGAGTTAGTAGCATGGTCCACGAGCCCTAGCTCTTTCCACTTGTATTTATATTGTTTTTATTATTTATTTTTATTTTTATTTGAATTAAATCAATTTTAATCAAAACAAATCATGGAAAAATCCAAAACATTGAAATCTTAAGATTTTGTACATGTTTCAGGTCCTATATCCAGCTAGCATAAGATTGAATTCGTGTAAAGCCTTGGTGTGCACAGAAAGATTGAATTTGGCCTATTTTTGTAATTATCTTCAAGTGAATCAAATCCAAATCAAAATCAATAATGGAGAAAGATTGAGATCATGTTTGCAACCCTAATCCAATCCTCAATACATAAGGAACATTTGCAGACAAAAAGAAAGAGGTTAGAGAGGCGCACAAGGTCAGAACAAACTTGAAAAAAACAAAGAAAAGTGGTGATTCGTTTTGATATTTCTAGACATTTTCAAGACTCTCTAGCCATCCCAATCGCTTCCTGGGATCACAAGCAAGCGAAACCAATCAAGAACAAGGAGTTTCCAGCACCATAACTCACTGTAAGCCAGCCACGACAATGGCTCTTTCTTGAATTAGAATTGCATCATTCTGACACTTATAGTATGAAATAATTATAGATTCTTGCTCCTTGAATCATTTCAAAGCTATCTATATCATTTAATTGCGTTTTCATGGAATGTATTAGAATTGGCCATTGTTAGGGTTTTTTGCTTCGATTTGGGATCTTGGTGTACAGGTAAAATTGGGCCATGAAAGGGGCACCATCACGCTCAGAAGGTCCAGACGAATCGATTCATGGCCTTAAATGTTATTTATCTCGCTTGTGTCTGATTTTGAGAATTGCAGGACCTGTAGCTATGGACATATGTCCGTAGGTAAAAGTCTGTGACTTTTACCAACAGAGAGAGGAAGAAGATGACATATGTGGCTCCATCCCATTCGTGCATTTGAATTCACGGGCGTGTTTTACAGCTAATGTCATTTTATTCTTTTTATTATTTTTGTTTCATTTAATAATCAATTGAACCAAATGGCCTAGTGGTGCCCAGGTAAGCGCTAAGGCATTGGAGAGCTTAAGGTCAAGGGTTCGATCCCTGCCTCCAACATTTGCATTTTTCTTGAACTTTCTCTACAGATTCCTTGTTCCACAAGGCATGAAGATCACCATGGGGCATCATCTCCTAACCAACGGATCACCAACCATCCAGATTTGAAGGTCATCCTTTGAGGGACCATGATACGCCTCAGTCAACGCACAGTAGGGATCTGACAAGTCAAGATGGATCAAGTTCTATTGGGCCCAGAATTTGCTATCTACACTCCCTCAATTTACTTTTTCCAGGCCCAACTTTCTTTTTCCTTTTCTTTTATATTTCTTAATTAATTTATTTATTTATATTTCACTAACACAAATTAATATTCTTTTTATTAAAAAATCACAAAAAATATTTTCATCCAATTAAATTTAGGATAATTATTTTTTATACAAAAATTAATTAATTTAATTATGTTATTTAATTTTAGGTAACTTTAATTGTTTTCTAAATAAATTAAAGTTAATTAGAACAATTAGGGTTTTTGTTTCTAACTTGATTATAATTTCTTTTTTCTTAAAATAACCAAAAACACAAAAATAAGTTAAAATTAGTTATTTTTCTTTAATTAATTTAATTACTAATTAATTTTGTATTTAATTTAAAAACCTAATTCTTTTTCTTAGAAATAATTAAAAACAACAAAAACTAATTTTTTCTTTCGATTAGGCGAGACGGGGTCAAAACCCGACTTTCTTATCGTTCTTAATTTCCTTGCTCGCGCTTTATTATTATTTTTACCATATTAATGTAATTGCTCACAAGTTTTAATAGATTAATTAGGATCTTTTACTTTCATTTATCGTTTTTTTAAGGGTTTGTTTTTGGCTATGTAAATACCTGAAGCCTTGTAATAGCGTAGCTTTACTTTCAGCACTTTAAATTCCGTAAAATATTAACTGTTAGATGTATGAATATTAGGGTTGCATGACAAGAATGTATGATTAACTTTAAAACGGTTAGCAAACCCTAAATGTGCAAAGATAATAAACTTGAAATTGAATCACTCGCACATGCGCACTCCTACGGTACACTCCCACTTCGGTTGCCTTCGGTAAACGGTCATTAGGTATAGGATGCTTTAGTGGTCGCCCTTTTGTCTCAAAGATCATAGTTGCCTCGGAAAGGTGGCCTCGGAATTGTTGCCTCGAATAATTGATCTAAGACATTAGGGTTATTACTAAGACGTCCTAGCATTACTTTAGTGATCGTACGTCCCTTTTGAATTAACCCTCAAAACTCCAACGATGGTGCTACCTACTCACTAATAGTGGGATAGCGCTGTCTAAAGGAAACGAACGTAGAACAATTCTTTTTTCGAGTAGGTAGATTAGCTCTTAAGTACTTGCTTAAAATAAACAAACTTTTCACACTTCCACTCTTTTCAAACAAAGTTTCAAAAACACTTCGTAACACTCTTGAAGACAGAAGCAAGGGTTAAATCGAAGTAAAAAAAAAACTTTTCAAATGACACAAACACAAAGAAGAAATTTTAAAAATGATGAGCAAGTACCTAAGAGCCCGTAGAAAACTACGGATAGAAAGGGTGCTAATACCTTCCCTTTCTATAATCTACCCCCTGTACTCAGAATATCTCAAAAAAGGATATTTTATGTGCTTTTTTCCTTTCCAGTTGGATAAAATAAAAGTCGGTGGCGACTCTTGCTTACCGCGACATTTTGCAAACACAAACACAAAACGCAAACCAGCATTCCTAAAACAGTCTCGGTTCTGGCCACCGTATCACAGAACTGGAGACTCTGCTGGGGATGAATAAAGTGGGGTATACCTTGGGATTAGTTCATCATATTGTTTTCTATTGTTTGATTTGATTGCTTTATCTTTGTGGGCTTTATATCAGAGTTATTATAGATCCTAACCCGGATCTGTGGAACACCTTTTAGGTAAGTAGCAATAAACTGTGAGGGAACTGTACGGCGTAGACCGATACGGTTGAAGTAGTAGCTACGTTGATGTGGCACATTAGTTGGTACCGGTATCCCTTGTCGAAGAACAAGGAGAATACGGGGCTGCTATATGGGTCGTTAAGCATCAACTAACCTTAAAACCTATAATTGACCAACTTGGCCATAGGAAGTAGTGAGACAGCCGGTCTTAGTGTAGAGCTGAGAACTGGTTGATACTCGATACTACACTCATTGAGACCATACTCTCGAGATAGTTCCGGCCGCAAGAAAAGATTGCGTGAGCTGAAACCATGACCGATGGAGGATGGTCAGTGATATTGAGAACCTCTAGAACCCGATTACTATTGTTAGGACAGGTTGAAACCAACTGAACTTCAAGAGGGTACTACCCTAAAACACATGCAAGCCTAAACCTAAGGCTATTTGTGTGACTTGTGTGCTTTCAACTTGAACTACTTGCACATTTCTATTATCTGACAACATGAGTTCCTTGCAGGTTTTGTTTACAGTCCTTATCCAATACCTTGGATTTCTTGCCGAGTTTACTTGCTTACATCACCTCGCATTTTTGCTTAAACGCATAGCATACACATCATAACATCATGCATTAACATTCCCTTAACCATTTCAAGGATTTCAAGGGTTTGTGATGCAGGTTATGGTAAATCAGACGTCTAGAAAGGGGCAAGGGGATTTATTTTCCTCTAGCAATGTCGTAAGAAGATCAAAACTTAACAACTTGAGTCAGGGGCTATGACCCACTTGATATGGTGAGCTTGACTCTTGAATAAGGAATCTTAACGACACGAAGTTTCTTCAATCAAGCTACAACCAAATTCTAATAGTTTCTTGTTTAACCCGCGAGATCCTTGAAAACGTTGCATACATATATCATAAATATCATTTCATAACAGGTCTTCCATTACAGGTCTCTCATGTTCTCGCTGTTTATTTCAGCAATGGCTCTCAAACAAGAAGACAAAGATCTTCAAACTCAAGAAGCTCAGTTCATGGAAATATTCCTAAACCTATCCAAGGCGCAGGAAGAGTTGAAAACATTCCTCTTTGGGAATTTGGTCAAGAAAAGTCCTGAAGACAATAAGGACGAGCGGCTGGAACAACTGCAAGCTGAGGTAGATTCAATAAGAACCCAGATTCTGGGGCAGATGGCTCTTATCCAAGGCTTAGCCGGGAACAAGAAGGGTTGAGAACCATTATCAACCAGCTTCATCAAGACAAATACAACAGTATCAAGCAAACAGTCGAGGCCAGGGACCAAGTCATTGATCAACCTCCAAAAAAATAAGAGTTTGGTTTGGTGAAGGGTGGACCTTTCCAACTTTCTACTACCTAACGAGTCCAACAATAACCTCGCCAAAAACAACGGGTTAATCAGAGTAAGCCAGATACACCCAAGAGGCAGTTTACCAAGCTCAACATGTCGCTGTCTCAAATTTACACCACCTGTTGAGAATGAATCTGGTGACGTTAATAGGACCTCATCCAAATCCTAAGACTTCTTCACCTAACTACAATCCTGATGCAAGGTGTGCATATCACTCCAACAGTCCGGGGAATGATACTGACGAATGTTGGAAGTTGAAGTACAAAATTCAAGACCTCATTGATGAAGGAGTATTGGAATTCATACTGGATGGTCAACTGGAATGTTTCTGTCAATCCTCCAAGGCCCACCATTTGAAGTGACAAGTTCAAACAAGAAGACTTTTTGTTCATTAGAATTTTCAATTTGTAATTTTCTTTTGATTGTTCTAACATTTAGTCATGTCAAAACTTTATTATTTCATTAATGCATTGCATATGTCTGCTTTGAATCAACCCATTCATATTCACTATTTCAAAAATGCGTCTGTATTTCCTTTTGTGATATTCAACTCTCGATTAAAAAACTATAGGCCTTTAGAGGGAGGATGACGAAAATGATATCAAAATCTCTACAGTTTGCTTTTGAACAGACCCCGCTGACGATGTACAGGCGTTGTTTCAAATCCTAAACAGGGGAGTTATAAGGAAGTTAATCCCTAGTCAACCCCTTTGAGCCAAAGAAGTAGGAGTTTTTCTTTTCACATAAGTTAAAACCCTTAATCACAACCTGAGGCAGGGTAGTTTTCTCAGTTAATCCAGGTGCACAATGAATGACATCAAAGAAGTCCTTCCAAAACAAAAGACGGTGATGGTTCACTATAATAGTCAAGACAGACAGTCATTATCTCTCAAAAATAAAAGCTCATTAAGTCAAAACCTATGAAGGAGACTTAAGAAAAACTGGGGCATCCCACTGACTGTAATCACAAAAAGAAACAGTTCAGGCAAAAGACAGGGATGATAAAATAAAATAAAAAGGAAAGAGGTCTTACAAACCCTAAACAAAAAAAGAAATGACTGCCTATTCAAAATAAACGGTCAGTATCCGAACCATCAATAGAATATCAGAGCAAAGACTCAAACGGGATCTAAATGCACAATTAACTGAGTATAGGATCGAAGAACATCACGAAGAACGGGTGGGTACAAATAAATTTTGAGCCTTTATCCATTGTTTCTCGAACCGTGAACCAGGCCACATTATAACCCTTAAAAGTCCTAGCTGAAGCATGGGTTAGTTCGAAAGCATATTGATACAAAAGGTATCCTGACTCCTGTAGGACTTGCTGTAAATCCTGAGTTGACATCACATTTTACAAAATCTGCCTGTTTTACTGAAAAATGCATTTTCAAAAATTTCAAGACAGACATAAGCTTTGCATTCTTAAAATAACATTGTTTGCATATGACTATTTGTTCAACAGCAGAGAAATTCGCACGACGAATATCTAGTGAACAAAAACCTTCTCAAAAAAAGGATCACCTCAAGTGAAAAAACACTTCCAACCAAGGGGCACGGCATGATCATTGTCCATCATCTGGGGCAGTCAAGTCAAGATTCAAGGAATCTCTCAAAGATGCCAAATAGCCAGGGGCAAATCTCCATCTGAACCACTTGGGGCATTGGACATGAATTCTAGCAACGAATCTTGTATGATCAAACGAACATCTTCTGGTAGTGTGGAAACACAACACTATCGACAATGACAACTCCCTACACCCTGGGGGCATGGATATAGTCATAAAATACTGTGCATGAACAAAAACCCGCTAGGTCGACTGACCTAGGCAAAAATAAGGGCTTCCCAGCGAACCAAAAGGGTTCGGGCAAAAGTAAGGGATGAAAATAAAAAAATCTGTACATCCGGCAAGTCGAAAACCTGAAAGGGCGGCTTGGGCAGAAAAGGGTATCCCGGTGGACTGAAAATCTGAAAAGACAGTCCAGACAAAAATTTTGGATTAAAGCGTACGACTATGGTCATCTCGTCACTTTCCTACCAGAAGAAGACTTATCATTTTGATCGACAGTTACCAAGCACCTCAATAGTTTGGATAACACTCAATCCACAAAGCTTCCGCATGCACCATCTCCAGCAGATACAGGGGGCAGATAAGTCTCGATGCAAAGTCATCGTCATATCCTCAACATGCGTCCCAGTAACATCTACACTCCCCATAGAGTAAAAGGTATCTAAAGACATTGGTGTTGATTCTCCCCAAGCAGAGTTCATTTTTCACCAATAATGGAGGACTATCCCCAGTGGAGTTTATTTCTTCCACAAACAGGAATTTTATCCCCGACAGAGTTCATCATCGCCAGCAACGGTAATTCCTCCCCAGCTAAGGAGTTTTCTCCAAGTCAGCAGATCTTCAGACAAAATACCTCTTCCCCACAGAGTCATTCTCTCACCAATGTATTCTCCAGCAGGATTATTCTCCCAATCATCCTCGGTCGTTATCCTCAGCGAGCGAAATTCTTTATACTCTCCAGCAGCAATCCGGGATTTATTTTCCCAACTAGAGAATATCATAAAAAACATTGCGTGTCCATACATCATGACATGCGCATACGCATCATACAGCACAATCTCATTTATTTTGAGAACATCATTGCCTGATACATATCATGCATTACATACAGCTAACCACCTTTACCTTTCAGGAAATATATAATCAAATTCTCACAAAGTTCAAGCTATGAAGCCCGAATCCGACTGGATAGTATCTTGATTTCTACAGCATATTGTGAAGCCCGAAGAATGACCGGATAACAGTATCAGACTACCGCAAAGCCTGGATTACGACCAGATAGTGGTATCTCTTAAAAGAAAGCTATGAAGCCGGGATTCGACCGGATAATAGTTTAATCCCCAGCAAGCCGTGAAGCCCAGATTACGACCGGATAGCAGCTCAGCAAGTACCATAAAACCTGGAATACGACCAGATAGTGGTATATCATAAACACAAGCCGTGAAGCCCGAATTACGACCAGATAACAGCTCAACAAGTTATTGCGAAGCCTGAATTACAACCAGATAGCAATACAATACCATGATGCCTGGATTACGACCAGATAATGGTAGAAGACATTGTGAAGCATGGTTTACGACCAGATAGCAGCCAAAGACACCGTGAAGTCTGGATTACGACCAGATAGTGGTATATCTTTAATACAAGTTATGAAGCCCGGGTTCGACCGGATAGTATCTTGATTTCTCCGAACACCATGAAGCCTAGATTTCGACCAGAAAAGGGGCACAATACTGATAACTGTTAGATATTGAAAAATAAGATCATGATATGATCAACGAAGGGGCATTGGAGTTCACACAAGACGGTCAACTGGAGCTTTTTTATCACCCCTCAAGGGCATCCATATCAAGTGGCGTTCTGGGCAAGGAAATTTTATGTTTATTCGAATTTTCAGTTGTAATTTCTTTGTTTGCTTAAACACCTATCTTTATGTCAGACTTTGGTTACTCTCATTAATGCATTAAATATGTTTGTCTTGAATTAATCCATTCATTTTCATTCTATTTAAACTATGCTTTTTTGCTCCCTTTATAATATTCAATTCTTGTTTCATAAGTTGCAAACCTTTAGAGGGAGGATGATAAAAACAATGTCATAATATCATACAATATGCTTTTGGACAGACCTTGCTAACGATGTACATGCGTTTCTTTCAATTACTAAACGCTGGAGTTATAAGGAGGATAATCCCTAGTCAACCCCTTTGAGCCAAAGAAGTAGGAGTTTCCTTTTTACACAAACTGAAACCTTTAATCAAAACCTGGGGCAGGGTAGCCTCTCAGTTAATTCAAATGCACATTCATTCGCAAACTTTCACTTTGTATACCACGAATAACATCAAAAACATTCCTCTAGAATAAAAATACGATGATGGTTCCCTACCAAAATAGTCAGTCATTATCTCTAAAAAAAACCCACTAAGTCAAAACCTACAAAGGAGACTTAAGAAAAACCGGGGCATCCCACTGACCGTAATATTAAAAATAAGAACAGTCAGGAAAAATCAGGGATAATAAATCAAAAACAGGTAAGTACAAATCCTCAACAACATAGAAAATATGGCAAAAAAATGACTGCCTTCCAACAAACTTAACTTGTCTTAACCATCACCAAAACGTCATTACAGACTCAATTGGAGTATAAAGGAATAATTAACTGAGTTCAGGACTGAAGAACATCACGAACAACGGGTGGGGTACAAATAAATTTGATTCTTTATCCTTTGTTTCTTAAACCGTGAACTAAGCCACGATACAACCCTTTAAAGTCCTAATTGAAGCATGAGTTAGTCTGAAAGCATACTGTTACAAAAGGTATCCTGACTCCTGTAAGGCTTTACTCTAAATCCTGAATCGAATTTTCTTACAAAAATTCTTTACTTGCTAAAACGCATTTTCAAAACTTCAAGACAAGCATAAAATTTTCATTACTTTGAATACCGTTATTTGCATATGGGTAATTATTTGACAATAGATAAATTCACACGACGAATATTCAACAAACGAAAGCTCTCTCTCTGGACAAAATCACTTCAAATGGGATGACACTTACAACGACGAATCTCCTATTAAGCAAGGGGGAATGATATGATCATTTTCTAGCACATATGGGGCAGTCAGGTCAAGATTCCAAGAAATCTCTCAAGAAGTTCTGAATAACCAGGGGTAGATTTGCATCCGAGTCACTTGGGGCATTGAATATGACCTCCCACAAAAGGTTGTATATAGTCAAGCAAATGTTTCCTAGCAGTATTACAAGCACTTGCTACTAGGGGCAGTGACAAATCTCCCACAAAGTCCTTTTCATCGGGTGGTCCCCCTGCCAGAATTTCAATCTCTGAAAGCATCTCCAATTGAGTTGATCTCAAGAATCCTCGAGGAGTTCGGCCAAAAGAAAATACTTCTCCAATAGATTGACGACATGGTTTATTTCCCCAATAAACAACAAGATTCCCCAACTTGAATTTTCCTCCCAGACAATCACAAATCAAGGGACCACAACTCCTTTTCCCCAGTAGACTTTCCTACAATCCCCAGTAAGCTGCTGCAAAACCTGGAAGACAACCAGATAACAGTTAAGTCATTTATCTCCAACAATTTGTTAGCTTCCTTTCTCTTCCATCAAGAGATAATTCTCCAGTAGAGCAAAAGACAACTAAGACTCCTGAACTTTTTCCCCAAAATGGAAATCAACACTCTCCACAGAGTTTTCTTCTCAAGAAAAATTAACATCCCCCAATGGATTTTTCCTCAAACAAAAAAAAAACAAGAATCCCCAGTGGAAACGTTCTAAGCAAGGTTTGAAGATGGGCATACCCTTCATCCCCAATGGTCATCCGGGATTCAGCCTGACAAAACTCCTTAACATTTGTCAAGGATTTTATTTCAAAGACAAGTTTACAGTCTAATAACATTTCACAATTCATGCATCATATTACATACATGACAAATGCATACAGCATAATCTCATTTATTTTGAGGACACCGTGTATTTCATACATCATGACATTGCATGCAGCTAACTCTTTACCTTTTTCAGGAAAGATCAAATCAACAGATGTTTATCATCAACGATCTTCAAAAGCGCAGAGATTAATACCTGAAACAAGACAGGACAACTATCTCAAACGACCATCTTTTTCAAGTTCCAGATTAATACCTGTAACTAGCCAGGAAAACTATCTGTGGACGACTGATTGTAGATTAACACCTGTAACAAGCTAGGAAAACTATCTACATGAAGAGATTGAAGATTAACACCTATAACAAGCCAGGGGAACTATCTTTCTTTCTCAGGTCAGAGATTAATACCTGAAACCAGACAGGACAACTATCTACTCGACCATCTGAAGCAATCCTACACGGCTCCTTCTCATTCAGCTTTCCGATACAATTCAGATATGCTCCAGATACTGATGCCATTCTGATACTCATTCAGATTCAGCTTTCTGATACAGTTCAGATACACTCCAAATATGAATTCCATTCTGATACTCATTCAGATTCATCTTTCCGATACAGTTCAGATACGCTCCAGATACAGATGCCATTCTGATACTCATTCAGATTCAGCTTTCCGATACAGTTCAGATATGCTCCAGATACGGATGCCATTCTGATACTCATTCAGATTCATCTTTCCGATACAATTCAGATACACTCCATATACATATACCATTCTAATACTTATTCAGATTCAGCTTTCAGATACAGTTCAGATACGCTCCAGATACGGATGCCATTCTGATACTCATTCAGATTCATCTTTCATATACAATTCAGATACGCTCCAGATACGAATGTTATTCTGATACTCATTCAAATTCATCTTTCCGATACAGTTTATATACGCTCTAGATATAGATTCCATTCTGATACTCATTCAGATTCAGCTTTTCAATACAGCTCAGATACGATCCAGATACGGATGCCATTCTGATACTCATTCAGATTTAGCTTTCTGATACAGTTTAGATACACTTCAGATACAGATGCCATTCTGATACTCATACAAATTCATCTTTCTGATACAGTTCAAATACGCTCCACATACGGATGCCATTTTGATACTCATTCAGGTTCAGCTTTTCGATACAGTTCAGATACACTCCAGATACGGATTCCATTTTAGTACTCATTCAGATTCAGCTTTCCGATACAGTTCAGATACGCTCCAGATACGAATTCCTTTCTGATACTTATTCAGACTCAGCTTTCAGATACAGTTCATATACGCTCTAGATTCCCATGCCATTCTGATGCTCATTCGGCACATTTTTAAATACGGTCCAGATACGATCCAGATACGGATGTCATTCTAATGCTCATTTAGTACATCTTTCAAATGCGAGTTAGATACAATCCATTTATGGATATTTTTCGGATACGCATCCCACAACGTCTACTATTTTAGTTTAAATCAACCAGAGACTTATTCTGATACTGCTTCAAATTTTTGCCACCAATCACATGTGGATGGCATCTATAAGCCCATCCCCGATAACTCTCCATCATTTCTCCAAATTGCATCTTTTAAGCCCATTCCTTACACCTCAACCACAGTATCGTCAAGTGCAAATTTATGGGCACTCTAGTGTTCAATCATCTTCTACCTTCAAGTCACGAATGGCAGATTTTCCAATCTAACTCTTTAGGTTTAAGAAGATTGAATAGGGGCATCTGTTGTACCCCAAAATTTGCCCTCCCATTTCTCAACGGATCAGCATAGACCCTCAAGTTTTCTTCTGGCAAGTTTCAAGTCTCAGAATACAATTTTCTAAAGAAAGTCATTCACAAGGGCAAAATGCTCAAATGCACACTGAAAAGTCAAACTCTGACTTTTAGATCAAAATCAAGTTCCAACAATCATATTCTGTCAATACAAGAAGTTGGTTCATCAAGAAATCTAAAATCAGAAACTACTTTGAAAAAATCAAATTTCTAAATATTTAGAAAATTTTCTAAGTGTTAAGAGAATATGATAATTCAGAACTTCTGGGCCAACCTCCATACAAGTGTAGTCAGAATTTGCAAACATGGTCCAGAACATGACTCTTCAATCAGAACATATGGAAGCAATGTTCTTCGGTCAGAACATGACTCTTTAGCGTATGGAGGCTACGTTTATAGGCTTCTGCGATAAGAACATCACTAAATCCTAAAAACACGTTTAAGTAGCCTGCTACCTGTAGCGGTAGAAATGTTCAAGACTAAGCCATTGGATTGACTAGACTTTGTACAAATCAAAATAAAAATCGCCACCGCGCTTTATTGTTTCCAAAGGAATGGGAAAATAGCGAATAACCCAAAAAAGGGGGAAAGATTCAAGGTAAGGGGTTGGTTATGCAAAGGGAAGGTATTAGCACCCTAAACATATACGGTACTCCGCAAGAACCTCTTTGAAAAAATCTGTATATTTTGGCTATGAAAATGTGTTATATATAAAATAGATGGTGGAGGGGAGAAAATAAATTTTTTTATGATTTTTGCACCCGCCACGGTTGCGAACCTTTAGTGCCTACGTACCACCTTTCGTGAAATAGGGGATCAGGGTACATGTAGTTCCTCTTTTAAAAATTTGAAACACAAGTGTGTTGGTTAATTTTATGAGATAAGACATAATCGTCATTGTCCGTGTGGAAAACATACTTACTACCCACAATCATTAGAAAGGAGAATTTGCATCATCTCAAATTGAAAGATATGGCTTGGATTTTAAAATCCAAAATACCTCACTCAACACCCAAGTTGAAAACATCTCTCTTTACTACATATTGTAGAAGTATAGTTGTTTGCATCACTACAAGGATTGACAAGAGTCTAATCTTTTAAGAAAAGTTTTAAAGATAAAAAGCCAAAGTGGAAAAAATGGTTTGAAATGAGATTGGTTGACTTTTAGTCTTCTCACAAAAAATGTCAAGGTATCATTAAATTGATTGAAATTTATTTATGAAAGTGTTTTGAAAATGCATGGACCTAAGTCCAAGTTTATTATGAATGTGTTTCAAGTTTAGAAATAAGAAGAGTTTTTTTTTAAAAGGAGGGAGAAGATTTAAAGAAGATGGGAGGAGAAGAAGAGACTATCCTAAAGCATATGGTAAAAGCTAGGGATAAGAACCATCTAACCAACAAGAAGCCCATACTTGAGATTATGAGTCAATATAGAATTCCCATTCTTCGGATTGAAACCAAGCAAGCAAAAAATACTAGACCTCTTGAGAGAACCAAACTTCAAGTGTATTGAGTCTTCGCAAAAATTGGGCAGAGTAACGGCTGTATACGGGTGAATTCCAGATTACAAATAAAGTATGTAATCACAATAACCTGCACACAAAACAAACAAACAACCCAATGTCTTGAGGTAAACCTCAAGAACTCCAGACAAAATATCAAATAAAGTCACAAAGTCTCCAAGATAGGCCAAGGTCTCTAATCCTAAGTCCAAGAAATCCCATGCTCCATAATGCCAAGGATAGTAACCAAATAGTCCAAATATCATTAAAGATTTTTGTGGTTCATGTTGATTATTAGGTGTATTTAAAAGGAAAATAAAGGCTCAAGTGAGCAAAATAAAAATGACATAAAATTAAATGCTCAAGTGAGCAAAATAAAAATGTCATGAAATGTAAATGCTCAAATTAAATGGTACATAAAGCATGAAAAATAAAAGCATAATGTAAAGTCAATTGTTAGAAGTTAGTGGTTAATTGGATGACCATCTTGAAACTTGCATTTGGAACTCATTAGAGGATTGGTAGAACCAAATCCTCCATACAACAAGTTGCATTTGCTTTTTGTCAAGTATATCATCCATTTTGGAATCCTCAAAAGTAACATTTAATGATCAACGATGTTTAAGTGATCCGCGTTGACCAAAGGTGTTGTAGATCCATTAGAGGATTGGTAGAACCAAAGCCTCCACACAATGAATCTCAAGGTTATTGGATCAAAGAGATCAAATTAACATACTTGGGCTTGAAATCATAAGTTTGGGCCACGAATGATAACTTATTTGAATCGGGACAAAATTTAGCGCTATGTTATGCAATCGTAAGTGGACTTATGTAGAAGTCGCACCTATTTTGAGGTCGGTCAATAGCAATCTATGTACTTCATGTTTGGATAAAATGATATAGAGATCACCATCCCTTAACATGTAGCACAATTAAAAAAAGAAAGGGAAAAGATGAAGAGGGAGGGGAATGATAAGCTAATTTGGATCACCATTTCAAAATTCTTTCATCTTTAAATTCAACCACTCCTCTAGATGGATTAAAGCACTAAACACATCATTAATCCAAAGCACCAAAAATGAATTAAATAATTCACTCTTAGGTAGATTTGAATTGATGAATATTTATCCAACTTCATCTACATCATAAAGTCCATTGAGTTTAAAAACAAATTGGACATTTAAAATTGTAATCCAAATTATCCATCAAAGAGAATGAGTAGAAAAAAATTTGAGTCAAAACAGCCCCAAAATAAGATAGAAAAAGTATTTTTGGCACTGTTACAATCAATTGTGCTTAGACAGCAACCTATTGCATCAGTGCAGTTTTTTTTATCAAATCAATTTTCTGTGACAATCAATTGCAATGTTACAGTAATTGGTTGCAATCTATTAAAATCAGTCGAAAATAGCATCTCAAAGATCAAATTCTTGTTCCAACTTTTCATCAAACACCTTATGATCATGTCTCCAATTGAGCATGAATATTCCATCAAATTATGAGAAAATAGCACTAATGGAATCATAAAACAATGCTCAATGAATCAAAACCAGAAATCCACAAGAGATCATATTGTGAAAGATGATGATCCACTTACCAAAGGTAGAATTAGAGAATTATCAAACAACTTCCAGAATTTGCTTCAATTCCACCACAAGAATCAATTACCAAAGCTTGGATGTAGAGAAATGATGAAGAAAAAGTGTTTGGATGAAGGTTTAGCTCAAAGATTAGTAAGCTTCAATGCAAAGCTTACGAACTTTTTGAAAATGGAGCTTTGAGTGAATATGGTAGATGGAGAGAATTGAGAGATTTTTTAGCAAGATGAGTTTGGCTATCAAAAGCTTGTGATTTGAATGAAATGAGGTCTCTATTTTTAGAGTTTTAGAATTGGGATTAGTGGTAACTTGGTAATTGATTCTTGGAGCCAAAATTGAATTAATGATATAATTTCAAATTATGCAGAAAAAATTGGAGCCAAAATGATGGCAATTTTGAATTTGCTGGCTTTTTTCAAAAAACACGTGTGTTTTGTTGTTATGACTCGATACATGGGTGGTATGCGTCGATACATCCTAGCTGTATAACACAACATGTGTCGATACATGCCTCTATGTGTCGATACATACTACTTCTTCAACACATTACAAAATCACACAAACTACATGAGTCGACACATAACACGTATGTGTCGACACATGCTAGTTATACAAACAGGATGAGTCGATACATACATGCATGTGTCGACACATGCTAGTTATACAAACAGGATGAGTCGATACATAACATGCATGTGTCGACACATGCTAGTTATACACAACTGGATGAGTCGATACATACCTTTATGGGTCGATGCATACCTTTACGGGTCGATGCATGCTGTCTTTCGCCACAATACAGAATCAAAGCAACTTGGAAAACCTTATTTGTTGGATGCTTCAACTTGGTACCTATAAAACACAATTTTGCAAAGACAAGGAGAAATATTTTTTTTGTATTTGATTAGAAGTTAGTCAATCAACACATATACAAAATACACAACCAAGGTGCTTGGAGATTCCTCAAGAGAAAACTTAAATATAGGAGATAGAAAAAGAGAAAGAACCAAACCTAATGTGATCTTGTTATGATCAAGTTGACATGATATGATAGGGGAATCTTAGGGGGGGAAATTGGGGTACAACAACTTCCCTTATTTAAGTGTCTTCTATCCGGAAATACGAAGGTTAAAAATCTTCGTGTCGACGCGATTGAAGATACTTAAATATAAAACAAGCCCTATTTTTGTCTTTAAGATGCCATGCAATGCTTATGATTATGAATGCATATGAACAGAATAAAAGAGACGCAAAGTAACATTGGGGATGCTACAAAAATGAAGAAACAAAGGAGCAACCCCACCAGGAAAATAAATCACTGGTGAACAAAAGACATGACTCTATTGGTGAAAACCCAAAGAAGAGATAAGGTAGCATCTGCTCAAATATTGAGGAAAAAGTAAAGAATGATAACGATCGACAGATGACTGTGAACTACCAACTCAAAGGATGAAGGTAGAAAAGTAATAAGATAACGGCTCACAGATGATGGTAAACTACCAACTCAAAAGTTAAAGGTAGAAGATTAAAAAGATACTGACTCATAGATAACAGTAAAATACCAACTCAATAGATGAAGGTAGAAGATAAAAATATACCGACTCACAGATGACGGTAAAATACCAACTCAATAGTTGAAGGTAGAAGATCAAAAGATACCGACTCATAGATGACGGTAAACTACCAACTCAAAAGTTGAAGGTAGAGAGAAAAAAAAGATACTGACTCACAGATGACAGTGAAATACCAACTCAATAGTTAAAGGTAGAAGATAAAGAAGATACTGAATCACAGATGATGGTAAACTACCAACTCAATAGTTGAAGGTAGATAGAAAAAAGATACTGACTCATAGATGACGGTGAAATACCAACTCAATTGTTGAAGGTAGAAAATAAAGAAGATACCGACACACAAATGAAGGTGAAATACCAACTCAAAAGTTGAAGGTAGAAGATAAAGAAGATACCGACTCACAGATGACGGTAAACTACTGTTGTACCCCAAAATTTGCCCTCCCATATTCTTCAAGAAATTGCCAAGTTAAACTTCAAAATTCTCCAAGGGTTGCACAGTGCAAGGGTCTCCTAAGCAGTCAAAATTAGGGTTTGTGTTCTGATCAAGGAAATGAAGTTTCCAAAGGTCCAATCAAGTCTCACAAGACTACAAATATGGTCAAGCATCCCCATATCAAGTTTCAAGACTTTCAGCACAAAATTGCACAGTCAAAACCCTAATTGCACTACAGTCAACTGTAGGGGCAAAATGGTCATTTGGCAGTCAAAAGTTCAAATTTTTGGTCAACATATCATTTTGAAGCCACAAACATCATTTGATCAATGCTTGATCATGATTCTCAAAGCTTGGCTCAAAAATCATCAAAATGCAAAAGTTTCCTTATTTGGACAGCTGAAAAAGTCAACTGTAAATTGACCAGGGCATAACTTTCACATGGATTATCAGAAAAATTACATCCAAAGCTCATTTTGAAGAGAAAGACATTTCCTACAACTCATCTTCATACTTCAAGTCCAAGAAATGCTCTCACAAAAAGTTATCAATTTCAACATTATAGGTCATTTTCAGAAGTCAACAAAAAGGGACTTTAAGTCAAAGGCCATAACTTGAGATTGGTAAATAAAAATGACATGGGACCAAAGACATTGGTTAGAGGACTCAAAGACCTTTCCAAAATGTCCAAGAACATGAGCAAAGCTTAAAAATTGAGCAAGTTATGCCTTGTGGAAGTTGGGAAATATTTGGAAATTTTGAAAAGTCAACATTGATTCAAATGACCTAAAATTGCTAATGGGCCCATTTTTCTTCCATAATTCATCACCCAAGGCATATGCACGACTACTTGGCCCAAAGGGAAGTCTTTATTCATTTTTTATTTATTTATTTGAATTTTTATTTATAATAATTCATTTAAATCAAATTAAATATATGAAAAATGCTTAACCTAATTTTTTCAATCTTTTTGTGCACATTATATCATCAATAATTCGTGCATATCCCAATATGGAAAGATTTGGATTGATTGGATCATGATTTGTACAAAAACACATGGAAAATATTTGAAAAAAGATCTTGAAAATCAAATTTCCAAAAACCATGAATGCAATTGATTTGTTTTGTTTTTCTTAACCTAATTGATTCATTACATAAGCATGAACGAAAACCTAATGCCTGGGACCATAAAAGCTGCGCAAGAACCATTCACCAACTTGAAATTTTTTTGTCTAAAAACTCAATTCTGAAAACTAATTTGTAGGTGGTTTCAAGCCAAGATTTCCATTCCATTAGCTTCCTTGAAGGTTACAGGACATATTCCAATCATTCCCCAAGCCCCATACTCAAGAAAACGTAAGATCACCATGGAAGTTGGTGAAGAAAATTTCTGAATCGATTTCTCTCATACATGCATTGTTAACATATTTTGTGGTTATTTTTGTGTTTATAATGATGTTTGCAAACTAATCATGTGCTTTAATTGGAGTTTTACGCGTTATAGGCCAAAATACCATCATCGTTTTTTAGGGTTTACAGGATTCTGAATTGGGGATTTCTTGGTCCTGTAAAATTAGCAAGCCACAGTACCATGGTCATGATCAGTGCACTTGGACGAGGAAGAAGCCATACTCGCGCTCAATTTATGAGTGTCCTAGGGCTAATCGCTATTTTTCCAAAACATGCCTAAAAGAACACACAAAAAAACGTTGCCTAATGTATTTGTGTCTCAGGGACGAGGAAGAAGACGACCTCGTGGCGTCAATGGATTGGTCAGTTTAAAATTCGCGCGCAAAGACCCACTAACGTTTTTGTTTCTTTTATAATATTTGTTGTTTGTTTAATATTAACAACGCGTGCAGTAGTTCAGTGGCAAGGCATATGAGCTGGTAATATCCATGACCTGGGTTGGAGCCCCAGGTCTGCATTATTTCGCATATTATTTTGCAATCCATGTTCATATGCAGTTTCAAGATTGGAGCGCACCATACATCTTCCTAATCAAGCGTCCACGTGTTCAGCTTCATCAATCACAAGGCTAAGAATTGAGGAACATAGTAGATCCCAGTCAACGCCTCTGCACGTGAGTAAAAAGGGTCCACAAGGCCAGGAATGGAAATGGGCCTGAATTGCTTGGGCTATACCTCCATATTGGGGACTGACACCCCCCTGGGTTTGCTTTTTTTTTATATTTTTTTTGCATTGTCTCTACTTTTATTTTAATTATTATTTTTTTAATTAATTAATTATTTTCATAAATGTAAAAAAAACACACATAAAAATCAGAAAAGAATTAAAATGATGAATATTTTTATTTCTAGTATTTTCATAAATAAATGTATATAATTAAATTTAGTGTAAATTAGGTTTTAACTTTAATACTTTTAATAAAAATCTAAAAAAACATAGAATTAGGGTTTAATTAATAATTTTTTTCATCCTTTTTATTTTTCTTTCATAAATAATTAAATAATTAAATATTTTATATATTTTCATAATTAAATTTGTATATAAAAATTAGGGTTAATTTAGGTTAAAATTCAATGTTTTCCTTAATAAACTAAAAATAATTAGAGTTAGGGTTTGCATCTTATTTTAATTTTAGTTAATTCTCTTTTTTTCATATTAAATCATAAATACTAAAAAATACCAAAAAACCAAATTCTTTCTTTTTTCTTAATTAATTAATTCCATGCAATTTTAATTTTGCCAAAAGGGTCCAACGCCTTCGTTTCGATTTAATTATTAATTCGCATATTATTTTATTCCGTTTAAATATTTATGTATCTCCCCCGAAGCCTTGTAAATAATTGCTCGTACTTTTTAATTCTTTATTTACTTCATTTATTTTTCTATCAAATCGGGTCCTGGTTAATTTTGGCGATGTGGACCCGCGCCGTTTGTAATAGCTTAGAATTTACTTTTCTCGTAACTTTTTAACTGTTAATCAAAGGCATGAAAGAATGTATGGACAAAAAATAAAAACAAGCGTAGAACACCAATGACATGACAAGATAAATGCAAATGAAAACGACACACAAATCGCACACACCACCCCTAGGGTACGCCTCACTGTTGCCTTTCCTCGAAAGGTGATCGTCGAGTAGAGGATGTCTTAGTAAGTCCTCATGATCCGGGAACCTGGCATGAGGGTAGCTTCTAAGGTGTCTTCCCATTGCTCTGGTCATCACCATGTCCCGAACCTCGAATTGACCCGAACACCTCCAATGGTGGTGCTACCTACCTCTCAATGGTGGGATGGCACTACTTTAAAGGACATTTACACAGATGAATTCCTTAGGGTAGGTAGACGACTCGTGGATACTTGCTCTAATTCAAAACAAAACAAATCAAAAATACTTTTCACACCAACACATTTTCAAAAAGCTTTCGAAAGCATTTTTCAAACACTCTTGAGGACCGATACAAGAGTCGAACTGAAATTTTCAAAGAAACTTTTTAAAACCCACAGTTGAAAAGCAAACAAACCATTTTTGAAAACACAAGTGAGCAAGTATCTAAGAGCCCATGGATAACCATGGATAGAAAGGGTGCTAACACCTTCCCTTTCTATAACCTACCTCCCGAACCGAGAGCAATCTCTTTAAGGAATTTTTCTGTGCTTTTGTCCTTTCCATTTGGAGAAAATAAAAGACGGTGGCGACTCTTGCTTCCGTAACATTTCGCGAACCAGCGTTAAATAGTCAGTTCCAGATCCACCGATCACAGAACTGGCGACTCTGCTGGGGACCAAACTTAAAGTGAGGTGTACCTTAGGGCTAGCTAATAACTGTGTTTTCAATTGTTTTCCTTGTGTGCTTTAAATTGTGGGTTGCTTGGGAGTTCTATAGATCCTAACCCGGATCTAGGGGATACCTTCTTAGAAAGTAGCAACAAGGCTGTGAGGGAACTGTGCGGGGTATACCGACATGGTTGAAACAGTCTGCTACGTTGATGTAACACTTTGGTGTGTACCGGTAACCCTTGAGTTCAGTCAAGGAGAGTACGGGGCTTCCGCGTGGTGTCATGAAGCATCAACAGACCTTAGGAACCTTAGTTGAACTATCTTGGCCTCTTTAGGGTAGTGAGATAACTGACTTTGGTGCAGTCCGAGGTTGGTTGATACTCGATACTACACTCAATTGAGGGTTGCTTCCCTGGAATATTTCGGTTGCCAGTTCAGTGGCTAAATCGAAACGATGAACAATGAAAGCAATCCCGTGATATTGGGAACCTTAGAACCCGGTTACTTTGTTAGGACAGGTTGAGCCCACCAACTTCAAGAGGGTACTACCCAGACCCCATGCTGGCCTTAAACCTTAAGGGCTTGTCTTGTGTGCCTTGTGTTCCTTACATGTTTGTCTTTGTAAATATCTGTGGTGTGTTTAATCATAGCATCATGACATCATCCAGCATCATATGCATTGACTAACCATTTCAGGGGTTCGAATCTTCATCTTTGTTCTTTGTTTTGTAGGACATGGAAACTGTTCGTAGAAAGACAATTCAAGTCAGTCTTGTAAGGATCCCTCCTCAGCTTAAGGAACTTATATCCAGGATTCCCGAGAACTCATCATTCAGTGAAAGACATGGAAGCCTCATCAGCTTGGTCAATACCAACATTGAGGAAGATATGATAAAGGTCATGTTCCAGTTCTTTGATCCTCTGCATCACTGTTTCACCTTCTTGGACTATCAGTTGGTACCTACATTGGAGGAGTTCTCTCGGCTCCTGAAGATCCCTATCCTTGATCAGCTACCCTTCAACGGTACAGAAAAGGAACCTAAGCTTGAAGAGGTTGCTAAAGCCTTGCACCTACAGTCATCTGACCTCAAGGGACATTGGGAAGTTAGAAGTGGTATCAAAGGGTTCTTAGCCAGGTTTCTGTTTGAAAAGGCCCATGAATGTTGGAACTCCCTTGATTTGCAAGCCTTTGAAGAGGTTGTGGCCCTCCTTGTCTATGGTTTGGTACTGTTCCCTAACCCAGATCAGCTTATTGATATCAGTGTCGTCCAGATCTTTATGTCCAGGAATCCTATACCTACGTTGTTGGGGGACATCCTTCACTCATGTTACACTCGAACCATGAGAAAAAGAGGTGTCCTTATGTGTTGCACTCCTCTCCTGGGAAGGTGGTTTATTTCGCACCTTCCACAATCAGTCTTGAAGAATGAGCGGGGTTTGAGGTGGTCACAACGGTTGATGACTCTTACACATGCAGATATACATTGGTGTCCTAGGTCCAGAGAAGATGTCACTATCATTGATCGTTGCGGGGAGTACCCTAACGTTCCTTTACTTGGAATCAGAGGAGGTATTACTTACAACCCATGCCTGGCTTGGAGACAGTTTGGTTATGCAATGAGGGATGGCCCTCATGACATGTTAATTCCTGACATAGTTTTTGACTTCGACAATGATACTCAAGGACTTCGCCAGAGATTTATCAGAGCCTGGAGGATGCCCAGTAGGATAGACAGCAAGACATTGGGGCACAGGAATTCCATCCCGTCGGAACCTTATCTCAAGTGGGTACGCGCCCGCTCCCAGAAGTTAGTGATGCCTTATCCTCATATGCTCCCAGTAATCAAAGAACCAGTCTTGGAAGGAGAAGTGTCCTACACTGTTCAGCACCCTGATATGCCCACATCCTGGGAAGAGATGCAGAAGAGCTGGATCCAGCTTAAGGAAGAACGGAATTCTCTTGATACTAGTCTACATGCCAGTGAAAAGAAGGTCTTGGAGCTCACCCGCCTGTTGCATGAGGAGAGGAACCTCAACACTTACATAGCTCCAAAGAGGATGTGTAGCATATTTTGGGATTGATTTGATTTTTGTATTATTTTTCCCATGAGGCTTTGATGTATTAAACAATGATTTCCTTAATGATAACGTGTGTTCTTTCTTGTCTACAACAAATTTGAACTTTCGAACCCTTGAAGGCATTGCATAAACACATCTCATTCATCATGTGCATAGTAGGTTTTTCCTCTTTTCAGGTTGCTTACAGTTCTTCGCTGTTTATTTCAGCATCATGAATCCTGACTCGTCATCAACTGAGACTTCCATCAAAGCTCTCCAGGCGTAGAATGCGCAGTTTCAAGAATTAATCAAGGGTTTGGCTCAAGGCCAAGAAGAATTGAAGGCTATGCTCCTGAAGAAGGAGAAGAAGAAGAAGAGAAGAACTATTCTGTTCAACTCGGGCCGAAGGTTCGGCAATACTCTACAGCATGAAGAGGCTGGTTCTTCTGTTGGCAAGGGTACTCCTCAGGCAGAAACAAGGGTCCCTAGCCCGGTGGTCTTCGACAACGAGACTGATTTTGATGAAGAGCAGTACCCTCCTGCAGAAGACAGATACAAGCAACTGGAGGATAGGTTGAATGCTATGGAGATTCAACAGGTACCTGGGCTGGATTTTGGAGATCTGGGTCTGTCTACTGGTGTGATTATCCCTCACAAGTTCAAAGCACCATCCTTCTCTAAATATGACGGGGCGTCTTGTCCCAAGCTACATCTCAGGTCCTATGTTCGGAAAATTCAACCGTACTCTGCGGATAAGAATTTGTGGATCCACTTCTTCCAGGAGAGTCTTTCAGGGACTCATCTCGAATGGTTCTATCAGCTGGATGGGACCAAAGTTCGTAACTGGGAGGAGTTGGCTACTGCTTTCTATAAGCAGTATCAATATAATTCTGACCTTGCCCCTACACGTACCCAACTCCAGGGTATGTCATTAGGTGCAAGTGAAGGTTTTAAGGAGTACGCTCAGAAATGGAGAGACCTGGCTGGCAGGGTGCAGCCTCCATTGACTGATCGGGAGTTGGTAGACATGTTCTTGGGGACCCTATCTGGGCCATTTTTCAACCATCTCATCGGGAATTCGTCTGCCGGGTTCACTGATCTGATTCTGACTGGAGAGAGAATCGAGGCTGGGTTGAAGTCTGGAAAGATTCCGAGGGGTGCATCATCTAAATCTGAGAAGAAACCCTTCAAGAAGGAGGCCAGTGCGGTGTATGGGCCTAGAAGGCAGGATAAACCAGAGCGCCGTCAACCCGTCAGTGCATTAATGATTTCCAAGCCTGCAGCCGCTCCTCGGCAAGCTAACCAACCAAGGGCTGAGAGGCCCAGAAGGGAATTCACCCGTTTGAGTATGACTTTGTCGCAGATCTTACCTCAGTTGCTTTCAACCAACTTGGTAACGGTCAGAGAGGCTCCGAGGGTTGCAAATACTACATCTCCCAAGTACAACCCGAATGCTCGTTGTGCTTATCATTCTGATAGCCCGGGGCACGCCACTGATGACTGTTGGGCATTAAGGAACAAGCTGCAGGACCTTATTAACGCCAAGGAGGTACAGTTTGAGGCATCTGAGAAGCCTAATGTAGTGACAGCTCCCCTGCCTTCTCATGGAGTGAATGCTAATGGGGACGAAGGGGAAGTGGATGAAGCTGAGTTTGATAGCTGGATTTACCCTGCAACCGACAGTGGACTTAATAATTGGAGTGCAAAGGACAACCTGTCTGTTTCTCTTGTTACTAAGTAATGAATTCCTATGTTTTTGGTATCTGTAATAAACAATAATAAACTCTATGGCCCGGTGTCTTACCCGAGGCACCGTGGTTTCATTTGTGAGGGCATATAAATTGTCATTTCATATATCATGAATGAAAATCTTGGACGTTTTCTCGCATTGCAAATCTTATGCTCCTTTTCTGTCTTTCTTTCTTTTACATATATTTCAAAACAGTTGTATTTACACACACACTCACTCATACAGGTTTCAATCCACTCTGGATCTCACTGATAACGACTCTGCTACCGCCCATTATGACTTCGAAAATCCGATCAACTTAGCCGAAGACGAAGGTGAAGATGATTGCGAAGTGCCTGGCGAGCTTGCGAGACTGTTGCTTTAGGAAGAGAGGGCAATTCAACCCCATGAAGAGCCAGTGGAAACCATAAACCTGGGTACAGAGGCAGATAGGAAAGAGGTAAAGATTGGTGCCAACCTATAGCTCAGCGTGAAGCAGCGGTTGACTCAAATGCTGCATGATTATATGGAGATCTTTGCCTGGTCCTACGAAGACATGCCCGGGTTGGATACCGACATTGTGGTCCATCATTTGCCTACCAAGGAAGATTGCCCTCCGGTTAAGCAAAAGGTCCGCCGTATGCGTCCAGAGATGTCTGAAAAGATTAAAGCCGAGGTTATGAAGCAGTTTGATGCTGGGTTCCTTGCAGTGACTTATTACCCTCAGTGGGTTGCCAATGTGGTGCCGGTACCTAAGAAGGACGGTAAGGTCAGAATGTGTGTCGATTACAGGGATCTGAACAGGGCCAGCCCCAAGGATGACTTCCCCTTACCTCACATTGATGTCCTTGTTGATAATACAGCTCAGCACAAGGTGTTCTCTTTCATGGATGGCTTTTCAGGTTACAATCAGATCAAGATGGCACCTGAAGACATGGAAAAGACTACATTTGTTACTCAGTGGGGCACCTTCTGTTACAAGGTCATGCCATTCGGGTTGAAAAACGCTAGGGCAACCTACCAACGTGCCATGGTTGCTTTATTTCATGACATGATCCATCATGAAATAGAAGTGTATGTTAACGACATGATCGCAAGGTCCCAGACTGAGGAAGAGCATCTAGATCATCTGCAGAAGTTGTTTGACCGGTTGAAACT